>CM052900.1:149423346-149508529 GCA_028534135.1 Potos flavus | reverse complement strand
GCAACAGGAGTAAGTGGGCAGGTGTGGCCACCTCCCGGCATCTACCTGCCTTCGTCCACCCGGACCCTGCCTTTTGTTTAGAGGGTTCGCCTCTCTCACCCTCTTAACTGCACCCAGGCCTGGAATTATCACCTGCCCACTTCCAGGGGCTGAGCCCGTCCCCCAATGGCATCCTTCAGACCTCCCTGATTGGTTCAGGGATGGAACCTCAACCCAACGAGGGCCGAAGATAGGCGAGGAAACATTAGCCATCTTCTGAGAAAGAGTGCTTCCTCTCTCTCCCACTCAACTTGCCCCTGGGTGTGAGGATATGAAGTTCAAGATGGCAGGAGCATTTTTGGTGGGCTGTCACACAGCTTGTACACCAGGTGAAGAGCCTCATGCAAGGGCTGGCCAGGGTAAAGAGGGTACATCGGGCGGTGCTTCCCTGGTGCCCACTGACCACGGGTTAGGATTAGGGATGGCATGGGCCAGGGATCCCATAGACATCCAGCATCTAGCTGCAGCAAAATTTTCCTAAATAAATGGATGGATGGATGGATGGATGGATGGATGGATGATGCCTGTTCTCAGCTCCCCATGCCAAATGTCTCTAAGCCCCAGTTCTCTAATGTATAAGTGTAATACTAGTATCTACCTTCTAGAATTATCGTGGGAACTAAATGAATTAACACATGTCTGGCACGTAGTAGATACATAACAAATATCAGTTATAATTATCATCATCATCATCATCATCCCTCATCTGTGAAATGGGAATTCATTTATTCATTCAACAAACTGCCGATCATCATCCATGTGCCAAGTATTATGGTTAAGATCTGGGGCAAGTACAGAGATGCATGGGCCACAGTCTCTGCCTGGAGGAATTCACCTTCTGATGTGGCCGGCAGTCAAGAGTTAAAACCCAGTGGGAGGAGAGCCACGGTGGATGGGAAGTCTGCTGTACAGATGTGGGGTGACCTGGGGTGGTAAGCAGCTACCTCCGGAGTTGGGCTAATTGAAGTGAGGGATGGAAGATGACTCCATGTCCTCTGATCTTTCCAGTATGTTGAGTTGGCATTAGAGATGGGCTCCAGTTGTTGACCCGAGTCAGACGGAAGGTTTAGAGTAGATAGATAAAAGGATAGATAGATAAAAAGTTAAAGGTCAAGGAAGAAAGAACCATATCGTATTCAGGTGTTTTTCTCCTAGAATATCTTCATTTTTAAAAATTATGTGACATAATGTATAAATCTAATTCTTTAGACTTTTTTTTAAAAATTTATTTATTTATTTATTTAATTTGAGAGAGAGAGAGAGATCACAAGTAGGAAGAGAGGCAGGCAGAGAGAGAGGGGGGAAGCAGGCTCCCTGCTGAGCAGAGAGCCCGATGCGGGGCTCGATCCCAGGACCCTGAGATCGTGACCTGAGCCGAAGGCAGAGGCTTTAACCCACCGAGCCACCCAGGCGCCCCTAATTCTTTAGACTTTTATCTTTTTTGAAAAATGACTGAAATTTTTATTTTAATGAAAGTTAATGTTGTGAGCAGCCAAGTTACACCGCCACCTGGTGGCAGCATACTAAAGTCCCAGATTTGTTTACAATGAACAAAACACTGCAAGCTCAATTTTTGGCCCTGGCTAGAGATATCAAAGCCATTCCCCACTCTCCCCTTCTCCCTTCCCTTTTGCTATAACCAGACCTCCATAGTTGAAGCTCCCAAGCTCCCGGGTTTTTGCCTGAGCTATGCCCGCTCCAGTTTCCCAGCAAAGGAGTCTACCTTCTCCTCCTCCCTGTGTCCTGCTCTTCATCAGCCCTGGGCAGCCTCAGGCCCACCCATATTCCCTTCCATTCTACGTCAGTGCTAAAGCCTCCCCAAGCCCTCAGGCCTGCCCCTAAGGGGAATGTGGGGACAGGGAGACAACTTAGCCCAATGGTAACAGGAGTTCAGATGCTACAGACTGATGTGGGTTCAAATCCCTGCTGACCGCATGCTGGTTGTGGGTCTGTGGACCTCTCTAAGGCCTCTATGAGCCTCACCTTCCCCATCAGAGAAAGGGGATGGAGTCTGGATTCAAGAGACTTCCTATTCTTTCTACTCTATGTCTTTCTACTTCTCCTCCGGAGCTGGAGTGAGCAGAGACCAAGAAATGAAGGGGAGGAGCGGGTGGAGAGGAGCACAGAGGCAGAATGCCCCTGCATTGCACTTCCCCCTCTTGGGGTCCCTCTCCAGAAATGGCCACGCCCTCACTGCCCGGAGCGCCCTCCCAGGCTCCCCCCCCCCATGGCAGCCCATCCACTTGCTCTTCCGGCCTCCCCCCCCACCCCACCCCCAGCCTGGTTCCTGACACTCTGCCCCAGCTCATAATCTGCTCGGGTCTGCAGGGGCGATGACTGAGCACAGGGCCACCGGCCCCTCCTTGGCGTCCAGAGAGGGCAATGTTTCACCCTCTCACGTGGCTCAAGTGTACTTGGGAAGGGAAGAGATTCAGAGCTGGGCTTCCCTGGCAGCCTGAGAGCCCTGTCCTGCAGCTTAGGAAACCAGCCTTCCGGCTTGATGCTCGGGCTGCCTGGATCCTGTTCTGTGGCCTTGGACGAGTCACTTACTCTCATGAGCTTTGAATCCCTCATTGGTAGGGAGCACTCCAGTCTCCTCCAGCTCCCGTGACATGGCTGCCAGGGCCGCGGAAGGGGTGGACAGGGTTGGGGTGTCCTCTCCCCTCCATGCCTCCTTGGGGAACCCCAGGACCCTGCTTAGAGGGGGAGGCTGTTCCCCTAGGGAAGTAAGTCCCAGGGCAAGTCTGTGATGCTCCCTACACTCGCTGTGGGCAGCAGCGCTAAGTGCTGTATTAATTATTACCCACTCCCCCTGGGAAGCAAATTCAAAGAGAGGTCACCATGGTAACCTAGACGGTGGCAATGTGACCAAATATTTTAAGTGCTCAACGTGTTCCAGGCAGATTACCTTCCAGTTGAAGAGAAAAGAATGGGGCCTCAATCCCACACTTCAGCGGCCTGGGGATCCGGTGGGGGCTCCCTCCTTTTCACAGGAGAGGGCAAGGTGGAGGCAGGGCCGGCTGATGAGACACGCTGCCTTGCGAGGCCAGAGCAAGGGCTGTGAATGACATCCAGGGCTCTGCATGAGGCCTGGCCAGAGAGCCACAGGCCCTGGGTGGCAGTCCCAGGTCTGGTCCCATCTTGTCCGCAGCCCCGGGCCGGTGCCTTGACCTCTGTGAGCCTCCGGGAAAGCCTCACCCAGCAGCATCTCTTAAAGGACCAAAGAGTTGAGCCAGTGGGTCGTTAGCCTCACTTACTGGGGGGGAGGGGGGTATGAAGCGGGGGCAGGGGTTTTGCTAGTCAGACCTTCAAGGCAGAGAGACTTGGATTCAATTCCCGCCTCTGCCACCCAGCAGCTGTGTGACCTCGGGCTGGTGACTTCACCCTTCTGAGCTCTGGCTTCCTTACCTGTGAGAGGAGGCTTAACAGTCCCTCCCCCTCAGTGTGACTGCGAAGTTTAAGACAACCATGGAAAGCGCTCAGGACAGCACCCTGTGCAGCCTGGGCGCTAATGACATCGCTGTTGCTGCCACTTACCAAGTGTCCCGTGTGCCCAGCTCTGAGTTGAGCAAATTACATGGGCTTGACCATCAAATCCTCACCACATTCCTCCCACGAGATGGGGGTTATTATTAGCCACATTTCCCCCATTGGGAGCTAAGGTCAGCGAGGGGAGGAGGGGCACAGATGCCCACGGCGTGGGACCTGCATTCTGACCAGGTCCCTCAGGCTCCAGAACTCAATCCTAACCCTTCCCCACGTGGCCTGAGGATGAAACAGTCGTGTGTTGCACACAGCTGGTGCTCACTAGATAGTGAAGTGGTGGCCCCCATGGGCACATCCAAGTTTATGTCATGCCAATATATTGCCCTTGACCCTTATCTTCTTGGGTTTGGGATCCTGGGTCTGGAGGGCTCAGGCAGTGATGGGGAATTAATTAGAGGCAGGACCCCCAAGAGGGCCCCCTCTTCAGGCCATCGCCCCAGGGGGGTGCCAGGGGCCATCTGCATTACAATGCTTCTGCCTGTCCCTGGGCCCCTGGACCCCTGGCTGCCCTCACGCTGTCTGGACACGGACAGTCAGGAGCTGTCTCTGACCTCATCCCACCCTAGCTACTCTGGCCTTGCAGGCCCCGACCTACCCTTTCCTGCTGGGTCAGCATCCCACCCCATCCTACCCTCGCAGCCGCCCCGGGCACAACTAGCTTTCCCAGGATAGAATGAGGTCAGGCCTGCAGAGTGATAGATGGATTTAATAACCGGCCATTCCTCCTGCCAGCCCATTTGCCCTTCACAGTCCCAGGCCCATGTAGGGGCCAGAGGCAGCCTCCCCCGCTAGGGGAGAGGAATCCGAGGGGTAGAGACCACCCTCCCAGCCAACTCAGGGCCCTCCAGGAGCCCAGCCAACTCAAAGCTAAAAGCTTGGAACATGGACACCCTCGTTTAGCCCTTCTCCTTGATGGTGGTATGTCCTTGAGCAAATCACTGCTCTTCTCTGAGCCTCAGCGTCTCCATCTGCAAAATGGAGTGGATAATCCCTTGTTCGCCTCGTGGGGTTTCTGTAGGGATGAAGCCAACTGCAGATGGGATCTCACTGTGTAAATCTCCTTGCACAAAAAGAGGCGATTCTGGTTATTGATCATCTTGGCTGCTCTCTGGGTTGGGCTCCCCCAGAAGAAGACCCTGAGATAAGGACCCTGAGATAAGGGAGAAGTTCCTTTGGGCAGTGATCCCAAGAAGCACCGGTAGGGAAGAGGGAAACCGAGGCAGGGAAGAAAAACTCCCAAGTCAGGTTAGGCTAGTGAATAGGCTGCAGTGGGGACAGGCGAGGCTCAGACTGGAGACTTCCAGGAGACAGGGCGGGCCTCAGATGTGTCCTAATGAAGAGGTGAGAGGGCTGGGCTCTTTGCCCACCAGCTCCGGTCCACCCTTGGCTGAGGACAGCTCCCAAAGACATCAAGGTCCCAGCACTCCCAGCCTGCCCTGTGTCGGCGAACTGGCCCTGCACTGGAGAGCATGCCCTCCAGCCAGAGGAAGCTTCCAGAGCACTGCAGGTACTTCTAGGAGGCTGTCCTGTGCATGGGAATGGTGGTCCTGAGATGCAGGCAGGGCTCCACATACATGATCTCATTCATTGTCCGCAAGCAGCCTTGCGAAGGGCGTATGGTTAGTAGCCCCATTCTGCAGATGAAGAATCTGAGACTCAAAGGTGACATTCACTTGTCCCAGGCCACTCAGCTCTGCAGGGTAAGGATTAGACCTGGCCGCAGGGGCTCTGGTCCTTCCACTGCCCCTCCGACGGGCGGGACTCATTTGCATGTGGGTTGCAACCAGTAGCACGCTGATAACTGTGTAACAATAGGAGAAAAAAGCCCTGGCTTATAGCGTTTGCTGGTTGCCATGGTGTAAATACTCCCACCATGGCCAATTTCATGCTACCAAAGTGAGAGCTGTCACTGAGCACAGAGCTGGGAAAGGATGCCAACGGCTGGCTCTCCCGAGTGGGTGTGAGCTAACTCCAGCACGCCAGTGTGACCCTCAGGACCAATCACACCGAATCTCCCTCTAGCGTGCAGACCCATCGCCCTCTTCCAGCTCCCACCTGCTTGCTTCTACTGTTCCTTCCCTCTGGAACGTCCGTGTGTCCAAACCTTACTCGTTTTCTAAGAACCTGCTCTGGTCCCACTTCCTCCAGGGTGTAGTAGGCTGAGTAGCACCAGCTGCTACAACAAGCAGTCCTTCAACACAGTCTGAGTTCATCACGCCCTCATCCTGCCGTCCACAGCACGCAGTGGTGGGCTGGGGGCACTTCTCATCCCCCTGGAGCCCAGCTTCATGTCCAAGTTCACCACGGAATGGGGAGGGAGCACGCAGGGTCCTCTGAGTTTTAGGGCCAGGCCTGAAACTGACACCTGTCACTTCTACCTCCATCGTTGGCCAGGCCCACCCCTCCTGACTGCAAGGGGGCCAGGAACGGTCTTTCACCGGAAATGTGAATTTCGTCCGAGGAGAAAATGAAACCATGAAAACGGATGAAAGCCAGCTTCTGCTTCTATTTTCCTCCCACCCCAACGTCCACAGTCCAACCGACTTCCTTCTAGAGTCTTCCACAACACACTGTCCAGAAAGTGTTGTCTTTGACTCAGACTGCCCAGCGTGGTTACTGGGCTGGGCTCTTCTGCCCCCATAAACTCACAGAGACTGAGCTACGGAAGGTCCCTAGGAGCAGGGTTCCCATGCCTTACTTCGGGTGTGAATCACCTATGGATTTGGGGTTCCCAAACCTGATAATGCAGATCTGGGGAAGGGCCCATCAATCAGTATTTTTAACCAGTTTTGGATGTACAGCTAACATGGGAACAGCTGATCTAGTCAAAATGTCCCATTTCATGCATGTGAACACTGAGGCCCAGGGAGGGGGAGGAATTTGCCCTACATCATGGAGTAAGCTAAAGCTGGATCTGAAACGTAAACCCAGGGCTCCTTATCTTTAACCCTGGGCTCTGTCTGTATACTATGTGGTTGTTTCCCCGGGAAGACCTGATGGTAAATCCCAGCATAAGACACTTGTAGGTGCTGAGTTTCTCATAGATCATCAAGAGGACCTTAGTGGTCAAAAGACAGTGAGTTGAAGGTGAGCTCTAGAAGTAGGCAGACCTAGGTTCAAACTCTACCTTTCCCACCTATTTGTTTGGGGACCTTGGGCAAATAAATCTCTTTACTTCTCTGAGTCTCACTTTCCTTATCAGGAAATTGGGGGTGATAACAGTCCCTATCCCAGAGGGTGGCTAGGAGGTTAACATATATGAAAAGTGCTCGATACTGTATCTGGTAGATTCTCCATCGGCACTTATTTTGGCTCTGATTATCTGCCAAGGTGAGTGGTTGTTCTCAAGGAGCACAAAGGGCATCTGGAAACAACCTCAAGGGTGAGCCTGATCCACGACTGAGAGCCTCATCTAGGTAAAGTTTCGGCCACTGTGCAACAGAATCTTCATGGAAATCAGCCCCCAAACTGTACTCGCCAAGACTTTGGAAATTCAAGCCACACTGCTGACTTCAGCCTGACCTCAAGCTGTGTTGTGTGTGCGTTTGCAAGCCTGGACATTGCTCCCGTGCACAGAGGCAGCCGGGGTCCCAGCCCACGGAAGCGCCGGGTCCGTCAGGGAAGGCTGGGCTCTGCAGCAATAACAAACGAGCCCGTCTCAGAGGCTTCCAACAGCAAAGGCTGCTTTCCCAGGCACTGCCCGCATCCTTGGCGGGAGCTCCGCCCCAGGCCGGCACTCAGGCACAGAGGCTGAAGCAGGAGCCTCCGACTCAGTCCACTCAGTGGACTCAATGGGGCCCCGGAGGGTCTCGCTCTCACAATAAAGTGCTGTGGCCTGGAAGGGAGTCGTGTCCTCACTGAGTCCCAATGCAGACAGCGCCGCACTGAGGCAAATCCTGGCGCCCATCTCCTTCCCTGTCTGTGTAAAGGGGAATAGAAGGGTACCCCCCTCAAAGGACGGGAGTGAGGGGCTACGTGGGATGATGCTGAGGAACTCTTGAAACGATGCCTGGGACCAGGGAGAAAGAAACTGATGCATGATGGGTTATAATTAGCCAAAAAGTGGAAACCACCCAGACGTCCATCGGGGGTGAATGGCTAAACGACACGTGGTGCAGCTATACGATGGGGCACTAGTCAGCCGCGGAAAAGAGCGAAGTACCGATATGGGATCATGGATGAACCTGAAAAACACTTATGCCAGGTGAAAAAGCCAGTCCTAAAAGGTCTCAGGTGCCAGATTCCTCTTATATGAACTGCTCGGAATACGCAAATCCAGAGAGACAGAAAGTAGATTGGTGGCTGCCAGGGGCAAGGGGAGGAAAGAACCAAGAGCGACTACTGAGAGGTTCCGTGTTTCATTCTGGGGCGATGGAAATGTTCTGGAATTAATGGGGACCATGGCACGACATTGTGACTACGCTAAAAACCCACCGAAATGCGCACTTTAAAACGGTGAAGTTTATGTTATATGACTTCTATCTTGATATTATAAAAAATTAAAATAAATAATAATGATGATAAATAAGCAATGATTAAACAAAGGTCAAGTCCCCCCCACCCCCTGCAGAGTTGTTCTCCTTCACCCCAAAACCGCCAGTCCCCGTTGTATTGCCCTTCTCTGTGCTGTCGTTGCTGTTCCTGCGGGCCGATCTGTCTCCCCGGCCCAGGGGCCCTCCAAGGGCATGGTGGGGCCCGGCTACTTCGTCCTTCTCCGTGGCCCCTGATCCCAGCCAGCATTATCAGCTGAATGATCTGTGCACTCTCTCAGTCTCACGGACAGAGCGGGGCCCATGCCGCATGTATGTGTGTGTGTGTGTGTGTGTGTGTGTGTCCATGTGGGAGTGTGGGGGTGGGTGCGCATGTCCCAGATCTGGAGCCTGCAGGGAACTGAGGTCATGTCTGTCCCTGCCACAGGGACGACCTCTTCTCTCCAGTCTCCCCAGTCACTTCTCCCGCTGCCCCCAGGACCCTGCGGGATGCCTGGGAGGGAAGAGCCCTTGGCCGTCGGAACTCCAGCCCCTTCCATTCAGCAATGAGGAAATCCAGGTCCAGGGTGGGGGTGGTGGGAGGGAGGGACTTGCCCCATGTCGCCCAGTGAGATGATGACAGAGCTGGACCAGAAATCCAGGCACCCCCCAGCCGAGCCGGTGCCCCCCTATGATGGTGGTGGTGCCTCAGACAGCGGGCGGCAGGGCGGGTCAAATGCTGAGAGATTCTTGGGCTTCTCAGAATGCCTCACGCCAGACAGGTGACCAGCCTGGTGTGTGAGGATGTGGAGGAGACAGAGGGCTGGTAGGATCGAGGAAGGCTGAAGTCAGACGGGGAAGGTCTCCGCTGCTTGATACTTCCTGTTTTTATCACCGCTTTAGTCGTGGGAAACAGTTGTCACCACAAAACTGTAGCTCTGAACCCACAAGCTTCCCTTGTGCACAAACTCATCCCTCCCAGGAGAGGCCTCTCTCTGGGACCATGTCTCCCCCAACCCTCTCACTCCAGGCCCACAGAACTGGGGTCCCTCCTGTCAGGGATGAGGCTGGACCCTGAGGTGAACCAGCTAGGCCCCCAGACGCCCCTGAGATCTGACCCATCCCTCTTCCAGGAGCTCTGCATTCCCACGTTTATTGAGTACCTACTACTGTGTGTCAGCCCCTACATGACTGGGGTTAAAGGGTATCAAGACCAGCCTGTCCAAGGCACGCTTGAGACAGGAGCACCCAGGCTGAGGCTGGGGTGTAGCTCAGGGCCCAGTCCATTCCCAGAACCAGAGGCCCCAGCAACTCCCACCCCAACTCTGAAAAGTAGCTCTTGTCCTATGTTCGGGACTCCCTGGGAGCCATTTTTTACAAGGAGGGGACACATTTGTGAAATGGGGTTGACAGGCACAGAGGCCACATTAAAGGACTCAGACTCACAGTGGGAGACTATGGTTCCATTTCTACATGAAAGAGGAGTCTCAGGTGGATACCATCCGTCTTTCTGACCTTTTTGACCTTTGCTAACCTCCCTTGGAACACGAAGACTGGCCCTCCGATTCAGAACACTCGGGACGCCAGAACCCAGCCGAAATTTCAGAACGCCACTCGATTAACATGGTCCTCGTGCGATTGCAAAGCTTCTATTTATGGCCATCCTGCAAGTTTCCCGTTTACATAGTTTCATTTGAAAATAAATTATTTAAGTGAAGATGAGTTGATTTTTCTAGAAACACTGAGCAGCTATCGGCCCAGGCAGAAGGGAAAGTGGGCTTGGATGTTCAGGAAGTTCGAGAGGCAGTCAGAGGTTTTTCCTGGGTCCGGGAGGAGAGGCTGACTTTGTCCTGGCTTCCTCTGCGGGAGGGACCCCGGCCTGGACATGTCCCAACTGACTCGAGATGGCCCGAGTCTGGGACTCGCAGAGCATCGGGCATCAAGTTCCCTGCCTTCAGAGCCATACTGGGGTGGGCCTGGGAGGTCCCGAAGGCAGACAGCTCAGTGGAGGCCACCCTTGGAGGCTTCGTCATCAGGACCCAGAAGCGTCGTCCTCTCAGACCTCTTAAATCACAAGCAAGGGGCCTGATTACTTGGCCCTCCCCCTCTCCCCTTACTGTTCTAGCTACAGTTGAGGTTCCCTGGCATAGAGCCTCTCCTGGCACCCCACCCCATTCCCTGGACTGTGGTCCACCTGCTGTGTGCCTCCTTTTCTGGCTGCAATCCCCTCCATGGCTCCCCGCTGCTGAGAGAATCTGCCCTCAGCGGGTCTGAGGTGGTTTTCCAGCACCTTCCTTTGAAACGCTACCACCACCACCACCACCCAGATCTGTGGGAATCCTATAAAACAGGGCTAGGACTAAGGTGAGGCAGGCGAGGTGCCCCACGGGGCAAAATTTATGGAGGCACCCATTGGCAACGGTCACCCCAACGGTGAGAGTCTCCTTAAGCACGTGCCCTAGGTGCCCGGCTTGCCCCACACGAGCCCCGCACCTGTTGCAGAGCCCGGGAAAAAGGAAACCTGCTGGCGAGAACGGTGTTCCAGGGATTATTGGGGTTCTAGGGAACCCCACGGCAGTTACCCCCTTGGGATCACATGGCATCTCCGGAGCTGATCTGCAAGGCTGCTGCCTACACACAGCTGTGTGGGCCGTGCACTGAACAAGGGTGGGAAGCCAAGGGGGATGTGCGGCTGAAATCTACCCGTCTCCGCCCCGTGTGTCCGAGTGTGGGGCCCGCGTCAGCCTGGAGAAGGGGTCACCTTCCTGTAGTTTTTGTCCGTCGGCGACTGGGCCTTTCAGTATTTCCTCTGAGAGCACGGACGGTGCCAACGGTGGCCCAGCACACAGTGGAACAAAGGCGATTAGAGAGGGACAGGGACTTGCCCTAGCACGCACAACGGCAGGGCCACGACCTGAGTTTCTGGGATCTTTATTTCATCTTCTTCCCTTTGCTTTCCATCGCTTGAGTACAAGGTGTTAGACAATCTAACACACGATGTCCCTTTTAAGTCCTTTCTTGCCCACCCCTCCCCCACTCCGCCAAGCCCCAGTTAATTCCCTCCGTGTCTTTTCAGCAGCTTGGACTTGCCTCTAATCCCGCATCTGTCTTCCCCACTGGACTGTGGATTCCTGGAGGGCAGAGACCGTGTCCCGTGGCCTCAGGCTCAGCACAGGGCCTGGGAGATTTTAAGTGTGCTGGGCACGTGTAACCCACATTTCCGGGGACCCCTGGGGGCCCAGTTTCCGCACCGTGAGGCCAGAGCACTTAATAAGACACAGACCATTAAGCAAAAGTAATTTAAAAATAATTCCAGCTGTGACTTGTGTCTCTCTAATATCCTTAAAATCCTCTTCCCGCTGCATCTCTGTCCCTTTTCCTCTCTTTTCTGCTCCATGACACAAAACCTGGAAACCAGATTGTCCAAAAGCCAGAGTCACCTTATGGGGAGAGAGGAGGGGTTGCCGATCAGCCGGCTGTCGTCCCAAGCCTGGGACCCTCCTGCTCCGGGGCACAGGGCCGCTCTGCTAGATGCGCCAATTCCTGGCCTCCCTCCCAGGAGTGGCCCTGGGACCACGTCCCAGCCACCGGAACGTCATTGCAGGGATGGAAGCCACTTTCAGCCCTAGGCCTTGGGTCACCATGCGCCGCCTTCTTCCTCCTTGCTGGCGGAGGCCCCACAGGGCAGCAACCCGGGACGGTGCCGACAGTGCCTGTGGGGTGGAAGGGTTGTACCGAGGAAGGAAGCGGGTCTCTGAATGGGCTACACTCCTGTCTTCCTTACTCTGCTTTGTTTGGGGGTTTCTTTGCCTCAGCAAAGAGCAGTTGAGTCTCACTGGTAAATAAGAGAGCCGGGAAGGGGGAGAGGCCGGCTGAGTAGTCACAACCAGAATGCTCTTTAGGAGAAAGGGGGAGCAGAGTCTGGGACTCCCACACAACGGGCTCTGTCCCATCACACGTTTGCAGAAGGACAGAATGGCCAGGGTTGCTCGTAGCGGCAGCGAAGCAGGACGGTTTCTTGTGTAACAAAAGGGGAAGGAATGGGGTCACCCGGCACCCGGGTTCAGTGCTGACAGACACTCACACGCGACAGAAGCAACCGCCATTTTGTCCGCCATTGTTCTTCTAAAGGACTCTGCCCCTGCCGCCCTTCCCTGGGGGGAGGGCAAGAGCAGCCCCCCTCATCTCACAAGGGCCTCCCCAGAGGAGAGTGGGAGGCTTGCCCAAGGTCGCCCTGGCCGTTAGAGGCGGAAGGGCCAAGGAAACCCCGAGAAAGGATTTGGAGCCAAAAAGGATTTGGACGTGGATGCAGATGGGGAAACCAGCAAGGGAGCCTTCCCGAGGTGGAAAGATTAACTCAAGAAGCTGTAGCCAAAGACAATGGATGGAAATGACCTAAGGAATTCCAGGAAGGAGAGAAGCCTCTGGTCCAGGCACCTGGTGGGCTCCCCGCAGCCTGCAGAGCCGCCACCATTCACACCGACAGAGCTGGGGCTGGCAGGAGACGCGAAAGCTCTGGAAAGGAAATGCCAGAACCACAAAGTTCTAATGGGAATTGTCTCACCCAAAATAGACAAAACAGGCCTTGGGCAGGGCCTGGAGCCCAGGTGCGCAGGAGAGGAAAGACCTGATGGGCCTCAGTCTTCCCAGGTAACATCTTTGTGTTCAACATTCCCTGAACATTTCTGGAGTTCCTACCGTGTCCTGGGCACCTCTGTAGCCCAGGGAATCCAGCCATGAACCAAACAGAAAAAAAAACCACCTTCCGGGGGCCCCACATGCTGGTGGGGGAAATAGACCAGAAAAGACAACCACAAGAAATACGTCAGTTCTGTAGTGCCAAGATGCAGCGAGTGCTGTTAAAACAAAACACAACAGGACCGGGAGTGACGGAGATGAGGCTGACCACGTAAGATGTGGAGCCCAGTGCAAAATGAGGACGTGGGGCTTGTTCTAAAAGCAGAAAAAACAAGCTGTTGAAGGTACATAGGAGATTTTTCCTTCTTTCTGCAGTCTCGCCTCTCTCTTTCTCTCTCTTTTAAAGATTTTATTTATTTATTTATTTATTTATTTGACAGAGAGAGAGACAGTGAGAGAGGAAACACAAGCAGGGGAAGCAGGAGAGGGAGAAGCAGTTTCCCTGCGGAGCAAGGAGCCCGATATGGGGCTCAATCCCAGGACCCGGGGATCATCACCTGAGCCCAAGGCAGACGCCTAATGTACTGAGCCACCCAGGCGCCCATCTCCTCTGTCTCTTGACTTGTCACTGTTTTCTATTGGCTATTTAATGTCATGCAAAGTAAAAAAAAATTAAATTTAAATTATCAGCATGGGTTTTACCATCCATTTTTATATTGTGCAATGCCAGCTTTGAAATGAAAATATTAGAGCATTCAACTCTTTTGTGGAATCACAGAAGTTACATAATTTCTATTTCACGGATTGTCCCCAAGGGTGCCCCAAACCTGCCAGAAGAGGCCAAACAGAAAGACTGGAAAGAAGAAGAGCTGATCTGCCCAGCCACCCCACCAAAGTTAAGGGAGCTCTCCTGGGCACAGAGAGACCCTCGAGGTAAAGATTCCCTGGGTTCCCAGGGACCCTGCCCCATTATGGGGACGTGCCCGCTCTCCGGAGCCTGACAGCTGCCAAGCTCCCCCTATCAACTCATCCCTCCCACCAGATGCAGGACTGATGCGTAGCACCCCAGATAAATGTGGGGCCCGCAGATCTCAACTCCTTCCTATGGTCCACTGCTGCAACCCTTGGCAGATGGGCAATGCCCAGGGGTCTTTAAACTTCCAATCTAGGATGTACTCAGTACCCGAATCAGGGTCCCGCTGAGATGTGGCCTCTGGCCAGTCACCTACCAGATGTGCCGTGATGCTGCCAGTGCAGGGTGGGGATGGCCATGCCCTGCCCCAAGACACCGTGGAGTGTGTGCCCTTGACCTCCCCTTCCCCCGTCCGGTGCCTGTGACCCGGGTCCTGGCAGGCACCCAAGACAGCACAGTCATTGGGTGGGGACAGAGGTACCAATGGGCAGGGGAGCAGGCAGCCTGTATGTGAGCTGAGGCCAAGTTCCTGGTGCCCACTCCCTTGTCCCATCAGACTTCACTTACAACACACAAATCCAAAGATAAAATTATCAACAACCTCAAGACGGTGCTGGTGGAACATAAAGTGGGCAGCGTGGGGCCCTTCTGAGCACAGGGTCCTGCGCCCGTGGGCTGCTGGTGCTCCCAGAAGCCAGCCCTGGAGGGTTTAGGAAAGTGGTCATTCCGAACAAATATTCAGAGAAGGCTTTGGTGAGAACATGATGTTTGAGCAAAGAGGAAGAATGTGAAGGAACGAGCCACTCAGATTTCTGAGGGAAGGGTATTATGGGCGGAGGGAATGGCATGTACAGAGGCCCTGGCTTGGGCGCGTGCCTAATGCATCCATGGGGTGGCAAGGGGTCCCCGTGTGGCTGGAGCGGATGGAGAAGGGGCCAGCTCTGCAAGGTCCTGGGGGACAATCTAGGGATGGGGGCTTTTGGTCTGAGAGTAAGGGGGAGCCAAGGAAGGGTTTTCAGTAGAGGAGTGACATGGTCAGACTTAGGGGGGCTCCTGTGGGGTTGGGAGGAGAGCGTAGGAGGCAGGAAGACAAGCAGAGGGCCACCGCAGTCGTCCGGGAGAGGGATGATGGTGTGGACCGGTCCGCAAGGATGCGTGGTCAGATTCTGGATATTTAAAAACAACTTAACACATATTATTTAGGCCCCAGGATGCTGCCTAAGGTTAAGGCTCAGGAGATCAAGTTTCCAACTTCCGGTGAGGTGGGAGCAGGGCCCCTCCGACACGTCATTTGAGCGGAAATCTGAGAGACATAAGGAGCCACCGTGAGACCAGGGGAAAATCCTTCCAAGCACAGGGCGCAGCCTCGGTCGGCCCAGGCTGCCAGAGCAGAAGACTGCAGGCTGGCTGGCTGAGACGGAACTGCGTGTTCTTTTCATAGATTGGAAGGCTGGGAAGTCCAAGGTCAAGGTGCCCGCCAACTCGGTTCCTGGTGAGAGCTCTCTTCCCGACTTGGAGACAGGCACCTTTTTTATCATGGTCTTCACCTAGCCTTGCCACAGCGCCCGCAAGTGACCTCTCTCTCTCTTTCCTCTCCCTACGGAGGCCACCGATCCTACCGGATTAGGTCCCCACACTCTTGACTTCACTTAACCCTCATTACCTCCGGAGAGCCCCGCCTCCACATACAACCACACTGGGGAGCTTCAACACATGAATTGTTGGGGGGGGTGGGGAGACGCAGTTCAGTCCAAAGCTCGCCTGCGGTGTGGTGCTCAGGCCCCCAGGGCGGGAGTACAGACCAATCCCTAGCTGGGCCCTCCGGACTGGGAGGCCTCAGCAGGGGACACTGAATTCCGTCCCACGGAGGCATACTGAGCACGTGGTCCTGGTGAGGGGTTAGAGGCCTCGGGGTGAATCAGCCCCAGTCCCGGTGAGTTAAGATAGGGTTTCTCAGTGTCAGGTTCTCAGTCCTCTATATCCAAAGGTCCTGGGGCCCAAATTCCCGCCCTGCCTGTCACTAAGAAGGCTCAGAGGGTGTTGCCAGAACTTTGCATTTTAAAAAAGCATCCCGGGGGAACCGCTGCTGCAGAGGGAGGGGCAGGGCAGCTGGGCAAACCAGCGGGAAAAGGGGCACCAACCGCACCTGCGGAGGGGGCCTGGAGACTTCTACCGGCGAATGACTTCTTGAAGTACTATTGCAGTTGGGCACTGAATGGGCGGAAAGTGGGCGACGGGGAGAGGGAGAGGGCATTCCAAACAGAGGGAACTGCAGAGGCCAAGACTTGGAGGCTGGGCACGACCAGAGGAGAGGAGGAGGGTGGAGAGGTAAGAGGAGGTTGTGCGCAAGTTTTCTTTGCTCCCCGCTGTGACCAAGGGACAAGGTGACCAGGGTTACCTGCAGCGGCTGTGGGGACAGCATTATCGCAAAGAGGCCCCTGTTGGGTGCACAGGAAGCCCCTCTTTGCCCAGGCCCCCCGGAGTCACTGATGGATCATCTGGGCCCATTGACCCACCTGCTGTTCTTCCTGCTGAGGGAGGAGATGGATGGGCCATTTCACAGAGAACAAAGGGGCTGGAGGCCTGGAGGAGGGGATGAGTGAGGACCTCTGTGTGGAGCATGGTGACCTTATGGCCCTTCCCTGGGTGGCCCTCAATGGGTTGGCTGGGGGGAGGGCATGGGAGGCAGCCTGTCTTTCAACTATGGGCCCCAGCCTTTCTGGCTGCCCTTCTGCTCAGAGCAGTCACACCCAGAGGGGTGCTGGAGCCGGGTGCTGGGGCTAGGTGCTGGAGCTGGGTGCTGGAGCTGGGTGCTGGGGCTAGGTGCTGGAGCTGGGTGCTAGAGCTGGGTGCTGGGGTTGGGTACTGGAGCTGGGTGCTGGGGCTGGGTGCTGGAGCTGGGTGGCTCACAGGAGCAGACTGTTACAATATTCAGGAACTTTGTAAGCTGGTTGTTAAACTTTTGGTAACTTGAAATTGGCCTTGGTGGGTGTTTTTACCGCATGGAAATTGGCAAAAAAAAAAAATCAAGGATTTTCTTCCACAGAGCTGGTTAATCAGCCCCCCACTGGACAAGGGAGCCACAGCCACTAGTTATGTGGGAAACAAAGGCAAAAGAAAATTCATGTTGCCTTACCACCTATATCCCACTGACAAATCCTTGAAACAGGCAGAGTGACATTCCTCTAGGAACTCCGCTGCCTTGATGTTAATACTTTGCTAAGGGCAAAAGGTAATCTTAACCTCCCCCCACACCCCTTGCCCAGGATCCTGTAAGTCTACTTTAACGTAAGAATTCCTTTGGAAACTTCCTTTATCTCTACCTGCCCCCCTCCCCCCACTCCCCCCCCCCCCCGCAAGATACATGTTGGCAATCATCCCCCAAGCATATGGCCCACTGATATACATCTGAAGGGTCTCAGGATTCAGGTTTTATTAGACAGTAATAAATGACCTTTCCTCAACAATAGCTAGCCCCCTCAAGGTCCTGGAAACCTTGCTTCCACATTCCTTAGAGGCTTACGCTATCCCTAACCCCCTCCCAACTTGAAAGCATACAGTGGGCCACTCCTCAGGACCCTGGCGCAGCTCTTTCTGCCCACGGGTCCTGTCCCTGTGCTTTTTGATAAAACCACCTTCTTGCACCAAAGACATCTCAAGAATTCCTTCTTGGCCGTAGGCTTTGAACCCTCAGGTCTTCCCTACATCACTAGCACCATGGGGCAGGCAGCCGCCAGAGACCCTTATCCAAAACACACCCTCTGTGCAAAAGCCCTGCACAGAGCCCGGGAAACATCCAGGTACATCAGACACTCTCAAGTGTCCCTGCTCTCAAGGAGCAACCAGTCTGTTGGGAGACAGAAAAACAACCTGGGAAATCAACCAGAGAAATAATGTTGACAACAGCTGCCACATCTCGAGTCTCTCCCATGGGTCACGGCGCTGGGAACTTTTCACACATCATCTCTACTCCTCACAGCAGATGCCACTATATAGATTGGAAACATGAAGCTCAACAGTACAAAGGCATCTGTCTAGGATCATACAGCCGGCAATGTCAGGTCCAAATCCCACACTGTTCTGACTTTTGAGCTTGTATGTAGCCTTGACCGCTACAACATCCTGCCTCCCAGTGGCATGCTGCACTACAGTAGAGCCCAGGGCAGGCACAGGGGTGGCACTGGGAAAGGCTTCCCAAGAGTGGGGACATTTGGTCTGGGCCTTGAAGGATGAATAGGAGTTTGCTAGTTTTAGGGCAAAATGAAGACGGGTATTCCAGATGGAGGGAGAAGCACAGGAAAAGGCATGGAGGAATGAGAAGGCATGGAAGGTTCGGGGCGGGTGTGAGGCAGGGGGAGAGCACAGGACTGTATTACAAGGTTGCGTCGTGGGGAAGGAGACAAGATGAGAAGGTAGGTTGGGACTTTAGTAAGGAGGACCTTGAAAGCCAGGCTAAGAGATTTGGTCTTGATCCTGAAGGCTTGGGAGCCACAGAAGTGGAAGGTCCCTGGAAATCACACTCTAGAACTATGTAAATGGGGCAAAATTGCTACCATGTATTTTACAAGGTGCTCTAAAGCAATGCTTCTCAAACCATCTGTGAAGGACCATTTTTTAAAAAATTTCTAATCTGTCATGGACCAATACTTTTATAAAATCCAAGGAAAATGAATTACTTGAAAAATAAAATGAAAAAAATACAAGTCTTTTTTTTATTATGACATTCAAGATATACAGTTACGCTATCAAATTGCACTACAAGTTTTCACCCTTAATTTCTGTGTTCCTTTTGATAGAGATGCTCTTGTCGAGGGAGTCTCTGTTATAGGCACACACCTAGGACAAAAGGGAGTTCTCCTAGTAAGAGCTAAGTGCTGTCAGACAAATCCCATTTTGATGATGAGGAATCTGTTGTTCAGAGAAGGTAAGCAGCCTGCCTAGGATCACACAGCAGGTGAGAGGCGGGGCTAGGACTTAAACCCAGGGCTGTCTGCTTTATTGAGACTGTCCACCTCAACCCACCTGGTGGCTCCTGCCTAGTCCCTCTCCAGAGCCCTTTGGCCTGGCCCCGTAGCCTTGTCCCTGCTCTTAACACAAGGTCAAGAGCCCTGCGGATGGGGAAATGGAGAGAGCGTAATGGAGCCCAGGGTCCCACACAAGAGGGTGGCAGAGGCAGCCACCCTCCAGGTCTCCCAATACTCATCTGTGCTCAGTTTCACCACTCTGCCTGCCTGCAGGCCAGGCCTCCAGGCCAGACGGTGCCAAGGAGGGCAAAGAGAAGGAGGGGCAGGAAGAGGCAGGGGACTTATCAATTGCTGACACTTACATGGCGCTTTATCATTCTTAATTAGCTCAGCAGCTCCCCAAGCAGAGAGCTCCTTGCGGAAGTAGGAGATAGTTGGTGGTCCTACCTGGGTGGGCAGTCTGGGTAGGTAGGGGCTCCTCAGGAGCATGTTCCCCAGCCCCTTTAGGTGCTGCTGTTTCTCCAGCTGCAGAGGGTCCCCGCCTTGCTGGGCATAAGCTGAGAACCGGAGGACAGAACTTAAGTGGAGTCCTTGGATGTGTACTGGGCATCTCCTCAGTGCCAGGCCTTGGTCCACTGCTCCAGGGACCCCTGGGGTGAAGGATGATTCCCAGCCCCCACGCTTGGGGCATGTTCAGCTGCTGCAGGAGGTAAACGGGTTCGCCAGGAACCATAAAACATGAATGGTAACCTGACTTACCATTGACTGAGCACTTGCCCCTGGCAGGCACTAGGCCAAGCATTTCCCCCGTATTATCTAACAGAAGCCTTACAAAGCCCTCTAGAGCAGGTATTATGCCCATTGCACAGATGGGGAAACTGAAGCCCGGTTGGCTAAGATTGCATATATGGAGACGGAGGATTTGGTTTTAGGGCCCAACTACATAGAACTCAAGGTCAAGGTCAAAGAGTTGTCGCGGTTTGCCAGGAAGACAAATGTGTGGGTAGCTGTGACTGGGTATTAGGGAGAAGGCTAGCTAGATCTTTGGGGCAAAGGTGGGTAGTCCGGGAGAGTTAAGGAGGCAATCTGACTGGATGTTTCTGGAAGAGGAAGGACCATGGCAAGGGTCTGAGGAGGGAAGGATTCAGAAGCAACTGGTTGGAGCGGCTGGATCAGTGGAACACGGTAAGCAGGAGAGGTCCCGTGGGTCAGGCGAAAGGTCAGAGCCAAGTCTAAGCAGTAATCCCTGGGCTCCTGATTCACCAGTAACCCAAGCTCCCTCTGATTCCCTGGGAGAGGGCTGAGCAGTCGGGAGTGGGGGTGGGGACTCTGGGGGAGGCTGGACTACCCGCAGCTCAGACTGGTTCCAGTCGCAAGAGAGCTCCCTTCCCTGGGGGCCAGTCAAGAATTATGATAATAATAGCCATTCCACCTTTACTGTTCATCCAGTCAGAAAAGTGATTCTAGTTTTATTAAAATATGCAACATATGTATATAGCACTTATTATAGGCCAGGCATAATTCTAAACATGTTCCAAACATTAAGTCTTTTAATTCTTGCAACCATCCATGATGTATAATCCCCATTTTACAGATGAGGAAACTGAGGTCCATGGAATTTAAGTGACCAACCTAAGGTCATGAAGTAAAGACGTAGGGGAGACGGGATCTCAGTCTCCAGGATCCACACTGTGCTGTGCTGGTGGGGGGCAAGAAAACACACTCTGCTGTAAAAACTCCCTTTTTACAGATAGAAAAACTAAGGCCGAGCCAGGTAAAGGGACTGGCTCAGGCAAGTAGGGAGGACAGATTGCTTGAGGAAATTAAGGTTCCTGGTCCTAGGCTAGGCTTCTGTCTTGGTCCCGCTGCAAGTCCGAGTGATAGCTGGAGAGAAGCTGAGAGCCCTCCCAACCCGCGGGCACCCACTATCTCATTGGGGTTCCATGAGGGCCCCTTGGGGGAGCAAACAGTAAAATTACAATTCTGGCACCATTTTCCTAAAGACAAAAGCCAATTATAACCAGGAGTAGCTTCTCCCTCTCTTTTATTTATTTATTTTTCTTTCTGATTACTAAAGGCTATATGATTATGGCAATTTTTTTTTTACAAAGTAAGAGCAAATGAGAAAAAAAGAGAGAGAGAGAAAGAGAGAAAAGAAAAAAAAGGGGCTCCTGGGTGGCTCAGTGGGTTAAAGCCTCTGCCTTCGGCTCAGGTCATGATCTCAGGGTCCTGGGATCGAGCCCCGCATCAGGCGCTCTGCTCAGCAGGGAGCCTGTTTCCCCCCTCTCTTTCTGCCTGCCTCTCTGCCTGCTTGTGATCTGTCTCTCTGTCAAATAAATAAATAAAATTAAAAAAAAAAAAAGAAAAGAGAAGGAAAAAAATCACCTTAAAACTCTTCCTTGAGGGGTGCCTGGGTGGCTCAGTGGGTTAAGCCTCTGCCTTTGGCTCAGGTCATGATCTCAGGGTCCTGGGATCGAGCCCCGAATCGGGCTCTCTGTTCAGCAGGGAGCCTGCTTCCCCCTCTCCCTCTGCCTGTCTCTCTGCCTACTTGTGATCTCTTTCTGTCTGTCAAATAAAAAATAAAATCTTTAAAAAAACAAAAACACAAAAAACACACAAAAAACTCTTCCTTGAATACTGGTGTATTTTCCAGATGTCTCTGCTCCCTCTCTGTTTTTATAAGCATCCAAGATGGGAAGCAAGAGATTTGGCTTCCAGTCCTGGCTCGCTGTGTGACCTTGGGCAAGTCCCTGCCCTTCCCTAGGCTTCAGGCTCCTCACCTGTGTGAAAGGAGGGTTTGGACATGATGACCTCAGAGGAGGCCCCTTGCAGCTCTGACCTTCTGTTTCTGCTTCTGTTTCTGGATTGGCAGAAGGGGCAGAGGCAGGCTGCCCCTCTGCGGGGGATGCATGGCTGACAGCTCCCAGCAAGTCACCTCCGGGACGATGTGATAGGCCTGGAAACAGCCTTCACTGCAGGCTCAGCATTCCCAGGCCTGCCTGCTCCCCAGGCCCATATGGTGCCCCCTGCCAGCCGGACACGACCAGCTGCCCTTCACCTGCCAGCCCTGGGTGATTGCTTTTCCTCCGGGCTCCAGAATGCTCTCTCTGCTGCCCCAAGACCCAGAAGGCTCAGGGTAAGAGAGCTGGGGGGCTCAGCCCTGGGGACCTACCTACTTCAAAGCCACAGCACTTTTTTGGGAAAAGACAGCCTCATTTGGTAAAAAACTAGAGAGAGGGAGGGAGGGAGGGAGGGAGGGAAGTAGAGAGGAAGGAAAAGAGCATTGACTGTATTCCAGCTCATTTGGACCCCTTGCTAGGCGTTCAGAAATGAATCAGAAAAACTTACTGCCCTTGAAGGACCCAAAGTCTAGTGGAGGCAATCAGAGTAGAAACAGGCGGCAGCAACACTCGCAATGCTGAGAGCTCAGGTCTGTGGGATCCCAAAGGCAGAAGCCTAACAGATGGGTGGCAGTCAGGGAAGGCTTTCTGGAGGAGGCAACTTCATAGGGGAGTTCTCAAGGACAGATCTCTGCCTTTCCAACTCACGAACTCATGTTTTTAATTCTTACAGACAGCCCTGTGGGATAGGTGTTGTTGCCGCATTTACAGGTGAGGCTCAGAAAGGTGAGTTCACAACCACCAAAAGAAGGAGTCAGGTTCAAATCCCCAGCATTCCACTCTGGGCTACAAGCCTGGGTTTGAGTTTGATCCCAACCTCTGACTTGCAGAGACGCTTCTTGAGTGCTTCTCTCCCAGACTTTGGAATCTTATCTATAAAGTAGGTGTATTATTGCTGGCTGCAGTGTTTTGGAAGAGCAAAGACAGATGGTCGAAAAAGCACTTAGCTTATAAACTGAGAGAATGTCAGTGGGGCCTCACTACCCAGCTGGGGACAGTGCAGCCCCATCTTTCCGCCAGCACAGGAACAGGACTCGTGTCTTCTGAGCTAGCAGCAATCCTAGAGGCTGCAGTTCACCTTTGCCGAAGTTCCCCACCTAGAAGAAGCCAGATCGTGGCACGGAGGCATCTGTTCTTTTGACTGCAAAGCCCAACAGGCGAGTATGGGATCCTAGAGAGAATTCTAACTCCTGGACTTAGAACATCTGTGCTGGAGGAATTCTTGAACCCAGGTTCCCCTCAAAATGCCTGCTAGGAAGCATGGCAGGCTCTGGGTCAAGGTCATGCAGCACCTGGCCTTGGCAGATTGGAAGGATCAATAGAAATAGGATCCCATCTCCTTTGACAGATAAAGATTAAGACCTAGAGGGGGGAAGGAATTGCCTCAGGTAACAGAGCAAGTCAGTGTTAGAGCCTAATACCCAGGCCATATCCCCACATGGGGAGTGGGGTGGGGTGGGGGAGCCCCGGTTCCCGGGGCAGTGCCGGAGAGCAGCCTGGGTGCTGATGGGGGAGTAAAATGCCCAGCTAGTCTTCCTGAGGAAAACTTTTATAATCCTGCCCGGTTCCCAGCAAAGTTCTACTACTCCCACCTCTCCTTCTAAGTCTCCCATTGCCCTGGGCTCTGACCCTAAGTCTAACCATCTGTAAAATGGCCCCCAAGTACCTTACAGCCGGGCTGCCTAGAAATCCTAGGAATAAGGGGATTGGGAGAGGGAGGAAAAGAAGGGGCCTCTCGGGCTTTCGGCCCTCTACTTTAGGGGTGCCCTTTGTGGGGACTCCCTGGGGAGCACGAGCAGGAGCCCGGGGTGGGCGGGGCGAGGCAGCGCGGCCGGGGGCGGGGCTGAGGCCAGGGGCGGGGCCTGGCCGGCCATCGCCCCGCCCCGTCGGACGTCGGCGCGGAGCTCGCGCCGCGGGGGGAGGAGCGCGGAGCCCGCGCACCGCGCGGCCCCGGCGGAAAGTTTTCCCTGACGGAGTTTTGGCTGCGGCGGCCGGAGCGGCCATGGACGCGCTCAAGTCCGCGGGGCGGGCGCTGATCCGGAGCCCCAGCCTCGCCAAGCAGAGCTGGGGGGGCGGCGGCCGGCATCGGAGTGAGTGTGTGCGCGTCCGCCGGGCGGGGCGGGGGCCAGGCGGGGGTCCCGGCCGAGGGGACCGGCCTCCCGCGGGCGCCGGGGGCAGAGGCGCGGTCTGCCCGGTGCCCTGCGGCCCTGCCGGGTCCTGCGGGGGTTGGGGGTCGCCGGGGGTCAAGTTGGGCTCCCCACTCCCGTCCCCGCTCTGTGCGGCTGGGGAGGAGGGGCAGAAGCTGGGGAAGAGAGCGGAGCTCGGGGTCCCCAGGTGCAGGCGGCAGTCGGAGGGGCCGCAGGTGAGGGGAAGAGATGTGCGCGAACCCCGGCACCTGGCCACTTCGCCGTGCTGGGCGGCTGAGGGCAGACAGTGCTCGGGGGAGGAGGAGTGGGCGCCGGGGTTTGGGGAGATACCTGCAGCCCTGCGCCCTGGCCGCGAGGTCCGCGGCGGGTGGGAGCCCACTTGCCTCCCCCCGCCACCTCCCCTCCCCGCCAACCCCGGAGGTCGTCTTTTGACTCCCAGGCGCCCAGAAGCTGACTCAGGTGTGAGCGGGCTTCGCAGGTACCTACTTGAGGTTGGGGGCGAGGCTCAGCCTGGGGTCTCAGGAGGTTTTCACACCCCGAGTCATCCAGACCCCTGCGGCCCCTCCTCTTCCCACGTCTAGGTGGCGAGGCTGGCGTTCGGGCTAATTTTGAAACCTGTTTTCTCTCGCACTTTCCCCTCGGGCTTCCGAAGTCCCGGGGCGCCCAGGCGAATGGCAGACTCTCCGTCACCTCTCCCCTCTCCCGGGGGCGTCTGGGAGGCCGGGAGGTCCCCCCTCCTCTCCCCGGCTCATATTACTCTCAGGGAACCCGTCACCTGGCACCTTCCCCTGAGGCCTGAGAAACCCAGCCCAGGTCCCTCTTTTTTTCTCCAGAAGAAAGGGAGTGGATTGCCTGGGGTCACACAGGCCTTCCTGGTCGGTGTGGAGCCCGAGCCAGGACTTGTGTACACTCCCACCGTCCTATCAAACACCTGGGACTCCAGCCTCTCCCCTCCCCCTCCCTCCCCTAGAAACCACTGACAGTACAGTCACACCCCACCTCCCCCTTCCTTCTTTCCAGGGCTCCGCCAGGGGAGCCCGAGTTCCCAGTGCCAGCGTGTCTGGGCCAAGACCGCCCTGCCCCTCCCTCTTGCCCCACTCTGCTGTTCCAGCTGTGGCCACCTCCTAAACCAAGACTGGCACTGGGAACAGGGGCTGGGGCCTGCTGGTGGGGGTGGGGTCAGAGAACCGTTAGAGCTGGTCAGGGCCAGGCCAGGGATGCACCATCTCCCACACTTATTGGCCCCTAAATAGTCCCTTTAAATACTTAAGGGATTTGCCTGGGACTTCTGAGAATTATGGTTTGTTCCAGTGGTGGAACCCTGCAGTTCTCCTGGGAAGAGGGAAGAAGGGGGATGCTAGGTAAGGGAAGAAAGCTTAAAAGCCTCTTTGATTCTGGGGAAGGGGGAGAGAAAGCCACCTTGGATGGTGGAAAAGAGTTTCTCCTGCTGCTCTGATCTTGACAAGTCGTTTTCCTTTCTGGCTCTCAGTTTCCTCACCAGAAAAATGGGGATAAAACTTCTAACCTAACAGGGGTGTTGAGAAAATTATTGATAATGCTTCCTACTGGCACCTCGTTGGTGGTTTCCTTCTGTCCCACTCCTCCTTCCTGTCATGTGGACCTTCAACGTGACTATTACTGTGGTGAAATAAGTTTTGAGGGCTCAGAGCCTATCTACACCTGCAGAGAAAAGGAGAGGAGAACTCCTCTTTCCTGCAGACCCCCAGAAAGCCCAGAGTGCTGTCCTGAGCCTTCTGGACCCAGAATGATCTCGGTGGAATCTTCACTGTCCTTCGTTATTGTTGGTTTCCTTATCTGTAAATTGTAAATTAACAGTAGTACCCAGCTCGGATTTGTGTGTGTGTGTAAGTGTGTATGTGTGTATTAAATGAAATAGTGTTTTGCCTGGAATAGCAAGGGGATTCAATAAATAGTAACTACCGCTTTTGTCACTTTATGTTTTAAGCAGTTTTTGCTTCTGTTATTTCATTTGCTCCTGTGAGGTGACAGAGCAGGGATTCTTACCAGACCTGTGTCCGAGATCAAAGACTGGAGGCTCAGGCTCCAGCACAGCTTCCTAGAGGTAGCGCTCCGAATCCCCAGCCCAGGGGTCTCATCACTGTGCCTCCTGGACTCTGGCCACGGGAGGAGCTGGGGCAGACCCCATCCCAGGTTGGGCCGACAGCCCCTGAAAACTGTCGTGGCCATGAGGTAGAGAGGGAAGCTGTGGGGTACGTCTGTGGTGGAGGTGCTGGGGTAGCTTGGCCTGAGGTGGTGTTCCGGCCAGCTGGAACTGAGCCCCGTGGTTGACTTTTGGGGCCAAAATGAAGCCTGTGGAGTTAAGGTTAGACTTGACACCGCTCTCAGCTGTGACTTGCTCCTCACCAAACCTCAAGATCCTCAGCTGGGATTAGCATGATCATTGTTTTATTTGTGGAGAAACTGAAACCCAAAGAAGGGAGGCAGCTTGCCTGAGGTCACACAGCAAGCTAGAACCCCAGGCTTTTTTGCACTGAACCTCATGGCCCCCTGTCTCCCAGCTGGTTCTGAGTCTGAAGAACTATCTCCCTCTCCCACACATGGCCTTTTTCCCATCTCTTCAGGAGCCATAAATATTTTATCTCAGTCCCTAGCCAGGGATTTTCCTTTCTTCCAGCTGCCTGAAAGGAGGCTCACCCTGTCCCCTCAGTACTCTTCTTTCCAAGAGGGATCCCTCTGATCCTCGGGCTCCCTCCAGGCTGTCCGAGGACTCAGAGCAGGTAAAGAAATAGAGGGCACAGGTTTCAGGAAAGCTAGAGTATGGTGGTTAGTGGGGAACAGAGGATCTATTTGTACTTACTTACAGTATTTACAATAGAAGATATTATAAATAAACTCCCAAGTCATAATACTTATTGATCACAGACTATGTGTCATGCACCGATAGGTACTGGAGAGTCTGGTGAACAGGTCCGTCTGTCTGCCAGCCGTGCTCACGGTCTGGCGGAGGAAGCAGAATGACCAGGGTGCACATGAATGGTGTGATAAGTAGTGGTGACGCCGTGAAGAAGGATAAAGTGCGCTGAGGAAATGGGGCGGGGACTGCTTCCTTAGAGTGATATCTTCCTGTGGGCTCTTCTAGAAAGCAGGTGCTGAGCGAACGATCTGAGTGCTAGTCATCTGTTTGGGAACAGACCCTAGGAAATATCTTCAGAAGTGAGAAGAGAGTCCAAAACATGGACGATTATGAAGCCAGTCGCCAGTGTGGGTGACTGGAGCGCCATCCCGTGGGGAGCTTGGGGAAGCAGTGGAGAATGTGCTCTTCAGTTATTCTGTTTGAGGGGCAGTTCCTGGCAGTGGTGGGTTCAGGGATGGGAGCCCCGAATGCCCCAGCCTGCATGGACATCGGCCCCTCTGGTAGCCAGAGAGAGCCGCAGGCAGAGAGGTGGCTTGTCAGGGGGCATGTGTGGAAATGGTGTCCACTGAGGGGATCGAGGTGGGGGGCACTGCTAGTGTCAGTGCAGGCAGTCAGGCCTCTCCGAGAAGGTGACTTGGAGCACATGTGAGAATACAGGAGGGAGGAACCTCGGAACAGCCTTCCAGCCAGAGGGAACAGCAGGGGCAGGGGACGTTTAACTGGAGGCTGGGGCCCTGCTTCTCACAAGTCTGGTGGCTGAGGGAGGCATATGCGCCTTGAAGGAGTCAGGTCATCTCCTGCTCACGGAGGGGCGCTCTGTGCAGGCGGCCCTGCAGGACAGGATGCCCACCCCCCGGGTGACCCTGGACCTGACCCTGGCCCTGACCCTGGCTCACATGCGACGGGGCTTGGTGGGCTGCGGCGTGGGTGAACAGCATGGGCTGCGGGAGGCAAAGGCCAGCATTGTCATTTATGAGTCCTGGCCAGACTCCTCTGGGCCTCTTTATCTGTGAAGTGAGAATCCTAATGTATCCTTGCCTCTCCTCACAAAATACTGCAAACGGCTGTGCGCACATTCAAGCCCTTAGCCCTCCGGCCTTGGTCATGACAGTAGTGCACACTTCGGCGAGCCACGCGTGGTTCTGAGCCCACCTGGTGTGTGAACTCACTTCATCCTCACAACAACCCCACTTTTGTCCCACTTTTTAAGTGAGGAAACTGAGGACCAGGGACGTGGAGTGACTGAACCCCACAGCCCATCTCCAAATCCATGGTTTTAACCTTGACAGCTCGTTTTTCTCTTACAGAGTAAGTAGGTACCCAGGAAATGAGAGCTTAGGTGATGATCATTTTTTAATTATTTTCTTTTGATAATCTTAACAGCTTCTGAAATTTACCTGGCACTTTTTACATGTTGAACCTGTTTCTGATGATGCTCTTGAGGAACTGAACCCATTTGTCAGAGAAAGAGACCGTGGTCTTAGAAAAGCAGCTACCTTCCGGGTCCTGGTAGAGCTTGAGTCCCCTTCTGAGATGTTACCCTGTGGCTTCTGAGGCCATCTCCCCACGAGCCTGGAGGAGGCGGGAGACCAGGGCCCTTGGAGGTTCCCCCGGCCCATGGGTTTGGCTGTTGCTCTCATGTTCCAGACAGCAGCCAGGCTGGGTCTCCTGGGGAACAAGGGGGGCACAGGGGCCCCCTGCCCAGCTCCGAGTCCTGGGCAGGGGGCCTTAATGAGGAAAGAGCACGCGTTTGCAGCCACGAGTAAAACTGGGCATGTGGTCCGTCCCCAGCTAACTCTAACAGCAGGTCATCTGTAAAATTGCTAAGTTAAAATAGCGCAGTCATTATCCACCACAGGGCCAAAAATAACCAGGACCGGAACAGGGCTGTGGACTCAGGCCTGTATTTGCCTGAGGGCCTCTGGGAGCTCTTCCTGAAGCCCTGGGCTCCTCCAGGGCGTGTGGCCTCCAGCCTGAGATGGCTGGAGAGCAGGCATGAATGCGTTTGTCTTATTGAGTACTCTTAGATGTGGGTTTCTTCAGGGAGGGTGTGGGCATGAGAGACCTTCCACCTCGTTGAAGAGATGAATCACGCCCAGAAGGACAGTATAGGAGCAGAGGCAGGGTTCCCTCCCTCCAGGGGAAGGAGGATCTTGCTGGGCCTGGGAGGACCGGGTAATGGGAAGGGGGAAAAGGGCAAGGCAGAGCCTCAACTTTGGACAGGAGTGCACCGTCTCCAGTTCCTGGGGGAGACACACATGAACGGAAGTCCTTCAAGAGGAAGACACATGGTAGACAGCTGCTGGCTGTGAGTGATGTGGCTAGAGGAGGAAGAGAGGGAAATCCACACTTGAGACGCACGGGCGACCCGCTCACAGAGGGACGAGGCCCCATCAGGAGGTGTGACCATGGCCTGTGCTAAGCACATTATGTTTTATTATCTCATTCTCTAACTTTATTACCTCATCCAAGGGTCAAAACAGTAGCTCTGTGAGCAGGGGACTGTTGTTTTCCCCATTTTATGAATAAAAAAACTGACTCTGGGAAGTAATTAGTTTGCTCAAGATCACTCAATGTCAGACCCGGGAATCTAGGATTAAGACCTCTGCTCTTAACAGCTAGGCTATCCTGCCTTCAAGGCTTCCTGGATGAGGGTGGATGTAAGGGGTTTCAACCAAATAAAGGGAAGGGCATTTCTGATAGAAGAAACTCCTTGAGTAGAAGGAACTTCTTGAGCAAAAGCGTAGAAGTGGGAAAGAAAATGTTAAACATCACAAGGAAGACGCTCTGCATGGTTGGAGCCTCCATTGTGTATGTATGTACATGTGGATGAGTGTGTGCACGCAGGGATATTGTGGGAGAGGGCACTGGGGCACCTGTGACTCCCCAGTAGTCATTGTGGGAATTGCCTATAGTGGATTGGGAGCTGGGGTGGGGGGGTGGTGGCGGGGTAAAGCTCTGACTTGCTGTGTGATCTTGCACAAGTCCCATCGCTCTCTGGGCATCAGTTTCATCATCTGTCATGTGAGGAGTTTGGGCAGAGGGTCTCCAAGGCTGATGAGTGGCAACTGGTCTACCAGGGCCCTCGTGAAGAAGGCCATGGAATAGGGGAAGGGTCAGGCCAGGGAAGGAAGAATGCAGAATATGCCAAGCATTTCAGAGGTCAGGGAGGACTGGGGAATGTTTTGACAGCAAAAGGGTCATCTGTGACCTTGGCAAGCTTTGGCCCTTTGGAATGGAAGGGGCGGAAGTGGCTTTGGAGAGGGGCCAGGAAAGGCTGAGCTGAAGAAAATGGGATAGTGGGGACATGAAAATGGCGGGGAGGAAGAATGTTTGCTGTAGGGCAGGGATGGATAGTGAGATGAACGAGGCCACCCCTGATCGATTGGTGTTGCCTGCCTGGGGCCTTATATTGAGAAACAGTCCAAAGCCTGTAAATCAGAGGGAATAAGCTGCAGTTGATTAGCAGTGGCTGTCAAGGACCCTAGCGATAGACACGGCAGCATGTAGATGGCCATCCTTGCTTAGATGCGTCTTGGGTTGAAAGCAGTCATCTGAATACCTACTGAGGGGAGGCCTCAGGAATTAGGAATTGTGGGAGGAAATATCTCTGGCTCTAGAAACTTCTTCCTGACCTTTTGCTAAAATCAAGGTGGTTGCTTCATGAGAAGATAATATGGGCTACTGATCAGGAGCTTGGGCTTTAGAGTCAGATAGACAACTAATGTGACAAATCACGTGTCCTTTGAGTTTCCCTTCCCTCCTCTGAAAGGGGAATGAAAGAATGCCTGGCTGCAAGGTAGCTGTGAATGTTAGAAGTAGTGGTCAGAGCTGCTTTGTTATTATTGTTGTCTTTGTTACTTGATAGCTTAGTCGTGCGCTGATGATGTGGGGGTGTTCTTGGTTTCTCTGAGGGCGAGTCTCAGGTCTGAGTTGCCCTGGGGCTTCCATCACCCAACCCAGGACTGGGTCACCTCAGGGACTTTCTGATTCTTGGGGGATAGGGTTCCTTGGGGGTCTTCTCAGCGGGGGCTGGGCCTCCTGTTGGGGCGGCCGCCCAAGTGCAAGGGCTGGAGGGCAGTGGGCCGGGGCCCGCCGCTGAGGATGGTTTTGAGACATTGCAGACCTGAAAGAAGCCTTGGAGTTGCCCAGGTAATTTCTTCAATCAGCAAATACTGAGTGCCAATCACATGCCAGGCTCTGGATGGCCAGCCAACTAGTCCCTGTTCACCTGGGCCTCAAACAGGGGGACTGGGTACACCTGTAAGTTCTTGTAAGGCACCCCGCCCCCCCAACACCCATGCATTCTTTTTCAGATGAGGAAGCAGTCTCAGAGAGAGACAGTGGCGTGCTCAAGTCAAAACCAGAAAGGTGTGGGTATACAAGGCTTCTTATGGCTGGTGGAGAAGGAGGTAGAGCCCCTGGAGAAGGAGAACTTCAAGACAGTTGCTGGGAGCGGCAGCATGGGCCAGACAGGGTAGAGGGCCCAGTGCTGCCACCTGGGCCCAGTAACGCAGGAGCCCCCGAGCCAGGCTGTGCTTTGTAGGCGGGGCCGCAGTCCTGCCGGGCCTCAGCTGCCCTGGCACCAGTGATGCCCAGTCCGAAGCTTTCTTCCTGTGGCTCTTCCATTAGAGCCAATGAGGGCCCCTGGAGGAGCAAGGAGAGTACGGGATTCTCCCAGCTCCTCTCCCAGAAAGTGGTCCAGGGAAGCTGGCCCGGCCCTCCTCCAGTGGTGGCCCCTGGAAACTGATTCCTCTGTGGATCCTGCTCTATCCAAGATCGTGGGTGAAGCTGAAGAGCCGTTTCCTCCTCTTTAAAGTGGCTACAATCATAATACCTCCTACACTGCGGCATCGTCAGAGAAAGGATGATAATGGACAGGCAAAGGGTCCTGATAGGGAGGAATGTGGGGTATTCATTCGTCTTGGTGATCGGCTTGGAAAGATCCCTAGAGACCTTCCTTCCGCTTCTGGCTTCGTTGCTTCCAGCTGAGTGATCTGGGGAGGAACCCTGGGGATTGTTCAAACCACTGATGAGGACCACACTTGCCCTCCTGCCTCTCTGCCTGCTCAGGGCCCTCTCTCATGTGGGTGGGGTGAGGTGGGGGCTTGCCAGCTCTCCCCTGGTCTGTCTCCCTACCCCGCGAGCTGGGCTCATTCCCCCATCTCCCAACCTTCCTGACCTCAGTCTCAGGCAGAGTTTTCAGAGGACCCTTCCATGTGCTCTGTACCATGGCCTCAGCATTATTACTAGGCTTAGAGGGGAGAGGGGACTTCCCCAACACATGCAGGTGATGGGAAGCAGAGCTGGGACTTGAACCCAGGTCTGCTGGATTCCAACAGCCTTCATAGGATGTCATTTGAGCAATTACCTCTCCCTTTCCCAGCCCCCGCCCCCACCTCTCTCTTGGTCCCCCCTCCCTGACTCTTCCTCTCCATGGCTGTGGAGATGGAGGCCGGCAAGAGCAGGCTGGGGCCCTGGGAACCGCCCAGGTTTGAGTTCTGATTCCCAACCCTTTACTGACTGTATGTGGCCTTTTGATGACTTTGCCTCTCTGAGCCTCAATTTCCTAATCTCTAAAGTGAGGATAGCATCCACCTCACAGGATCATGTAGAAAATTCAGTAAGAAAATAGCATGGTTTGCTCTCAGCGAGTATTGAAGTATAGAGTTTGGGTTTTGAACTTGAAAATATGGGTTCAGATCTTGGCTCTTATACTTGCTGGCTCTGTGGACTTGGTTGTGTGATTTCACCTCCTGGGGCCTCAGTGTCTTTGTAAGTGGGCGCGATGAAAGTGTCTACCTCATAGGTTGTCGTAAAGATTAATGAGAATATTTTATGGAAGGCTTCTTACCATGGTGCTTGGTAGGTACTGGAAAATGTTAGTCCTTTATTATAGGTACAAATAATGGTAGATGGACGACCCCAGGGCCCCTTGCTAGGTCTTCCGGGGAAATGGGGCCTGGCTGGACAGGGTCTGAGGGACTGTCCTTCCGCACAGAGCTGCCGGAGAACTGGACGGATACTCGGGAGACACTGCTCGAGGGAATGCTCTTCAGCCTCAAGTACCTGGGCATGACGCTGGTGGAGCAGCCCAAGGGTGAGGAGCTGTCAGCTGCTGCTGTCAAGAGGATTGTGGCCACGGTGAGCCCCAGTCAGGGTGCGGGAGTCATGAGCTTCTTGGGGTACCGCTCATCCCCTGCTTATTGCTCTGATGGGATGCATCTCGGCTGTTCCCACCCCTGACTCCCCTTGCATCTGGCTTAGGGGCTCTGGTAGAGGAGAGCCACTGGGCTTGTGGGGTCAGGGTCAATGTGCTCCTCTCCAGCTGTTGTGGCCTTGGCCTCTCCCAGTCTCCCCTCCCTCGACTCAGGTCCCCTGCCTCAGGGTTGGTGATGCAAGCATTTGCCCTCTGGCCCAAGGGACCGGGTAGTGTACCAGAGACAGAGCTCCCCCCTCCCCAGCTCCCCATTCTGAGTAAGCATGGCCCTCTAAATGCGCCTCCTTGGTGGCCTTGGACCCCTCAGCTCAGACCCTCGAAGGTATAGTGGGTGGAGTGGAGAGTCCCCAGGAGCGATCCTGCTGGGTTGTGATAGCCCACTCAGTGCTCAGAGTCTGTGGGCCCTCCTAGCTGTGTGTCCTGGGGCAGCTCCCTTAACCTCTGAGTCCGTTGCCTCCCCGGGAGAAGCTGTGTTGCCTCTAAGGACGACTCGCGGTCTGGTGCCTGGCGGACAGCAGTGCTCCGGGAGCCGCGGTTGTCCCTGTGTTTATCACAGGAGAGCGCGCACTGCTGTCTTCCCCAGCGTGTCTGCTGTCTCCACGCTGAGGCCTCACGGGGTAGGGGGGTGGGGGGTGGGGGCTTGAGTCTAAGGCTTAGACCAGCTAGGTGCAGCCCATGAGAGTAGGTCCCAAGTGGGGCAGGCAGGTTCTCTGACCCACGTCTACCCCAAGGCCAAGGCCAGCGGGAAGAAGCTGCAGAAAGTGACCCTCAAGGTGTCGCCGCGGGGGATTATCCTGACTGACAACATCACCAACCAGCTCATCGAGAACGTGTCCATTTACAGGTATGCTCAGCATCGCCCACGTTCACTCTGCCGCTTGAGGCAGTGGGTGGGGCACCCTTTCTGAGCCCAGGTTCCACCACTTTCTGTCTGGGTGACATTAGAGCCTCAGTTTCCTCGTGTGTGTGTGTGTGTGTGTTGGGGGTGGAGACAGACGCTGCCTCATGGCGCTGTTAGAGGTGCCGAGCGCACAGCGCCTGGTCACAGTGGGCGCTTGGTTAAAGGGCAGTGGCTGCTGTCATTATTCCCAGTCGCAGTAGGCAGCTGAGGCCTAGTCAGGACTAGGACCCCCTCCCCACCACCCTTCCGCGGGCGTGCTGCTGAGTCAGGCTTGGAGCAGAGAGCTGTGGAGTCACTGCCTTGTCCTTTGGCTGTGAATGCAGCAGCTCAGCTCTGGAGGCATTCAGGGAGGCCTCAAGGCAGAATCTGAGGCGAGAGTGTGGATGGTATTGGACGGGGGGGCACTGTTCTCAAGGAGGCAGAGCCCAGGCCTTGGAACCTCAGGCTCTCCCTGTTCCCTCTTGGCCGGTCAGTTGTAGGATTTCAGTGCTGGAAGGGACAGACCATTTCACAGATGGAGAAGCTGAGGCCCAGGGAGTTGCCCGAGGCCCCACAGTGAGGCAGTAGCTGGGCTGGGACCAGGGCATGGAGGCTGGAGTTCTTTCCAGCAGGCACTCAGCTGCCGGGCGTTCCTCCACCCTCTTGCTTTGTCTCCAAGCACGCGGCTCAGCCCGCTGGAGCCCACGCCAGTGGGGGGGGAGGGAGGGCGGGGAAGGGGGGGTTTGGTTTTAGTTTCTGGCTGGTGTCTTCCTCTCACCTTCCTCATTCTGCCTGCCTCCTTTAACTAGGGGAGGCGTCAGACCCAGCCCCCGCCGGCAAGGAGGGCATGGAGGGAAAGCAGTAGGAGAGAGAGTACAAGTATTTCCCAAAAGGGCAGAGAAGGAGGGGCCGGTCTGACCTGGCAAGACCTCCCCAGGGAGGTGGCAGGAGGCTGGATCTGCTGGGATGGAGAAGAGGTAGCTGCTGGCCTGGGGGTCCTAAGTGGTCCCGATCCCTGTGTCAGTGGCTGTGAAGGAAGCTGGGGCCGCACTAGGGGAAGGAGTCCGGAGCTCCTGTCCCATCTGGGGCTGCCAGTTCCTCTGCTGATTGACATTCCCAGGCTGAGCAGCTGGCAGGGAGGGAGCAGATGAGGGGGGTGGGGGCAAGTGTTCCAAGAGGAGGGAGATGCTGTGTGTTCCTCCTGGACCCGCTGGGGCTCCCGATCTGGTCATCTTCACACTCCGTCACCCGACTCCCAGCTCCTTGACCTCTGACCACAGCTCTAGGAGAATTTGCCAGCAGTTTCAGTCACCCTGGGAGAGAGGGCCTGGAGCTCCTCCGACCTCTGGGCAGGGGCATGACTAGAGGGCTGAGAGGGAAGGCCCGGTGAGGGGCATGGGTGGGCAGGGCGGTGTCCTGCTTCCCCTGTCCGGTCAGGGGCTGTCTGGTCAGCACAGGCCCTTAACGGTAGCGTGGCAGTGGTTACAGCCTCTGGGATCTGCAGGTGATCCAAGACCGTTAGCTTTAGTTTCTCATCTGAAAAGTGGGGATAATAATAGAACCCATCTCAAGGCAGCTCTGAGAATTAAGTGAAGTCATATCTAGAATGTTGCCTAGGATGCAGGAAAGGCGTAGCTATTGCCATTTGGGGGTATGGCTCAGTAGAGGGGGGAAGTCCCCTCTACTCCTTCCTGCCTAGCCTGGGTGCCCCCCACCGATGTCCCAGAATGCCAGGTCCAGAGGCCAAAGCTGTCTCTCCAGAGTCTCCCCCTGGTGGACTAGGATAGCCGGCTCTTGGGGACTCGGGGGAGATGCCCTGTGGGGCACCCCAGATGCGGACAGGCCCTTGTGCCAGGTTTGGTGACACTTCCCACTTGCCTTTCAGGATCTCCTATTGCACAGCAGACAAGATGCACGACAAAGTGTTTGCCTACATTGCACAGAGCCAGCACAACGAGAATCTCGAGTGCCATGCCTTCCTCTGCACCAAGCGGAAAGTGGTCAGTGGGGAGAGGCTGGGGCCCAGGCAGGCTCTGGCCTTGGCAGCCCTGCCCTAGGGGGGAGGCAGGACCCAGAGGTGACATCGCTTAATAGAAACAGTGAAATTCCTGGGAACCCCATGTGGATGCTGAGAGCACCGAGTAAGGCTGCAGTCAGTGGGCAGTCTGTCACCATGGGCTGCCCTGGCTGGCCAGCCTGGCTTGTGGGCGGTGACAAGCCCATGTCCCCAGTGAGTGCCCTAGTCCCTTCCTCTTTAACATGATTGATTGGATTTGAATGCGGGGGGGCTCTCCTGTCAGTAGTACAGTCTGGAGGTTCAGGGCCTTATAGGAATTAGTCCTTGGAGACTGGTGATCCGAGGGCCCAGGGGAAAGGCAAGGGGGCCTAGCTCTCTGTAGCCAGAGTGGGGAAGGAAATGGCCATGTTTTGGCACCTACCATGCGCCTCTGTCAGTGGTGGACTTTGAGGGATCTTCTGTTTAGTCCTCATAGCTCTGGGAGGTGGCAGCTGCTACTGGCTTTGCTGTTTTTATTTTTAACGAGGAAGCAGATTCACAGAGGTCAGCTGTCTTTCTGAAGATGACACAGCCAGCCGGGCAGAGCCAGGGTTTAAACCCATGCTGCTTCTCCCCCCGTGTGACCGCAAGGAGCACCGAGCTCCTTGCCCCATTTCCAGGCTACCCCCATCCACATCCAGCTGTGACGAGTGAGGACCTCTGAGGTCTCTGGGCTTTGTCTTGAACTTTGCAGCAAGCAGGCAGTGAGTTCACCTTTGGTGTTGAGGCTTTCGTTTCGGAGGCCTGGAGGTCTGAGCATCTGCTCTGCGAGGAGATTCCTGACGTTTATTGGTTTAGTTTTGGCCTCTATTAACCTCCTTACGGGGCCCAGAGCCCTCCCCAGGCCCTGTGGTCCTTGCAATCAAGGAGACAAGATCATCTCCCCTACCCCTCTCATCATGGACACATCAAGGACATCACAGTCTTTAAGTGGCGCCCAGGCTTTCTGCTACCCATCAGGGCCTGCTCGAGATACGGTGTTGGTTTCCTATAGCTGCTGTAGGAAATTACCGCAGACTTAGTAGTGGTTTAAAACAACCCAAATTTATTCTCCTATGGTTCTGGAGGTCAGAAGTCTAAAGTGGGTCAGCAGACTTGTGATCCTTTTGGAGGCTCCAGGGGAGAATACATTTTCTTGCCCTTTTTAAACTTTCTAGAGACCACTGTTTCCTGGTTCCTGGCGCCTTCTTCAACCTGAGGGCCAGCAGTTCAGCACCTCCCAGTCTTCCTCCTGCTTCCATTGTCACGTTGCTTCCATTGTCACAGTCCATTGTCACTGGCTCTGACCCTCCTGCCTCGCTTTTAGAAGGCCCCTTGTAATTGGGCCCCGTATAACCCCCCATTTCAAAATCCTTAACTTCATCACACCTGTGAAGTCCCTTTTGCCATGCCATCTAACCCTCCCAGGTTCCAGGGATTAGGATGTGGACATCTTTGGGGGCCATGATTCAGCCTACCACAGGTCTTTGGGAGGGAGAACTGCAGGATGAGACAGATTAGGGGTCTGATCCTGGCTGCTGTGCTGTGTGACTGTGGATAAGACCGTGCCTTTCTCTGGGCTGCTTGCCCATCAGCAGAATGAAGAGGTCACCTCAGTGACCTCCAGGATTGCTCTGAAAGGCCCCTTTCTTCTGTGTACCTTGTTTCTTTCCTGCAGACTCAGTGTCGCCAGCCACTCACCCAAGGCCTCGTGATGCCCCAGGTCCGCAAACTGCAGTGGCTTCTTCCATGACGGCTTTGTTCTCACAGACAGTGTCTCTTGGCTTTGTCTCTATGAGGCCACAGAGACTTAAAAATACAGGCTCATTATGTCCCCATTGTTTGTCTCTTCCTCCCCACCGACCAGAGCAGGCACTGGGCAGGGGCAGCTGGCCCACAGCCACTGCTGCAGAGTGTGGACCCTGGGCAGGAGGGGCGCCAAGCTCCAGAGGCTTCCCCTGGGAAGGGGAGCTAGGGGGTAAAAGAAAGCGGATGCCGGCCCAGTGGCTGAAGGGCGGCCTGATCTGGGCCAGAGGGCTTTAGACAGGCGTGAACAAAATCAGCCTGCCCCAGGCCAAGAGGTCGGTTGTTGAGGAAAACAACCTGACCGCGGCTTGGTGCTGACACCGAACCCTGGCCCAGCAGAGGGGGCGGCTCCTGCTGGACACCTGGGCCCAGGCTCTTCACTTTTCCTCACACACTTTGCTCTGTGTCAGGAGCTGACTGGCTCAGTTACGTCTTACCCACCCTTTCTCAGCCGGCTTTCTGCCTTCAGACAGCCCAGGGCAGGGCAGGGTGAGCAGGCTGCCCGATGTGAGGGTGGTGTTCTCGTGCCTTCCCCAGGCCTCCGCTGAGCCCGGCTGGCAGTAACCTGGCCATGTTGGAAATCCTGAGCTTCTCAGGGCTCAGTGGACGTTTCTGAGAAGGAGGCAGAGGGTGAAATGGGGGCCTCAGGTTCTGTAGCCCCCCAGTGGCCAGGTGCCTCCCAGATGTCTGCTGGTGCCTGTCCCGGGCTGAGCCCTGTGTTGGGCCCTGGGGACCCAGGGAATCAGCCATGGAGATACCAACAAGGCGGTGGGGGAGAAGGGCTGGGATTCGGTAACTGGAACCCAGGGGGCTCGGTTCTAGGGTGGAGGTCATTAAGTCTCACCGGAGGTCAGTAGGATTTCCCAGAGAAGGAGACATTTTGATTTCGAGCTTTGAAGGCTGAGTAATGAGTAAGAGTTGGCCGGCCGAGAGAAAGGGGGTGGGCTGTAAGAGAGCGTGTGCACCCCAGCACAGAAATCGTCATGTGCGAAGACACAGGTGCAGAATTAAATGGTATGATTGGTGGTGGAGGACTCAGATGTGACTGGAGCCGGGGTGGGTGGCAAAGCAGAGTCAGCCTGTGGGGGAAACTTGAGTTTGCATGCCGACATAGCCCCTGTTGCCTTTGGCTGGAGGCCCGCAGTCTCTACCTACCCCCACCCTTTTTCCGGGCAAGAAGTCTGTGACCATCCAGGGTGGCGGGAAGGGGTTCCTTTCTGGGTCGCCCACCTGTTACACTCAGCTCGGGCAGCACAGCCACCCGGCCTCCCTCCCCCGGTGACTCCTGTTGGGCCCGGCCAGGATGAGTTCCTCCTGAAAGAAATGCTTCTGTCTGCCCAACTTGGAGGCCTCCACCAGCACTGCAGCCTCGGGGTTCGGAAGTGAAGGTGGGGTTGCAGCTTTGATGGGGGACCAGGGTTGCAGTGCAGGTGGACTGCCAGTAAACAGAGTGACCCCCCCGATTCTACCCCGGGCAGGCTGGGGCAGAGCTGTTCTGCTGTGCGTGGCCATCGGCATTCCTCAGGTAATCCTTCTGGGCCGGGGTTATGCTTCTGGGCCAGCAGGGCCATGAGGGACCCGTGGCGGGACTTGGTCTGAGTGCTAGGTTGGGGTCTAGGATCCTGGGGGCTCCTGAGCTAGACCTGGTCCCTTGAAGGAACTCACAGCCTGGTTACAGGGAACAAGCCAGAGACATGAAAGACTGGGTGAAGTAGAACCCGGTTCAGGTGCTGAGGGACTCACAGGCCAGAGGCACTCCTAGGAGGGATAAGCAGTTAGCCTTCAGGATCAGGGAAGGAAGACCTCCCCGAGGGCAGGCTTGCGCAGTCCTTTCTTGTAATGCTGCCCAGATTCCCGCAGCCGCCCCAGAGATCAGGGCCCACCCCACCCCCAGCCCCGGCCCAGCCTGGGCTTGCAGCCACCTGCACACACGTGCAGCTTGGGTTATATTTGGTTTACTTGCAGCTTGGGATTTCAGGGCGAAAGGGCAGGAATGTATGCAAATGAACGAGCAGATTTATGCAAAACCAGTATCGGGTTCATGCCCCCAGATATCCTGGGGGCAAAAATAATGGTGTTTCCATCTCCCTGCCACACTAGGTGACCAGCACCGTCTTGGGTGTATAGTGCGCTGACTCCAGCTGGTAATCAGCCCATATTTTTAGTTCATGGGCAATTCTCAATGGTAACTGGGTCTATTAAACTTGATTCAGACGTGACAGCTTAAATTGTAAACAGCTGTGAAGAGTTTCATACTTAATTACCATATTTAAGTTTTGCCATAAAGCGCCCGTACTTCCATCAAAAATGTAAATGACGGAGACATTCAAATGAGATTTTATACTTCGTGAAGTTTAATTGGCATGGATCAGTCAGCTTGTTTAAGGATTTTAAATTTTAGAAAAAAGTTTTAAAGCCAGTAGCCTCAGATTCATTTCTCAATTAAATCAAGTCGTCTGGTGGAGGGAAAGGGAATGGGTCTGAGGCTGGTTAGGCCTGAGCTTGTTGTGCACTTGAAAGAATCTGGTGCTTTCTTCCCTGGGCTCGGGCTGTCAGAAGGAAGCTGGATGTCGCTTCCGGCTACAGCTGCGCTCGGGGCGCCTACTCCCAGCAGCTGAGCTGTGATGAACCCTGAACTGGAAGCAGAGAGAGGAAGAGGCTGCCGTGAATGTGGGCTGGGGGTGGGTCCTGGCTGGGCGAGGCCTCGGGAGGCCTGCCCCTTGGGCAGATGCAGTGCTGCACCTCAGGGGGGCTTGGCCTGCTCTGGGGATCAGGGTCTTTAGACTGGGTTCATGCTTTAGGGAGCACCCAGGTGGGGTGACACAGACGTGTGAGCTGGTGCCACCTTGATAGGCGTAATGCCAGAGAGAGGTTGGTGGGCCTGTGGGGCCCCAGTCCAGGTGACCTGAGACAACTGGTGACATCTGAGTCGGGTTTGAAGGGGTACATGGGAGCTCCTCAGGGGTGAAGAGCCAAAGTGTGGCTCCCTCTTTCAAGTGAGTTATGGCCCTGAATGGCTTTGGTCCCCTGCCGCGGGCACGCACGGGCACGCACTGACATCGTGGATCCAGTTAGAAGTCCCTCCCACCTGGTGTAGGGCTGCCCGCAGTTTAACCCTTGCCTCTGGATGTTGGTCACTGAGGCAGTGGCTGGGCCCTTTCCAGTTTTGGCTTTTCTGTTCTCTAATTCCAAGGGCTAAGTTACTGTGTGAAGTCCTCAGGTAATTTGGGGGGGGGGGCTTCTTGAAAGAAGTAAGCCCCTAGTTATTTGAATATAGAGAAGCCCAAAGGGAAGGGAAAAAAGTGGAGGCGAACAGCCACTGCAAACGTCGGGGCTGGAATAGAGGTGCGAACCTTGGCTGCGCTACTGGTGGCGAGGATGTGGCCCCATCTGCCGGGAGAGGGTGTGGCCTCGTGACACCGCAGGGCTGCTTTGGTGACCTGGGAGGGGCTGGGACTCTGCCTTCACCCATCTGGCAGTTCAGAGCCTTGACAGAGCAGAGCCTCAGGCCTGCATTTCAGACTTGCTGGTACCTGCCTGACAGACACCCCTCCCCACCCCGCTTCCTGTTTTTCAGGCCCAGGCTGTCACCCTCACAGTAGCCCAGGCCTTCAAAGTCGCCTTTGAGTTTTGGCAGGTGTCCAAGGAAGGTGAGTCTTGTTCAGGGACACGGGGGGGGGGGGGGGGGCGGGGGGGGAACGGGGGAAGGCTGGCAGAGAGAGAAGAGTGGGGAGCAGGTGGTAAAGGCCCTGGAGTCCAGGCCGACTCTCCTCTTCCTCACCTACCTGATGTGTGACTTTGGGCAGGTCCCTTCACCTCCCTGGGTCCCATTGTCCCCCTGCGAAGAAATGGAACAGCTGTCTCCCTCCCCTCGGGTGCTTATGAGGGTCAAATCTGTAGTTTCTTTCCTCCCTGCTGGAGACCTAATGCCTGTCCCCTGACATTGGCTGCGGCTTGCGCCTCTCCAGAGATTGCCGGGGCAGGGGCTGCAACGCTCTGTGCCTTTGTCCCACAGAGAAGGAGAAGAGGGAGAAGGCCAGCCAAGAGGGAGGGGACGTCCTGGGCGGGGGCCTCCGAGACAGCACCCCGTCGTTGAAGAGCCGTGAGTCTTGGGCAGGGGGTGGGCCCAGAATCAGCTGCATGGTCGGGGGCTGCCCTTCATCCAGAGGGCCCCACTCACTCCCTCCAGGGCTGGGGCAAACCCTTGGTTTTTTATTTTTGTTTTGTTGTTAAATAAATAATACATGTCCATTATAGATAAATTAGAAAATGCAGATAAAGGGAAAGATTGCTCGTTTTGGTGCATGTTCTTCCAAATACGTCCCTATGCAACTATACAAATATATGTATACCCTGCTCTCTGTGCATTTAACATCTTATGTGATCACTTAAAAAACTTAACACCTGTTGTGAATGTGAAAATTTCAGCCTAAAACATTATTTGGGGTGAGATTCTCACCCTGTGGGCAGCTGTCCAGCCGCTTGGGGAGGGGCTCAGGTGGGGCTCTGGGTGATCTGGTTGATAGGCTTGGGAAGGCCATGCCTGAGGATGGGGTCAGGACCAGAATGGCCCGGGAGGCTCTGGGACGGGGCTGGGAGATGAGGCCTGGAAACAGGAGACTCCTCCCACTGACACACCTGACCGGACCCCTCATAGTGGTTGCCACGGGGAACCTGCTGGACTTGGAAGAGACGGCCAAGGCCCCGCTGTCCACAGTCAGCGCTAACACCACTAACGTGGACGAGGCACCGAGGCCTCAAGGCTTGAACAATAGCAGTGTTGTCTGGGTGAGTGGTCATGTGGCCTGGGGACCCCGCAGGGATCCAGCGAGCCTCCGCCTGATCCCTGGATGAGGCCTAAGGCTTCTCTAGGGCCCAGGCCCTGGCACCCATGACTTCAGTCCTTTGGGAGGACCAGACTCAGCCCAGCAGCGCCGAGGCCCAGGGTGGGGGGCGAACAATGTCCCCTTTGAACTCGGGGCTGCGTCCCCAGCAGGCTGGGCTCCCAGCACAGCTGTCTCCTCACAATGCCCAGCCTCTTGGTCTGCACGCCCGTGGCTCGGCCCACCGCAGGACTGGCCAAAGGCTCCCTTGTTCTTGGCGTGGGCACAGTTTGCTTCCGACAACCCTCCCCGCTCCGCCATCTGAAGGAGGAGCCTGAAGCCCGGTGGTCAGCAGTAGGCCCCTGACTCACTCTGTGACTCGGGGCAAGCCCCCTGACCTCTCTGTGTCTCAGCTTTTTCATCCCCTCAGTAAAGATGATGACCTCCACTTGCAGAATTTCCCAGAGGAAACTGGGGTGGAGGGAGGGTTATTAAAAATTTAGAAATTTTTTTCACTTGAAAATAATCTCAGACTTACAAAAAGTTATAAAACACGACAAAGCATTCCTGTTCACCTCTCATCCAAATTCTCCACATATCAGCCTGTCACACGAGCACGTTACAGTGACCGAAATCGTTACCATCAGTCTGACACCATGAGGTCACGCACAGGCTGTAGTCACGTTTCCCCGCGTGTCTGCCGCACGTCCCCTTTCTGCTCTCGGATTACTTGCAGAATCACACGTTACTTTGTCATTCTCTTTAATTGTAAAATATCTGGAATGGTGACGGACTAGAGAAACTCAAATCCCGTTCCCTGTGGCCCTCTCCAGTGGGCATCAGGGCCCATTCTCTGCTGCCTGGGAACCACCCTTAGCACCTACCATCCGCTCAGGGGGGCTGCAGGGAGCCCCGCCCGTTGTTTTCCCAGCTAAGCTGCGGGGTTCCTGCCATCAGTTATCCCTCAGGAGCCTGGAATGGATGAAAGCAAGAAAACCTTCCCTACCCTCTTGCTCTTGGAACTTGAAAGCCATCTACTCGTCCAATCCAACCCTCTCATTTTACGGAAAGAAAAGCTGAGTCCCAGAGAGGAGCAGCGACTTGCCAAGGGGTCCCTTGAGTTGTGGCAGAGCTGGGAACTCTACCCCTCCAGGTGCTCCTTCTGTTCCACACCCCAGGTTTGGGCCCGTGGGTTGGGATGTGTGTCCCTGTTCCCCAGGCACCCACCAGACTCCTGCGCTTGTGTCCCGAGTCCCCGTAGCTTACCTAGGGCTGGGCTAGGCCGTGGCTGTGACCACGCGCTCCCCCACTGAGGGTTCGTATCTCCTGCTTTGTTTTTCCCCAAGGAGCTGGATGATGGCCTGGATGAAGCATTCTCAAGGTAACATTAACTGGGCTCCTTGCGCTGGGGAAGAGGGCCTGGCATTTGTGGGCTGGTGTCTGGGGTCCTTTGCCATATCTGAAAAATCTCAACTTGAATACCTCCAGGGATGGGGAACTCACTATCTGGGTTTGGCCAGGTCTGCTAAAAGGCTCTTGCTGTTGAATCAAAAACTATTCCTAGGGGCTTCTCTACCACAGTCTGAGATGAACTAAACACTGTGCAGCTCAGGTTGATTCCCTCTTTCTACATCTGGTGTAGCCTTCCAAACCTGGCTTTTTGCAGGCTTTGTTCCCTCCAGAGGCTTTGTAGTTGTGGAAAGGGGCAGGGAGGAGGTAATGCTTAATGAAGTCCATGGAGCGATACATAGAGGAGGAATGTAAGGCACAACAGGGAGATATTTTGGTCTTGCCTGAGGGTGATGGCCTTTTCCCATCTTCCCAGGGGCCAGCTCTGTAGCCATGGCTACCTTCAGCTTAGGGACATGGCACCGAGAAGGCTGGGCTAAAGAGAGCGGCTAGGCCTGGTCAGTCAGGTGCCCTTGTCTCCCGGGGGACCCTGAGCAGCCCCCTGCAGCCCTGTCCTTCCTCCCCAACCCCTTCCCTGCCAGAACCTGCTTAGAAATCCCTGGGCCCGGCCCGGGCAGGTGGGGGGTTGGCATGGGTGGCCCTTTCATAGAAGCCAAGAGATTCTTTTTACCATCTTCCTGCTTCTCTAGCTGACTACAACCCCCTTGTTTTAAGAAAATTTTCCATTTGCTTTTTCCAGATTACTTAAGAACCTATGCCCTTTATTAACAACTTTGAAAATCAGCACACATTAAACAGGAAATAACACCATCCTATAATCCCACAGCCCAGACTTTTGGGTTTAATTCATGCTAATCCTATACATACACATTTTTCTTTCTGCCTCGATCACTCATGATGGTATTTGCATTTGGGGATCCTGATTTTCACTTAACCCCGACCTATCAGGAGCATTCCCCTAGGCTGTTAAAAACTCCTCGTAAACACCTCATTTATTCACTGCCTCCTGTTCCTCTAAGGACCCGGGCTGTAATTTACCTACCTCTCCCCTGTTCTTTGGACGCTTAGGTCGTCTTCCTTCCTGTAACGGTTCTCGCCACTAGTCTGCTCCCGGTTGCTCCGCCTCCACCCCGCACGTGTCCCTCGCTGCCTGCGCCAGCGCTGCCCTTCCCGCTCTTCCCTGGCGGAGTCGGGGTCGAGGTGGCTCCGTGGCGGGAATGCCCCTGCCTGCCCCACGGTTTTCTCAGCCATTTCGTCCTCAAGGATAGACTCTGGTCAGAGGCGCCACCTGCCCTGACATCCAGGACTTTCTTCTCCAGGCCCTGTGTCCTGGCCTTCTCCCACCTGTGTCCTCTCACTTCTGCCCGGGGACTGGCTGCTCAGGCCCCTGCCAGCCCCGTGTGGGGGCCCTGGGCTCACCCAGCTCTGCCTTCCAGGCTGGCGCACTCTCGGACGAACCCTCAGGTCCTGGACACTGGATTGACAGCACAGGACATCCGTTACGCCGAGTGCCACTCACCTGTCGACTGGGACAAGCCTGACAGCAGCGGCGCCGAGCAGGATGACCTCTTCAGCTTCTGAGGGCCCTGGGGCTGGCGGGACACGTGAGACCGAAGCCGCTGTGATGGTGTGGGGCCGGCGACGGGACCCCCAGCGCCCTTCTGGGTGGCAGCGCCGTCAGCCTGCGAATCACAGCTGCCTCCAGTCAAGCGGGGGGAAGGAGGACATTTTTTTTTAGCCCCACTGTTTCTGTAAGAACTGAAGGATGCCTTGAATATTTATTCAGTGACTCCTGATTCAACTCAGAAGCCGGTTTTGCGTCAGGCACGAGCGCGGTGTTTTAACCAGCTTTCTGCCCTCTCTCGAGCAAGCTCTGCTCTGCTGTGGCTGTCAGTATGGTGACCAAAGCATTTCTTGTCCCTTCGCCCTTTCTAAGGACCCAGATTTCCCTGGCGGCGCCCCCACTCCTTACCGAGCACAGGAGGGCCCCGCAGCCTCAGGAGAGCGCTGCGTCCTCGAGTGTGCCTTCAGCCAGAGCCCAGCAGGCCTGGGCCTGCGCCCCTGCCCCGGGCTGTCCGAGGAGGGGCAGCCCCTGACCAAAGACAATGCGTAGCTGGCACTTTAAAGCATACACGGCAGTTGTGGCCCCCAGGGGCTCCTCGATGGTGCTGCATTGCAGAGAGCTTTCTGTTGGCCCTTCCACAAGAAGGGCCCGAAGTCCCCATGGATGGTCCCCATCGGTGCTCGGAACCAGTGTAACTGGCTGCCCACCGGTCCCCAGAGTCTGACTGCAACAGTGGGGATCATCTGCATATGACTGCCCTCCGTCGGGGTCCCCCCACCCCGCTCTTCTCCCCGCGTTGGATGGGCATGTGCCCACTCTTCCTGTTGCATCCTTGTGGGTGTCTCTGAGTCCCGATTCCCCATGCCTCCGGGGACAGCGTGTGGTGCCCAGCACCGAGACTTGGTCGGGACTGTTGTGTCACCATTTTACAGAGGAGGAGACAGGCCCCGAGCATGGAAGGGGTAGAGTGCAGAGTAGAACTAGATCTGATGCCAAAGTTGCCTCTCACTCTCGCCTCTCCTGGCTCACACCTCCCTTCTGTCTGGCTTTGTTGTCCTCCCAGGAACCAAAAACCCCAGCTATTTTCTGACCAAAATGTGTTTCATAACAAACCATCTGGTGCCTTTCCACATACAACTGGCGTGAGCCTCCTGCCCTCCTAGCTCGCGGTCTGGCTGCCGATCTCCGTGGAAATGGAAGTGTTGATGCTAATCGGGAGGGCGAAACCAAACCAGACCCCAAAGCATCACACTCTTCTCTCTGACTCTCACCCCTGGGTCGGGGCATGGTGGCCCCATCTGTCCTCAGTCTTCTGTTCTCCCGCTTTACCCCCCAGTGCTCCCAGCAAAGCCGCATCTCCACCCGGAGGTGCCTCCCGGGCCCGGCTTTACTGAGCTCAAGTCACTGATGCTCGCAGGTTTCACGGGCCCGGGAAAAACACACACCATTTCTCAGAATCTACTTCTCCAAGCACTTGAATCGGAGCAGAGAGACAGAAGTGCCTGGCTGAGGAGTGGGGGGCATTTGTAGAGTCTTCATCAGACACGGGAATCCGTTCCTTTCCCTGCCCAGCTCCTGCACCTTGCCGCCCACCCCAGACCTTGGTGTGGGCCCTTGGATTTGTTACGAGGCAGCAAGGGGAGGGCCTGATACCGGCTGTCCCTGGCACGAGGGTCCAGAAGCCCCGAGAGGCCGTGCTGTGTGTGTGTGTGTGTGTGTGTGTGTGTGATAGAGAGAGAGAGAACTGGACTTGGCCTTCCTGTGGGTCTCTGGCTGACAATGTCGGTTCGCCCCCGTGTGTCTGAGGATGAGTTTTGTGCTTTGCCTTGTGTTGCTGTAAAAGACGTTCTCATGAGGAAAAGATGCAGTAATAAAGGTTCTCTTTTTGAACCGCAAAGAGCACTTGGAGGGAGTGGCCCCCGGCCAGGTGAGCGGGGCGCTGGGCCACTTCTGCCTTCAGTGGTTGCAGTGGCCGTGACCACAGGCCGAGGCGCGGCGAGGGGAATGGTCTGTGGTCCGCTGGTGGAAGCCCAGTGGGGCCCCTTCTCACCTGGCAGATGTGGCCATGTGGCGAGCTCATCCTGGAGGGCTTGGGACCGCACCAGCGATCCGGGGCAGCGGGGACCTAGGGCAGGGCCTCCTGGCCAGGAGTCTGCGAACCCATGCGATGTGTATATGCTTATGTGCGGGTCCACGTGTGCGTTTTTCTTGGGGAGGATGTCCATTGTTTCCGTCACATTCTTACGTGGGTCCCGGACATGCATTCATTTGGCAAACTGCACTGACATAGCCCGGGCCTTGGGCTCAAGTGCCGGGGCTGGCAGTCCGGACAGGGTCCCAGTGGACTCCATATTTCGGCTTTGATGTGACCGGGGTCCAGGGCAGGGGATGGTGGAAAGTGTTTTAGTGACGTGAGAGACCCAAGGCCTCACTCAGGCTCTGACACTGGATCGGTCACTTCTTTCCTTAAGCCTCGGTTTCCCCATTTGGGAAAAGGCAGCAGCAAGCTCCAGCCCTCCCACCTCCCTGGTTTTTGTGAGACTCAGAGGTAACCATTATGTCACTGGTGGCTACTGAGATGGCTCAAAGTTTATCTGAGAGCAAAAGGCTTTTAGACCCAATACCTTCAAGGCAATCAAAGTAAAATTGACCATATAGGCAGCTGCTGTTAACAGAGCTCTTACTATGTGCCTGGGGCCGTGCTAAACTTGATCTCGTCTGAGCCCAGTGCTTTTAGGTTCTTTTACTGCTGCAGCACCGAGGCTAGGGAGGAAGGCTCTCTTGCGCCCAGCACTTTGCAGAACCACAGGCCAGACTCGGATCTGTGTGACCCTTGACCCCATCACGTCCTGCCCTCCCCGGAGCCACACCTGGAGTCATGCTGCCCATGGCCTCCTGTGAGCCCCCTCTCTTCAGGCTCCAGCGGGGGTCTCCAACATGTATCTCTTTGTCCCTTTTAAACTGATATTTAAAATGTCCGGAACCCAGAGGCGGAGCCCTCTGATGTCAGGCAGACTCACTGTGAATTCTGAGTGGATCATAGATGACTAAGAAATCCTCTCCTTTCTTCTTCTCCCATAATCTGAAAAGACACTCAACAAGTTCATCTTTCGGTTTAAATTTGGCCAATGTCTTTAGTCTCCGGATGTCTCAAATTATGACTCCCAAGCACTCGCCGTCTGTTCTTTCATGCATAACGGATGAAGCCAGGAAGAACAAAGTCGCCTTTCAGATTTGATGTGACCTTCAGCTTCACCGGGTGGATGTTGAGGTCTTGTCTCCCAGGAGGAGACAGCATCCCCATGAAATCTCTCCAAGGACTTCTCAACAAGCTCAGATAGGGAATCGGGGTCGGTTCTGTGCCCACAGTTCTGGCCTTCCTCCTCCTCCTGCCCGTGTGTACAGATCACGACAGGTGGCCTGCTCGTCTGTTAGGACGTGAGCCTTTCTCCGGGGCTTCCTACGTGCCAGGCCCTGTTAGGTCCTTTACGCTTAACATCGGTGGTACTAGTTCTAACAACTGTGCGATGAGGTAGGTGGTCCTAGTCCCCTTTTCAAGCTGGGACAACGGAGGGCCAGGGAGGACACGTGAATTGACCAAAGTCTCCCAGCCAGTTAAGGAGTGGACCTGGGATTCGAACTCCAGTCTGTCTGACTCCAGTGCTTGTTTATTTCCATGGCCCTACCCGCCCCGTGGAGTGAAGGGCAAAGCCAAGCCAAGCTCCCCATGCCAAGAAAAGGGCAGCCTCGCCCACGGGGCACATGGGAGCCGCTGGCCAGTGGGTGTCTCCGTGGGCAGAGCAGCGGGGCCTGAGCCAGGCGAGGCACCTAAAGCAGGGCCATCTTCCAGACTGGCCCAAACACACCCCTCCTGCCTCTATAACTAGGTAGAGGCAGCCGCTCTGGGGCTGCTGCTCTGGGCATGCCCAGCTTAGGACTTGGCAGATCACTCCTCATCACGTCCCACTGCGTATTGCCCCCAGTGGCCATTGCCCAGCCTGGGGCTGGCAGGGAAGGGGTGGCCAGAGTGAGCTTTGGGGTCCCTTGGAGGGGGAAGGTTTCCTCTGGGGGCAGACTCAGCGTGTTGTTGGTGGGGAATGGCAGCCTCGGAGGCGCCAGGAAGGGGAACCCCTCTCTGGAACCCCGGCAGCACCCGCACACATTCGCTAGTCGAAGCTGCTGTGCGGCTACTGGGCTAGTAGGCATTATAAGCCCATTTTAGAGACAGTGAGACCGAGGCTCACAGAGCTCATGTGACCTCCCAGCCTCCTACAGATGGTAAGAGGCAGGCCTGGGATTCAAAGCCTGTGTGTTCTCCCCTGTCCCGGTGTGGCTCTGCCTCTCCATGGGTCCCTGGGAACATTTGGACAATACCTTGCTTGCATATTAGGAGCTTCTGAGCTGAGCTCCCAGCACACAGGTGCTGGATCAGGTTGGTGCCTTTGCTTCCAGCCAGGACAGATGTGAGCAGTGTCACAAGTCCTGGTTGCCAAGCAACAATTCCAACTGCACCTGCTGAGTCCTGATCTCTTCGCAGTCCAGGGGTTGTGGGTCACGGTGCCCTGGAGAGCTGGGCATGACGTAGGTTTGCCTCACACCATGCGGACATTAGAAGTCAGAGCTGAGGAAGCCAACGAGGGCTTCCGGAAGAAGGATGTGTTCCTGCTGGGCCTTGAAGGAGAGTACAAAGATTGGAGACTGCCTCGGTTACCCTGAGCTCTGGGCAGCCAGGGCCTGTGTTTGAGACACCCGTGGCCATCAGGGACTGCAGTGAGCTCACCAAAATGGGGACAGCTGGCAGGGTATCTGCTCCGGAGGCAAACCCGTCCCACGGCAAGCTCCCCCTGTTCCGCCGGGCCTGGCGTTCTAGGTCTCCGCCACACACAGCCCTGCCTGGTTTGGGAAAACCCCTCTACCCTGACCAAAGATCTTGGTTTTCAAAATGTCTTTAAAGCAGGATTCTAGAATGTTAGTGCCAGAAGAGCCCCTAATGGTTGTGCGGGCCACCCACTTTGTTTACACTTGGGGCACTGAGGCCCACAGAGGACAGGACTCCCCCAGGTTGTGTGGGCGGTTACGCAGAGCTGCGATTCCAGCCGTAGATTTTTCCACGGGCCCCATGCTCAGTCCTCCACCCCAGTGGGAGAAGAGAGAAGTCCCTTCCCCGCGCTTGCTGGAAAGGCCTGCGTGCTCAAGGTACAAGGGCTTGTGGGGCAGTGGAAAGGATTATAAGGAGGGCTGAAGAAAGGGCCCAGTGAATCCCAAGGCATGGAACGAGGGTCAACTCATCGTCCGTCTCTTCAGCCCCCTCCTCGAGCCCCGAGCTCTCTGCAGCCAGAGCTGCCGGCACAAGGCCTGAGAGAGAACCAAGAGTGGTGATGAGCACCGCCTCCAGCCCCAGCCTGGGCCGGAATCTCAGCTTTGCCACTTCTTAGCCGTGTCGATGACTTCATAGTCTGGGCCTGGGGTTCCTCTCAGGTCAAGTGGGACGAGAGCAGTGGTGTCCAAGTTGGGGTGTTGTGAGGAGAGAATGAGTTAACGAAGACTTCGTGTTTGTAAGATGCTGCAAACACCATCCGCGGGGCCGTCCCTCTGTCCTTGTTGCTGCACGGCCGCTCTGGGGGCAGAGCGAGCCGGGGCTGGGGACCAGTCTCCGCCCAGGCGAGAGGCCCACCCACCTTTCCCGGGGGCAAATGTCCCACCAGCTTCTACCCTGATGCCACTCAAGGGCACGTGCTAGCTTGTCCCCACCATCGAAATGTGCCCTCTGGGAAAACTTGAGAGCCTTTCTTGTCCAGTTGGGATTCAGTCAAAACATTCTACCCTAGCAGTTTCAAGTAGGAAAGAAATCTCTTAATAAAGAGATTCAGCTCACGAAACCACTGGCAGGGCTAGGGGAGAGAAGGAGGCCCCTGCAAAGGTTCAGGGAATCAGGGAAGGCTGGGGTCGAGGGCATTTGCTGCTAGGGGTCCCGGGGCCCTTTCGCCTCCAGCTCTCACGCGATCTGGTCTCACGGGCAGACTGCCCGGAGTCTGCCCACAAAGGGAAGTGGGAAAGTGGTTTAGAGGCGTCTGGCCCTGAGGTATAAGAGGGCATCTAGAAGGGAAGGGAAGTAGTGCTGAGCAGCCACCAGAAACCTGGCACCCTCCCCCTCCGCACTCGGGTGTGGGGAGGGCGGTGGTCCGGAGCAAACCTCCCTGCCTCACCCTCCGCCTGCCTCACACGCCATCTCACAGGACAGCCCTGTGAGAGCCGAGGCTGAGGACCATGACCTCAGAACCAGGACAGTGACCTCAGAACACAGGACAGAACCAGGCAGAACCAGGACCGTCCCCTAGGGCTGTCTGGAGATGCACCTGCCCCAGCTGCTTTCAGGGATCAAGAGTCATTCCTTTAACCCCCATTGATTGATCACCCACCACAGGCCAGGCGGGGTTCCAGGTGGTTGGAACAGGGCGGGAAACAAAATGACACAAGTCCCATCCGCGTGAAGTTGACCTTCCACTATGGGTGACACTGAGAACCACACTCCCCCCCACCCCCCGCAAATATGAATCAGTCATCTATGGTGCTCAGTCCCATGAAGGAGAAAAAGCAGGGGAAGAGGATAGACTAGCCGGTGGGCCGTGCTGTTTTACCCAGGGTGGGCAGGGACACTTGAGCAGAGACCCCACGGGGAGTAGGGTGGCCAGCACATGGCTATCGGAGGAAAGAGCACGGGAGCAAGTGCAAAGCCCCTGAGGCAGATGGAAGTGGAATGTGGCAGGAACAGGAGGAGCAAATCAGTGTGGCTGGAGAGGAGAGCTGGAAATTAGGTCTGAGAGCAGGTCAGGCATGTGGGACCTCTGGGCCGTGGCAGGGGCCTGGACTGGTTCCTGAGCGAGACGGTCATCAGAAGGTTCTGTGTGGAGAGAGACAAGATGGCAGAGAGGCGGCACACAAGGGTGGATGCAGAGACCTCGGGGGTCCAAGGTCGCAGGCCCCAGAGGAAGCAGGCAAGGGGCTAGGAAAGGGGCAGCAGAAGCTTGAAAGGGGAACAACATTTCCTCCCTTTCTGTTTTCCAACCAAGGACAACACCATGCACTTGGTCAGGGACCCAAATCTGTGCGTCAGGGACCCTGTGGGTTTCTGTGGGGCTGGGTCCAGAGTTTGTGCATCCTTATCTGGTGTGCGGGGCTGGCATCTCCGTCCCTGCCAGCCACAAGGCTGTGGAGCCACAAGCATCTCCAGGCGCACCATGTCATTGCCCGGGTGTGTGGAGCGAGCGCATGTTGGCTCAGTGGGTCTGTGCACGTCCCAGGCGCGCGTACCTGAGTGTGAGCCTGGGAACGTGTGAGTTCTGGGGGGCGGGGGCGGGGGGGAGCAGGCATGTGTATTCCTTTGTACATGTGTGTGGGTCCCTGCTTGTCTGTAGAAGGCAGCAAGGGGGAATGTCTTGGATTTTGGCTCAGTCACTGGGGCCCCTGCTTGCTTGACCTTCCACAGAGCTCAGCTCGAGTTTTTATAGTGAATCAAAGCTGATGGCCCCTGGGACCCAGTGGAGTCGATGTGCACTTCTTGGGGACTTGGGTGGAGCGTCTGCCCCCTGGGGGTCTCTGACTCCCCCTCCCTCCCCGGTAGCCAGGTTGGATCAGGGTTCTCTCCACCGAGCTGGGGAGACTGTCTGATGTCTGGGCCCAGCCAGCCTTAAGTAACAGCCAGATTCCTGAACCCGAGGACCTTCTGGAAAAGCCAGGTCTTTAGTACTGCGGAAAGGACACAGAGCTACGAATCAGAGGGACCCGGGTTCAAATCCCATTTCTCCCACTTCCTGCTTCCTAACCTTGGTCCGATGACTGCAGTTTCCCCCTGTGCAGAGAGGGGACCACTTCCTGGGGTTGCTATGGCGCAGAGGTGAGCACTCACCATGCCTCAGGCGCTGTGCTAGGGCTTTACCTGGAGCACCTCATTCAGCTCGTACACTAACCCTCTGAAATGGCTACTGTCCCCATTTTACAGAAGGGGAAACTGAGGCCCGGGGAGGTGAAGTTACTCACCCTGTCACTCAGCTGGGAATGAGCAGAGCCTGGGTTTGGGGCCAGGCAGTGCGGCTGCAAGAGCAGGAGTGTGAGACGGTGAACAGAAAGCAGGGTGCCTGCCTCCTGGTCGGTGTTCGGTCCATGGTGTTGTTATCGATGCCAAATGGCTATTCGGGATCAGGCTCCTGACCCCGAAGAGTAGCTCTGGACTCTCTTTCCTCATTTTAAATTTAAACAGGGTAGTGGAAAAGCACTAGACTCGAGGGAACCAAAGTTCAAACCCCGGCTCTGTGACTCCTTCGCTGCGTGACCTCGCAGCGGTCGCGTCCCCTCCCTGAGCGAGGAGCGGCCCGCCTGGCAGGAGCAGATGTGCACAAGAGCTTTGCATCCTGTTACGAGTTGTCTTGTGTCCTCCCGAAAAGCTACGTGGAAGTTCCAGCCCCCACTTCAGAATGTGGACTTATTTGGAGAGAGGGTCTTCACAGAAGTAATCAGGTTTAAACAAGGTCACTCGGGTGGGCGCTAATCGAATGTGATGGGTGTCCTCAAAAGGGGGAATTTGGACAGGACAGACACGAGCCGAGGAAGGACGGAGGAGACGCAGGGAGAGTGTCATGTGGAGACCGGGGCAACACTGCCATACCCTGGGGACTTCGAGGGCAGTCAGGGGCTGGCAGAGGCGAGGCACAATGCCTCCCCTGCAGGGGACTGAGGGAGCGCGGTCTCCTGGCCTCCGGAACCGTGAGACATCAGAACTCGCGCCGCGTTGCCACGGTTGCCCCAGGAAGCTAACATGCAGGCTGTGACAGAATACTCACAGTGCCCTCCATCTTTTCCGGGGATACAACCCTCCCCCCGTCCCTGCTAACCCTGTAAAGAGACTCAGACTCCCAGAGGTGCTGTCAGTGGTCCTGTGACCCATCAAGTGAGTGCAGTGTCAGGACTTGAACACGGGTCTGCTTGACTCCAAGGTCAGTGTTGCTGTGCCCGGCCCCAGAGCCCGAGGCTGGGTGAGCCTGGGGCAGCCCAGGGCCCCGCTCTTCGGCTTTGCTCTGCGGACTCTCCCCTTCTTCCCTACCCCTGCAGGCCTTGGGGGCTGTTGGGTCTCATGGCCTGGGCCGTGTGGCACTTGGAGGGGGAGATGGCAGTTCGTGGCTCACGGGTGTTGGAGCCTGACTCCTGCTGCCTGGCCGTGGGACTTGAGCAAGTCCCCACCCCCTTTCCGAGCCTGTTTCTTTGTCTGTGAAATGGGACTACGAATGGTGGTCCCATTTGACTTCACTGCAGGGAGGTGGTGAGATCAGGCGTGGGAGGAAGCTCCGAGGGGCTGTGACTGGGGGCTGCTGCCTGGGCAGGGCCTGTGAGTGAGGCTCTAAAGTCCAGCCTGAGGCCACCAGGGCACTGTGTCCCTACACTGGCTGATGGCTCTGATCTAACCCAGAGTGGGAAGGCAGGGGCATCAGGTCTGGAAGATTCTGAAAGCTCCAACTCCCCCACCTCAGCTCTCAGTCCCCAGGGTTGCCATGGGGAAGGGGACATGGATCAGGAGAACTTGTGGTCATAATTTATCAAGTACTTAGTCTGTGCCTTATTTTTGTTTTATTTATTTTTTAAAGATTTTGTTTATATTTGACAGAGAGAGAGCACAAGCAAGGGGAGAAGCAGACTCCCTGCTGAGCAGAGAGCCCAACATGGGGCTCGGTCCCATGACCCTGGCATCATGACCTGAGACGAAGGCAGATACTTAACCGACTGAGCCACCCCGGCGCCCCACTGATTTTTGTTTTAATGTCTCCACGACGGCTGCGCAGAGCAGGTGATGTTGGTCCCATTTTACAGATGAGGAAACAGGCTCAGGGAGGTGAAGTGACAGGAAGGGCCAGGGCCAGGATTTGAGGCAAGGCCCAACTCCATCCCGGGGCTCTTTCTCTGTCACAGTGGCTCCCTCGTGCCTGTATCAGCCTGACGTTTGGCAGAAGCTGGGCTGGGGCCCAGAGGAGGGATGGAACTTCCTGAGGCCAGCTGGAGATGGGGCCAGACGCAGTTCCTGGCCTTTCTTCGTCCCCAGAGAGCCGGGCTGAAGGGCAGCGACAGAGGCCCATGCCCTTAGTAAACCCCAGGTCACAGGTCTGGAGCCTTCAGTGGCCCCTCCTGGTATGGAGAAGGCAACGAGGGGCTGGCAGGCACGGGCCTTGGGGCTGGCTAGCGGCGCAGGCCTGAAGAGGGCCCAACAGTGAGGTCCTGGCCGGTGCTTGGTCCCGTAGAACAGACAGACCTCTGCGCTAAGTGTGGCACCCCCGGGGGGCTCCATCAGGGGAGGCCTCAGCTGGGCTGAGGGCACCAGGCCCGTGGTTCCGGCCCACGGTGATGTCCCGCGAGCAGGGCACTCAGGGCCAGCCCTGCCGATCGCCACCCCCTCCCCGGCAGTAAAGACCCCATGCCATCTCGCTTCTGCTGCCGAAGAAAGAGCAGGAGAGAGAATGTCTCAAATGCTGTTTTATCGCAGTAAGTTTGTCGATTCAGCTCATTACATTTCATTAGAATTATTTAATTAGAATCTTAATAAAAGAGTAAAGCAGGAAGGAGGCTGAGGAGCGGAGGTGGGGAAATCCGTGCTGAGCGTGTGAAGTAGACCCAGCTGGGGAGGTGGAGTGGCGGAGGGGCTGCTGGGACATTTGCCTGCAAAGCAAGTCAGGGGTCTGCTAGGACGGGACCTGGCAGCGGGGGAGGGGAGCGCACGGAGGGCCCAGGGCTGGGCTCTCAGCAGGTGGCCCCTGCAGTGCCAGGTCTGCCCTGAGGACACTGGGCATGTCAGGGGGGAGTAAGACCCATTTCCTGCCCTCCAGGGAAACAGACGGAAGCCAGACAGTCACAGTGCCCGGGGCTTGGGGCTCTGATGGGGGAGGCAGAGCTCACCGGGCCAGCCAAGGAGAGGGCATTAGCCTGGCATGGGCTTAGAAAAGCTTTCTAGAACGGAGATCCTTTGGTGACATCTGATCACGGACTTGGAGTTGACGAGGAGGGGAAGGGCTTTAAGCAGGTTTGGAGAGAAGGCAATGAGTTTGAGGCTCCCGTGGAGGACAGGGTGGGGGGCGCAGGGCGGAGTGGAGTTTCGGAGCCAGGACCTAGAGCCAAGTAGCTGGTTCCCCATCCCAGCGCCACCACTGTGGCCTCTGGCAAGTCATGCCCCCCTCTGAGCCTCGTTCCCCTCATCTGTGGATGGGGCAACAACAGCACCCGCCTCATCGGGCTCTTCTGTGGTTAGATGCGCTGGGACGTGGCCAATGCTCTGCGCTCGAGCTGTTAGGACTGTTCTTATCGCCCGAGCGCAGATGTCCAGTCGTGACCAGTTACACAAGGCTGGGTGGGGACTAGCTCTGGTCGTGGTCAGGGAAGCCACGGGCACGGCCGGGCACCCTAAGAGGGTGTGAGGGGCCCTCATCCTGCCACTCATCCTCTCCGTTCCCTTTTTTCCTCCTTTCCTGAAGGACCCGTTTGGTTCAGAGATCTGCCCTCAGCACAGCCCGTGCTCTTCGGGCAGCCGACCCCACGCTTGGGCTCCAGAGAGGGATCTGGTGAGACTGTCAGTCGGAGCATGGCATCCCGCCGGGTGCTGGTGCTCAGTGAGGCTGAAAAGCCGACCTGGTTCCCTGGTCAGGGGAGAGGGAGCCTCCCTCCCTCTGTGACTCCCCATCGCCCTCTTTGGTGTAAACACGAAGAATCTGGTGGCCCCATTGCCACGCCTCATGGTATACCACCCCCGCCTAAAGAAAGAAGGTGCTGACTGGCAGCGTTTGCAGATTTCCATGGTGTAAATATCGGCTCCGCGGCCCCTTTCAAGTTGCAGCAGGACATCACTGAACGCAGTGCATGCCATCCGCTCCAGCCCCTGCCAGATGAAGCCAGCCCCAAGGAGGGTGGAGCGGAGAGAAGGGCAGGGGCGCCCCTGACAGCGCTGGGAGCCACTGGGAGCCGCTGGAGAGGTCCCAGGACAGAGAAGAGGAAGCTGGGTGCTCAGTTGCCGGTGCAGTCTGGCCGGGCAAAGGATCATGTTTGCATTTGGTTTTCCTCAAACTTCATCCTGCTGCAGTAAAAGATAAGAGAATTTCTAGCCCAGCTGTAAAAAAGTTCCTAGGCTCCAGTCCATGCCTTGAGCCAAGAATGTCGGGATTACGGCTGTTATTCTTCTAAGCATCCAGTGTCATGGATGCAGCCGTCCAATCTTTAAAATCTTCGTGCCATTCATGTGTTCAATGGCAGGAGCAATTTAGGCCCTCCGAGCTTTGCCTTCAATGGCACTCGTTTCCAGATGGCCACCGGCCATAACGTAATTCATTAATTTAATTTAATTAGCTGTTTCACCACTACATACCACAGCCTGCTAGATTCCTGTCCCTGGATACTAACTAGAGTTTTGCTACCTTCAGGCCCAGCTAGACCCGATCATTATTTCCCTCCTTTCCCTGGGGGTGTGTTGCCTGAAACCCACCCCCTCAGACCAATTTCCAAACCAGTCAAGTTCCCGGGTGGGAAACAATGGAGACTGACGCTCGCTAATTGAAGCAGGACAGGAATCTGTTGGAAGGACACCAGCCCGGCTCAGGGAAAGGGCAGCTGTGGAAGGAGGCTGGCCGCTCAGGACGCATCAAGGGGCTCCGAGAGGAGATGCATGGTTCCAGTGCTGCTGCCCTGGCCACTGTCGCTGGACGTCACGGCCTGGGCACGGCTGCAATGTCCTTCCCTGAATTCAGCGCCGGCTCCTGCCTGACGGAACCCAGTCCCATGGCTCCAGGCTGACCCGGTGAGGCTCAGCCTCTGTCTTGGAAGGACGGCTGCCTCCCTGGAAGGTTCATCCCACGAGCTAGTCCCACAAGCACGAAAGGGGTTTGAATGCTGAGCGGGCAGGGCGAGGGGGAGGCCCTGCAAATGTTACCCTTGGCTAGGCACCGTGCTGACATTTTTGCTTGCCTTTCCTCCGTGGAATCTTTCGCAATTATCTTTTGAAGGCTTTTACTTTTATCAACCTCATTTTGTGACTGGGGAAGCAAGCTCTGAGTTTCTTCATCAGTAAGAAACCCAGACTTTTGGAGGGGGTTCCTGCAAGGACCAGGCTGTGCACCATGGATGCCAGACGTCTCAGAGCGAGACTCCCAGAGGTGCTGTCCTGAACTGAGGCCAGCCTTGGTCTTTGGGTCTTGCACAGGCCGAGGAGCTTGTCCGGTCTAATTCTAGGCACTCCTGCTGTTGGCTTGCCTGGGGCAGGTCCTGGACCAAGGGGGCACCATCCCGGGGACCGTGACAGTCACAACTGAGCCACAGAGCTGCTTTCCAAAGCAAATGGTACATCAGGAGCACGTGCTTTGTGCCAGGCCTCAGCCCAGGGCCAGTCTGTCAAGAAGCTGGTACCCACTGCTGTGGAAATGGAGAGGATGCTGGTTTCTGAGAAACAGGGGTGAGCCCCTAACCCTATCAGTGGTTAGAGGAGAGGGTATCTGAATGAGAGAGAGAAGGGGCACCTGGGGGGAGGCTCAGTTGGTTAAGCCTCTGACTCTTGATTTCAGCTCAGGTTCTGATCTCAGGGTCATGAGGCCGAGCCCCACGTTGGGCTCTGTGCTCAGTGTGGAGTCTGCTCAAGATTCTCTCTCTCCCTCTCCCTCTGCCCCTCCCCCTACTTGCACTCTAAATCAATCAAGCCATCAATCAATCAATCTCAAAAAAAACAGAAGCCAGCCAGAGCCCAAGCATTGGCACAGGGGCCTCCTGCTGGTGGTCCAGGTCTCCCCCGTCAGGCTAGGAGTTCCTGACTCTGAGATGCTCTCCCTCCTGAGACTGGGGGATCCTTCAAGTGGTGCGACGTCTCTTTCAGCTCTCAGGGGGTTGTATGTGCAGCGTCGGGCTGGGGCATCTAAGGGTGTGATGTCTCTTCCCTCGGACTAGGCAGGGCTAAGTGTTCTAAGAGGTCAGTGACAGCAAAACCAGATTGAAACTAACAGAACTGAATGGAACCTGATCACCTCGCAGGGGAAACTGAGACCCAGAGAGGGGCAGGGACCTGCTGAGTTCATCCGCCAGAGAGCAGCTGACCAGGACAGTATCCCAGGGCTCCTGCCTCCCAGCCAGGAGGAATTAGGGTGACAGTGTGAGGTGTGGCCTTGGGAATGCAGGTCCCAGAGCCAGGCAGGAGGAGGCCAACCCCACCCATTGGAAGTGCCTTCTGTTGTTCTGTCCTGTAGGTTTGAGTCCTTGGCCAGCCTCCTGGGTGATTGCCTCATCCCACCACGGCCAACAGATGTGCACAGCTGGAGGCTCGGCCGTCAGTGGAGTTCAGCTCTGCCCGTCATGGGGCTGGGCCGCAGGAGATGGAAATCTGAGTTCTGGTCCTGGCTGCCCCCTTTCCCTGGTTGTGTGGCCCTCGGCAGGGCCATGGCCTCCCTGGGCCTCAGTTTCTCCTCTGTCTAACGGGGGAGGCTCTTGATTCTTTCCCCAGACGTTGACTGAGGACCCGGGATGTGTCTGGCTCTGTGCTGGGCCCCGGGCGCGAGCCAGACCCAGTGGTCCCTGCCTTCATGGAGCTTATGCTCCGAGGGGGGCTGACATTGAGCATCTGTAGCCCGTCTGATGAGCTCCCTGACTATAGCGGTATGAACAGGAAACAGTTTCATTTTTCTCCAGCCGCGGGCCCCAACTGTTCGGTGGCAGATCCCAGGGTCCCCGGGTGTCGTGGTCACACAGTTATTACACGGCCATCTGTTTGATATCCTCATCCCAGGGGCAGTTCAAAGCTTTCCCTTCCTTTGTCTCCAGATGACAGACTTGTGGGACTTGGAGTGTGTGTGTTTGTGTGTGTGTGTATGTGCAGTGTGGGTTCTTTTCTGGTTCCTAGTATCTTGGAGTATTTAGGAGTACGGAGTCTTGTTCTGGGATACTTTCCTCCCCTTGCCATTTTTTTTTCAAATTTAAATTTAAATGTTTATTTGTTTAAAATCGTGGTAAAATGCACCTGACATAAAATCTATCGTTGTGGCCACGTGGATGCATACGGACCTGCGGCCCTAAGCACACTCGGCGTGGTGCGGCCGTCACCCCCGTCCATCTCCAGAATGTTAGCATCGCCCCCAAAGAAATCCACCTCCATTTTTAAATAACAGCAGTGTTGAGATATAATTCATGTAACATACAATTCACCCATTTAAGGCACACACGTGAATGGGTTTGAGTATAGTCACAGAGTTGTGCAATCAGCATCACAATCCCCCCTTCGAACATTTTCATCCCCCCCCCAAAAGAAATCCCCTCTCCATGGGAAGCCCTCCACTACCAGCCCCCCACCTTAGCCAACTGCCAGTCCACATTCCGTCTGCGGTCTGCCCGGTCTGGACATTTCACACGTGTGGAATCATCCAACGCGTGGCCTTGTGCGTCTGGCTGTTTGTGCTCAGCGCCATGGTTCCGACATATGTCCGTGTGGAAGCAGGTCCTTCATTCCCCCCACCCCTATTAAGACACAGATGTAGAGGCCGAGGGAATCGGGGCTCGCGAGGCGGCATCTCCTTGTTATCCACCGTGGCCGGGCTCCTCCTCCCTGGGGACTGAGCCTGCCGGCTGCCAGTGCCCTCAATGGGGCAGGGGTCTGAATGCTGGCTCTCTGCTGGGCACTCGAGTGTGCTCTTGGGGGTCCTGTGGGAGCCCCGGCCTCCAGAGTCCCCTGATGTGGATATCTGTCCTCCTCCTCTCCCCAGCCCCTGACAGCAGCCGTCTGCCCCAGGGTTCCTGCTGCGGGACCCGTGTGTGGTGGGTGCCTTCTTGGATGGGTACCAACAATGGTGCGAGCCCGGCTCTTTACCGCAGCCTCTACTGACCCTAGCAGGGGGCAGGCATGCAGGCTGCCCCCCTGCCAGTTCCTTCCAACGTGCCATTTCTCTCTGCTTCTCTCCTTCCCTGCTCAGCGGGGCCCAGAACAAGCCTGCCCCACCAGCAACTATTCCCAGGAGGCCGATGCCAACCTCGCCTCCTAGCAGGGACCTTCTCACTTCCACGATAACACCGGAGGCTCCTGGCGCCTCTCCCACAGGCTGAGGAGGGGTCCCTGCATGAAAAGGGAGACCCAAGCAGGGTGTCTGTCCTGCCTCCTCCACCCATTCTTTCTCTTCCCCTGGGAGCCTGCGTGGGGTGGGATATGAGCAGGCTGTTGGTCCGTCTCAGAGACAAAGGAGGCCAAACTGGCAAGAACAGTAAGGGCCTCGGTGTTGGAAGGCCTGGGTTCTGTCCCATATGCCGTCCCTCCCTGGGCGGTGAGCCAGGATCCGTCCCTTCCCTCTTCCATGGTCAGTTTCCTCCTTTGTCAAATACTCACCCTTCTTACTTTAGTTTATCTGCATTTTGCAGATGGCTCAGAGACGGGAAGCAAGGCAGGGGTGCCCAGGCCCCCCAGATCCAGCCCGGGGCTCTTTGCTCTACACCTGGTTGTCATCCTCCCAGGGGTCTGGGCAGGGCCAGTCCCGGGGGGACTCACGGTAGGCTGTCGATGCAGAGGCCCAGATCTCTGTAGGCTGGTGGCACTGGGGCTCTCATGATAGTCAGGCTTGGGGGTGGGGAGTGCAGCCTGAGCCACCCCCCCTTCCCTGCACCCACCTGTGTGCCTTCCCGGGAGCTGATTTCCCCAGGGCCACATATGATCTGTGCAGACCGTTCCCTGCAAACACCAGACTAGCAGTGCTGCCGCATTCCCCAGGGCCTCGTACCTGGGTCCCTCCTTCCCACATACTGCGTACCCACCCATGTGAGCCTGCGCTCGCGGGGCCCAGGGGTGTGAGTGGGAGGGGGTTGAGTGAGGGGGTCTGGAGCAAGGTACTGCAGCAGGGGTGGAGCTTCAGCGGGGCTGAGGGCGGGGCGTGTCTCTCCCCACCCAGGGCAGGTCTCAGGCTGGGAGGCGGGGGAGTCAAAGGCCTGACGGTCCTCGGTTCAACTCAGACAGAGTCGCATCCCTGAGCCCCAGGCCAAGGCTTAACCCTGACTCCGTTTCCAGGCCAAGACCCAAACCTGCTCTTGGATGGAGCCTTGCCCCGACCTCCGTACTAAGCCCTGATCATAGTGCCTAGACTGAGCCCTGATCCTGGTTCCAGACTGGGCCCTGGCCTTATTCTAAGACTGAGCCTCAATCTTTTTTTTCAGACTCTTCTTTGACCCCACTTCCAGGCTGAGCTCTGACCCAATTCCAGACCATTCCTTGACCCCAGTTCCAGGATGAGCCCTTATTAGAGATGAAGCTCTAAACCTAATCCCCAACTAAATCTTGGCTCTGGTCAGAAATTCAATCATTATCCAGTCCTAACTTCTAGTCCTGACCTCTGTCCTTAGCCGAACTGTGACATGGCCACAGACTGATCTTGAATTTCCAAACAACAAGTCAACCCTTCACCTGAAACCTAACCCAGGCGGGAGCCGGGATCCCTTCAGACGGCAGAAATGGCGCTGGAACTAGAGGGGGTAGTAGCGGTTCACCGGGCGGAGCTGTAGGCACCGTGCGCGCGGTGCGGGCGGGACAGCACAGACCGACAGCGGCCATCTCAGAGAAGAGACTGACGAGGACGGCATCCAGATGGGAGTGGGTGTGGGAGGGCTCGGAATTGGGCTGCACAGCTCTGCTTCTAATCCAGGCTCTCTCATTTGCTGTAACCTTACTTGGGGCGAGTCCACGGGCCTCCGTGAGGTGGTTTCTTCACCTTAAAATGGACCCACTGCTTCCCTCAGGGGCTGCGTAGCTCCTGAGAGCACTGTTGTTCCTCTCGCCCTTCGGTTTTTCTCAGGTACTGTCCCCTTTGCCTGAGCAGCTGTTCTTTCCTTGGCCACCCCTGCAGCCCCAAGGTGAAATGTCCCTTCCTCTAGGAAGTCTTCCTGAAGCTCCTCGTGGGGAACATAAGATCGCCCTTCGGTGGAAGACTCAGTGTCCTGGGTCCGGGGTGCTGCCCACAGACAGCCTGCGCCCTTCAGCCACCACCCCGGTCAGAGCTGCCCATGTCTGGTGACTGATCAATGACCGTGAGCCCATTACTCCTGGGCTAGGAGGGAGGAGGGGACACGCAATTTCTCTACGGAATAAGAAATACCTTGAGGGATGTGTGGCCATGAGCCGCTCCCTGGGGACTCTGGGAGAGCCTCGAAGGTCTCAGCATGCAGAAACACCAATATTTGTGGGCGGCTCCTGGCCGACTGGCCTGGTCCAGCCAAGCCAGCTCTCCGCTGAGCTACCAAAAGTGAGAGGGAAGCTGGGTCCCACCAGAGCCCCCCAGGCTTGCCTCCCATGAGGGTACACGCCTCATGAGGGTAGGACCTGAGTCTGTCTTGTTCCCTGCTCAAGAAAGTGTATGGGTGACATATGGATAAATAAATACATAGATCAGTAAATAAGGGATGGAAAAGCAATTTACAAACCTGAAGCATTATGCAAGGTAGAGGATAATTGGGAAAAAAAATACGTCTTCCAGGAGTTATTCCTTAGGAAGAGTAAAGAAAAAAAATAAAAGGTCTATTAATAGACTTGATGAATAAACATTCAGCCAAGGTAAATGTTAACAGGAAGTACCTCTATAAATGTTGGCGGTCTCTCTGGCAGGGCTCAGGGTAGGCTGGCATGAAGGCAAAGAAGGCGTCCTCCCTTCTGTTTGCTCAAGCCTTGTTCCTAGGGCAGCCTGCTGCCCGAGTCCCGGAGTGGGGGCCACTGTCCAGGCTTGCTGCTCCCCGGAAGCTCATGCTACTCCCAGCTACTCCCAATCCTGAGAAATTCCCTGAACACACCACATTGGTTTGTACCTGAAGGCCTTCCCCCTTGCCATTGTCCGTCTTCCCCTCACTTCCTTCAGGTTTGGGCACATGTCACCTCCTCAGAGAGGCCTTTCCTGACCCCAATCTAAAATAGCAGTCGCTGTCCCCATCACTGCTTATTCCTCTCTCTCTCTCTTTCTGTCTTTTAATTCCCGAACTCTTTTAATTTATTGAAGGGACTCGGTACAACCTGAAATTGTATATATGAGAGATATGGCTTTTAAAAAACTGTTCTTTATATTTGTCCCGCTGCGCCCTCTAGAACGAGGACAGGGACTTTTTCTGTCCTGTTTACTGCTATGTCTGCTAGAGGAGTGCCTGGCACTTGAGTAGGCACTCGGTAAAACGAACGAACAAATAAGCGAGGGGCGACCTGGACAGAGTCCCTGTCCTTGACCAGCTCCCGTTCTAATAGGTGGCGTTGGCAGCTAACCAGGCAGTTTCTCCCCTGCAGGCTGGGTGGTGTGATGGGGGCACGAAGGATGCTCCGGGGGCAGTGAGGACAGCATAGAACCCTGCTGGGAGGGTGAGCAAAGGTGTCCTGCATGAGGCCGCATCTCACCAAGACCTGAGCGCTGAGTGGGAATCCTCCAAGTGCGGAGGAGGAGGAGTGAGTTCTGGGCAGAGGGGTGTTCAGCTTCAAAAGCCTGAAAGCAAGAGAGAACCTGGCAAGTTGGAAGAAGGTAAAGAAATGTCATGGGACTGGACCAGAGTGGGAAGGGAAAAGGGATGCAGGAGAGGCTGGGTAGTGGGCTGGGCAGGGGTCCCCTTATGAAGGATCTGGAGCAGACGCCGAGCCTGGAACGACATAACTAGATGGTACTTCTGCATACCAGCGTTTTCTCACTGTATCCAGCATCTCTTGATCTCTTGTCCCAGTGATCAAGACTGATCACAGAATATTTTACATATAACCTGACTCACTTTATGTATATGCATTCATTTAAAAGGGAAACCCTTTGTAACACTATCCTAATTTGTGTCAAATATACAAAGTGGCAATACAATGAAATCTAATGAAAATGAAATATTGTTACATTCCATCACTTGCCTAAGGCTCGATCCCAAAGTCTACCTTTTCTCATTAAAACGGGAGATTAAAGAATCGGCAAGGTGCCAAAGACACAATAGCAGCCAATGGGACTTTCTCCTTGACGTAATCATCAGAAAAATGGAAAGAGGAGTCAAAGGGAGTATCTTCCTTGCTATGTGATTCAATGTTACTTCAAGCTGGGTCTGGATTTCTTCTAAGATTATTTTATAACTACATAAAATAATTTTATGCACGACCACTGGTACAATTTCCACACATTGAGAAACTCACTGTAAATGTTTCAGGTGTCTTTGACTGAATGGGAGTAGAGTATGGAAGAGGAAATGGAATCAATGGTCAAGAAAACTGAACAAACAAATCAAATTTTATCCCCTAAGTCTTCTTACATTGGCAAGCCCACCCACCCATTCAACCACCTGGGCATCTACCTGCCTGTTCCTATGTCCGCCCACCTTTTTGCATGTCGGCTCGTCCATTCACAGATCTCATTTACTTACCCACTTGCTCACCTGCCTTCCGTTTACCTGAATATATGCGCCTGTCTCATCTACCAAATATATGCACCCACTCCCTGCACCCAATACTCTACTGAACATTCCCCATCCATTCCTTTGTCTACCTATCCACCTACTATCCATCCATCCATCCATCCATCCATCCATCCATCCATCCATCCACCCATTCAAAGTTCTATCTATCTATCCATCCCACACATTGAATTCCACACTTACTGTCTTAACTCCTGGTTCTGTTCTTCCTAAAATAGAAACCGTGGCCATGACCTCTTAATATTATTGAGTTCTGACCTTGGGTTCATTACCTCTTACAAGCTTCAGTTCTCCCTGAGCCGCCCCTTATCCCTAAATGGAATCTCTGAAAATCACCTTATTCTTGTTGCCCCCGAACTCTTCCTCTCACACACTCCTCCCCACTGCGGGTTTTATTTACCATAACCTTACGAGGGCAGTGTCCTGGATTGTCAAAACTGAAAGGGACTGCAGAGACCACTGAGCCCAAAGCTTTCATCTCCTAGATGGGAGAGCCGGGGTCCAGAGTAGGCAAAGTCACGGGTGAGCCAGTCACAGTACTGGGAAACTTTTCTTTCCTGAGCTAAATCCTTTAGTCCCCACAAACTACTCATGGATTTCCAAAAGGGCAGGGCTTGAGGCATCCGAAGACATCATTTCCTTGAGTGGCTTTTCACTCAAGGACATGGACTTCACAGAAAAGTGGGTTGTAAGTGGTCTGGTGTCTTAGTTCCTACATCCCCATTTCCTAGAGGACAGGACATGTAAGATTTTATTTTTTTTTTAAGCGAGGCTTGAACTCACAGCCCTGGGATCAACACCTGAGCTGAGATCAAGAATCAGACATTTAACCGACTGAGCCGCCCAGGCGCCCTGTAAGATTTTTTTTTTTTTTTTTTTTGAACACAGGTTTCTGGTGCTAGAAACAAAGTTTAAATCCTTCGTTCTCATCCAGCACCCTCATTTCATGGACAAGGAATAGGTTCAGAGAGAAGAAGGTTCTTGCCCAAAGTCATGCAGTAGGTCAGTGGTGGAGCAGGTTTGCTAACCAGGGTTTCCTGGTCTTGTCTTTTTCCTTCGCAGAGCATCTGCTGACTTTAGAGGGACCTGAGTTGTGGTGGCTGGGGAAGAGGGAATGCCATTCTTTTACCCCAAGAATTCCCAGACCTAGCTTAGGGAGGACAAGTGATCCCATTTGCTGCTTATGGACTGAGGACATACTACATTTTTAAAAGTCAAATGCAGTCCTCTGGACTCCTAGACTCCCTTCCCTGGGCCCTGACGGCCAAGGGCAGATAAGCAGGGGCACCAATTATACCCCAAGCCCTTCCTTTATGATGGCTCTCTCTACTTAACAGCTGTCTCTTTGCTCTACAACATTCTGCCTGTTAAAGTTACGAGAACTGAGCATACTTTGTTCACTGTGATTGTGGGTTTTGCTGCTGAAATTGATAATCCCTCTTGGGAGAGACATGAGATGCTTTCCTCCCTTGACACACAGTGCGAGTTGCTCTCTGCTCCCTGGTGGAGAGTAGAAGGGTCAGGGTTCTGTGGACTCCTCTAGCTCAGCTGTATTTGAAACTCAGCCTATCGGTGATCTTTGGGAGCCAGGGGCTAACCTCCACAGCATCGACCTTGTCCTGAGACCTTCCACCTGTAACCGCCTGTCACTCTCAGAGTTCTCTGGGCTTATCAACATTTGCTGAAGCGTCATCCTTGTTTATTTATAGGGCAGCTGGATGCCCTGTCCCTGGCCTTTTAACGCAGGTGAACTTGTCTTTGCCTGACATAATGCAGCTGATAAGAGCAGACTCTGGAGTCAAGCTGCCTGAGTTCAAATTCCAGCTGCCCTGTTTACTGGTTTGTGCTCTTGGGCAAATTACTTAACCTCACTGGGCCTCAGTTTCCTCATCCATAAGATACAGCTATAAACTAATAGGAAGAACAGAGAAGATAGGAGGTAGAAGGTCAGAGATGTGAAGGAAGAGGAGAAGAAGAGGAGAGGAAAGAGAATTATGGGCAGAAGAGGACAGCATGTACAAAGGCCCTGTGGCGAGAGGACACAGAGTGATTCCCAGGGACAGGAAGAAGGCCCAGGATGGTGGAGATCCTGTAGCTTGGCTTGGTCAGCATCTTTTGTAGTAGGCCTTCCTGTACTAGAAAGACCAAGAAGCTAGACTCCTGAAGCCAGGGCCCAGATGGGATTTAGGTCCTAGCACCACAGAAGCACCACGGACATTAACACTGTAGGGCAGAGTCATGCCTCTCTGATTTAGGGGCGAGGAGACTATTTTTTTGCAGCAGCTGTTGCAGAGAGCCCAGTGTCTAGACCCTCATCTGTGAAGAGCTCGGGGCCCCCATTCTCTCCGAGAGGGGATCAGGGCAGAGTTTGGTTCTGAAGCCAGCAGCAGTGGTGCCAGCGTCCCCATTTCCCAGCTGCTTGTTCGTGGCAGAGGCTGCAGTGTCATTCTGGGGATCATTTCCGGAAGCTTCACCAAGAACCCACCTCTCCAGCCCTCCCTGCAGCGCCGGAGGTCCCTTTCCCCCATATGAAATTCCTTTCTGCTTAAATGAACTGGAGCGGTTTCTGTGATCAGAAGCTGAGACCGGCAACGGTGGATCAAAGAGGGCCAACCAATTCTTCCCTATCAAGAAGTGGAGCTGCTTTTCCTCCCCTTCAACCTGGGCAGGGCCCGTGACTTCCTAACCAAAAGATAGCGGCACACGTGGTACTCTATTCCAGGCCTGGCCTTGAAGTTAAGAGCGAGACGTTTCTGCTTTTTACCTCCTGGAATGCTCACTTTTGAGGCGCTCCAGCTGGCTTGCCGTGAGAATCCCAGGCCATATGCAGCCCCCAGCCCACAGTGCCGGTCGGACTCCGAGGCAACAGCCAGCATCCGTCCCCAGAGAGGGGAGTGAGCATCCTGGAGGCCTGGCCCAGTCACACCTCCAGATGAGGTCAGTTTCAGAAGAACCACACAGCTGAGCCTAGTCAAGCCCGAGAATCACGAGAGGTAACAAACAGGTGTGGTTTTAGGGCACTACGTTTCAGGGTGACTTGTTATGCAGCAACAACCAAATACTGACTGATGCAGGCAGAGGGAGTCAGAGGAAGTGAGACGAAGCTGGGCAGGTCAGCAGGCGTAGATTACTTGGAACCTGGTTGGCCACGGTCAGGAGTTTCGTTGTCATCCCGAGAGCAGAGGAAAACTGTGGAAACATTAGGCGGGAAGGTGTCCTTTCCTATGGACCTCCCTGCCTGCTGTGTGGAGAACAGACTGGAGAGGTGAGCCAGTCTGACTCATCTATCGTTGAGGCTGTGGTTTGGGCTGGGGGAGAGGGGTAGTTATCGAAAGGGAGCAAGATGGGTGGCTCAGAGATACTTAGGAGATAAAATTGTAATGCTGAGTGATGGCTCGGGGACAGCTGGCCAGCTGTGTGGGCTCTACCCGATCTGTCCCTGCTACTCCCAGGGCCCCCGTTACTCAGTGCCTCCTATCTCTATGGAGGCATGAAGGGGAAGCAGCAAGGGCTCTGGTGTCAGTACACTGGGTGTGAGACCCCCATATACCCCCTACCTTCTGTGTTACTTTGGGCAAGTCCCCTAACTGCTCTAGACTTCACTTTCCCTCTTCAATCAAATGGAGGTAATAAGACGATGATCATAGTAATCCCATTTGTTTATTGAACGTGCCTGGTGCACGGTAGGCGTGCAAAAAATAGTTTTCGAATGAATGAATGGAATGGGCTAGAACCAATGGTGTACGAGGAAAAAATGGTCTTATTTTTCTTCTCCACCTGGAAACTTCTTCTGTCAAGGACAGTTTTTCCTTCCTTCACTCCTGATGGCCATCAGACAGATCCATGACTTTCTGGTCCCTTTGGGTTAAAATAACAGTTTCGTTTTGGTGATTAAAACTTACTTCCAGTAACTGGAAAGTCCGCCCCAACCCAGTGAGGTATAACATTGTGATTTCCCATTCAGCTCAAAGCGCAAACAAATCCCTCCTTCACCGAGTACCTACTATGTGCCAGACCTGTGCTGGGGGACGTAGAGTTGCCAGATCAAATACAGGAAGCCCCATTAAATTCGAATTCCAGACAAATTAGTGAACAATCTGTTAGTATATGTATGTCCCAAATATTGCACGGAGCATACTTACAGTGGAAATGATCTGTTAGGGGCGCCTCGTGGGCTCAGTCGAAGGAGTGTGCGGCTCTTGATCTTAAGGTCAAGAGTTCAAGCCCCATGTCGGGTATAGAGATTACTTAAATAAATAAACTTAAAAAAAAAAAAGGAATCATTGGTTGTTTGTCGGAAATTCAAATGTAACTGGACTTCCTGTATTTTTATTTGCTCCATCGCAGCCCTCATCCACCTTGCCCTCATCCCAGGGGCGTATGAGCCCTCCCTGCCTCTGCCAAAGGCATCTGACTCTAGGTGAGCGGACAGGTGAAGGAATACCTTTCTCTCTATTTTCCCCTTAGCCCATTTGACATAACTATTTACAGGTACGGCTTGAGCAGAGCCCCTCTGCCCATCTGATTGGCCCCATTGCCTATAGGTTTCCACCATTATAGCTACAATTCTTTTGGTCTTTGGAAACTTGTTTTTTTTCAGATGGCTAGGAAAGCACGTCTCCCTCCAGGGAGGATTAAAGCCCTATCGGTTAGAAAGTTATGTGACAAGGGATTGGGAGTAGGAGTTTCTGAGAAGAGCACTTAGTGGTAATTTCCTGGAAGGGCGGGGGGGGGGGGGCGGTTCTGCCGGGAGGGTGGGGAGAGTCCTGATGCAGGAGTGACAGGGACCCAAACTGGGGATCCTGAGCCCAGCTACTGGCTGAGCTGGAGCCTCCCTACCTTTATCTGAGCGACAGGCTGAAGAGAAGGCACCTGGAGAGGGCCTGGAGGAGGCCACCGTCTGCGTGGGTGCCGAAAGGGAAGCACACGGGGCCCAGAGCTGGGCTGGGGGCTTGCGCAGGGACAGGCTGAAGAGTGTGGATTTGGGGCAAGGCCCTGCCTTCAGGGGCTTCAGAGCCCCCATCTTAACGTGGGCCCTTGGGGCAGCCCCCCAGACCCCTGTCCCAGTGCCCTTTGAACTTTATCTCTGACTCACCAGGGCAAGCTGGACATCTACTGGGTCCTGCAGTCCCCCCCCCCCCCCAAGAGAGTCTGCTTCTGTGTCGGCCATCCTCTGCCGTCCTCTGCTGCCACGGGCACGTGGGGCCTGGCACGGGGTGGGCTGCACATGCCCATAGGAAGGACAGCCTTTCTCCCACCCGTCCTCAGGCCCTGACCCTGGTTTTCTGTCCAGAAGCAGGAACCGGGTACAGAGGAAGGCAAGGAAGGGAAGGGACCACGCTCCTGTGTTCAGGTCCTCCGCCCGTTGGCCTTTGAAAGTAACCCCTGAGCCTTTGGGGGCTTCTATCGTGTAAGTAGGGTTACTTCCAGCTTTCCCCATTGGCGGTTTAGGGCTCGGGGTCCTCAGTTCCTCTAAGTTACAACCCATTGATCTGCTTTTCTGCCTTCCACATTTTGTTAATGTTATCTCTCTCTGCTAATCATCCTTGTAGTTTTATGCCTTGAAAAAAATCCCCTTTGCCTTTGCGTTAGTGGAGCGTCAGGAGGGAGCCGAATTGGGTGTGCACATGCCCCATCTGTCTTATTTAACCAGATCTCATAGTCAGTCTGATTTAATCTTTGCAACAATACCAAGGGGCCACAACAATACCATTTTCCCAATGAGGGAACTGAGGCTCAGGGACGGTGTCCACAGAGCTGCTAAGTGGCACGACCTGGGACCTCCCACAACCCTCTGTCTCCAACACTCTTTTCATCTTACACAGCCCTCCTGGCAGTGCCCCGAGAAGGCCGTGCCCTCTTTACTCACCCAGAAGTTGGCCTCTTCTGTGGCAAAATCCCAGTTTGTCGGAAGGATGCCTTGGGGTGCTCATGCCTTCCCCCATCTGCATGTGTGCTCTGCCCAAGCCTTCTGCAAGAGCCGAGGCATCACAAGAGCTATTGTCGAACACAATTAACAATTGGAAATGACCTTGATGTCCAACGATAGCAGATTGGGTAAATAAATTACGGTATATCCATTTAAGAAATACTATCTGGCTGTTGGAATGATGAGGTAGAAGAATATTTAATTTCATGGAAAAATGCTCCTGACATATCGGAAGATCAAAAAAAGCACATTTTCCAAGCAGTGGGTGCCGTATAGCAACAATAGCAAACACATATAATAACAAATTAATAAAAAAGCAATGAACACTTACCTGCAACCCTAGACCCTTGAGTATAAGTTCCAAGCCAATATCCAAAGTCAGAAGGAATTCTCTTTGCCCCAGGATATGAGATTAAGTCCTAAGGCCTTAGTTCCACCCTTCTCCCACATCTACCTCCCCTCCCTCATGATCCTGAAGCCTACAGTTCACATCCCGTGGAGAAGAGAGGGTACTGACCATTCCCTGACCCTTACCCGGGCTTCCTGAATCTCTACTTCTGACATACCGTGGGTACCGAGAACATTTTATTTATTTAAAGATTTTATTTGTCAGAGAGAGTGAGAGAACACAAGCAGGAGGAGTGGCAGGCAGAGGAGAAGCAGTCTCCCCGCTGAGCAAGGGGCCTGATGCTGAACTCGATCCCAGGACCCTGAGATCATGACCTGAGCCCAAGCCAGACGCTTAACTGACTGAGCCACCCAGGAGTCCAGAGAACATTTTAAGCAGTGAGTTTTCTCTTTACCGTCAAGCTGGGCCCCTTGAAAACACCCCTGTCGTTTTTTTTTTTCCTTTGAGGGAGAGGAGGGGTGAGTGAATGAGAGAAAGGGAGGGAAGTGGCAGGGAGTTGTGACGCTGGAAGGAAAATACCCCCACTGCACACTAAATAAGGAAAAATGTGCCAGAGATGTAGCCACAGCCTACTTTACGAAACACTGGATTTCCTTTTCCAGAGCTCCTCCGGACGAGGAAAAAGATTTACATATTCAGGATGCCTTAGAACAGTGTGCCTCAAAATCAGGACCGTTAGCCATTACAGCTGAGCTGTCCAGTCCAGTAGCCACTAGGCACATGGGGCTCATGGTGCACTTGAAATGTGCCGTAAATGTAAAAAACACACTAGACCATGAAGACTCGGAGTGTAAAAAAGAATGTAACTTACCTTATTACTGATTTTAAAATAATAATTGAACTGAAAATATTTTAGCTATTTTGGATTAAGTAAAATAGATGATTAAAGTTAACTTCACCTTACAGGATTGTTTAAGTTAAAAACCTGTGGTCTCAGTGGCTTGACACGACATATTAATTTTTCATCTAAGCTCCATGCCAGCGCAGCCAACGCAGATGTGCAGAAGGTTCTGCTCGTCATAATCAGGCAGGGACTCTGGCTGATGGAGCAGCTGCCGGCTAGAGCGCTCTAAGTCGCCTTCCGAGAGGGAAAGCCACAGCTCTGGAGGACCTGGCTCTGGCCATTAAATGCTCTGGCCTAGAATTGACACCTGCCATTCTGCTTCCAATTCATTGGCCAGAATTAGTCACGTGGCTCCATTCAACCTCTAGGGGATGGGACAATTCTACCACGTGCCCCAAAGGCAGACATCCAGAAATACTTGGCAAATGGGACAAAGGACCCACTTGGTTTCTATCAGCTTTTTAATTTCTTTTTTAATATAGAGAATAGAATACTAGAAAAAGTAGAATGGAACAAAATAGGAAAGAGAGGGACTCGCAAAGCTTTTATGTATGTATGTATGTATGTACGTGTGTGTGTATGTATTTGACAGACACACAGCAAGAGAGGGAACACAGGCAGGGGGAGTGGGAAAGGGAGAAGAAGGCTTCACCCCCCCCCTCCTCTGCCCCCCCCCCAGCAGGGAGCCCAACACGGGCTCGATCTCAGAACCCTGGGATCAGGACCTGAGCCAAAGGCAGATGCCTAACAACCGAGCTACCCAGGCGCCCCATAAAGCTTTTAAATTATGGTGAGGCTCAATAAGTATTTGTGGAATGATGAAAATTCTTTCTGAAAAGGGATCGTAGCCACAACAAACATCTCTTTTGCTTTCTTACTAACAAAGTGCTTGCCCACTGGTTATCTCAGATAGGGTATTATGGGTCCCCTTTAAGGATGAAAAAGTTGGTTCAGAGAAGTGAGTGATCTGCTCAGCTCATCCAATCAAATGGCAGAGCTGGGACAAGGAAGATAACTGGTGGGATTCCGTCTTCAAACCCGTCTTTCTTTTTTATCAACCTTGAATCCTAAACTTGCTAGTTTCTATTTCTTTGCATAATACAAATATTTAACATGTACCGAATTTAGTATTAACATCATTGTTATTCTGTAGCCAAGGAAACTGAGGCAGAAATAGATGAGATGACCTGGTCAAAGTTACATTGTCAGTAAGAGGCAGCACCAGGATTCATATGCGGGTCTATAAGATTCAAGGCTGTAACCACAATTCTTTTGCCACTCTGCCTTATTGATCTGGTTTTAGAAAACACTTGAATGGCATACTAGGTAAGGCTTGAGGCTACTTCCTCAAGATTGTTTGGTCCATGTGATCTTCACCCAGCAATACCAGCCTGATGCCTTGGGCCCTTCTTAACATCCTAATACTATAAGAGCAGATATTTTGAGATCCTGCCTGGAATCTGGACGCTCAATAAGCAACCCATGGACATTAGAAAACAGACAGACAGGGGCACCTGGGTGGCTCAGTCGGTTGGGCAGCTGCCTTCGACTCAGGTCTTGATCTTGGGGTCCTGGGATCGAGCCCCATGTCAGGCTCCCTGCTCAGTGGAAAGCCTGCTTCTCCCTCTCCCTCTGCCTGCTGCTCTGCCTACTTGTGCTCTCTATCTGTCAAATAAGTAAAATCTTTACAGAAAACAGACAGACAAATAAAAACTCCCTAATATTAGCAAGTGGAACCAGATGACTACATTATGCCAGTGTTACATTTTAAAGATACTATTTCATTTCTAGCTTTATGGGGCTTGATGTAAGCTTTTGGAAGTATATTTTTATGAGACTCAGATATTTATTTTACATGCTCTTGAAAAAGAGTACCATAAATAATAGCTAACATTTAGTTCTTGGTATATGCCCTGTACTCTGCTGAGAAATTAATGTGGATTATTTCATTAATCCTCACAATGTTAATGAGGTAACTGTCACCCTGAATTTCAGGAATGAGAAGAACCTCGACCCCTTACTATGCTTGTGAAAGTGGCCTCCGCTGGTGTTCTCAAGTACTGAGACCCAAGATCTGCTCTGCCTCTAACAAGTTACTTCCATGTTCTGATCCTTAGATTCCATATCTACCATTCAGCAGGATGATCTAGAAACTCCCAGAGAGGAGGGGTTTGCCTGATTAGTGCTTAGTACAATAGAACTTTCATCTGAAATGAAAATCCATGCCTGAATTAATCTTCGCTTGACAAAAAGAGTTCTCATAGGGACCATGGACAGAGTATTTGGAAATGGAGCTTCCCTTCCTAGAAACTTTGTTACAAAGTTTCAGTTTGGGTTGCTAGCTTGCTTGCCACTAGGAAATGAGGCAGCAGTGACCTTGTTATCTTTCCTAACATGGATTCACATTGATCCAGTGCTCACTACCTGCCAGACTCTGTGCTCAGTCATTGACAAGGATTAGTTCCTGTAGTCCTCAGAACCACCATATGTGGGTACTGGGAACATGTCCATTTCACAGATGAGGAAACTGGGGACTCAAGAGGTGGGCAATTTGCCCAAGGTCTCAGTGCTGGTAGGAGACTGAGTCCAGGCTCAACGCTGGTACTCTGATTCCAGGATTCTTGTTCTTGCCACTCTGCTTTCCCTTTTCCAACATACTGAGGACTTGGATTTGGGAGGTAGATCAAGAGCAAGTCTGGCTCAGCTCCTGCTCACTTGGAGGATGAGCCTGACATTTGCTTCAGGCTCTTTAGGGTCAGTCATCCCATTTAGTTCTCACATCATCTTGCTGAGGTATGTATTACTGTTGACCCCCCCTTTTGACAGATGGAAAAACTGAGGCTCAGAGAGGTCAGACAAGTTGCCCAAGATCTACCGATCAATGTGTGGTAAAGCTAGGCTTCTCTGACTTCAAAGCCTTGGCATTAAGCCAGGGTTTCTCACCCTTGACACTGTTGACATTTGTGGCTGGACAGTTTTTTGTTTTTGTGTTTTGTTTTTTTTTAAGATTTTATTTATTTGACAGAGAGCGAACACAAGCAGGGGGAGCTGGAGAGGGAGAAGCAGGCTGAGCAGGAAGCCTGATGTGGGGCTTGATCCCAGGACTCCGGGATCATGACCTGAGCTGAAGGCAGACGCTTAACCGACTGAGCCACCCAGGCACCCCTGGACAGTTTTTTTATTTGTGGGGGGCTGCCCCGTGTCTTGTAAGATGTTTAATACCATCCTTGACCTCTATCCACTAGATGCCAGTAGCACTCCTCTCCGAACTGTGATAACCAAAATTCTCTCCAGACTTTGCCAAATGTTCCCTGGGAGCAACATTGCTCCCGGGTGAGAATTCTTGCTCCTGGCTGACTGGGTGACTTCCGATGCAAGGTTGGGGACTCAGGAAAGACGAAGTGAAAGGAAATTTCATGACTTTCTTTTAAGATCCATGAGGGCAGGGGCGCCCGGGTGACTTAGTCGGTTAAGCGTCTGCCTTCGGCTCAGGTCATGATCCTGGGGTCCTGGGATCCAGCCCTGCATTGGGCTCCCTGCTCAGCAGGAAGCCTGCTTCTGCCTCTCCCTCTGTGTGCGCACGCTCTCTCTCAAAAAAATAAATAAAATCTTTAAAAGAAAATCCATGAGGGCAGGTGTTTGGGACTCTGCGATTCTGAAATCAGCCACCGCCGCACAGCGAGGTATTGACTAAGTGTTGTAGCCTGCTGGACTGAGCCCAGCTGTAGGGCCTTTTATCTCGAGACTGATGGGGTGTGCTCTCTGTGGGCAGGACCCCAGTCATCAGTGTCTCCCCTGCCCAGGGTTCAATTTATCTGGAGGCCATTAAGGAACCTGCCTGATGATTATCTCTTGGCTCAAACTTGGCTTTATCTCTGGTCTTCGATTCTAAATAGGACTAATGACCACTTGAGGTTCAGGTTAGGTACCAACTGCCCAGCACCTTCTTGATGAACTGAGGGGAAGCCCCTCACAGGCTGGTTCAACTGCTCCCATCTCAAGAAATGCCCCCACCTCCGGGGCAAGTTAGAGACCCGGGAGTCAGTGCAGATGTCTCCCTCTCGATCAATGTCCTATTTCAAGTATTCACCAAGTCCTATCGATTTTGGATTCTAAATATGATTTGGATCCTGCAGTCCTGGTGACTCCCCCCCGCCCCAGGCCAAGGCACCATAGACTATTGCAATATCCTCTGAAAGGCACCCACCTTGTTCACTCCTGCCTTCCATTCTGTTGCCCACACTGCAGCTAGAGTAGCATTTTTGTTTTTTTATTTTTCTTCTCTTTTTTGAAGATTTGATTTATTTATTTGATAGGGAGACAGCGAGAGAGGGAACACAAACAAGGGGAGTGGGAGAGGGAGAAGCAGGCTTCCTGCTGAGCAGGGACCCTGACGCTGGGCTCGATCCCAGGACCCTGGGATCATGACCTGAGCTGAAGGCACATGCCTAACAACCGAGCCATCCAGGCTCCCCCAGAGAAGCCTTTTTAAAAGATTAATCTGAATCTACCCACCCACCTACCTCTATACACACATTCCTACTCCTGCCCTAAATCATTCAATGATGCTACCTGTCTTTCCCCCATCACTCTCTCTATTCCAGACTTACTGGCTTTTCTGTTCTCAAAAGCACCATGTTCTTTCCACTCCAGGGCCTTTGCACATGTTGTCCCCTCAGCTTGTGTTCTCACTATCCCTCTTTGCTTGCATAACTCCGTTCAGCCTTAGGGGAAGTCTTCCCCGACCACTTTTCACCCACCCCCAGTCTAGGTCTAGATCCATTGTTCCACGTTCCTACAGCAGCATTTCTCTCTTTCCTCATTGTCATGTTAGCCTGTGTACATATTTGGGGATTGCTTATTTGTTGAATCTCCTCTTCCCCTTGAGACCGTAAGCTCCACAAATGGGAACAATGTGTCTATTTTTGCTCACCATTATATCCCTAAAGCCTTGTATATTGGCTGGAACATAGCAGGCACTTTATAGGTACTTGTTGAATGATGGTAATGAGCACATACAATCCTCCCAACAAGCCTCTGAGAATTTCACCTGCGGCCAGTGCCCTGCTCTGACCCCCTACAGCACCTGCTTTCATGGCATTATAAGATGGAGAGCAATAGACTTGAAAGACATAAAGGGCTCTGGAGCCTGACTGGGTTCAAATCCTCCCTCTGCCTCTTCCCACGTGTGGGACATTGGGCAAATTCTTTAATTTCTGTGTTTTAGTTTCTTCTTCTGTAAAATATCAGTAATAATAGTACCTGTCTCGTGGGGTGGTTGTAAGGATCCAATAAGTGAGTTTCTAGAACATGCTATTGGAAGGTCTTGGTGCATAGCGAGTGCCCCATGAATCTTAGTTATTATTAATATTATTAACAGAAGGAGCACAGATTCTGGGACTAGATGAATCTGGCTTTCTGTTATATTTGCAAATCATTCCCTGTGTGACTTTGGATAAGTCATGTCACACCCCTGAGCCTCAGTTTCTCCATCTGTTAAATTGGGATCGCAAGGCCTACTTCAGAGAGAGCAATCGTGAGGGCCTGATAGGATAAGATATGAAGCATGCAGACCAGTGCCCTGTGGTCCTTCCTGACAGGCTAAATTGGCCCCTGTTGCCTATTAGACAAGAAGCTTCCTGAAGATAGGCTTTGCATCTGCCTTATTTAGAGGGCTGTTATCCCCAGCCCCTTGTACTTGGTAGTTGTAGGTGTTCAATAAATAGTTCTTTTTTTTTTTTTTTTTTAGATGTTATTTATTTATTTGAGAGAGAGTCAAAGAGAGAGCTTGGGTCAGGAGGAGGGTTAGAGATCGAAGCAGACTTCCTGCTGAGCAGGGAGCCGGATGTGGGGCTCAATCTCAGGACCTGGGATCATGACCTGAGCTGAAGGCAGACACTTAGCCATCCAGGCACCCCTCAATAAATAATTCTTTACTGAAGAAATGAATCAATAATGGCAGGGACCATGCTTTGTTCATCTTTGTGTCTGACCTGAGACTAGTGAAATACCTAGCATCTAAGTTCAATAAAAGTTTGTTGACAGAATAGATTTTTTAAATGGCTATTCATTTCTGTTTCCCCTCCCCATTTGAGTTTCTAAATTAAACTGAGAAAGATACTTAACTTAGCCTCTACCTCTCTAGCCTTAGTCTTCTTATCTATGAGGCTATAAACAAAATCCACCACATAAGAGTGTTCTGAAAAGTAAACAAAGCGATATGTATTTGGCACACAGAAAATGTTAGTTCATTATTATTCCCTTCTCTGAGCCTCAACTTCCTCATCTGTGAAATGGGCATCCACTCATTCATTCGTTAGTTGGTCAACAAACACAGTGCCGATGTACAAGGCACTGTAATTAAGATCTAGGGTTAGAGAGGTGAACAAGCCATGGTCCCTGTCGTGAGGCATTGTCTGCTGTGGGACAGCGTATGAATAGAAAATCCTAGGGATAAAAGAGCCACGGTATGTGTGAGGTCTACGGAAGCTGGGATAGGGGCCTGCAGGGTTTCAGTGAGCTCTTAAGGGAGAGTGTAAAAGGTCACCAACTCAGTGTAACTACCAACATGACATCAATCTGAAATGGAGTTGTCCTCTCTGGGCTCTGGTTTTCGTAGCCTGGGTCTGTGGAATGTGCCAGTTTTGCTGCAGCTCCGCTTTCTACTCTGGCTCGCCAGCATATGAGAGGCTGGTCCAGGTGTCATAGTCCCCCTGAGCATCCAGTTAAAACAGACATACCCTTCCAAGACTCAGCCTTGCTTTCCTCCCCTTCCCCCTGGATCCTACCTTCTCAGGGGACCAAACAGTAATTCCCTTATAGTCGCAACGTGGAACAATGGGGTGCCTCCAGTGAATGCTGGGCTCCTGGTTCTCCAAAGACGAGCCGGCCTCTTCCGGGGGTGGGACCAAGCGAGGGGATCTTGGGCACTGGGGATAGGAACAGGCCAGGCCAGGTGTCTGGGCTCCTGCAACTAAGGGGATCCCATGTTTGTCTCTGATGTTCACAGCTGATTCCAGGGAACTGACTCCTGCTGATCAAATTCATGAGAGATTGAAACATCTGAATTAGAATTTTACATTTAAGCTAGGTGCAACTTGTGGGGTTGGGAGGGACTATTCGTCTCCAGTCACCAACATATTTGCACCTGTTACCCAGAGCAGTCTTTTACTTTCAAGTGAAAGAAATTTACATGCCAAGGGTATTTAAACATCAGGGGAGGGTCTGCTGTCAGTGGCCTGCCAGAGGGAGAAGGATGTCTGAGTCCCAGTGGCCCATCCTAGTAGGGCCCAGGGAAGAAGCAAGATTTATGAGGTGAGAGCCCGCCTGGGCCGCTTCTTCTAACCGTAAAGGCCTCCCTGCAGTATTTTCTGTCTCGTCAATGCTGCATTTCATTTTAAATTGCAGCTGAAAGCAGATATTTTCCCTCTTGCCTATTACACCTCTTAATTTGTCTCTCCCTCTGCTGTTATTTGTCTCTATAAAGTGTTTTGCATGAAAGACCCACACAGCACAATGTTGCTTTGCCCTGGGTTAGTTTAACAGGAAGGGAAAACACAGAGAGACTGAAGTCCAAGGAGGAAGGTGTGAGGCAGGGCCTTGGAGTCAAGACACACACAGGTCTGGGAATATATGCCTGGCAGTGGGTATGTGTGCATGGTTTTGGACCTGTCGTGGGTCAGTGGGTATGTGTGTGCACATGTCAATATTCGTACCGATATGTATAGACGTCTATGAATGCTCCGGTATAACCACTTGATATCCATACCTAAATTAAGTGTATGTGTGTAAGCACTCACATGCAATCCCCGAGCACATATGTATCTATGCATATGAGCACACATGTGCACAGAAACACACGCGAGCATCTAGGTACGCATGTCACATGATGCATGTGGTCTGTACACACAACCAGGGTTCTTTCTTCTCTGCCCTCACCTCGCATCTCTCCCTTCCCCACCCGGGGGCCCTAGACCAGTTTGGGGCTGTGGGAAAAGAAAGGCAGAGCAGTGATCGGTGGGGGTCCAGTGGAAACACTGCCTTAGCCTGGTCCAACCGCGGCTCCGACTCCCCGACTTGGCTCCAGCCACCTTTTCCTTAGCCTGCCACAGCAGCACCACCACGGCTTCTGCGGAAGTCCCGGGGACCCCTGGGCAGGCCCCCGCCCCCTGCCACTCCTGGGCTGGCACGGAGGGGTGACAGCGGTTCCTGAACAATGGCCAGAGCCCTTCGGACTGGCCGGGTCTCCTGCTCCCACCCGCAGGCCAACGACCCGAGTGGCGCGGGCGGGGGCGGCAAGGGGGCCTCACGGTCGCTCCCAGTCCAGCGAACGCTGGCCACTAACCAATGGGCGACTGCAGCCCAACGGGGATCCCTCCGAGGCAGCCAATGACCTCGCTTCGCTCTCCACCCCGCCCTCGCCAACTCCGCGCAGCTGGACCATTGGTGCTGGTGGGATGGGGGGGAGTGTGCGCGGCGCTGGCCACTTGGGGGAGGGGGCGTGGCTTGGAGTCCCGTCGCCTCTCCCCACCCTCGCTTAGGCCCCGCGCTCTCTACCCACGGACGCGAGGCCATTGGCCTGGCTGCGGCGCCGCGGCGGAGGTGGACCGCGGGGCGCGCGCAGTGGGCGTGGCCCGAGGGCGTGGCCTGGAGGGAGGCGGGGCCGCGGGCGCTGTCTCAGTGAAAGCGGAGCTGCGGCGGCGGCGGCGGAGGCGTCCGGGCGGGTGTGTGCGCGTGTGGAGCGCAGGCTCGGCAGCGGCGGCGGCTTCGGCGGCGGCGGCGGCGGCGGCTCAGCCAGCGGCGGCTCAGCCTGCGGCGGCGGCGGCCCGTCTGGAGCGGCCGCTGAGAGGACGCCAGCTGCAGCGGGAGAGGTGCAGCCGGGGCTGCGCGCTCCGGGAGCCGGCGGGGGCCGGGAACAGGTGATCCCAGCGGGTTGCCGAGCCTTACCGAGTTGGCGGGGCGGCAGTCCGCACTCCCGGGTGCAGCTGCAGCCGCCCCGCCGCGGCTGGTCGCGGACGGCGCCCGGCGCCGGACCGCAGCGCCGGCATCCCTCCGCTCCGGGGGGCCCAGGAAGCCCCCTGTCCAGCGGGCTCACAAGTGCCTGCTCCCGCTGCCCCGCGCCCGCTCCGCGGCGGAGCAAAGTTGTGGACGTGTCCCGGTAGCCGAGCCGGGCTCTGTCGCGACCCGGCCGGGTCGGCGCGCTCTCGCAGCGCCGCTGACACGCCAGCTCCGCCACCGCCTCGCCCCCTGAGTCGGCCCCTTCTGGAAACTGCTTCTGCGGCTGAAACTTCGGGCTGAGGGGCTGCGGGCGGCTCCGCGCGGGGACGAGGCCTGCCGGCGCCCCTCCGCGCGGACGGCCTGGGCGCCGCGGACGGCATGTGACGGCCCCGGCGGCGGCCGCAGCGCGGGAAGGCGCGGGCCCTGCGGGCTCCGGCCGCTGCGAGGAGAGGCTGCGCGGCGGCCGGAGAGAAGGCTGTGGCGCGCGGCCGACCCTTGCGGGCCCGGGCCCCGAGCCGTGCCGCCCGGCGCGCCCGGGCCCCGCCGAGGTTGGTTGCGCCCCCGCCTCAGCGCTGGGGGACTCGCCCCAAACTCCCTGAACTTCAGGGGCAGCCCCCAAAGCGGCGAAACTCTCAGGGACTCCGCACCCCGGGCGGCGCCCCTCGACGACTTCCCCGCGCCGAACCCCGGCTGGCCAGTGCCTGCGCTCCGAGGGTCTCGGGGGCCCGGCCGGAGCTGACCGGACGCAGCCCGGTGCCCGGCCACGATGCTCATGAGGAAAGTGCCCGTCTTCGTCCCGGCCTCCCCGTGGGGGCTGCGGCTGCCGCAGAAGTTCCTCTTCCTTCTCTTCCTCTCGGGCCTCGTCACCCTGTGCTTCGGGGCCCTCTTCCTGCTGCCCAACTCCTCTCGCCTCAAGCGCCTCTTCCTGGCCCCCCGGACCCAGCAGCCTGGCCTGGAGGTAGTGGCCGATGTCGCCGGCCACCCCCTGGCCCGCGAGCAGGAGTCGCCTCCCAACCCGGCCCCCGCCGTGCCAGCCCCGGGTGAGGACGCCGCCAGCAGCCAAGCCAGTACCCGCCGCCGGAAAGTGTGGCTGCGGCGCAGCCACCCCACCGGGACACGGGAAATGGCCACAGCGGCCCGGAGCAGCGGCAGCACGGCCTTCAGACCCCAGGAGGGGGGCATCCCGTTTAGCTTTGACTTCAACGCGTTCCGGAGCCGCCTCCGCCACCCAGTCCTGGGGACCGGGGCAGGTGAGAGTAAGGAGCCCCAGAGCCTAGTTCGAGCCCAGCGGGAGAAAATCAAGGAGGTAAGGACTCTCCTCCCCGGTAAAAGGAAAAGACCCTTTGTGCTTCCATCCGTTTCCCCTGGCCCCAGTCATTTCTTGCCCCCGGACTACTGCTCTAGGACCTCAGGGGACACTGCACCCTCCTCTCACCTTCCAAACTTTCCACTTTCTCCTCAGTGGGCACTTTCCCACTGCTGGGTTCAGTTAATCATCCCCACCTCTGACGGATGGTAGCGGAACCACTGGATGGACTCTCCCCCACCCTGAATCTGGTCTTTTCAGTCACGTCCCCAACCCAGATGGGCTACACTCTATCCCTTTGTAGAGTTGCTACTTAGGTCCATTAATGGACACCCTTTCCGCCTGCCATGGGGCCAAGGGCCAAATTCTTTCTCACTGTGTGTCCTTAAGTCCTGACTTCCCCCAAACCCCTGTAGGATCTGCTACCTGGAAATCCAGGATATGGGGATGGGGGTGATATTTAGGGTCCTGCAAGTATTTTGTAATCTAGCCAGCAACCTACAAACCAGAGGGTGTTGTGCATTCTTGCTAACTATTTCTATTGAGCTTTGGAACACTTGTACACAATGGTATGTGATGCAGGAAGGAGTGATCAGTAGGGCGGTGGTAATGTTACAGAAGCTCTGAGGTTATTGGCTTAATGAAGCAGGTCTTGGACTTGTTCCCTGTAGGGACTGTACCAGGGAGGGGTTTAGAAGGATCACTTTGAGTGTCAATCTTGGTCCTAGTTTAAGAAACGAAAAGCAAACGCAGCCTCACCATGGCTTGAAGACTGTTGCCAAGCCCTCTGGTAACTAAATATTCTGCCCTACCACTATTAGAGAGCTGCCTCCCTGAGGTGTTTGCCCAGCAATGCAGAGGGGGCTGCAGTGACACCCCCGGGCCACGAGGGGGCTATGGGCAAGCTGTGGGCCAGGGTCTCCTCCCTAGAAATGAGAGGATGCATCCCCCTCTCCCGGTGGACACAGAGGGAAAGGACTGTTTCTGTCTGGACTTTTTGGCTTGCTGCAAAGGAGTCAGCCGGTCTGACTTCCAAGGGGAGCCAGCAGCAAGGGTCGGGACCTGCCCTGCCAGGATCTACTCAGAGCCAGTGGAGAGCTTAGCTATCCCTCTCTCCTTGTCTGAACTGTCCTCCATCCCTGTGTCCACCTCTGCCTTACTTCTTACCTCTGCTGGTACCCAGCCCTTCTGTGATAAGCCCTGTTGGGAGACTCTATCTTAACCAGCAATCACAGGTCATTTTGTGACGTCAAGATAGGAAGCCACAAAGATGAGTCCCTGTTTTGTGCGTGTGCACGCTCTGGGTTTCCAAATTCTGTTGAAATCTGAAGGGTTAATTGAAGGCTGGAACTTGCAGTAGCTAAGGAAGGGACACCATTGCTCCCTTTTCGGTTAAGAGCTGTGTTTTTGACTACTTACCTGAACCACCCACAGTTCTCTTGCTCAAAGCTGGCTCTGAGCACATTAGCCCTTTCTGCCTTTTTATCCCTCCCCAGAGGGCAGTCACCCCCAGTGAAATTACATATAAACTGCAGGCATGCAGTTTCCCATGGGGTGTCCAGAGCTGCCGTTATCTTTTCAAAAGGATCCCCCAAACAATTAAGAATCAACTACTGTCCTTTTCAGAAGAGGTGCTCTCTGGATCTGTGACCTATTTCTGAAAGCCTGGGGTTGGGAACCATGGTAAGAAGTGTCGGTTGGCTAGTGGGGACTTGGTTCTGCCCCTCCATACACAGACAGCCTCCCTTGCTGGCCGAGGCTGCGAGCTGCAGCAGCCAGGGGGTGGTGGGAGGTGTGGAGACTGCTCTGCAGGTGGATGTAAAATAACATGGTGGGTGAAGGTCTGCATTGGTTGCCAGATGTCTGGATCATTCAGCCTGGCATCTCTGAGCACCCCTGGTAGTAGCTGTTTGCATATACCTGCAATTGGTGTTCAATGAGCCCTCCCTTAGTATCTTGGAGACCTTCAACTCCTCAGAATGGAGGAGGCTGAACTATATACACTA
>CM052900.1:149315677-149409622 GCA_028534135.1 Potos flavus | reverse complement strand
AGCACCCCCACCAGTCCTGGAGCCAGGACTCCCTCTCCAGTCCCAGAGCCAGCACCCCCCACCCCCTGGTCCCAGAGCCAGCACTCCCTCTCCAGTCCCAGAGCCAGCATTGCCCCCTCCGGTCCCGGAGCCAGCACCCCCCTGTCCAGTCCCGGAGCAGCACCCCCTCCTCTGGTCCCGGAGCCAGCAGCCCCTCTCCGGTCCTGAAGTGAGCACCACCCCCACTACAGCCCTGGAGCAGCACCCCCACCTCTGGTCCTAGAGCCAGCACCTCCTCTCCAGTCCCGGAGCCAGCACCCCCGCTATGGCCCGGAGTCAGCACCCCTACTCTGGTCCTGGAGCCAGCACCCCCTCTCTAGTCCTGGAGCCAGCACCCCTACTCTGGTCCTGGAGCCAGCAGCCCCTCTCCAGTCCCAGAGCCAGCAGCCCCCTCTGGTCCCGGAGCCAGCAGCCCCTCTCCGGTCCCAGAGCCAGCAGCCCCCTCTGGTCCCGGAGCCAGCACCCCTACTCTGGTCCTGGAGCCAGCACCCCCTCTCCAGTCCCGGAGCCAGCAGCTCCCTCTGGTCCCGGAGCCAGCACCCCCTCTCTGGTCCCGGAGCCAGCACCCCCTCTCCGGTCCCGGAGCCAGCAGCCCCCTCCAGTCCCAGAACTCTGGAGACTACAAAGTCTTACATTAGCAAAGCCCCAGAGGCTGCTGGGTGGCACCAAGGAACTGCACAGACTGTTATGAGGCGACTTTAAAAAAATGGGTAAAATACACATAACATAAAACTTATTATTGTAACATTAAGCATGTTAAAGTATACAATACAGTAGCAGTAAGTACATCCACAATATTATGTGATTATCACCACTGGCTAGTTCCAGAAGTTTTTCCTCACTCCGAGTGGAAACCCTCCACCCTTTGAGCAGCCATTCCCCACTCCCTTCCCGACCTCAGCCCCCGGAAACCCTAACCCGCTTTCTGTCTCTATGGACTTTCCTAGTCTGGATAGTTTGTGGCAGTGGAGTCCTAACACTGTGCAGTCTTGTGACATCCAGGTTTGTCCGTGTGGTAGCGTGTGTCGGTTTCATTTCTTTTATTCATTTCAGAATAATGTTCCCTCGTATGAGCATACCACGTTTTGTGTATCCCCTCACCTGCCGATGGACTTCAGGAGAGTTCTACCTTTGGGCTCTTGTGAATAATGCTGCTGTGAACATCCGTGTGCATGGTTTTGGGTGGACCTCTGTTTTTGGTTCTTTTGGGTACGAACCTGGGAGTAGAATTACTGGGTCACATGACAGTTCTGTGTTGAATTTAATGAGGAACTTGCACAAACTTCCACTGTGGCTATACTGTCTTATAGTCTTAGTAGCAGCGTGAGGGGAGGTAGTGACTTCTGGAGCCCAGCGCGCCAGCCCCTCTGAGGCTAAACCAAAAATGTTGTGTGGGGTGAGCCTCAGTGCAGGGTAGCTGGGGCCAGTGGCATCGAGAGGGAGCAGAGAGGGGACGCAGGGCCTGGGGAACGTGGCCGGAGTTCATAAGCATACCTGGGCAGCCTGGGGCCCAACCTTCAGGGATGGCTGAGCCTCTCTAGTTTGGTGGCAATGTGTAACAAAGTGTAAGGGGCACTGACTTGGGCAGGGAAGGACCATGTGGTCTGGGGTGGTGCTGGAAGGGCTGGGGAGGGCTGATCTGGGTGGTGTTTGTGGACAGAGTCTGGGATGGGGGGGGAGGATGACCTCGGGGGGGGGGTGCTAGTTAGAGATCTAAGCCTAGGCCTCAGATGAGGTCTATGGGGGAAGGAGTGTGTGATGGGGGATGGGGGTACTTCATTGGATTCCAGTGTGGAGGGACCATGTTTTACCCTCAAGCAATGCCCCTTTCCTGAGGCAGAGGCAGCTGGTTGCCCTCTACCTGGGGTTAGGTTCTGAATCAAGCATGTAAGGCAAAATCACATATGGTCCAAAGGATCCTTGAAAATCTCTCATTATCAGGCCCCTGGCCCTTGGAAGCTCAAAAGCCAAAATTTAGCTTTTTTGTTTGCTCTTCAGCACTGGCTTCTCTTTCCTTGGGGCAGTGGAGGTCAAGGCCTAGTTTGCTTGAGAAAAGAGTAATAGGGACAATAAAGGGATTGGGGGAGGAGGTGGCAGATAGGTAGAATCAAATATCTGCGAGTTAAATGTATATATGATGCGAAGCCCAGGCCTTCTGGGCGCTGTATGGATCGGCTCAGGCCCGAGAGCAGGTGTGGTGGGGCTGGGGAGGACCAGAAAAGCCAACAGCAGCCCCAGCTCAGCACAGGCCGGATTAGGGCGGCCCCTTCACCCAAGCTCGGGGTGGAGCTTGGAGACCCAAGCTCTGGGAGCCCAGACTGCATCTCGGCCTCCCTGGGCCCAGTCAGTGCCGCCTTACAGTGTTACGATGTATCAGTGTTACAGTTTCATAGTGATGCCTCCACATTCACTGCCTCCTTGAAGCATCTGGTAATTGGGAAGCTTATTCCCAGTTTACAGACTGAGGCTTAGAAAGAGAATGGCTTTCAGAGCTGCCTGATGAGGAAGAACTAGGACACACACCTGGGACTTCTGGCTTTAAATTCAGCGTTCTTTTTCTTGTGTTCCACTTCTTGGGGAGAACGATCTGATATTGGAGCTAATCTTTTCCAATGTGCTCTTTGTGAGAACAGAAGATAGTCTTGGGGTCACGAGGTGCTGAGAACCTAGGAAGTGGTCGGGGTCATGTCTGTTTCTTACACATGTAGCTTTCTTTCTCCCCAGGCTCTGGTCAGACGTGAGATAGGTCTGTTTTCTCTGTCTCTGCCAAGGCCATCTTGGCCCCCAGCTGTGCCCCCATCTGTCTGAGCCCCTTTCTGGGCAGCAGCCTCCCAAAGAGACAGCCCTCAGCTCAAGTCAGCTGATATTTTTGGGTCGAGCCTCAATTCTGATGAGGCAGAGTTAGCATCTCCTGCTGCAGCCCCAGCTTTCAGCAAATGGTAAACTCTACTTGAGGGCAACATTCAATTATGAAAATCTATTTCTCTTGCCACATTCAAAAAGTCTCCTAATGTGCCTTTGTGCACATACAAATTTAGTGACACATCACTAAATGTGTATGAGGTTGCCATGGAAATGTCTCTCTTCTAACATGGCATTCCAAGAGCAGAGAGAAGGGAAGTTTTCTTTGTAAAGAGAAGCAGAGCAGAACTTGGCTAATTGTCATCACATGAATCCCCAAACTGTCATTCTTCCCTGACTACCTGCCTCCCACTTCCTATCAACAACCTAATGCCAAGAGCCAAATCAGCATGCCGCGTTTCCTCAGGAATTCCACGAGCACTGTTTTTAACCTCTGTGCCAGGCACATCCCCGGAAGGATGCCAGGACTCCTGATTTGCATTTTCACCTAGCTTAGAAAGTGCACCTTCCTGGACCATCTCGCACACGCCACTCAGGAGCACTCAAGTCTCACTCACCAGCCTCTTTGTAGGCCCTGCAGGCTGCGTGCGTCTTCAGAAGATGCTCGACGTTTTCCACCAGAGACCCTGAGCTTCAGATTTTGTCTTTGTGACAAATGCACGCTATGACAGCATCCAGAGCGTACTAATACTGAGGCACCTTTTGAATGTCAGAAATCCCAAATATTTTCCCAGTAGCGGTGTGAATCCACAGAGTGAGGGGAAAATGGAGAAGAACCTCAGAGACCCAAGTCTGACTGAATGCCTTCCTGTCTCTGGCTCATCTTGCCCTGTTTTCATCTCTGTCCTGTCGACTTTCTTCATTGATCCTATCTCTGAACAGAGAAGTCATTGTGTTTCTGGACTTTATTGGCAATTTCTGAGGTTATCCTTGATCCGCCTCGGCTGACCCTTTGACTAGGTCATGGGGTTCCCTGGCTTTCCGCGTCTGGTTCCCGCCCAGTATCATGAGGTGAACTCCAGACTTGAACACGTTGCAGCCTTGTTGCTTTGCATGTTGAAAATCCGAGGATGCTCCATCTCACCCGTGGCCGTACTAGCTTTCCAAAGACCTTCTGCCGCCAGCCAAGCCAAGTTGCCAAGTGGTGGGACAAAACCAGCTTCCGACTCCAAAGAGCAGAGGGTATGTGTGCTGCCAGCCCCCCAAGTACTCAAATCCGCACTCCTGATGGGGTCCTCCTGGGTCTCCCCTTCCCTCGGGCGTGGAGCAGCTCTTTCCTGCCGTGAGACAGATTGTTCTTCTTGCTTTTATAAATGAGGTTCTCAGCATTGTTCCTTAGCCAGCATTTATTTCTCCTGCTGTCAAGGGACGGACGGAGAGTCAAGTGGCTCATTGCTGACCGTGACCTTGTCAGTCATATGTAAGCCGGACCACAAGCTGAGGGGGCTCCAACCAGAAACTCTGTAAGGGTTTGGAGCCTTTGGTTACCAAGTCAGTGCCCGGTGCTCACCGTGCTGGGGCTTCTGAGGAAACTGTCTCGCTCCTCAGGCAGCCGCCGTTCCAGGCTACTTCTGTGGTTGCTTCTGAGCTGACTTGGGGGCCTGTAGTGGGAGCTCGTGACCTCCCCCTCGAGCGACCGGGTCAGACGTTGCCTGCTTTAACTCTGTGGCCTAACCAGATCTCCCCTCCAGCAAGGGACAGGGACTTTTAACAATAGAAGACTCTATCCGGGGCCATATAGAACTTATCTCTGACATAGAATGTTCTGAATTCTCTTTCTGCCATTTTGGGCTCTGATGAATCTGGCACACTTGAATGGTTAAATGTCTGTTAGGAGAGCTCACTGCCCTTTTTTGCTCTTGGCTTGTGCAAGTAAATATCAATTTAGTTCTTATAGAAGAAAAATAAAGGAGACTCGGTTGTCTTCCTAATCCACAAACCCTGTAATTCTCACCTGGAAAATCTGGCTCTCCAATTTCAAATCAGTTCTAATGGCACAGGCTAAAGGGAGGCTTTATTGCTCTTATCGGAGCTTATTTTCAAACTTATTTTTCAACTTGTTCATTTGGTAAATAAGAACCCCTCAGAAGAGAACTGGAGGGGATTGGGCTAGGAGAAAGGGAGCAAGGCAATGATGCCCGCAGGAAGAGTTGGGGAGGGAAGCTTGGTTCTGGAGAGAGTCCCGCCTACTGCACACTCAGACTGGAGTGTGATTAATGAGCAAACATTCTAGAAGTCAGTAGATGCCAAGAACCAAGGACCTGGCCACTGCTGGGTCTTTCTAGAGTGTCCCAGAGGAAAGCACAGACTAGGCCTTGCCAGAGACTTCTATTGGCAACTGGGCCCAGCTGGCCAGAAAGACAAACTGCCCAGTTGGAGGGGTGAGAGGGGCCTTGGTTCTTCCAGGCCTGGACCCTGGGCGTGCTTGGCTCTTCAGCTGTACTTTAAGCTTCTCACCGAGCTTACTGCCTTCCTGGGGCCAGGAGTGGCCAGCTCCAGGCTGCTCGTTGCCCTATAAGTCCTTCAAATTGGACAGATTCCTGTTCCGCCCCTGTGCCTTTCGTGCAGCCTCCCAGCAGGTGGAAAGGGCATTCCATGCCCAGCACTGTGGACAAGGCTCTTGAAGGCAGTGCCTGACCCTTCTGTGTCTGTGGAGCCATGATCCAAAGTGAAACTCCATATCTTCAAGTAAGACGCTCTCTGCAGGGAGAGGCTAAAGTTCCTCTGGCTCTTGTCCCTGAGCAGGTTGCCCGGAATTAGCATGCTCACCCTTTACCCACAAGCGGATCCTTCTGGCCTGGTAGAATGCATTCTAATTCCCACCCTAGCTGGGGCCCGAGGTCAGCTGTCAGGAAAGAGAGATGTTCCCCATGGGGAAAATCTGTGCTTTGAGGGGCTGTATCAGGTTTGTTTCAGGCGTTTCCTTAGACTACTGGATTGTGGGATTTAGAAAAGCAATGAAATCCTGTTCCATCTGAGACGAGTTAGCAGCGTGGTCGCCCTTTGGTGCTTCGGGAGGTACTGACGGGGAGGCAAGACACCGCAGCCTCCCTGCTGCAGCCCGAGCGGGGATTGCTGAGTAGTCTGGAGACCCCGATGGCCCGGCCTGCTTCCCAGCAACGGCTGCCCAAAGCCAAGCGCTTTATCTTTCCAATTTGCCCCTTCAGCAGCTCCTGACGCCCGAGTCTGAGGGGCCGAGCCCCAGGCACTGCCCAAGGACACCAGTAGCCACTCTGCTCCCCGAGGAGCCCCGGAGCCTTGGCCCCGTGTGTCAGGGCCGGAAGGCCCGTGTGGACCCTGGCAAGAGGGTCCGGCAGCGCCAAAGACTCCTGCTGCAGGGCAGCTGCTGCCTTCCTGGTGGCTGTTGGGAAACAAATGGCTTCTCTAAGTGACACTGGGACTCTTGCAAGTACTACTTGCTGCCAAAGAAGCCTGTTCAGTGTGGCGGAGTGGCACTCTCCTGGGAAGTGAGACTCTGCTAATGTGTTCGCAAGTTCTGTTCCAGCTGGCGTCCGCCTTTCCTGCCCCGCAGGCTGGACGGCCCCCAGCGGCTGCTCCGGCGTGGGCCCCAGGTGCCAGCGGCGCTCGGCGTGTGGCTGGTCGGCAAAGGCCGAAGCTGCTGCCGGCCTTCAGCCGTGCCATCTTCTCCCCTGCCTCGGTGGGCCTTGGGAGCCAGGGCCCGAGCCCCGGGAGGTGCTGTGGTGAAGCAGAGCTTGGGCGTGTCCTCCCAGACACTTGCAGGGGACAGGAGGCGCCTCAGGCAAGTTAGGGAACTGCTGCCTCAGTTTCTTTTTCCTCACAACGAGCGATAATGGAAACCATCCTTGAGGTTGGAATACGCGTAAAGTGCTTAGCAGAGGGCCTGGTACATGGGAGTTGTTTCATTAATATCAGTTTCTATTGTAACTTCTCTGCTGAGACCCCTGAAAATTACCCAGCTCTCTAAGGGGCCTTTATAGGAAACCATCTTTTTTATGTTGTGGTGTGACTACTGTGTGCCCTTCCTTCAAAGGCCTTCTGATCACATGTCCTGTCCCCTGCCCTGGATGCAGTCCTCTGGCTTCTAACGTGGGGAGCTCCACAGATGCCCGAATTTTTCTGAACTCTCTTAGACCGAACTGCTGTCAGTGTCCTGGGCTAGGGGCCATGTTGGAGAGGGTATTGGTGCTAAGTTGCTTTCCCCAGAACTAGGCTGCTGTGGCTGGCCTCAGTTTCCCTCTAGTCTGGCCCCAGCAGGAAATTTGCTGAGTGGCCCAGCTCTTGCCCGGGGGACTAGGGATGAGGCATATTTGGGAGGATAGTGTGGGGACTGCCCCTGAAACTCACTATCTATTCTAGTGGTTCTCAACTGGGGTGATTTTGTACCACATACCCCCCCTCCCCAGCCCCTGCCAATCGCAGGTGACATGGGGCAATGTCTGGGGATATTTTTGGTTGTCACAACTAGGGATGGGCTTTTCAGTGGGTAGAGGCCAGGGATATTGCTAAACATTGACAATGCCCAGCACAGCTCCCCACAATGAAGAATTATCCAGCCCAGGGCGCCTGGTTAAGCGACTGCCTTCGGCTCAGGTCATGATCGTGGAGTCCCGGGATCGAGTCCCGCGTCGGGCTCCCTGCTCGGCAGGGGGTCTGCTTCTCCCTCTGACCTTCCACTTCTCATGCTTTCTCTCTCTCTCAAATAAATAAATAAATAATCTAAAAAAAAAAAAAAAGAATTATCCACCCCAAAGTGTCCATGGTGCCGAGGTTGAGAAACCCTGATCTAGTCCCCCCTGGACTGTAGGGAGCAGCATCACCCAGAGGGATCAGCCTGGTTCTTTAGCCCTTCTTGTCCCCTAGCCCGAGAACCCAGGATCACTTATCTCTTACTGATGGGCTGTGCAACTGTGGACAAATTAGCCCCTCTGAACCTAGTTTTCATTCCTTGTCCTCAGGGATCCTAGAGGCTGCCTTTCCAGATGAGGACCTATCCAAGACTTCCAGGTCTAATGTAAAGATTGTTATCTTAGGGGGGTCCCAGGCTGTTATACTGATTGGTGAGGCACCTGACTCCTTCCAGAGGGTAAGGCTTTGTAAAAAGAAAACCACTCTTTTATTTTGGGGGGACTATTGAGCCGGATCTAGACTCTGCATTAAGGAAGCTGCATCCCACGGCGTGGGCAGATACGCCCCCCCTACCCCCCCCCCCCAAGCTCTCCCACGTCCCAGGACATAGCCGCTGCTGAAGCAGCTTTTCTTGCTTCCCAATAATTGTCCTTTCTTTATGCGTAGCGAGCTTCTAATCTGTGTGTGGCCGCATGGGGAAGCCTGACTTTATGGCAGATGCTGTGGAACGTAATCTGCTCACGTTTAGTCTGTAAATTTTCTGTGGTTCCAAAGTGCCGTGGAGTTCACCAGAACACATGCTGTCCTCTGATAATTGGAGTGGCTTAAAACAAAGCAAGGCCTTATTGGTTTGAAATAAACCGTCTTGCGAGCTAGGCTATTCTAAAAAAGAAAAAACTTAGAGCATATCTCTGATGGAGGGCTCCAACCTACTTCATCCCCAAAGGTCATGGATTAAGGAATTAATTCACTCTGTGATCTTGGGCAAGTCCTTTAACTCCTCTGGTCTGAGTCTCATCTATAAAATGTGGGGCCCAAACTAGATCCCCCAGTCTCCCTCCTACTGCAGCCTCTCGCTCAGCTCCTGTGTTTCGTGGAACTTAGGGAGGGAACCTAATGCCGCTCTTCCAGGGTGAAAATCATCCCTTCTGAAAGGTGTGGGCGAGCTGAGGAAATGACCCTCTCCTCCCCTCCGTAATTGCGACTCTCAGATGCTCTCAAAATACCAAATGACTAGTTTAGTTACACGGAGCTGACTGATACTCGTAGTTAAAATCCCTTCTCTTGACTTTAGGGGAGTGAGCTGAGTTTGACAAATACAAATGGAAAACTATTCTCTGGCTCTTTCCTCTGACCCCTGGGGACAGAAGATGATTGATGTGTGAGGCAGAGCGTGGCTGGTTAAAAAGTGGGCTCTTCTCCCACATCCCTCTTCAACCCCCGGTTTGTCTCCTTGGGTCTGTTGTCGGGCTCGTATCAGGGGTACTGATTTCCCTGAAGTTGGTTGAAGTCTTTTCTTTTTTAAAACCCTCTGGAAGGGGCACCCGGGTGGCTCAGTGAGTTAAAGCCTCTGCCTTTGGCTCAGGTCATGATCTCAGGGTCCTGGGATCGAGCCCCGCATCGGGCTCTCTGCTCGGCAGGGAGCCTGCTTCCCCCCGCCCCCCGCCCCCCGCTTGCCTCTCTGCCTACTTGTGATCTCTCTCTCTCAGTCAAATAAATAAATAAAATCTATAAAACCCTCTGGAAAATGCCAGTTTTCCCTCAAGGACTCGTGCCAGGGGTTAATAGGACAATGTAAAGAAATTCACTCTTACCCCGAAATCTCAATTTTTCCTGTTGCGGTTTGACCTAAACGAACAAACAAGCAAAACTCCTGTCCTTGACCCTGACAATATGAAATAGCTTCCCTGGAGCTGGGGGTGGGAGGGCAAGCCCAGGGCCTGGACTGGGGGTCCTCATGAGCTGCTTCCTCTTCCGGAGGGGAGGGGGTGGTGGGCTGTGTCTCCAGAGGATTGTCTACAAAGCCAGTGTGGGTCTTAGGTTGGAATTTTCATGACCTTCTAAAAGATGTCATCTCATAATGTAGCTACAGGCACATGCGGCACGTTTTCCAGGTCTAGAGACTCGTCAGTTTAGTAGTCCTTCCCGAAGTGTTAGCTGAAATACTTGCCCAGTTTCATGGGGTCAGCTTCGTATTTGGAATAAACAAACCTGCATGTTAAATTCCTTCTGGGTCTCTACCTTCTGAAGGTAATTCCATGTGTGTTTCTCTGCTGTATGTCAGGCTGTGCTTCTGTCTGCTTGATTGTAGTGGTTCCTTCGAAGGTGCTGCTAGAAGTGGAAATGGAAGGAGAAGACACTTGTTTGGTCACGCCCAAGCTGGCCTCCTGCTCTTCAGATTCATTGATCGGGAAGGAGTCAAAGAGGTGTGGGGAGGGGATCGAGAGGCCAACCTGGGTGGTGACCAAGCCGAGGAAAGGTCTTGTGCATGGATCCAGATGGAAAATGGATCCCAGGGCCTTCAGCCTTCTAAGTGAGAGGCTGATACGGTCCCGTGTGTCATGACCCAGCTGCACGGTTCTGGGTCCTGAAACCGTTTTCTAGGAGTGAAGGAGCATTCAGACTGAGAAAGCGGCCCTCAGCATGTACCTGTGTCCCGAGGTTGGGGAGAAGGAGAAGCAGGGGTAAGGATGGGGGCTGCTGCTCAAAGTATAGGAACAAGGAGATGAAGCAAGGCCCTGAGGCTTGAAATGGCAGCGCCTTCCGCCTTTGGTTGGAGATGCTTACCTTCTCGTGGATCATCCACACACACACACACACACAGCTGTTTATGGTCTTCATTATTCTTTAGCAAGAAATAATTTTCTACTCATCTGTCACTTTAAGGTTAAGGGCCTTACACTCCCGGTGCTGAGAATATAGTAGCTCATCGTTACATCAGTCCTATTTATGTCCCATTTGGGGACTTGGTGGCTGCCCTTTGACAAACACAGAAAAGAGATTAATACAGCACAAGTCATAGAAGACCAAGAAGGCAGGACCAGGGAGCCCAGGAACCTCATGTTAGGCCCTGTTACCCACAGGGGCTTTGGCCTCAGTAAGTTATCACCGGCTACCACTGCCTTTTAGATGTCATCCTTACTAGAATCAATGCACCCATGCAACTTGCACGGTGAATCACCCTCCCTGTAGTGTGATCAGGGACATGAGTTTTAGGCTGTGGAAGACCACACTTGGAGCCTGACCCACTCACTGGACACCAGCCCACTTTGAGGGCTCGCCCCTTTCAGGGCATTACAGCCAGGCCCCTGCTGTGCTCCTCCCTGTGCTCTGGGCCCACTTGCCAGCCCCCCAGGCCTTGAATGGTCTAAGCAAGACTGAACACCTGGTCTCCCTCTGGGAGGCCTGGCAAGTGTTAGTCACCCAAAGCCCAACTCAGTGACCATTATCAGTGCGGGGACGGGGGGGATCCTTTCCCATAGGTTATTCATCCTCACGCCGGTTCTAGGAGACAGATAATCATTCTCCCTGAGTTACAGTTGAGGAAGCTGAGGCCCAGAGAGCTGAAGCAACATGCCCAGTGTTATACAGCCAGAAAGTGATGTGGCCAGAGTGTGAATCTGGAGTGGGGCCCTTGCTTATCCCACTCTGCCCTTGATCATGGGACTCACAAATTGTAGACTGGAAGGGATGCATGAATGGGGAGGGGGCCAGAGGTTTCGTGGGAGTGAAGATTGGCCCAAGGGTTGGAGTGAACCCAGTAAAAAGACAGCCTGCCCCTCCTCCAAACCTGCCTCCGAAAATTCTTCCTCTTCTCTGAGATCCCTCCCTTCCGCTCAGCCCGTCACAGCTTCTGTAGCCCCTTTTCTTTCTCTCCTTTGTTCTCGTAAATCGTTCTCACAGTTGCTGCCTTTCTGGATGAGGATACCGGGTTTTCCAAGGAGGGCCTATGCAAGATGGTGTGGCAAACAGGAGAGTTAGCGGGACTCGGGGTCCTGAGTTGTGCTCCCTACTCTCTGGGCCAGCCCCGGCCCTGCCCTTCCCACCGCTGGTGTTTTCTAAGCCCCAGGGGTGACTGCCCCTGGGGAAGAACGCTGCGCTGGGCCCTCTGAGCCCCTCCCCAGCCCCTTGCAGCCCCTCTTTTCCCCGGCTCACCCCCAGCCTACCCATTCCATCAGACGGTCAAGAAGCTCAGAGAAGCCGCACTGACTCCACATGTTGCCTGCATCTTCCAGGCCTGGCCAGCAGCAGCACTGATGACGCTGGCCCTGCCTGCCTCACCCCTGCATGCCCTACGTTGTTCCTGAGCCCACTGCCCAGGGGAAGAGTGTCAGGAAGAGCAGGAGGCCATGGCAGGGCTGAGGGTGCTCATTCCCAGCACCTGACAAAGGACTTGAGCTGTGAAGTCGCCCACTTGCCTGGGTGGCCCCTGGTTTCGCCACAGCCGCTACCAGCTGGAGCTCAGATGGGATCTGGGAAGTTGGAGTTGGGGATTTTCTTGTTGTCCTGGGCAGCCTTCAAAGTCGGGACCATTTTGTTCTAGATCCCTTGTCTTCTGGGACCTTTCCCCACTCCCCCTGCCCCATGGTGTCTAACAAAGTTTATGGTTCTACTTCTTTAGCACACCCAGCTCTGTCCTCCCACCCCTGCCTCCGACCTAGAATTACCTCTCCTCTGGCTGACCTGCCAGAGCTTCTGCTAGATCCTCAGGCCACAGTTTGCTGTAATATGCACTTCACTACCTGAAAAGCATAGTACGACTGCATCTTTTGAGGCCTCCAAGAGCCGGCACCCTTCCCCCTGGGGAACTGAGTAGGCCCGGGCTGGGGCTGCAGCATAGCTTTTAGAAAGCCTAAATCCAGGGAGGTTAGCAGGCCCAAAATAGAATTCAAAATTCTATTTTGTTTGTTTTGTTTTTAATGACAAAACTCGCATGTTGTATAAACATGATCACAGTCATGGGTGAGTCCATTGCTGCTGAATCTCCTATGATCCCAAAGCAGGGTTTGGTCTGCTGAAGTAGGAGAGCCCCTGTTAAATTTTCAGAAATTCTGGGAGCGAATTGTTAAGAACAGCCATTACTTAAAAATTAATTATACAAATTTATAATTAAGATATATGAAAAGCAAAGGTAGCCAATATTCGAAACTCCTCACTTCCTCATTAATTTACTACATTGTTACTCATCTGTGCTCTTGAGGGGACATGCGTCTACTCTGTATGTGACGGTGCTCTTCTGCACGTCTCCTCCCGACATCACGTTGGCAGCTGGAAATAGACAGTGGTAGCAGTGTTTACACCACAGAAACTAGAAAAAGCTATAAATCAGGATCTGATTTATTGTTCTGATGATTGTCTAGACTTAGGAACGTGGTGGAGAAAATGTTAATAATGCAGAGGAAACTTACCGTGTATCATTGTAAATAGCACGAGAAATGGAAAATAACCCTTTTCCGGGTTTCAAAAGCTGCCGTCCAACTCAGCAAAGAATCTGCTACCGTCATTGACAGATAAATGGAATTCTGGTCTGTTTTCCGTTACTTCATTTCTGTCTCACTCTGAAAGGCAAGCGAGAATATCCAGCAAAGCTCCTTCAGGAAAGACACACTGGCCAGCCCGCCATTGGTGTAGCTCTGCCGCCCGTCCTGTGTATTTCGCCACCTGCCTGCCTCTGACTGGCGCGTCCAAGTCCCCTTTCATTCACTGGCTCATTTAGCAAATAAGTATTGAGTGTGAACTATGTGCCAACAGTGAACAAAACAGACAGCAAACAGAATCAATGTCAGCTCCCTAGTATGCATTTCCAAATTCTTCCCCGCTTCGAGGCACAAGGTCCCCCTTCTCTGTGTTTTGCTCTTCCCCACGGAGGATGGGCTCTGCCTTTTCAACCTTTCGCTGAGGGGGGTGAGCCTCAGTTCCAGGAGAGAATGTGAGCAGAGTCATGTGTGAACAGCTTGGAACTTAAACGAAGGCCCGGAATTGAATATCGAAGTAGCTTTGTGGGAGAAAGCCAATAAGAAGGAAGCAAAAGGCGTTTCTTGAGAGTTTGTGAAGTGGGAGGCATCCGCCGAGTTGGGTGATTTTTTAGTTGTTCTCTGAGCTGTAGGCTTGAAGGAGATCTCCAATGAGACCTGTGTGCCTGAAAGGTCTGAGAAATATTTAATATAAGGAACAGCACAGAATAGCCTGCTGATCCACTCATCTGTTTGTTCAGCAAATACACGTGCTCCCCATGCCAGGTGCTTGCAAGCTCCGTGAGCTGCCATGCCAGATGATCCGTGGTCTCTCCCCTTGAGGATTTTCAGACTTGTGGGGCAGTTTATAATCCAGATTGCTGGCCAGCGAGTACAGAAGCCTTGCCTGTCTCTCTGGAATCAGGCCCCCACAGGCAATCATTCTCTTTCTCCGTTCTCCCCCCTACTTAGCATTGATCTCAGTTTGTAATGATCTAGCGCTGTCTTTTTTTTTTTTTTTAAGATTTTACTTATTTATTTGACAGAGAGAGAGAGAGAGAGAGAGAGCTCGAGCATGGGCAGGGGGAGGGGTAGGCAGAGGGAGACTCGGGACTCGATCCCAGGACCCTGGGATCATGACCTGAGCCGAAGGCAGCCACTTAACCGACTGAGCCACCCAGGCGCCCCCTAGCTCTGTATTTGATTGATGTCTGTCTATCTTACAAGAATGTCAGCCCCGGGAGAGCAGGGACCCGTGTCTGTCTTGCTTTCAGGGCTCAGCACAAGTAGGTGCTCAGGACAAACTTGAGTAAGTGCATGAAGGGAGGAACAAGCGTGGAGGAGGAAGGTTGGTGTGGGTGAGGAGCCCAGAGAGCATCTGGAGGAAGAGGCTCGAGCTGGAAGGTCGCAGCCTTCATTCTTTGACTCCAGGCAGGCGAAGCCAAGCCTTTGCATTTGCCAAGACCTTGCCCAGACACCACCTCATTGCATAGCCTGTCCTTACCCCTTCTCTGTGGGTGGATCTTGGTGACAGAAGAGCAGTTTGTGTTATAGCTTTTCTGTGATCCTTCACCTGTCTTGAGTCACAGACCCCTATGCTTATCTGATAAAAATTATAAACCCTCCTCCCCCAGAATAATGCTAATGGTATGTGCATAGGTGCACAGAAAACACGCCATTTTACGTACAGTTTCAAGGGGTTCGTAGATTCCAATTCCACCCATACACCCCAAATCAAGAACTTGCTTTAAGAAGTGATTCCCCATAATAGGCACTCATCTTGTCCCTCTGAGTCCCCAGTATCTAGTATGGTTCTTGGCATCCAGACCGTACTTAATGTGGAATATTGTGTGGGTGAATGGGTATATTAAAAAGTGTCCTGGGGCGCCTGGGTGGCTCAGTGGGTTAAAGCCTCTACTTCGGCTCAGGTCATGATCTCAGGGTCCTGGGATCGAGCCCCGCATCGGGCTCTCTGCTCAGCGGGGAGCCTGCTTCCCCCTCTCTCTCTGCCTGCCTCTCTGCCTACTTGTGATCTCTCACCTCTCTGTCAAATAAATAAATAAAATCTTTAAAAAAAAAAAAAGTGTCCTGATTGGCCATGACTTGTTTAGAGTTGAGCTAATAATTCCATTGAAGTCATCAGGGGGAGAAGGGTCAGCTCGAGCAGAGGATGGTAGCACTCTTGCCACCCTTGCTCTGTCCTGGCACTGGAAGTGTGGTTCTGCCCACATCTGGAGGCCCACCAATGCCGTAAAACCATTTTCCGAATAAACACTTAGAACATGGTGTCTGGCACATTGTCTAATAATTTGAAATCGGGCCTGTCTCAGAGAATCAGAGATTGCATGATTCTAAAGGAACATAACCTGATCCCGAGGCTGATTGGATTGTTCTTGGAGCTTATTTAATCCTCGGAAAGGGATGGTCAGGGACTAGGCTGCGCTCCCCCCTAGAGCCTGAGTTAGTCCTCCAGCTCTGGGTAGAGGGGCCCAGCATGGCAGGCTGTCTGTCCCCCACATTCTTCTCCATGGTCCCCTGTGCTGAGTAACTAAGTGATCCCTAGCAGTACCTCTAAATGCTGCCCATCTTCTGCTCAATACTGTCTCCCTCCGCCCCCCCCCCCCACCTACCCACCTACCCACCTACCCACACACAAAAGGTGGTGTGAATATTCCCCTGGCCTTTAAAATGTTCAACTCTGGAGGTTTAATTTTTTTTTTTTTTTTTTCTTCTGTTTTGATCCCTATTTTTCACATTAGGGCCTTTGACAATGTTGATTTTTAGACACCAGAATATTTCAAAACCATGGGGAAAAAACCCTACAGTACTAACATTTGCTTGGAAAACAGTTGTCAAGGAAATAGATTTTGCAAAACGCTTCCTCCCAGGAGAGCTCTCTCTTTCCATGTATCCCCACATTGAACGTTATTCTCCTGTGCAATAGTGGTAGGCAAAGGTACCATTGGCAGGTAATTTGTCTAGCCAACATCTAATTATGAATGAAAGCCTTTGCTGGCAAGTTCTCAGGTCGACAGTCGAATGGTGGACAAAGTTCAAGTTCAGTTTATAGTGCATTTGAAACATTCTTGGACTTACAGGAATGACGGAAGATTTCTTGGCTCTGGCCGTAGACTGGGGAATAGGATGCTGTAAACTCTATTAGCAGACAGTGGAAGTGCCTGATAGATGGAGCTGAAATTGCAAAATGTTGTTCGATTAAAAGAAAAGGTGAAGGCTTGTGGGGCAGGGGCTATGACTCAAGGCACTCACATAAGGAGATACTTATCTGATGGAGCACTGGCAGCCCCACTACCAGCCAGCAGTTCCTTGAGAATCCATCGCTGTTAGACATGCCAACATATGTATGTATGTACCGCTCAGTTGCGATCAGACCTCACAAGCAAGCAAGGCTAGCGGGTTGAATTATCATTGGTAAGAATTTAGTGAAGAAAGCCTGGTTAGAGTTATGGCACCCAACGCTGGCCGGTGGTTAATGACAGATTTGGCCCGTACCACAAAAACATAGGGTCCACATGCAGGCAGGACAGTTGCTGACAAAGAGGCAGAGAGACGGCCGTGTCTCCATTATTCCCATTTGTGTTAGAATCCATTGTTACTCGCAGTAATCTTTAATTATAAAAGCTATTACTATGGGATTGATTATCAATGTTATTCATTTCTGTCACGTTGCCTGGTAACGTCCCTTTGTGCCCAAGACACACACGTTTCTGTAGTTACAGGTTGAAGAAATGAAACCTTCCTCTCTCTTAGCCACTTTGCCATCACCATATTATAAAAAGCTAATTTGAGAGATAGCGGAGCCCAGTCTATGCTGTGAAAAATGGATCTGGTCTGACAACAGCCTGAGTCTTTGAAAAGACTCCATTTTAACCAGAGTTTCACGATGCGGCATGCCCCAGTAGCAAGATGGAAAACATTCCTAAACAGCTAACTGTTCTCCTCTTTCGGATGACGTTCTGTCCCATTACAGACCAATCTCTACTGCGGGACCCATTTTGCACATCCCTATGGACTGCATGAGACTCAAGATGTTGTGAATCTTTAAGTTTTTGACGATTTCCAACCCAAGAAACGATCACTGATGGAGAAGATAGGGCCTTAGATACTGCAGGTAGTCTGTTTGCACCTCTGCGAAGTCAGGTTATCTACGTCACCCTGCTGGTTTGGGAAAATGCCCCGTTAGTGGAAGAAGTGGGGCAGCATTATCACCAGAGGTACTCAAAATCCTTCTCCTTAAAGGTCACACTGGTGGGGTTTTCAGATAACACTTGGCATTGCTTTTCTTTTTTTTTTTTTTAAGTGGGAAAGCAGCTGCTCCGGTCTGGGGAGAGGTCATGTTTTGGGTTTCAGATTCCAGTTAAGGCTGTAACCCCACAAAAGTGGTTATCGCTTAAAGATAATTACATTCCACGTTGTTTCTGCTAAACTCTTGAGATGGACTGATTGGCATATTTAAATCTCATCTCCCAGGCATTTGCTAATTATCATAGCCTCGTTGGGGAGAAAAGAAAAAACCTAATCAAATAGCTGCTTAGAGATGCTTTGCATTTTAAAATTTTGCTGGATTTATCATAAGAAGAGAGGAAATGTGCCTCTGATTTACTTCTGGTTCTTTCCCTGACCTCAAGAGGGTTTAAACTTTTAATGGCTTAAATAGCCACAGCTAATCATTCAAAAAGCATTTTTCCATTGACATTCTCTCTTTCGTATCATTTCCATCCCTGCCCCCCTTCTGTCCTCCTCCAGTGAAGCTTTCTCACTTAGTGACTTCCTATCTGTGAGGGGGCCCTTGGATTCCAAATAAGGAGGCTCATCCTTTTTATTCATTTTCAGTGGTACCAGCCAGGCCCGGAGTCAGAAATGAGCATGACCGGTTACTCACATCTTTCTCAGGCACATAAATAGAACACCAAGTCCACAGTGAAAATAAGAGGCATTTCTTCCTCTTGCCCGGAAAGAGACACAAAGAGAGCAGCTTCTGGGGTCAGCAGGTTGAGTAGAAGCCACCCTCCTTAGAAAAGGCACCCAAGACTTGTGATTTTATTAATAGCAGCTGGAGAAGACCCCTCCCCCAGCTCCTGCATCCCCACCCCTCCCACCTCTGCTTGCTGAACTGATACGATTTTATGCAACTTTTTTTTTTCCAGCCACTGTGCTCCGAATTGGGAAAACATGATGGTTTTTCCTTTATACGGAATATATGGTTGTCAGTGACAGAAATCTCACCGAGGCCTTTCTTTTGTAGGGAATGCCTGAAAGGGCTTGTCTTTGAGATTTATGAAAGAGCCCCAGTGAGCCACCATCACCCAGAGTTGTACCTCCAAAGCAAATGCAGGGAAGGGGAATTCTGTGAAGGTTTCATCAGATCACCTGTCACGGGCCATCAGTCTGCTTGTTTCCCTCCTGTGAAAGGGTCTGTTTTGCCCACTCAGCGGGAGCTGCCTCCTTCCTGCAGTGGGTTTACCAGGCCCCAGCAGGGAGCCCAGATCCGGAGGCAGCTCGGGCAGGAGAAACCTTGGTCCCATTAGAAGCCAGAGCGGCAGACCAGGGGCAGGTGCACCCAGTTATTTGGGACGCGTGGATTTGAGGGAGGAGAAAGCCGCAAATCCAGCCAGCTGAAGGCCTGCCGTGAGCTTTGATTCCGATCATTCAAAAGTCTGTGAAATTCCGAAGATCTGAGTTTTCTCTCTCTCCCAGTCTGTCCCATTAGCTCATCAAGATCAGCGTCTTTTAGTTTTCATAGTTAATTATTCTTTGGTATTCTCTTCCAGAGTTTTGAAATCAAATTGCTTGAAATCAAATCACTCTCTCCCGTGTGATTAGGTTATCTTTTGTAATAGGACTGCAATAATCCTTCCAAGAACACAGGGTTTCAGATCAGTGCTGTCAAGGAAAATGTCCTGTGTCCCATGAATTTCAGTCTTGGGGGAGTGAGAAAACACCACCAGCTCCTTATTATGCATCCAGAAGTGCCACCCCACGCCGTCCGTCATCACAGACCTGGAGAAATGAAAAGAAAACCTACGGTGAGCTGTCTGATTAATGCTTACTCAAAGAGAGCTTAGGGGGTGGCAGCTACTTGGCTTGGTAGGATGAATGAGCTCCAAGACCCCAGTCATCTTATACCGTGTTTATAAGGCCGAGCAGGTCTGTTTCCTGCTTTGGAATTCTGTCTCCTGGCATGAACAGGTAACCTTATCAGTGGGTTTTTAAGTCTTTCTAGCCAAAAAAAGAAACTATGTACTTTGGAATCTGCTGATGGAGACCTAAGAGGAATAAAGAGAAAAGTCAAGTGCATTTATCAGGCTACACATGGAAAACAGAAGGACCTTTGTTTTTCAGATACAAATTAAGATCTCAGCTTAGTTACCATCTTGGGGGCTTTCCTCCACCATCCCCACCCACTCAGTCACCCACCCTCACCTTGCTCGGTTTTTCTTCACAGTGCTTATCAAAATTACCCTGCTTTCTTGTTTCCCTCTTACTATCTGTTTCCCCACACGGGTGTAGGAGCCGTGGTGGCAGGAACACAGGGCACATAGTAGGGGCTCGATACGTATTTTCTGAATGGTGGCAGGGGAGGGGAGGTTGAAGAAAGAACAAGAAGAGGCAAAGGTTGGAGTCAGACCTGGGTTTGGCTGTGTACCCTTGGAATAATTACTGAACCTCAGTATTCTTGTCCATAAAATGGGCATGATACCTGCTTCCCAGAGTAGCCACGGAGGATTAAATGAGATAAAGTATATGATGACATCTGGTGCAGGGACTGATATGTGAGGGTACGTAGTAAATACTGGCTCATTCTCCAAGCCTTGATCGAAACTGTTTTACTGGAAACATGGCCCTTACCTGTCCGTGAGGACCCATTGGTTCTCAGGCCTCCTTCCTGAGTCCAGGGCTGGGATCTCTGAGAACAGTACTGGTCCTCTTTGGGCTCCAAGAAGAATCACCAGAGAATGCAGGTGGCTCCGCATGGTTCTCCATGGATGCGTTAAGGAAGGGGCCCCAGGGATTCTCCACCCAAAGCGTGTCCTTCAGAAATGGCGTCGCCAACTAGAAAGCAAGACTCCTGCCCTCCTGGAGCTTTTGTTGTCCTCCTCGGCTGAGGGCCTTCCTGTGAACCCCAGAGGCCCTGAAATAGGTCACCTGGGCTCCTCGCTGTCACTGAGGTGCCACTAGCAGCCTTCAGAATGTGGTGATCAAGGCCGAGCCTCCAGATTTCAGATGGCGTCACCTCCCGGGAGACATGGTAGTGGGATTACTTCTCCCCACGCTCTAGTCACGATCTGGGCAGTGCGCACGTCGCTCCTTTCCTTGTCACTTAAATCTGTTTCTTTCCCCTTTCTTTTTACAAAACCCTCAACACGTAGGCCAAAGAATGGGTTCTGCCTCTTTCACGTTTCCAGAGGCTCTCGCCTCTGCTGAAGCAGCTTTAAAGCAAGTCACCCACTTCTTCTAGCAGCCTGAGCTTTCAGGAGCTGGGAATGTGGACGTTTCTCGTTTTCAAAGAGAAACAGACCTCCGGATGGGCCGTTCGGCCCAGGCACTAGGCAGTAGGCTGGTCCTTGGTTCGATTCTCTGTGAGCCGCCTGCCATCCGCAGGTGCCGGGTCAACATTTTGTTCCTTCGCTCGTTAGACAAGCAGCCTGGGGGGATGGAAGGGACACAGAGCCTTTTGAATCAGCCAGACCTCAGCTTCAGACACCAGCTCTACCACTCTGCATAGCACCAGGTGTTGGGAAAAGGAGCCGCTCGTCTCACATGGGAGGGTCACTGGGTGGTTTGTGCTGTGCTGGTGTGGTTAGGAGTGTCGGCTTCCAAGGTGCCCTGCTGTGTCCGTGGCGCGGCTCTGCCACTGTTTGTTCTGTGTCCTTAGGCAAGGGAGCCAACCCTCCAGGACTCGACTGCATCATCCTGTAGGACAGGGATAACAACAGTAGCCCACCTCGCAGGGTTGGTGTCGGATGAAATGCTCGTGAAGGGCCCGCCCCGCGCTCGGCACACAGGAAATGCTCGGCGCGTGTCCATTACTGGATGGTAGAGCTAAGGCGTGCAGCCCTTATTATTACTCATGTGCTGTGTCGATTGCCTCTGTTTGGCCAGCCCCTGGGCTAGGGGTTGGGGATGTTCTGATGAATGGGTCACAGAGCTCAAGAGCAGGGGAGGCGGACTTGAAAGAAATTATGACCCTGCTGAAGTGTTACATATTGCCAGCCCCTCCTGCAAGGGGCTGCAGGAGAATAGTGAATTCCAGAATGCTGGTACCCATGCTCCAGAGTATTGGAAGTCCTTATGCAGGAAAAAGGGCCATGTTGGAGTGGGGAGTGCATTTGGAGATTTGATGATTTGTTCATTCAGTTCTTCATTGGGAAGTGCAAAGGCCCTGAGGTAGTGGATTAGTCTCTACAGTACCAGATCACACAACCTCAGTGACTTGAAACAACACAAATTTATTCTCTTACAGTTCTGGAGGTCAGAAGTTGAAAATGTGTCTCGTTGAGCTAAAAACAAGGTGTTAGGCTACATTCCTTTCTGGAGGCTGTGGGGAAGAATCCATCCCCTTGCCTTTTCTAGCTTCCAGAGGGCACCTACGTTCCGTGGCTCGTGGTGCCTTCCACCATCTTTAAAGCCAGCAAAGGCCAGTGGAGTCTTTTTCGCATTTCACTGCTTGGACACTGACTTTCCTGCCTTCTTCCTCCTTTACTTCTAAGGACCCTTATGAGTACATTGACCCACCCAGATAATCCAGGCTAATCCCATCTCAAGGTCAGCTGATTAGCAACCTTAGTTTCATCGGAAAACTTGATTCCATTTTACCATATGTAGTCACAGGCTCTGGGGCCTAGGACATGGCAACTCTGGGGGCCGTTATCTGCCTACGCCAGGCAGGACGGGGCTGGATGCGTTTGAGGCATTGTCCAGAGGCCCCTGTGGTGGACACACAGAGATCGAGAAGGGGTCTGGGGAGAGGCCAGAGCAGGCCTTTCAAGCCTGGAGCCTTGGGAGGCTCTCTGAGGCACTTACACAGAAGAATGGCATGTAATGGTTTACATTTGTAAAGGATCAGCTCCAGCAGTTGGAGAGAGGATGGGGGAAGTGGGGCGAGAGAGGACTCAGAGTGACGGGCTAATGTTCAGGGACAAGGGCCTGGGAGGGGGGTGGGGAAGGAGGGGAACGTAGGCGTCTGTCGGAGATGTCAGTGACAGCCTTGCTGGATGTGAGGTGTGGAGAAGGCAACTCTGGTCCTGTTTCCTGCTGGGAGGAAATTGATGCCCGTGGACCCTGTGGCAGGCGGTCACAGGTGCTAATGCGGACGGATTTTCCATGCGCCGGGCACTGTGCTGAGTGCCTTGTGTTATAAGTCATCCGTGAGGCACCCGTTTGAGGCAGTTATGCAACTGCTCCCCTTGAGGAGAGGTGGTGGTGGAGGACGGTGGCCAAGAGCACAGGCTGCCTGGGTTTGAATCCTGGCTCTGCACCGACTTCCTGTGATGCTTGGACACGTGCCTCAGTTTCCTTTTATGAGAATGGGAGCAATGTTATACTAGTGTTAAAAGGTTAACATGAGGATTAAATGAGTTAATATATATTAAATCACTGGTGACTCGTGGAAAATACTGGATAAGCATAACAGTATCATTTTTGAACAGTTGAGATCATTGAGGCACAGAGAGGTTAAGTATCTTGTCTAAGGACACACAGCTAGGGAGAGCTGGGATCCAAAGCCAGACTCTTAGCTCCCATACCTTGCCACCTCCTCCTCTAAAGTGCCTTTCAGAGCCGTGGTGAAAACCATGCGTGCTAATACACCCAAAAGCCCTTATCATGTTTGGCACGTCGTGTATGTTCCGTAAATGAACATATGTGGAAGTGTAGTTCCTTTTTCCATAAGATGGGGGTGATGACTCGCAGCCTGCCTCACTCGCAGGTGACCGTAAGGCTCCAATGAGGGAGGGAAAGCACTTGGGAAACGGCAGAGCTCCCTGCACATGGGTGGGTTTTGTACCGAAATCCTTCAGAGGGCCTTGTGGAACTATTTCCCCCTGCAAGTTCCCTTACAGATGAGCTGAGGTCTTCCCTGCTGTCCTTATCTCTGTTCTCCATGCCCCGTCTCCCGGTCCCTGCCTCCATACCCAGACTGTGACACAACAGAGGAGTGTGGAGGAGCCTTCCCGTCGCAAGCCGGGAACCAATCTCAGTGCAGTGGCAGAGCTCAGACCGGCTTGTGATCTTCTCCATCGGCTCCTTTTGTCCGGCTGCAGACTCTGTACCAAGATCATAAAGCTATCTCATAGGAAAGTGTTTTGCTCATTCTTGCCCAGTGGCCTCACAGTTGGAGCTCTTCCCTTGTTGGGCCTTTAGTAAATCCTTGCTGAGTCAAAGCCACAGGGCAATCAGCGTTTCTGTCCCAGCATTGCCCTTTCTCCATGGTCCTCATGATGTGAGCAGCGCACAGAGTTTCCCTGTGTCATCACCAGCCTTAAGCATTTATTCAGCATGTATTCATGGAGGGCCTCTATGTGCCGGGCACTCTGCTAGGGGATGGGGAGCAATAGTGAGCAATGGAGACTATGTTCTGGTGGGGAGAAACAGATACTAATTAATCAATCACACAATTAATGTAAAATTCTGGCTTTGATGATCTTTTATAACAGGGGAATTTGACTTGATCCAGGAGGCTAGGATTCTCTAGGACAGAGACGTGAAAGATAAGTGGAGTTTGCCAGGCAAAAAGAAGAGAAGGGAGGGGTCCAAGGAGAGGTGCTATCCTGTTCAAAGGCCCTGTGGCAGGAAGAGGTGTGGTTCTTTGAGGACCTGAGGAGGAAAGCTGGCATTGTTAAGGCAGAGATAGGGAGGATGAGCTGAGGCTGGAGGCGTGAGTGGGTGGGACTCTGCAGGGCTTGATGAGCCTCATTGAACTTGATCTTTACACCTGATAGAAGTGTTTAAGTGTGTGTTGGGGGTTGAGTAGAGATATGAGTACATTTGCATTTCAAATAATCACCCTGCCTACAGTGTGGATAACGGTGTAGGAGGCGGGAGAGGACTCCAGCTGTCGGCCAGTTAGGAGGCTGCTGCAGGAGTCCCATGGGGAGATGGGAGTGCTTTAGATTAGACTGGTGGTGTAGGGAGAAAAGAATGGAGGGATACTTAGTTGGTAAATTAATAAGGTAGTGAAGATCTTATGGCTGTTTTTTATTGAGCACATATTATGTACCAGCTGCTGTGCTAAATGCTTTTCATAGGTTATCTTACTTACTCTCAGGATTATTATAAGGATTAAATATTCCTGTCCTTATTTTATAGATGAGGAAACCGAGGCTCACAGAGGCTAAGTCACTCACTCAAGGCCCCACATCCAGGAGAAGGTGACAGAGTCCTACAGCAGCTTCTCAAACTTTAATGTGCAAGTGGATCACTTGGGGGTCTTGTTAAAATGCTGGTTCTAATTCAGCAGGTCTGAGGTGGGGCTCCGGATGCTGCATTCCTAACATGCTCACGGGCTATGCCCAGCTCCTAGTCCCTGGACCGCACTTTGAGCAGCAGGGGTATAGCTCCAGGGCCCAGACTCTCAACCATGGTGCCTTAGAACAGCTACAGACGAGGAAAGATTTCTGAGATTGCTCAAATCTGCATCCCCGTGGGCAGGATGCGGGAGAGATATCTGGATCTCAGCGAGGTAGGGAGTGATACCACATTTTCATTTCCCACATTTGCCTTTCAATACCTCAAGTAAACCCAAAAGTGAAAGGATGGAAGCGGCACCTCCCCCTCCTATGCCCCACCCTGCCCCTCCACCCCTCAGCACAACCGAATCCCCCCGGGCGCCCAGCTTCCGAACTAGACCAGGGGCTGTGTGTATTCACGGATGTCATTAGCAGGCACCAATCAGGCCGTGCTGTGAGGCGCCGGTAGGTGGAGGTAGACTGAGGAATCTAATACGGACAGTTTTTAGGGACTAAGCTGTCAGCTGTCTCCCTGGACTGTGCTGAAAAGGAAGGAAAAAAAAATCAACCCAACATTCTCATCTCTTTATCTGTGTGGTCATTAGGTCCCAGGATCATTAGGGACCAAATCCTTTCCCACGCAGCCCCTGCAGGTGGGGACAGGTGTCACTGTTGGGAGGCGCCAATAAGGCTGCGAGGCATGGAGTGAGCACTTGTCTCTAATGACTGGGAAAATCCATTTCCCGTCTTGGCAGCTTTGAGGCGTTGTGACGGTGGTTCTGGGTCACTGCCAGGCCTGATCCCGTCTGTGTGTGAGTTTTCTTTAAAACGGGGAATGTTGCCCGTTTCAATGGTTATTCTTTCCTCTTCAGTCGCCCCCCAAAGAACTTTCCAACACGAACTCTTCGTTTTCCATTCTAGAGGCAGGCTGCCGGTTATTCCCATTTCCTCCCCTCCTTGCAGGCGTCCTTTCTCTCTTGGCTCTACTTTTCTGGGGCTCTTGAGCTAGGCTGGGCGTCTGTGCCCGGGCAATGTGAGGGATTCCAGTCGCTTTTCTCGGGAGAGAATTCTAGAGCTCGGAGACAGGTAGAAAGAACATCTTAAACAAAATAACGATGTGTACCTCAGACTAGTAAATATTTTCCATCTTAAGATTTCACGTCCTTGTAATTTGTTCAGGTGGACAAGAACCTCTTTTGTCTGGGAAGGAACTGAAGGGATGCCTTCGGATTCAGCTCCCAGCCTGTGTCTATCATTGCGGCTTTGTTTTCTGCCTTTGCAGGACTCGGCAAAAGGAAGGCTTTGTGGTCTATTGTTAGGTGTTCTTTGAATCTATAAATCACAGACAGCTGGAAGGGAGGAGCTCCTAGAGACCATCTAGAGCCACCTTCTGTCTCCAGCACGGACACGCATGTGTGCACACGCAGACGATGCCTGCCTGTTGTGTATTTCTGGAACCCAGTGGGGACAGAGGTGTAGTTTCTCCTGGTATTTAGTTCTCATGTCTCCTGATTCTTGTAGTCATGTTCTTGAGTCCATCCCAGATCCCTCTTGCCATGGCTCAGGCTGCCCCTGCTCCAGGCAGCTGCATCACCGTCCTGTCCCACGGTCGTGGAGACGGGACCATCCCCTGAGCTGTTGACTTCTGCGCCCTTGCCATGGCAGATGACTTCCCCAGTCCCAGCCTCATGTAGTTCTTGTAAAAGGTGGTTTTGGGAATAGAGAATGTCTTTGGCACTCAGATTCCGTTTGACTCTGAGATTCTGGCTCTGTGCTTCTTCTTCTTTTTTTTTTTTTTAAGGATTTTATTTTATTTATTTGACAGAGAGGAGAGAGATCACAAGTAGGCAGAGAGGCAGGCAGAGAGGGAGGGGGAAGCAGGCTCCCCGCTGAGCAAAGAGCCCGATGCGGGGCTCGATCCCAGGTCCCTGAGATCATGACCTGAGCCGAAGGCAGAGGCTTTAACCCACTGAGCCACCCAGGCGCCCCTGGCTCTGTGCTTCTGTTTATGTTGTTTTTCTTGCTGGCTGGCCTTCTGTCTGACTCCCAGCTGTAAAAGGCCTTCTCTTTTGTCAAACCTGGCTCCGTCCTAGCCACCTAATGGCCAACCACCCAAGCACTCCCTTCTGACTGAGGAGTAACACCTTATCATTTCTTCCTATGTTTTTCATTCTAACAACCTTTAATTTTTACATTACAAATATTTCTAGATGCTCATTATAGAAAATCCGGAAAATATAAGTCAATTAGAAGGAAAAAAGTAACAACCACTAAACTTATCACTATCAGAGATAATCACTATCAGCGTTTTAGTGTATTTCCTCCCCGTCTTTTTTTTTTCTTTTTCTTCTTTAAAATACTCATATATGGTCCAGTAAGTTTCGCACTATGTCATTTGGTGCCCTGCTCTTTCACTTAATATTATACAAGTAGCATTTCTGTATATCACTGTGCACATTTTATTGTTATTATCTGTTTAATTATTATTAAACATATTATCTGTTTATTACTTATTATCTGTTTAATTATTTGTTTAATTATTATTATCTGTTTATTATTATTATCTGTTTAATACTTTACATCTCATACTTTATTGAGCTCCTGTATGATTATTTCTAAATGAGAGTAATATCTATCCTGTCAAGGAGCACCTGGGTGGCTCAGTGGGTTAAAGCCTCTGCCTTTGGCTCAGGTCATGATCTCAGGGTCCTGGGATCGAGCTCCACGTCGGGCTTTCTGCTCAGTGGGGAACCTGCTTCTCCCTCTCTCTCTGCCTGCCTCTCTGCCTACTTGTGATCTCTCTCTGCGTCAAATAAATAAATAAAATCTTAAAAAATAAAAATAAAAAAAAATCTATCCTGTCAAGACCACTGAACTCCCCAAATCAAATGAGATAAAGTGTGCAAAGAGCTACACAAATATAAGTGACTATTATTTAGTTTGCTCTCCCCAAGTGAACTACATTACTGTATTGTCAGAAGTTTGTTATATATTTTTCCATTCACCAAATTTTGCATATTGGTGGGCAAAACAAGCTGTCTGGATTTACTCTTTAAAAGGGAACATGCATATTAATAATTTTTAATTTTTTTCCCAGCAATTTCTTAGAAGCTCTGGCCTAAATAACTTACTTGGAGTGCAGAAAAAGGAGCATGCACAGAGATGTTTGTGATGGCATTATTTACAATAACTGCAAAGTAGAAATCACTGAAATGTCAGATTATATGGGAGGAAGGTTAAGTAAATGATGCTGAACCTACTTGCTAGGCTGTTGTATAGCTCTTGAAAATGATGTTTGCAAAGCCTTTGTAATAAAACGGAAAATGTTTATGTTGTCATCCGTGGAAAAAGCAAAGATGAATGGGAAAAGAGTAGAAAGAAAAATACCAAAATGGGAATGGTGGTTTTAGTATTTGAATAATGGGTGGTGGTTTTCTTTCTGCTTTTCTACAATGAGCATCTATATGTTAGATACATTAAAAGATAGATAGCTAGATAATGGATTTTTTTAACTTTTTTTCTTTCTAAGTAAGCTCTATGCCCAGCGTGGGGCTCGAACTCACAACCTGGAGAACAAACATTGCATGTTCTACCAACTGAACCAGCCAAGTGCCCCCTGAATGGGTTTTTTTATTTTTTATTTTTATTTTTATTTAAAGATTTTATTTACTTATTTGACAGAGAGAGACACAGCGAGAGAGGGAACACAAGCAGGAGGAGTGGGAGAGGGAGAAGCAGGCTTCCCACCAAGCAGAGAGTCCGATGCAGGGCTCGTTCCCAGGACCCTGGGATCATGACCTGAGCCGAAGGCAGATGCTTAACGACTGAGCCACCCAGGTGTCCCTGAATGGGGTTTTTAAAAAAATAATTTCAGATTTATAGAAAAGTTGCAAATATCTAACAAAGATTTCACATCTACCCTTTACCCAGATTCCTCAAATGTTAACATTTAACTTTTGCTTTTTTTCTCTCTTGCCACACACACACACACACACACACACACACACACACAAACAAACACATACACACGGTTTTCTGAACCATTTGAAAGTAAGTTGCAAACATAATGCCCCTAACCCTTAAATATTTCATTGTGTATTTCCAAACACTTAGTGCCACTTTTCTACGTAACCACAGTAAAACCCTTAAAAAAAAATAACACTGATATCAGTAATACTACTGATTCCTACACCCCATTCAAATTTTGTCAGTTGTCTTGACAATTGTCTTCATAGAAATAATAATTGTTTTTTTCTGCTCCAGGGTCACATTCAAGTTCATGTGTGGCATTTAGTTCATGTCTCTCTAGTCTCTTTTGATCTAGAACAGTCCCTCAGTCTTTCCTTTTCTTCCATGACCTTGACGTTTTTGAAGAGTGAAGGTCATTTATGTTGTACATGGTCTCCCGATTTCTGTTTGTGTGATCGTTCCTCATAATTCAGCTTAGGTTTGCATTTTTGGCCGGAATACCACTGAAATGAAGGAATGCCTTCCATGTGTCCTATCAAGTGGCATATGACATCGATTTGTCACTACTAATAGTTTTTAAAAATACAAATAACTGTAGGGCATCTGGGTGGTTCAATCAGTTAAGCATCTACCTTCAGCTCGGGGCATGATCTCAGGGTCCCAGGATTGAGCCCCACATCAGGCTCCCTGCTCAGCAGGGAGTCTGCTTCTCCCTCTGCCACTTCCCCCTGCTCATGCTCTCTCTCTCTCTCAAATAAATAAATAAAATATTTTTAAAAGATTTCAAAAAATATATAAATAGGGGCACCTGGGTGGCTTAGTCGTTAAGCATCTGCCTCCGGCTCAGGTCATGATCCCAGGGTCTTGGGATCGAGCCTCGCATCGGGCTCCCTCCCTATCCCATTCCCCCTGTTTATGTTCCCTCTCTCACGGTCTCTCTCTCTCTCTGTCAAATAAATAAATAAAATCTTTAAATATATATATATATATATATATATATATATAACTTTATTGAGATATAGTTCATGTCCCATAAAATTCACTTTTTTTGAAAGTATAAAATTCAGTGGTTTTGTATAGTCACAGAGTTGTGCAATCCTCATCATCAATTATAGAACATTTTCATCACCCCAGAAAGACCTCATTTCCACTAGCAGTCATTCCTGTCTCTTCTTTTCCCCAGTCCCCAGTGACCACGAACCTCCTTTCCATCTGCATGAATTTGCCTGCTCTGGACATTCGTAGAAATGGGACACTACACTGCGTGGCCTTTTGTGTCTGGCTTTCGAGGTTCCTCCCTGCTGTGGCATGTGGCAGTATTTCATTTCTTTTTTTATGACTGAGTAATATTCCATTGCATATATATGCTTTTTCCCTACATTTTGACTCACTTATGAGTCAGTGGACATTTGGGTTTTTCACTTTTTTGCTATTCCAGGCAGTGTTGCTATGCATATGTGTGTACAAGTTTTTGTGTGGACTTATGTTTTTTACTTTCTAGGGGATGTGTCAAGGGACCCCTAGGTTCAGTGATTCACTAGGAGGGCTCACAAGACTCAGCCCTTGGTCCTGCTCCCAGCTGTGATCTGTACAGTAGTAAAAGGACACAGAGAAAAATCAGCAGATGGAGAAAGGGTAGGCAGGGAATCCCAGAGGAAATCAGGCGCAGCTTCCAAGACTCCTCTCCCAGCAGGATCACACAGGGTACGCCGAATTCATCCAGCATGGGATCGCGCCAACACGTGTGAGGTGGAGGGGAAGCTCATTAGAGACCCGCAGCCGGGGATTTTTTATTGGGGGCTGGTCACATAGGCCCCATGTTAGCACATACCCAAATCCTAGACTCCCAGAAGGAGAGCAGGTAGGTATCCAGCCTCACAGATGGTACCGTCTAAGGATAGGAAACCACCCCCACCAGTTAGAGAATGGTGGGAACACTCGTGAAATCCTCGTTCCCAGACGCCAGCTGAGGACCAGCCTCGAAGGCAGGCCTTTCTAGAAATGGAAACCTCTGGCCAGCGCTGAGTTCTTGTCTGCACAGGTCCACAGGAGTGGAGTTGCTGGGTCCCACGGGAACTTTCTATTTAACTTTTTTTGCCAAACTGTTTTCCAGAGCGACTGCACCATTTTCATCCCCGCCAGTGATGTGTGAGGGTTCCAGTTTCTCCCCATTGTGGCCAACACTAGTTTTTGTCCATCTTTTTGATTATATAGCCTCCTAAGAGGCGCTAATAGGTTTTTAAATTAGTGATTTGCAAGCATTTAAAACAAAAAGTGATGATTCGTAGGAGCCAAGATGGGTTCTCTAAGAACAAATTGTGCCCATCTAACCCCTGATTTTCTTTAAAAAAAAAGGGGGGGGCAGCAATTTATTTTTTCTGTACTAGCTATGCTAGGGGAGTGTTTTTGTGTCTCAGCCCTGTCCTTCACAATATCGTCATGTACCAAAATGGAGACACGGGGGTTGTATTGATTGGTGGATTCCTCACTTGCTAACAGGTGACACTAAAAAATGCAACATCCAGGAGGAGGGCCTCTGCTGTGATTTCCCCAACACTGTTCTCAGTCCCCCTGTTGGGTGTTTCTGTCCAAAACTCGGGGGGGAGACACAGATGGCAGTCCTATCAAGTTTGCAGATTACCCAAAGCAGGCAGACACATGCACATTGAATTGTAAGATCTGGTTCCAGAAAGATCCTGACAGCACAGAATGGTAGGCAGAGTCCTACAACATAAAATTATTAGGGACAAATGGCAAGCCCACGCCCACAGGATCTGGTCCAAATGTAACCAGGAAGAGTTTGCACTTTGGTTTCTGCTCATTAACGAAAGTATAGCCCACCATAACAAATGGGCAACAAAGTCTCGGGGCACCCTGGAAAAACACGATCATGTGTGGGTCTGCAGTTTCAGGGAATTCAGAGGTCTGCGAGGAGGGGAACTGTTGAAGGAGCTGGGGTGCTTGGTGGGCCAACAGACAGCCTAAGGTGACTGGAGAGTTGGCTCCTCCTTTCTGAAGGTCTCTGGTATAAAGGCAATATGACCTGTCTTTCCCACGGCCCATAAGGGAAAACAGATTTGGACTGATTAAGGAAGCACTTTGTGAAACTGTAGTCAAATGAGCTGCCCAGTGAGGTGGTAAGCACCCCATCACTGGGGGTATTCAAAGAGGCATTACTTAATCTTTAATTAAGGAACTTGCATGGGGCAGGAGGTAGTCTGGATGACCTTTGAGGTCTTAGAACTGCCTCGCATGAAGCGAAGCTCTGTCCACCTCTAAAGCCCAGTCCAGGGGTCACCCAGGGCATGTTATCGCCAGCTCCAGAGTGAGATAGCCTTTCTGTGGTTCGTCCTCTTCCTGTGCCCCTCACAGTCCTATGTGTCCATCAGGATGCTTGGGTACCCACTTGAGACACACACTTGCCCTCTTCTCAGGCCTCTGTTGCCCTGAAGCCCCTCCCCCCTGACCCATTACCTATCTTACCTAGGACGCGCGTGGTCCACCAGGTTGCCGACCATGTGTTAATCTCTACAGCCATTTTCTTGTTCTCACAGCCATTCAGCAAATATTCAGGGAGCACCTAGTATGTGCGAGGCCCTGGATGAGTTTCGAGATGTGCAGCAATGACCAGGGGTTGGGGGGGGCGGGGAAGCTGTATAAAAGCTTGACTGCAGGCTGCTGTGGGCTGTGGCATCGGGAGTGTGTGGAAGGAGTGGGGGCCTGACTTAGGCATGGCTGGGGAGACAGCCTCCCGCAAAAGTGCTGTTTCAGCTGGGATCTGAGGGAAGAGAAGCAGTTGTCCGGGGAGGAGAAGGTGGGCCCAGAGTGGCATTCCTGCCGGGGCTGTAGCCCAGACTGTAGCTGAGCACAAGACGGGATGCCGGCTCGGGGCTTGCTTAGGGTGCTTCAGGAAGAGAAGTACAGACTGCCTGGCTGGGGGTCTTTTCCTGTCCCCTGTTTAACCAGTGCCCAGGGTGAGCCACCTGTGACCTGAGATGGGAGACTCGAGCGTGTACGTGTGTGTGTGTGTGTGTGTGTGTGTGTGTGTGTGTGTGTGAGGGGGGGGGCGGGGGAGGAGTTGAGAGCCGCTCTGGTTGCCTTCTAAATCCAATCCCAAGTGGCATAGGGATTATTTGTGCCTTCATTCCCTCCCCTGGTGTGGATGACTGAGGTAACGGGCTCCATTCCAGACGTTTCCACGTCCCCGCAGTGGCAGCTCCCCTGGGAACACGTAGATGCCTATGATTCTCCTAATCACTGGGTACACCCACTTCTCTCTCTTTCTCTCAAGCAGGAGGGGTTTGGAGGTCCTCCCCCTCCAGACCTCTGCTGCTGCTTCTTTCCTGCTGTCATTTATGTTTTACCAGCCTCCTGCTGCTCTCCCCGCACCCCCTCCCCCCCCCGCACTGACTTCAACTCACATTGACTTAACTGAGGGAGCCTCCAGATGAGAGAGACTGAGGGAGGAGGCCTGTCTCCCTCAAGCACTCATACCCGGCAATTAGTTTCTGTTATTGCCAATTCAGTATAAGTAGAAAATAACAGAGGAATGGAACTAGGACTCAAAACCTGTGCCAAATGCTTGGCATGCGTTACCATGACATTTGCATGTGTGTCACATGGGAAGTCACATACCAGGCCGAGCATGAGAGTGGGCTCCGCCGGCCTGGGAGTTGAAAGAGCCTGGTTCCCAGCCCTGCTGGCTGTGTCGTCCTGACCACTTCCGTCTCTGAGCCTCAGTTTGAACATCTGGGAAATGGAGAGGTGCTGCCACATCCCTCTGCCATTTCACAGGGGGCGTGGGCCATAGACTCGTCACATCTGCCCTCCTGGCCTGCATATTTGGGTCGCAGCGGCAGGCACAGCAGAAGTCACAGTCCAGATGTGCCTGGGAGAGACCGCTCCTAGCTTTGGCGCCTGGAACAGCAGAGCATGGAGGGTGAGGGTGGAGATGTCCAGAAGGAGGGGGCTGCAACAGGAAGGTGGGCTGGGAGTGAGAAAGAAAAAAGTAGAAAGGGTGCCAGACGGTGTCTGGAGGGAAGGTGAGAAGTAGAGGCAAACTCGTGGACCAGATCCGTGGTTCTCAGGCGTGGCCTATGGACCAGCAGCATCGTGGGGGAACTCATTAGAAAGGCAAGTTCTTGGGCCCACTGCAGACTGCTGGATCAGAAACTCAAGGATGGGGCCAACGGGCTGATTCAGTAAGCTCTCCAGGTGATGCTGATGCCCGTGAAGTTTGAGAACTAAGGACAGATGGAAGGAGAGGTGGTGGCTGTGGTTTGGAGGACCAGACGGGGATTTTAGAGGCTGAGGAGGGCAGGGGACTCATGCTTGTCAATCACGCGCCATGGCAGGTCAGAAACAGCATTTCCAGCTACTTTCTTTCACGTGAACCTTTCAGCATTAGGGGTTAAACCTTTCAGCAAAACAGCCCTTGGTATCTCCATTTCCAAGACAAGTCCACTGAAGCTCAGAGACGTTTAGTCACTTGCCAAGGTCAAAGCAGAGGTGAGAGGAGCACACAGGCGGCTCTGGCCTCGAAGCCTGAGTTCTTTGCAGCAAACCAGCTGCCTCCCCGGGCACCAACCCCCCAGCTGTGCCTCTGCTGCCGGCCCCGCTGTCACCCAAGCAGCCTGACATGTAGAGGCGAAAAGGCAGTGCCCTGGAGGGGTGAGCCTGGGGGTCGGGGGGGCAGGGCTGAGCGTCCGTTCCTCTAGCCTCCAGGCTAAGTGCAGCTGGGGGACCAAGGTGCTGGCGTGATGTTCCCTAGGGACTGACATAGTTGCCTTAAAGTACTAAGAACTCATGTGCAGACTGGGGGACAGAGTTGATAAGTGTTCATTGCTGCCTACATGTGCCAAGACTTGTGCTGGATGCTGTGGGGGAAACTGAGGCAAGCACAGTTTCCGGCTTTGAGGAGCTTATGGTTCATAACCAGGGAAACAAACCTGATAAGTGATCAGCTGGGGTGCTGGGGAACCTGGGATGGCCAGGGTGGGTCAAGCCAAGTGTCGGAAAAGTTCAGAGAGACTTGTGATGACGTTAGGGGACAGAACAAAGGCTTTGGGGGGTCTGACCTAAGGCTTCAGAGCCACAGGGCATGGGTTCAGTTCCCAGCACTCTCACTGACCCTCTGGGTAACCTTAGACAAATTACCTCATGTCTTTGCCTTGTCTCCTTCTCTGCAGAATGGAATCAACCATCCCTAGCTCAGGGGATTGCTTTATACCAGGCATCACTCCGTGAGTTGTTTCCTTCCTTTCAGAGGATCGCTGTAGGCCAGAGCAAAGCAGGAAGGCTTCATGGAAGACGTGGCTTTTCACTTTGGCACTGAAGGATGGCTAGAATATATTTAGTGCTTTTCGTGTCCCCTCTAAGGAATCTGTGGGTAGACTCTGGGCTCGTGGGGTTGTCTGAGGTGAACGGCCATCCAGGCCGCTGTCACTGTGAATAGAACTATGTGAGGGGAAGTGGTCTTCCTCGGGTTGGAAGATTATTTTTTTTTCATGTGGCTTTGAATCCTGTTGCAGAGGGCAGAGCCAGGTGGCCGGTGCCTGTGGCTGGGAATTGCCACGCTCAGGTTCTGTTTCCTGCCTTCTCTTACAGATGATGCAGTTCGCCTGGCGGAGCTACAGACTTTACGCCATGGGGAAAAACGAGCTCCGACCGCTCACCAAAGACGGCTATGAGGGCAACATGTTTGGTGAGTTGGCGTCGGGGAGACCCACAGGCCCTCTGCTGCCTGAGTGGAATTCAGTTTTGGCTCTGCTGGGCCGTGTCCCTATTTCCTCAGACTCGGGGGCTCCCAAGTCTGAGTTCCTTCAGGGCTGTTGAGGCTTCTGAGCCTTTTAGATTTTGGGGAAGCCAACACGCTTCCCTCTCACTTTACACTCTTCATATGCACTTAGTATCTGTGTGTTAGAGCAAACGCACTTGGACGTGTGAGTGGGGATGGCGAGGAACGGGGAGACCCGTTTCCAAGGAGCAGATTGGGAGTTCTGAAGGACACAGAGGACCGGGTTTAAATCCACTCCCCCAGGTGTGGCTGTAAGATGATCTCGGGTGAGTTCATGGAGAAACAGGACCTGTTTCTGATGAGGCGGGTGTGTGTGGCGCCCTCGGGGTTCTGCGGGGGCGTCTTGCACGCCCCGCCGGTGGATGGACAGGACTGTCGCTCATCAGGGAGTGGCCCGGGCGCTGCCTCGTGTCAGCAGCCCCTGTGTGACCTGCTGCCTCACTTGCTCGTGTCTCTTCGCTTTCTAGCCACAGTTCTCCTAACTCGAAAGCCTCTCTCAGCTGGAGAGTCTGCAGAGTGCCTTATTGTGGGCCTGGCCTCACATTCCAAATTTAACGCCCTTCCAAGTCGCCAGCTCTCCTCTCTGCAGGCCTTTCTCCAGAAAAGATGCTGGAGGCGGCCTGGCTTGCTTTTTCCCTGAGACATGGGAGCTGTCTGGGGCTAGAGATGGAAGTTCACCCACTGAGTTCCTCACTCCTTAGACACGCAGGCTCCTGAGGCCCAGAACCAAAGAACCAAGTCAGGGGAAAAGTCCCAGGAAAATCCTCAAGGGAGATTTAAAGGGCTGGCCCCCACATGTATGACAAGAGCCTGTGGTGTGGGAAGAGGGCCACGGGAGCTGCCTTCCTCCCTCTAACCAGTCAGCATCACATCCTTTCTGGACGTTCAGATAACTGGCTCTCTTGGGGGGGGGGGGGGGCGGGCGTGTCTGTGAGAGAGAGAGAGAATTTGGGTAGCTTCTTTCATTTTTCTGATTATCATAGGAACATAGGGAAAAAGAAAAGCTATCAAAAAGTGAAAAACAGACAAAAAAATAACTCATTCTGCCACATACATGCAGCCTCCATTGACCTCTTGTTCATTTCCTTCCAATCTTCTCTGTGCTTTTTTTCCCTCGATATACAATTTTATGTTCTCTCTTTCTCTCTCTCTGGCTTAATGTTACATCATAAGTGTTTCCCTAACTTATTCAAATTTTGTCATAAAGAATGTTTTTAATGGTGGCAATTATTGCAGAGACGTGCCATAATTCATTTAACCATCCTGCTAATGTTGGACAGAAGTCGTTTCCAATTTTTTGCTATTAAAAATAATTCAGCACTTGTCATCTTTGTGCATAAAATGTTGTCTTAGGATAGATTCCTAGGGAGGACTCCTGAATCAGAAGAGAGGAAGACAGATATTTCTTTAACTTCGAATATGAAATGTGTAGAGCCTGGCTGTCTTCTCTGTCTTGGAACACAGACCTTCCCCAACGTCCCACTTCAGCCCTGGGGAGAGGGGGCTGGTGTGGGTCTCACCATAGTTATCGGAGCTTTGGCTACCAGTGTAAATCTGGGATGGAATCACGGAGGCTTCCCCTCTCCTTCTCACTAACAGTTTGCAAATATCCAGGGAATTGGTGGAAGTCAGGGGAGGCTGATTTCTGAAACTGCACAGCACAGGCATAGCTATTGCTCAGACTGTCCACAGGGACAGAGGGAGCACCACGGGGAGCACTAAGGGTAGGACTAAGCCAAATCCCATTGTGTGAAATTCCTCAGGGCTGTCCTTTGCATCTCAACCCTTCAGTCCCTTTTCAATCACCAGACCTGATGGAGAAAGTGTGGACAGCTAGAATGGTGGAAAGAAACTTAAACCTTGGGTCAGAAGACCTAGGTGCCAGTCCTCATTCTGTCCTGAGCTATCTGTGTGGCCAAGCCTGAGTCACTTAACCTCTCTGGGCCCCTGCTCATTTGTCCTTCATACTGGACTACGGTGAGAGCACGTATGCACATGCAGAGGGCCCAGTATGTGTGAGAGGTTTACGATTTACAGTATAATACATGCAGTCAGCAGTTGCCCAGGTGAGCCCATGGGAAGTCCTGAGGTCCCCTGGGTGTCTGTCTCCCAGAGCAGCCCCTCCCCTGGGTGCCCATCATCCAGTGCCTGCAAGAGTCCTAGCAGTGTCTTTCCTCTGCAGCCAGCGAAGAGGTCGCAGTGGGTGGCTGGCCTCTGGGAAAGGAGGGTGTGCAGGGACCTGGGCACTTGGCAGGGAAAGCTGGTCTCAGTTTACCCTTTCATTCAACAAATGCTTATGTACTACTTTCTGGCTGTGTGGCCTTAGGCAAGGCATTTCTCTGTGAGCCCAAGTTTTTCTGCACAGTGGTACAAATGAAAACATCAGGCCCACAGCCCAAGGCTTGCCTGACACACAGAACCTGCTAAATAGGTAGCAGTTATGACCGTGGTTACCCACGAACGTGTCTTATGAGCCAGAGGCTTATGGGAATGCACCCAGAGGAGGAGGTTCTAGTTTGGGGTGGATCCATGAGGGGCTTCGAAGCCAGACTATTCCCAAAGATGGAAGGAGGTGTAAGAGTCTGGGTTAAGCCACCTGTCACCCTCCCCCTTCTTTTTCCAGGCTCACATGGGCTGCTAGGTGGCATCATTGCTGGGCTCTGGCCGCTGCCATCTTCAGTGACTTCACTACAGACTGAGCCCTGCCAGGAAGGCCAGGTGGCAGCAGGGCCCCTCGCCCACCCCTCCCCCCTCGCCCCACCTGGCTGAGCTGTTTGGACATGGGCTCGTGCAGGGCCGAGAGGGCTGCGTACGGGGAAGAGTCACGAGTTCGCACTGGTGCCTGGCTTTGCAGTGAGAATATCAGATGCCGCGCCTGGTCTCCTGTGCAGCATTTCACCAAATTGAATTCCTCTCCCAGCTGCCCATGCACCCCTCCCTGAATCCGTTCTCACTCTGAGAGCAAGACTGCCGAGCGACGTGTCTCTCGAGCCAGTTTTTGTATCCTTAACAATTCAGAGTCAAAGTGGCTTCCTTTTTCCTAACCTCCAGCTCAGCAGGCCCTGTCAGAAAATGTTCCCAAGCCCCCAGGGCTGTGAGCAAGGCCACAGGCTGCTCCTTGCCTTGTGGCCCAGGCCATGGCAGATATCTGCCTTGTTCCCCTTCCTCTGAGAGGTCGCTCGAGTGTCCCTGCTAGTGTCCAGCCAGGTGGTGGAGAGAGTGTGGACTTTGGATCTAAGCAGGCCTGAGGAGAACCTCCGTGTTGCCACTTAGTAGCTGTGCGGCCTCAGACTGCAGAGTCAGGCAGAGGCCCCCGCCTCCTGGGCCCGTGGTGACAGACTGGAGACGGACAGAAGCCTCACCTGGAGCCAGGCCCAGAGTGGGCACTTGATGGCAGCGTTCTGATCACTAGTAAATCACAGGGGCAAGTCTGCTACCTGTAGAATGCCTGTGGGGAGGGGAGGGGGAAGAGCCAGCGGTGATCCGGCAGCCATCAGTGCCACAAAGCACGGTGGCTCGGTGCACAAAGGCCCAGCTTCCTTACCTGCAGAAGGGGCTGCTTCTGGGACTTGGGAGGACATTCAGTAAGCCGGCCGAGGGGTATGGACTCGGGCCGGATGGCTTGCATTTGCACACTGCTGTGCCACTTCTTAGCTGTGTGACCTTGGGCAAGTTTCTTAACCTTTCTGGGCCTCACGGTCCCAGCTGTAAAGTTGGGACCACAGTACTACCTACTCACAGGATTGTTTTGAGAACTAAATGAGTTAAGACATGAGAAGTGCTCATATTCATATCCGGCATTCTTCAAGTCAGCTGCTTTGAGGATGACATAAGGCTCTTAGGACAGTGTGTGCTTCTCCCATGTTGACTGAGCATGTCCAAGACCCCTGGACCCAGGGACCCACGTGAGGGCTCCAGGGCTTTCCAAGACCGCATCCCTCCTGTCCTGTTTCCCCAGTCCTGGAGTGTCCGTGGCAGAGATCGTGGGTGGGCAGCCCACTGGTAGGCCGTGTCCTGTTCACTCCTTCTTTTAAGCAGCTTACAGAGGAATTTTCGGGCAGGGAAACGTTAAGGTTCAAGGCCATGGAAAAAATCAGCCTCCTGCCAGGATAAGAGTTTCTGGGCAGGTAGTAAGTGACACCTTGCACTGGTGCCAGCTTCCAGCCCTAAAGCACTTAACGAGCATTAATCCTCCCAAGAAGTCAGAATGAGCCGTGATAACTTCATCTTCCCTTGGCAGCAGGGAAAATCAGCATGGGCACGGAGCCTTGGGAGGGTGCCACCAAAGAGGCCCTTTGAAGGCAAGTCCCACTCCTTCATCTGAGTCAGGGGGAAGGGACTTGCCCAAGGTGACACAGCATGTTAATTGTAGGACTGGGGACTTGGACTCTGGTGGCCTGAGTCCCAGCCCAGTGCTTTTTGCACCACCCGCTCTGAGATGAGCTAAACTGACCAAGGCCAGATTGTTGAAATGCAGGCCTATGGTCATGGCCAGATCACCGCCAGGAACTGGAAATTTGCAGAGCTTTAGAGGGAGCAGACTATCAGGAGATGTATGATTTGGGGGCAGAGAGCCTACCTACTTCCTGTACAGGCACTGCAGCTGCATTCTCTCGTGTCCTACTCACAGCCTTGGAAGGAATATATTACCCATTTTATCCCCATGTCACAGATGAGGACACTGAGGCTAGGCCAGTGTTAGGACTTGCTTAGTCACACAGTTATCAAGCAGAGACTTGATCAAAGGCTGTCAAACTCCAAAACCCAGTCCATAAGCCACCGTGCTGCCCGGTCCCCCCCGTGACCATATACAGTGGCCACAGAGAAGGGAACAGGGCAGAGAGTTGGTCTCAGGGTTGGTGGGGCTGCATCTTCTGCTCCCCTGCCCTGATGGGAGCCTCGGAGGACACGCACTTCCTGGGTCTGCAGCCACCCGTCTCCACGCATCAGTAGTTAGTGCACATCGGCTGAGTATTCAGGGCTTGGAAAAAAGATTCAGATGTTCCTCTTTTCTCCCAGCGTAGGAAAATATCTTATCCCCACCCAATAACCCGAAAACACAGAATCGCAAAGTATGCCGTTGGCCGTCAATACGATGAGCCGAGGGTAGGATGGCTTTGAGAACCACGCCTGCCCGAGTTTGAATCCTGCCTCTGCCACTCACGAGTCCCGTGACTGTGGGCCAGTTTCCTAATCTCTCTGCGCCTCAGTTTCTCCATCTGTACAATGAGGATAACACCTCCTTCACCCAGCAGTTGTGGAGATTAGATAAAGTGCATGTGCAGCGCCTGCCCGCATGCCTACATGTCCTCGTCCGTGTGTACTCGTTAACGGTAAGCTGCTGCCATTATTATTCTGATTGTCAAAAATACTTGGGAAAATAACTATATTTCAAAGAAAGAAACAGTGCCTGGCACATAACACGTCGTGGGCTCTCAGAAGATATTTTGGAATAAATGAATTTCCTGCCGCCGTCGACTGCGTGCCCTGTTTCCCCTTAGCCCTTTGTCCTCGGTTTGGCTGGGAAGGGCTGGATCTGGCTTTGTTCTCTCCCTCTCATTCTCTTCAGCGGCCTTGACCTCCTCCTCTGTCACAGCGTGCACTTAGAATCAGCAGACTAACCCCGGAAGAGCCAGAGTCCTGCTCAGTCAGCAGATGTGCTTCTCGGGCATCTTCTCTGCGGAGCTTGGAGGCGCTCGCGTGGCCTAGCCGGCCCGGGAGGACCGTGAGAGCCCCAAATTGGATTCCGCCTCTGCCTTGTGAACCCCCGATAGAACTGCCAACCAAATCCCCATTTCGAGGGATGATTTATGGCCTTGGGTGAGTTAAGAGGCAAAATGAACACAGCATGATTTTCAGATCACAGGCTGGGAATGTTCGGCCTTGGCAGAGAGAAAAATCATCTTTGCCTTGTAAACGGAGCAAATATGATGTTGAGGAGGGAATAAATCCAGGTCCCAAGATGTCACTTTTACAATTGCTTTTTGGCGTGTGACTTAGTAGTGCCTTCTGCAAAAAGCTCACAGGCTCCTACACACCCGCCTCCCCCCTCACCGGTCTGACTGGATCTTTCTGTGGGGGTGAGAGTTAGTCCACAGCATGGCTGCCTAGGGAACTGCACGCTTTGCCAGAGAGACCGTCCGCGAAAACCGCCTGCTCCTGCAGGTTTCCCCAGAACTCCATGTTGTTTCCACGGATCTCGGAGCCTGTTCCCGGGAGGCAAACGTCCTGTTTGACGTTAGAGGTACGCCTGGGTTCAGATCCTCAGCATTTACCAACTGAATGAAACGGGGCGAGTCACAAAATTCTCCGAACCTCAGTTTACTCACCTGTGAAGGTGGGGGCAGGGTTTGGTCGCCCCCGTACCCTGCCTGGCATGCATGCCCACCCTTCCCGGTCCCTCACCCCCCTCCCCTGCTTTTGGGCAAGAGAACACGTTGACCCCTCTGGCTGAAAACACCATACCCACTTTTATGAATTTGATTGTTTTTCTGAAAAAACAAGCACCCGGTATCCATCCATCGTTCTTGGAAAATCACCGACAGGCCATGTCGCTCACTGATCTGTAGTAGGCTGTGGTGCACATTCCTGACCTGGGCCCTGGGTTTGTTTTGAGAAAGAGCTGTCGTCTGCATCGGAAGTGGCGGTGTTGCAATTCCTTGCATAGAGAGGGTCGGGTGGAAGGGCAGCGAGCAAACCTTCCGGGGAGTCACATGTTTTGGGAGCCGCGGCTGCTCCATCGGGAGGCTGGGGGCTCTCTGAGCGCAGAGGAAATGGATTAGAAGCGCCAGTCCCTGGCAGATGGGCTTTTAGCACAAGGAGGGTAATGGGATGAAAATATTAACCCCGCACGGGAAGAATGGGCAGAACCGAACCGGCAGTTTCCGGTCAGACGCTGTGGTCCCCTGGGGGAGGGGTCGGGTGTCTCCCTGTGGCCTTGAATGACACACCCATGATTTTGCCACCACCTCCTAAAGACCAGAAAGCCCCTCAGGTCACACTGGGTAATTATCGGAACACAGCGCTCCCCTCTGAACTAGCCTGCTGGATTTTCCCTCTCTCATGTGGTTGACCATTTGCCCTCCTCCCTCAAAGATTTTTTTTTTCCCCAAGGGCTTTCTAATTAAGATGCATCTTGGCTGTTTTCTTTTTCTTTTTGTTTAAAAGGCTTCCCACCAGCACAGAGCATAATTTATTTCTCTAAAAACTATAGTAGCAGGTTGTTGTAAAAAGAAAACTCGAGGTCAGGAGCCTCGGGTCCCCGTCCCAGCCCTGGCGCCAGCAGCCATGTGAGCCGGCGGCCTCCTTTGGGCCTCGTCCGGTCTTCAGTACAAAGAAAGACGCCCATCCCCTCTGTGATTGCTGGTTGGTTACCAGGCTGATTTCTTCTTCTCCTTTTTTTTTTTTTCTTTTTCCGCCTCTGAGAGGCTATTTGGGCTGTGCTGGTTCTCTTGGAATCTGAAATTTTAGTAGCAAGTCTTGTCCCTGTCAGGGAGAAGTGAGTCAGGGTGTCTATTCCCAGAGCAAGTTGCTGGCTGCCTGAGATGATCCATATTGAAAGTGACATTCCCTCCTGGAGGCGGGGTGTTCCCACCCACTTTCCAAAGACCTTGCCTCCCTTGGAAACAAGGCTGAGCCCACAGCAGACAGCCAGCCCCCTTTCTCTTCGCACCACACTGATGGCAAGCATTTGCCAAATTTCCCAACAAACTCAGTGACAAATAGGTATGTGAATTCGCAGAATCGCAGACTGTCAGTGCCAATTGGATTCTTTGAAACCATCTGGTCCAATGTCTGGAGGATGGGTAATGAGGCACGCTGACGGACTGGGACTCTCACAAAGGCCTGACAGCCAGGACTCGAGCCCTGGTCTTTTCACTGAGCCTCTTTTTTTAAAATTACTTTTTAAACACCGAGATGTAACTTACACCTTACCTACAGCAGAAGGCACAATCCCACTGAGTTTCACAGACAGGTACAGCCTGTAGCTGTGACACAGATCAAGGTAGCATTTCCTGGACCCCACAAGGTCCCCTCGGGCCCCTCCCACTCAGTAGCCCCCCAAGAGCCGCCGCTATTCTGACTTTTGTCATCTTGGATTAGTTTTGTCGGCTTTAAAATTTCACACCAGACTGTCTGTGCTCTTTCATGGTTTGCTGCTTCTCACTCATAATTATATCGTAAACAGGAGTTCACTCCTTTACAAGTTTATCCACCCATTCTACTGTTGTTGGACATTTTTGTTTCCAGTTAGTGGCAACTGCAAGCAAACCCCATACCCATCAGCTGTCACTCTCTCCAGCTCTCCCCCCCCTGTCAGCCCTTGGCAACCACTAATCTGCTTTCTTTCCCTATATAGATTTGCCTCTTCTGGACATTGCATATGAAAGCGATCGTATGATATCTGGTCTCTTGTGACTGACTTCTTTCCTTGGGCCTCATTTTTCATGGTTCCTCCACACGGTGGCAAGTACCAGTTCCTCATTTCCCCTTCCTGCCAAATAATATCCCATCATGTGAGTAGACCATATTTTATTTATCCTTTTAGCAGTTGATGGACATTTGGATTGCGTCTACTTTTTATTTGTTTTTTGGGTTTTTTTTGGCTATTTTGAATAATGCAGCTATGAACATTCATGTGCAAGTTTTTGGGTGGGCGTGGGTTTTCATTTCTCTTGGGTGTCTGTCTAGGAGGAGGGGACTCGCTGGATCACGTGGCAGCTCTGTGTGTAAACTTCTGAGGAACTGCCAGGCTGTTTTGCACAGTGGCTGCACCATTTTACATTCCCACGGGGAGTATTTGAGGGTTACAGATGCTTTTGTACATGCTTTTCGGTGGAAACAAGCAGCCACTTATGCTGGGATCCACCCAGGATTTGAACTGCCGGGTCAGGACGTGTTGGTATGTTGAGCTTTAGTTGGATGCTGCCACTTTTGCCAAGTGGAGAAATGGATTAGCAGTCGCACCGGCCATGGGTGAGAGTTCTAGTCTCTCCATTATCCTCGCCAATGCTTGCTGTCATCAGTATGCTTTGTTGTCGCCTCCTACTGAATATTTCCCTCTTAATCAAGATGCTGCACCCGGGGTGCCTGGGTGGCTCAGTCGGTTAAGTGTCTGCCTTTGGCTCAGGTCATGATCCCGGGGTCTTGGGACGGAGTCCCGCGTTGGGCTCCTTGCTTAGCGGGGTGTCTGCTTCTCCCTCTGCCCCTCCCCTCCCCTGCTCGCGCTCTCTCTCTCCCTCTCTCTCTCAAATTAGCAAATAAAATCTAAAAGAAAAAAGAAAAAAAGCCACACCCCTGTTCAAAGCCCACGTTTCCCAGGCATGTGCTCCCTGCACTGCCTCTCAGCCCCGGTCTGGAAGGGTCCTTGTTCTTCCCGCCTCAACCTAGGGGTGAATTGGGGCTCCCAGGCTGGCTGCTTCAGGGGCTCCTTGTAGCAGAAGGAATGGTTAGCAAAGTCTTCCTTCATTACCCCCTCCCCACGCTGTCTCCCAGTGCCACAGGGTGACTTCTCTGCTCCCCAGCCCACCCCAGCTGTAACACACAGGTCCAAAATGGTGTGAACTGGACTTTCTTTAGTTGTGTTATTATTATGCCAGGAAGGGGGTCGTAATGAAGAAAATGTTGACCTGAGGTCAGAAGACTTGGAGTCTCCAAATCCAGGCTGTACCAACTCACTGGGCGGGGGTCACATTTCTTTCCTGAGCCTCAGTTTTCCTCTTCTGTGGAATGCGGAGGTTGATATCTCATAGGATTGTTACTGAGATCCTGTGAGACCACTTCTTTATCTGTCTATGATTGTTCAGTGCCCGTAGTGTGCCAGACACTATTCTAGACAGAGGGAAGCAGCAGAGAGCAGGACAGAGAGATACCTGTGTAGACCGCCCAGGCTAGTGGGGAAACAAGTATATGAACTTGTAGTTTCAATTAAGGTGGTACGAGTACAGTAAGGCATCACACCGAGAGCTCTTTAATTCATTCTTGGAGCGACAGGCTTCAGAAAATTGAAGCATGAAGGAAGAAGCATAAGAGAGGGGTCACGGGCACAGAAACACAAGCCTAGAGGGGAGATTGAACCAGACCATGGCCCCTCGAGGTCTAAAAGATGTCCGGTGTGGCCAGAGCAGGCGGGGGTGTGGTAAGAGACCGTATGCGAGCAGTGCTGGCGTAAAACTGTAGTCCCCTGAATGTAGCTCCCCGGTGTTTTCTCCCCATCCTGAACCTCAGGAACCAGGAGACCTGGCTTCTAATTGCTTCTCAGCCACCCATCTGCTCCGTGACCTAGGCAAGGCCCATTCTCTCTCTGAGCTCGTTTCCTCATCATACATGTGGGCGTCTGGCATATGGACTCTCCTGTGGCTTCTAGGTCTTAAAATAGTGGGTGATTGGGCTACTTTGGGTGTGTTTCACCCCGGCTGATGAGGGTCCAGTGTGGCCGAGCGGGCAGCGGGCTCCGTGATGGGGGTGGACATGCGGCACCAGCCGCCGGTGAGGACCCAGCAAGGGTCGCTTCTCCGGGCTGGGGGAGCCCGGACTTCACTCCCCCACCCCCCACCTTGGCCCCCGGGGCCTCTCAAGCTGGCAGATCAGTTCCCTGCTCTGCCCAGGCATGAGAATCCGGCAGGAATCAATAGGGGTTGTTGAAAACCTCTGAAGGGAGCATGGAGGAGGACAAAGAGACCCGGAAGTGTGTTGTCAGCACAATTTAGGGCTAATACTCAAGTTTGTTTTTCTTTTCATCAAATCTGAAAGGCAGTTTGAAATCCATGGCTCCTGTTTTGTTTTGTTTTTTAATGACTGGATAAAAGCACAATTGCATTTTCTCCCCCAATAACTTTGAATTCTGGGAATAGACCATGTAGGGATAATTGCTGTTGTCTAATCCTGTCGATAGCCAAGCAAATGATTAGGGCAGGGAGGAAGGGAGCCACCATGGCGGAGGCCCTCTGCCTGCTCCTTACCCAGCCAGCACGGCTCGGCTCCCCAAATAACACTGTTCCTGAAATAGCAGTCACCCAGAAGTGCATCTGGATGTTGTTTTGCAACAAGTAACCAATAGCGCTGTTGGGAACAGGCAGAATTGAGATTATTTAAGTTTTAATTCAATTCTGCAACTTTGTATCGAGGACCTACTGTGTGCCAGGCTCCCCAGCTGGGGACGGAGCCAGGAAGAGAGTGCAAAATGAGCGAGATGCCATGAGCTCGTTGGAGAGAAGACCAAGGCCATCTGCCCATGCTGCTAGGCAGGACACGTGCCTGAGTGACTTGGCTGCAGGAGGGGATGGCAGTACCAAGGAGAGCTGCCGAGCAAGTTCCTAAAACTATTCGAAAAGTTCCCGTAAAGTTCCCCACATTTCCCTGCTGGCAGGTGACAAAGCTGGTGCATCCAAGAGAAGTCGTATGGGAGGGGGCAGATTCCTGGGGGCCAGAGTTGCTCGGGGGGTAGAGTTTGCCAAACGTCAATGACGGCTCTGTTACAGGTGGGCCAACAGCACGGGCCAAGCCTAGGAGGTCATGCTGGGTAGAGCGTGGGTGCTGAGACAGAGGTGGGGCCACTGGGTGGGGTGGGAGGAAGCAGGTTCGGAGGGAAGAGACCTGCGCCCGGCACCCAGCACCCAAGATGCCCCCATACAGGGCTGACTTCTTCATTAGACACAGTGCCTACAGCTCACAGAAGTATTGTAATTTTAATTTCTCTTAAAATCAGAAGATAAAAATGCATATAATAATGAATCTAACCTGGGTTATATTCATTTTTATACAAATGCAACTGTAAAAGATTTAAAAAAAATTTTTTTTAAAGATTTTATTTATTATTTGAGAGAGAGATAACTGGAGAGAACATGAGCTGAGGGTGGGGGGAGGGAGCAGAAGGAGAGAGAGAAGCCAACTCTGCCCAGGGCAAGGAGCCCAACGTGGGACTCGATCCCAGGACCCAGGGATCATGATCTGAGCCGAAGGCAGACACTTAACCAACTGAGCCACCCAGGCGCCCCTAAAAAATCATTTTTAATATATATTTTTATGAAGGTAGGGTCCACGAAAGTCATAATGCAGCCCTGCTTCTGTGTCCTTTGCCAGGGGAGGGTCCCGAAAGCCTGCTACCTCTCTGACTTGGTGGGAAGAATTCCTTCCTTCTCATTGTTGTCTTGACTGGCGCAGAAACAACTCAGGGTCTTTGTCTCGGTTAGCGCGGGGCCGGAAGGGTGTGTCCCCAGGTCCCCACCTGCTTGCGCCGCATGTCTTCCCCTCGGTACCTCTCTGAAGTAGGTGTTGTGATGACGAGCACACTGAGACTTTGAGAGAAGGAACTTGTCCAAGCCTGCAAAGAGCCAGAGCGGCAGTTCCAGCCTAGGCTTGCCTACCTTCGGGGCCGGCACGCCTGGTTTCCTCTGCCGCTGGAACTGTGAACCCGGTGCGGGCCAGGATGTCCCGCATAATCAGCCTTGTGCGTCCCTGGTGTGGCACAGACCCAGGTGCTTTAGCGGGATCCAGCGGTAACGGCGAATGGCAAAGGGCCCGTGTGTGTGCACCGATTAGAAGTGATGAGGGAGCAGAAGGCTAGCTGAGGACAAAGCACAAGTTGATACCCCGCAACCTCCCTGCCCCCCCCCCGCCCCACTTCTGGGTGGGATCTGTGTCACATTCCTCCAGGAAAGTTCCCAACTATCTTAATGTTAATGTCTTATTAGAGGGAAAAACAACCTTAGCTTGATAAAAGCAAGGCCTCCAGTATCTTGTAGGTTCTCCTTATCATATGAAAATTCTTTTGAAAACCTCCCTTTTTCCTTGCCTCCCCCAGCTCCAAAGCATATAGTCAGCCATTCTTCACAACCCCAATGCAGCTCCTTCCGCCCATGAGTCCTGTCCCTGTGCTTTAATAAAACCACCTTTAAAAAAAAAAAAAAAAAAAGATATTATTTATTTATTTGAGAGAAAATGAGCTGGGAGGAAAGGGAGAAGCAGGCTCCCTGCTGAGCAAGGAGCCCAAAGCGGGACTCGATCCCAGAACCTTGGGATCATGACCTGAGCTGAAGGCAGACACTTAACTGACTGAGACACCCAGGCACCCCTAATAAAACCACCCTTTTGCACCAAAGATGTCTCAAGAATTCTTTCTCGGCCATCGGCTCCAGACCCCACCAAACCTCACCTATATTCCAAAACCACATCAGAAGGAGGCTGTGACATTCTTATTTTGACACTGCTCAGCCTTTGTCCATTATATCCCTCTTCCCTGCATTAAAAGGAAAGCCAAAGTATTTACTTATCTTTCCCAAACCAAGGAGGACAAAATCCCAGATACCCCAGGGGAGGCTATTTACCTGATACTCACCAGAGTCTAAGGGGGTGTCACAGGGGTCTGGCTGGACTGGGAAAAGCGGCCTCTCCTGTTACTGCCCACGTCCAGCAGTGGGGTCCTTCTTGCCACCTGCAGCATGGCTTTATCTGAAGGGCCTTGAACTCCACAGACATAAACCGTGCCCAGACCAGGGTATGCATGCAAAAGCAGGTCCTTTGGCAAATGAGATATACCCTCTGGGCTCCCCCAGGCTCCAGAGGTCAGGATGCAAAGCTGGGGAGAGACCACTCCCCAGAAACATCCCAGACCTTGCAGCTCAACCCACGGACTGGAGAGGAGGCAAAACCCCTGAGGCAGGGTCCTGGTGACTTGAGGCAGGTTTGCCAGTTGGAAAGGAACATAGGGCTTGGACTCCATTTCCTACTTGTGTGACCTTGGGCAAGTGAATTACCCTCTCTGTGCCACAGTTTCCTCTCCTGGGGAAAAAAAAAACCTATTTCATAGAGTGGTTGTGAGAATTCAATTAGTTAATACATGTGAAGGGCTTAGAGCAGCACCAATAAATTGTGGGGGGTGCCATCACCATCACCATCATTGTCTTTACCATCAGTATTGTCAAAGCTGTCCGGGGAAACAGTAATTGTTTGTGTAACTTTGGACAATGCATTTTTGCCACCCTCCCTGGGATAGTCTCACTATCCATGAGATGAGCAACTTGGGACAATTTATGGCTCTTAAACAGGGGAAGACATCAGAACTACCTACTGGACATTTGCAAACATGGATTTCCAGGTTCCATCCCAAGAAATTCTGATTCAGTTGAGTCAGTAGCTGGCCCAGGGATCTGTGTTAAAAATAGAATCTGTCCAAAAAAAAAAGAAAAAATAATAGAATCTGTAGGTAGTTCTGATGCACAGCCTGGGTTAGGACACACAGGTCCCTCCCGGGCCTGAAGTCTGTCCTTCCTGAAGTGGTTGGTTCCCCACCCATAGCCCTGTTAGCCCAGGTAATGCCTTTGGCAAGAGTGAGCCCCCTTGGGTGTTGAGTCTGCCGTGTAGGGGTGGGAGTGGCAGGCCCCCAGTTCAGCAGGAGGGCTGCGGTGGCCTGGGCCGCTGTGTGAGTGACCAGCACTTCTAGGGGTTTTCATTCAGCAGGTGTTTGATGAGTATGCCTTTTGCAAATGGCAGGCACAGCAGGTGTGTAAAGGGGGTACCTTCCTGCCATGTAGTCCTTGGGGGCTAATCCTACCCTCAGGTGATGCGGGCTATTCTTGGTATAACTTTGAACTGTTTCTGACGCATGGTTGAGAAGGGGCTGGGAGCGTGGTCCTAGGTCAGCCCTGAATTGCCGCATCGCCAGGGAGAGGCTTTTGGATGCTCTTGATACAAAAGCCTCAAAGGAGTTTTATTGTCACACATGGCCCATTTTCTTGGGCGCTGGTGGACCCCCAATGCCCACCCACCTTCCCCTGCTGGAGCTCACTGTTGTGCCCAGCCCAGCCACAGCCCCTGCCTGGCACACTGACCTTGCTCCTTACCCTTCAGCACACCTGACTCCCTTCTCTGACCAGTAGGATCCCGCCAGGGAAGTAGGAACTCTCAGCCGCTGCCTGTCTCCCACAGCTGAGTGGCATCACAGCCTCTAGATCAGCCATCCCCGTTATCTTTCTTCCTGCTTCCAATCCCCCACGTTCCCTTTGTGAGGTAAATTGGATTCCTGTTTTCCTCTTCAAAGAACAAGCCCTGCCATAGAAGCTGCTTCCTGAAGGCAGGCACAGACCCTCACGTCCAGCGTTGGCACCGGCCACCGTGCAGGTGCTGGGCATGGGCTGGTGAAGTAATCCATCCGACTCCTGTCCCGAGACCCCGTCCCAGGGCAGCGGGGCCGTGCAGCCCCCAGTGTGGGCACGAGCTTGCTAAAGACTCTCCGTAGTTCCGATAGCTTACACAGTCAACTACTTCGATTTGGCATGTGTCTTGAGGTGCTGAGTCAGCATCTTGTCCACTTGAGCGCAGCTGACAAAGTTATGACATGAAGAATGTTTAGACTTTGCAGTTTTCCCCGACCCGCAGCTGATCCTGTGAAAACGTCCCTCCTCCTTCCAGAAAGCTAATTTGTGCCCCGCATTTTCTCAGCTCAGCAGGAAGGGTCTCTTGTCTAGGTAAAACAGAAATCTGTTGTCATTCGGATACCCTGATTTTGTGTCCCCTGAGAGGAAGGCATGTTTCACGTCTGGTTTGTTGCTGTCAAGGTCGGTGTCCCACAGGATGGAGTGATGGGGAAGAACGGCTGCAGACATTTTCATTTTTAAGCTACTCTTCTCAGACATTAAACCTCGAAACGTGGCATTTTCCCTCTTCTTAAGGCTGCCATTCTAGGTGTCTCTTCTTAGTTGGAGAGTGATGAAGTTTGAACAAATTCCTTTATCCATGCTGGAATTATCTGAGTGTGAAAATCCTGTTCTACTCTTACAGTTGCTCTCTCTATTTTTTTCCTTTTTCTGAAAAATGATAAACGTGCCCATTGTCGAGAAATGAAAAATTACAACTAAGAACCAGAAAGAAAAGCTCCTGAAGCCCCACGAACCAGACACCCCGTAGTTTCATGCATCACTCCAGATATGTCCCTATGAAAACGGATATAAATATGTATTTTTACATAAATAGGATCATATGATAAATACTGTCTTGTGATCTTTTCTTACCTAATATCTTATGATCACCTTTTTAAGCTGTTAAACACTAAACACCTATATTGTCATATTTAATGGCTATGTGGTATTTCTGTTGTATGGATGAACTCGATGTATATGTGTGTGTGTATTCACACACATTCTACACACACATACACACACAGATTTTATATATTTTTTCTTATTCCTCTTACCAGACATTTAGGTTATTTCTGACTTTTTGCCATTCTAAGCACTGGTAAGATGAATTTCCTAATTCAGCTCACTAATCCTTATATACGTGTCCTAATGTTTTCTTAGGATAAGTTTTTAGAACAGAACTAGCTAACATGTTCAAGCATTGACCACATGCCACTCTGCTGAGCACTTTACATACATTATTTATTGAATCCTACAAAAGATCCTATCCAGAAATATCCTCGTTTTGCAGGTGAGGACACTGAGGCCAAGAGAGGTTGTGTACCTGGGTCAGGATCACACAGCAGGCACAGCATAGAGCCAGGATTGGAACCCAAGCTCTCTGACCTCAGAAGTTTCTGATACAAAACGTTAGGTTTGCTTAGCCTCCCATTGTGTGGTATAAGAGTGCCTGTCCCCTACTTCCTTTCCCCCAGCTCTGTGACTGCCTTGCCTGAGGCCTGGCCTCTCCGAATTCCCTCACACCCACAATCCCATAATAGGAACAGGAAAAGAAGATGGTGGTGCCACTGTGACTAGAGGTGGTTCTCAGTGCCTGGGAAGTGCCTTCTAGGGAGCCATCCAGAGCCAGGCAGTTGACACGACTAGAGGCCCATGTTAGGGAAGAAGGGAGTGTGTCTCTGCACAACTCATCGAGCTTGGCCAGCCTGTGGGCTGAACCAGCTGTGCTGGGAGGCCCTGGGCTCTTCTGAGAACAGGTTGCTCTCAGGAGCTGGGCTCTGGCTGAGGGGAATCCTCACAGGCCACTCTGGGGACAGGTGGGCACACGGAAGGCAGCCTGAGCCCTCGACAGGGAGTACAGTGGGAAAAGAAGGCTGTGAGCAAGAGGCAGATTCCAGGCTGGGGGCCACGGAGGTTTGCTGCTAGACTGGGCAAGTCCAAGGCCAGAGCCCAGAAGGTACCGCCTGTTTTGCAGGACTCACGGGTGAACGCTAGGACAGGCTTATGGCCCTGAGGTGAGACCAGGGTGCTTTTCTCACGACCCTCACTTTGCCTCACTCATCCCTTTGGAGATAACCAGATTCTAGCTGCTTCAGTCCTTGAGGCTCTGCCCTGGAGCTGGGCCACAGGATGTGGCTGGTCATGTCACACAGACGGATCAAAGCACAGCGTCCCCAAGGAGCAGAGAGGTTCAAGGATTCCCGGCTTGGCCATCTTGCAGGGCAAGGCTGTCTTGGCCCAGCAGAAGAGCCTGACGGGGTTTGCCCTCCCCTCGGCCCAGCCAGATCTTCTTGATTTATCCACGGGCTGAGCTGGACGATCCAGACTCATATTCATTCAAATAATCACACGAGTTATTTCTGCAATTTAGGTCTTCGAATAAGTGTACTTGGTCGTGAATATGTGATCAGCCACAGATTTCTCATTCTTTAAAACCCAAGGAGCGGAAATGCCAACATAGAAAAGCCATCCTACCACAGCAGAGATTTCCAAAGCAAGAAAATCAGGCTGCTCAAAGCTCAGGCCCCTGAACCTCCCGTCCCGCTGCCACAGGGCCTGGCAGTGTTCCTTATAGAGCCCAGATTGAGGGGCTTTATCTGTGAAGCCCCTGGGGGAATGACAATCAATGGAAAATCGGCTCACATTCTTTTTACTTAACCAGAGAATTGGTTTGCTTGTGAAGTAACAGGATCTGGAGGAGAAAATACATTTGAGGGTGTAGGTCGACTAGGAAAAGCCACTGTGGCTTTGAAATTGAAAAGGTCAGTGTCTGCTCTTGCTGCCCGGGCTCCGCTATAACCTTGAGCAGGTTCACCTCTTCCTCCTCCTCAGCACAGCTGTCCCCAGGGGGCCCCTGGAACAAGGAAACAGTCACTGGACGGGACTTAGCATTCATTCATTCTTTCACTTGTTTATTCAACGAGCCATTGTTGAACTCCTGCAGAGTTCCAAGTATTGGATTAGACCGCGGAGATTTCAGAGAGAAAGCAGTCGTGGGCTCTACCCTTTCATTGCTCCTAATCTCTCCGGGAAGACAGCTGCAAACAGTTCGGATGCGGGTGTGGGGAAACAAGGGTCTGGAGGAGAAAGGAGGCACCTCCAGCCCCTGCCCTAGCACGGGCGTGGGCATCTGATTCCCATCTTCAGGTGACTGGGACAGGCCAGGTCAGAAGTCTCAGACCGGCCGTGGAGGCGAGGCTGTTCTGTTCCTTTCTCTGTGAATCACTCAGAAGCTGCAAACTGCGATGGGCCAGGGCTTGGCTGATGGAAAAGGTGTCCCCTTGACAGCTACACTCTGTACCCCAGTTGGAGTCTTCCTGTTTCCCCAGGGCCAGTAACACTAACTCATACCCCAAAGTACAGAGGGGATGAAGTTCTCCAGCCAAAATAAGTACGTGGGGACAGAGTCCACAGGGGCGGCCTAGGATAATAAGACATACTAGAGCCCTAATTCCAGGACAGCCTTGCATCCTTCTAGAATGACAGCCTCATCTTATTTGACCTCAAAACGTATATGGTTAAAAGCAAAACAAAACCATTAGAATGACACAAGTGACTCTTTTTCACGGTGGCCCTTTGGACAAGCTGGCTCACGTTCCCTGATGCTGCCCAGCCTCAGACAGCACTGGCCTCCCATCTGAGTGCAGCTTTCAGAAGCCGGTGCCTGAACCATGTAGTATCAGGTCCTACTGATTTGTTGTCACTCACCAGACTGGGACCCCAGTCAACTCTGTTTCTAGAAAGTTGGGTCTCTGCCCGCTGCTGTGCAGATTCAAAACATGGGTTTGAATTTTGCTTTGCTCTTTGTTATTATCATTACACTGGGCAAATCACCTGGCTTCCGTGGATTTGGTTCTTCACCTGTAAAATGGGTGCGGTACCATCTAGTTGTGGGGAGATGACACACAAAAGCTCCCGCCACATCGTATTTACGAGAGGATACGAGATATACAGCAGAAAGAGCACTGGATTGAGTCAGGCAGGAATCCCTGTGAGCCTATGCCAGGAATTCACCTCTCAGACCTCAGTGGACTATTTCCTAAGTCTGGCCAAAAGGATTAGGGTTAGAAGGATTAAAGAAGAAGGATCATATGACAGTATTTTTAAAATACAAAATGTTGGACAACTGCTTGCGGTGGTGGGAGTTCATCTCAAGTCAGTACCAAAGGGCCACTGTCTTGGAAGGTATCTGAGAAAGTCCCAGGAGAATTTATATTCGGTTCCAAATGGGGCTTGGGCATTTGCATTTTCCTGAGCCTAGAAGAGTGGGAGTCTGTAGGTCTGCCCAGCTGAAACACAGCCAGTGCCCCCCTGGACTGAGTAACCCCAGGGCACTCAGCAAGGGAGGGCTGGACTGGGTGGAAGACCATCTTCACCCACCAGATGGCACCTGCCTCAGTCAGTCGGGGCTGTGTAGCAAAAATACCGCAGGCTGGGTAGCTTACAGAGCAAACATTTATTTGTCACAGTTCTGGAAGCTGGGAAGTCCAAGATTAAAGTGCCAGCAGATTCATTGTCTGCTTGATGGCTGGCTTCCTGGTTCAGAAGCAGCTGTCTTCTCTCTGTGTCCGCACGTGGTAGGAGGGGAGCGAGCTCTCCGGGGCCCCTTTCTAAGGACACTCGTCCCCTTCATGGGGACTCCACCCTCATGACCTAATCACTTTCCAAAGGCCTCACCTCCTTTTTTTTTTTTTTAAGATTTTATTTGTATATTTGACAGAGAGAGACAGAGGGAGAGGGAGAAGCAGGCTTCCTGCCGAGCAGGGAGCCCAACACGGGGCTCGATCCCAGGACCCTGGGATCATGACCTGAGCCCAAGGCAGACGCTTAACGACTGAGCCACCCAGGCGCCCCAAAGGCCTTACCTCCTAATACCGTCACATTGGGAATTAGGATGTCAACGTATGAAATTTGGGGGGATGCACACATTCGGTCTGTTAATAGGGAAAATCCCTAGGCTCCCACGTGTCAGCGAGGGAACGGGCTTCCCCACCCGAGAAAGGAAGGTCAGGTACGATGGCCATCCCTGTGGCTTCGGTTATTCTCAGATGGTGAGGCTTGGATGGTAAGTGACATTTCCTGCTCTCAAAGAGCAGGGACACCTGGGGACCTGGCAGGCTGGTTGAGTTGAGAAGAGTCCAATAGGACCATCTGCTTACACTGCAGTCCCAGCGGCAGCTCCAGGGTCTCTTGCTAGCACGGCAGGTGCCCAGTGAAGTCTGTAGAAGCCGTGACTGAGTCCCGTCGGAGGGAAAGTGCTGGATCAGACTAGTGTTCTTGGGGCCCACAGATACTTCTTGTTCACTCCGCCTCTAAATCCATGCTCGTAAACCACAACTCTGTGAGGCCTCTTCAGTCGTGTTCCTCCGTCAGACATGATTGATGTCCTTTCAAGTACAAGAGCCTGGGATCTGGTGCAGGGGTAGACGGTGGGGGAGATGGCGCGTGAGAGTTCCAGTGGCTCCACATCCTCACCAATGCTTAATATTGCCAGTCTTCTAAATTTTAGCCCCTCTGGCAGGGGGTGGGGGAGGGAACACTATCCTCTTGGTACCTCTTGGGATTTATGTATTTGCTAATTCTGCACTTTTGCCAATCCCCACTCTGCGCTAAGCAGCAGACAAAACAGAGATGAGCGAGCATGGTCTGTGTTCTCCCCACAGGCTTGCGTCAGCTGGCTGGGGTGACTCCTGCTCACGTCTCCCCAGCTTTACTATCCTGGGGCAGATCCATCCCACTAAGCCTCGGCTTCCTCATCTGTAAGATGGGGTTGGTAACTGCAGTGATGTACGCAGCGGGCTTGGCCTGCACCGGTGCTCCATAGATGCTGACGCTGCCTGGGACTCATTCCTCTGCCCGCCGGCTGGCCAATGGCAGCAGGCGCCAAAGGTTTAGGAACAGCTTGTGAGAGGAGAATTGAATAATAACAGCTAACAGTCATTGAACATTGAACATTTACTATGTGTCAAACGCTATTCTAAATGCCCTTCAGAGATTACTTTTAATATTTAAAATCTTATTGGTTTCCGTAATTTTTTGCAAATCGAGGAAAGGCCCTTGTGGTTTGATTTCGTGGCAGAACACGTGGTTACAATGCACGGGAACCCAGTGGCTTTCCGGGAACATGATGCTAGAACCTTGAGGTCTGACACCCCCTTTGCCTCCATGTGGGTGCTGATGACTTTCGTGTACCCTCTCCTGCCCTCTGCTCAGATCCCAAGGTTTCATGACTTAGAAAGATGGAAGATATGGCTTCTTGAAGAAAGATCAGTGTTCAGTAGAGTTGAAAAGCCCTGGGTGAGTGGTTCCGATACCTGGATTCTTGTCACTGGCAGATGCGGTTTTAGGGAAGATCTCTGCCTTCTCTGGGCCTCAGGGGACCCACCTGTTTGAAATGTTGAACTCGGCGTATCGGTTAGCTATTGCTGTATAACGAACCGTCCCACAACTGAGTGATTTAAAACAAAAACCATTTATTATTTCTCATGTGTCTGCAGGCATCTGGTAGGTCACCTGGGGGCCAGTGGGTCTAGGATGGCCTCAGTGGGATGACCTAGCTTTGCTCCACGTGGCCCCAGACTTCTCATGGCAGGCACAGGGTCTGAAAGAGCAGGTAGAAGCATGTATATCCTCTTAAGCCCCTGGCTCAGAACTAGCACACGGTCACTTTCTTCACATTCTGTTGGTCAAGCAAGTTAAAAGCCCAGCCAAGATACAAGGGCTGAGGAAATAGGGCCCCATCTCTGTCTGCGAGCAGCTGCAAAGTCACGGAGCTGAAGGCATGGGTACAGAGAAGGGTGGAGAACTGGGAGTGCTTTTGTGATCCAACGCACTCGGATTCCTTCCTACTCTAACATCTCTGAAATCAAACAGCTCGTGGGTCACCGTGGGAGAAAAAAAGGGAGGATCCCCTTCATCTCAGGCCCAGGCTTGATGCGCCTTTCCTGGATTTGGGATAAATTGACCAGGCACCCAGTTACTGTCAGTGTGGAGCTCAGATCCAAATGGACAGAATTCAAGACACGGATTTCTTCAACTACTCCTTCTGCATTCATTGAGCACCCCTTGTGTGCCGGCTACTGAGCTAAGCCCCTAGGAGGTAAGTTAGCCCCTGCTTTCAAGACACGCTCAGGCCTTGAGCATAGTAGACAGAGGGTTGTGATGCAGCAGACATGGGTGTTTATGGAGTCACAGAGAAGGCGCCCCTGGATTTGTTTTAACACAGTGCCAGAGAGCACCCTGCAGCTTGGGTTTCCTTCAGCCCAATTCCGAGGCAGATCCATGGGCCTCTTTTTAGACCACATACAAATCAGGGGGCCTTAGGGTCCGACAGTTCCGCTAAAACTCCATGACTTGGAGTTGGGCAGCCCCATCCAAACCCCTCCAGCACTGGGCAGGCAGGAAGTGGAAAAATAGAACAAGGTGTCCAGGGCCTGCGTGTGAATCTGATTAGCCTCCTCCCGTGCTCTAGGACTGTCTCTGCTATTTGCAGCCGCAGACCAAGCCTACATATTACTCAGCGCCTGCAAGCAACTGAGCTTCAGAGGGAGTTATATAAATCCTTGTGTTTCCCATAGCCCCTCCTCAAATATATACCCAGCTGGCATTTTTCCTTAAATATCACTCATTTTTAAAAGGGGAAAAGATGTTGGTGGTGCTGAAATAGATCACACTTTAAAATGCAGAGTAGCAGAAGAGTCCGTTCAAATTATTCTCTTAATAGAGTTCTTCAGAGAGAGGAAGTGATGGGGGAACATAATCACTTCTTTTGTCGCTGGAGCAAAATCTAAGGACTGCAATCCATTTGTCTGCAAATGTGTCTCTTCAGTACAAATTGCAGCAAGCAATCCATTCCCAGGGTAAATGGTCTTTAATTAAAGTCAGTCAGTTGTCTTGGGTGGTTGGGGGGAAAGAGGGTTGTTTGAAACCCAAACCAATATAAATCTCCTTTCCCTTAAAAATAAAAAAGAATGTATTTTTTAAAATTACTTTCCCCCCCTGATTTGATAATTAGGGAAAAGTTTTGTTGATAAGTAAAACTATTCTGGCTCTATTCGTGAATAAAAACTTTGATAGTAAGGCCTCAGAAAAGCAGTATAAGAATTTCTGGAGCAATCCTGGTAAAAACACATCCTCGAACATTGATTTTTGTAGCTGAAGTGCATTATGTGTTTTGCATGAGCTTTTGAAAGCTTAGATAAATGAGGTGGCTCAGAAAGCAGATAACAAAATGGGAGGAAATTATACTGATCCAAAAGAAGATAAATGTCCACTAATTCCTAGATTAACATTTAAGACTCCTGTGTTGTTATAGGGGAATTTTTGCAATGCTGATAATGTGAGATTGGTTTACAGTGTCACATACCAGGTAGAATCAACAAGGCCTTGTTTGAGTTCTCGGAGTCAGCTATACTCAGAAGGAGGTAGAGTTAATGCAGCAACCTGGCGGTGCCCTGGTACCTGTGTTAGAACGCAACACTATCCCCAAGATGATGTATTTTAGGGGAGACATTGACGCTCAAGGTCAACTATGTTAAATTTGCACTCTTGAGTTGCAAAAAACAACAACAACAAAAGACTCAAGCCCGTTTGGTTTAAGCCCAAAGGAATTTACTAGATCACCTGATTGAAATCACTAGGATTAGACATGGACTTCAGGCACAGCTTGATCCAGGCATCAGATGAAGTCACTAAGACTCAGTTTTTCTTTCTCTGCCCCTGTGATCTACTTTCTCAGTTTGGTTACAGCTCCTTTAGCTTCCATCCACCCAATCTGTGCATGGCATAAAAGTGCCATTTTCTTAAGTGTTTCAGGACGTCCCAAGATTAGCTCTGATAAGCTTTAGTCAGGCCCATGGCTCTGTCTGTCCCTGACTAATCCTTATTTCCAGAGAAATGAAAGGTGTGGATTGGCTGAAGTCTGGATCACATGATCATCCCCATCGCTCAGGGTCTGGATGGTCCCTCCCCAAGAAGGACATGGATTAGGAGTGAGGGAGGAGAGGAAGTACTCAGAGGGTGATTTAAAGAAGGGTATGTGCATACTGACCTTTGAAACCTCAGACTTCTGCTCCATCAGCTTTTCATTCTTTCCTTCCACAAATACCTGAGATCCCACAGCACATCTTCTGGAGCTAGGTCCAAGGGTTAGAGTGGTTTCCAGGAGGGTCCAGGCGCTGCCCGCAGAGAGCAAGTTCAGTGCGTCTCGTGTATGTCGGTTAACTTGGGCTGCTGTAACAACATACCATGGACTGGTGGCTTAAACAACAGAAATTTATTTCTCACCGTTCTGGTGTCTAGAAGGCCAAGATCAAGGTGCCAGCAGTGTGAGCTTCATTCTGACACCCTTTTTCTTGGCTTGTAGGCCGCTGCGATCATGCTGTGTGCTCACACCTCACGTGACTTCTTTGTACACATGTCAGGGGAGGGAGAGAGACAGACAGAAGGCCAGCATGCTCTCTGGCACCTCTTCTTATGGGGATACTAATCCCGTCAGAGGGTCCTACCTTCATGATTTGTCTAACCCTAGTTATCTCCCGGAGGCCTCATCTCCAAATGCCATCCTTTAGGAGTTAGGATTTCAACATATCGATTTTAGGGAGACACAAACGTTCAGTCTATAACATCATGCTGGAACTTGAATCATGGTCTTCCAGCCAACTTGATGTTTTTCCCGAGAACCTGCTGGGTGCCAGCCCTGGAAACAGTAAGATGGGGAGCACTGGGGCCCTGTCCCCAAGCAGTGTAGACAAATCCTGCTGGTGGTGGTGTCTAGGAGAGCCTACAGCACTGGGAGAAGAGCACCTCACTGTTATGTCTTTGCTCATTCTCTTACTTAGATAGGATTCTACTGAAACTAAAAGAAAACCCCAAATAGCAGTGGCTTAAACAGAATAGAAGTTATTTCCCTTTTACAAGTCTGGGTAGTCAGTCTAGGACCGGTATGGTAGCTCCACTCTCAACAGCAACTCCCGCTCGTCTCTTCCTCCTTAGTGATGCCTTCTACCTTGTAATCCAAGGGGGCTGCTCGGGCTCTAGTCATCACGTCCATGTCCCAGCAAGCAGGAAGGGAAAACAAGGATGAGAAGGAATGTTGCCGCCCTTCAAACATATTTTGCAGAAGTTGCACCCACCACTCCCTCTGACATCCTGTTGGCCGAAACGTGCACCCGTGCTCAGCTAAAGCTGTGGCTTCTGTGTCTCTGCAAGTCAAGGGAGAATGGACATTAGGGAGCAGCTGACAGACTCGGCCACACTTGTTTGTTCTGCACGCAGGTCCCTGCCCTTTCTTCTGTATGTCTCTCAAATTCATTTTTAAAACCCAAGCTGGCACACGACCTCCTCCATGAAGTCTCGCTCGTTTTAACCCCAGTGAAATAATTCTAGCCCTTTTTCCCCACTTACTAATCAATTATATTGAGGTATAATTTCATACAGTAAAATGTACACGTTTTAAGCATACGGTTCAGTGCCTTTTGACAGATGCTTTTAACCACCACCAACATCAAGATGCGGAACGTTTTTTTTTTACCTCTGAAAGTTCCCTCATGCTCCATTGCAGTTCCTATTTCCTCAACTTCTGGCTCAGGCAATCACCGATCTGCTTCCCGTCAATCTAGATTAGTTTGAACCTTCTGGAGTTTTTTATAAATAAAATCCTAATATAATAATAAATATAATAAAACGAGTGTATACTCTTATGTCTTGCTCTTTCGCTTAACATAATGTTTTTGAGGTTCATCCACATTGTTGTATGTATCAGTAGTTTGCTCCTTTTTATTGCTCACTAGTCCTGTCGTGCGGGTGGGCCCTGGCTGGTTTATCCAGTCACCAGCTGGTGGGCATTTGGGTTGTGTCCTCTCTGGGGCTCTTACAAATCAGGCTGCTTTGCCTCTTCGTGTATAGGTCATTGTACAGATGTGCATTTTCATTTCTCTTCTGCATATGCCCAGGAGCAGAATTGCCGGGCATTATATGAAGTGTCTGTTTCACTTTGTAAGGAGCTGCCAAACTCTTTTTCAAAGTAACTGTACTGTGTTCCATCCCCCCCAGCTCCAGCTGCCCACATCCTCACCAACACTTGGTATGGTTTGCTTTTTTTTTGTTTTTGTTTTTTAATTTTAGCTAATCTGGTGGATAAAGATATCTCATTGTAGCTTTATTTACTTTACACACTCATCTCCCTCTCTGTCTCTGTCTCTCTGTGTCTGTCTCTCTCTCTCTCACACACACACACATACACACACTTCCCATTCTCCATTCCTTCTATTACCGAATATTAACAAACTATTGATTACTCGGTATTTAACATCATTCTGGCAGCTCCGCATGGCTGGTCCTGACACGGCTGGCTTCCTTCTCTTTCCTACATAACTGTGTTCTCTGCAGTTTGTAACTGTCCCACTTGTTTGCCGCTTAGTTTGTTGCAGTTGCCACCACCTCTGCACACGCTCCCTGCTGGGGACGTTCCTCTCAGTGTGTTCAAGTGCATTAGGTGTGTCACCGGTTTCTTCCTCTTGAGGGTCTCTCCTTGAGCCCCTGACTGGCTCCGATCTGGAGACTTGACCCCCCAGACCTGCTGCACAGCAGCTCCTCTCTGGGGATCTTTTGGCCTCTCTTGGTTTGATTTTTTTAATAGTTAATGTTGACATATAAGTTACATGCCATAAAATTCACCCATTTTTAGGTGTGCAGTTCCGTGAATTTTAGTATATTTACAGAGCTGTATAAATAGCACCACAATCTAATTTGACATTTTCAGTACCTAAAAAGAAACCTTGTGCCCATTCCCACCCCCGGCCATAGGCAACTACCAGTTTACTCTCTGTCTCTGTACTTTTGCCTTTTCTGGACATTTTGTAAGATTGGAACCATGCAGTCTGTGGTCTTTCACGTCTGGCTTGTTTCACTGAAGATCATGTTTTCAAGGTTCCTCTGTGTTGTAGCATGCATCACTTTCTCTTTATTGCAGAATAATATTTCGTTAAGGATATACTGCATTTTATGTGCACGTTTTTCAGCTGATGGACAGTTGGGTTGTTTCCAACTTTTGGCTGCTATGAATAATGCTGCTGTGAACATTCGTGTATAGATTTTTGTGTCAACGAATGCTTTTATTTCTTTCGGGTATGTATGCCTAGGAGTGGAATTGCTGGGTCACGGGAGGCCTCTTTGTTGAACTTTTTGAGAAACTGCCAAATTGTTTTCTAAGGAACCTGCACCATTTTACATTGCCATCAGCAGCGTGTGAGGGTTCCTATTTCTCCTCATCCTGGCCAACACCTGTGATAGTCTGTCATCCTTTTTATTCTAGTGACCCTAGTAGGAGTCATGTGATCTCATGGTAGTTTTGATTTGCATTCCCCTAATACCCAATGATGCTGAGCTTCTTTTTGTGTGCTTATTGAGCGTTTGTGGATCTTCTTTGGAGAGATGTATATCCAAATCCTTTGCCCATATTTTAATTGGGTAATTTATCTTTTCTATTGTTGAGTTGCAGGAGTTCTTTCTATATTCCAGATAACAGTCCCTTTTGGATATATAGTTTGCAAATATTTCCTTCCATTTTGTGGATTGTCTTTCACTTTCTTGATGATACAGTATTTTTTTCTTAAGATTTTATTTATTTATTTGAGAAAGAGAGAAACAGAGATAGCAACGGAGATAGCGAGAAAGAGCATGAGCCAGGAGGAAAGGGAGAAACAGGCTCCCTGCTGAGCAGGGAGCCCAAGGCAGGGCTTGATCATGACCTGAGCCAAAGGCAGATGCTTAACCGACTGAGCTGCACGCCTTGATGGTCTAGTTTTCAACAAAAGTTTTAAATTGGTTGTAGTCCAATTGTCTATTTTTTTCTTTGGTTACTTGTACTTCTGAGGTGTCATATCTAAGAATCCATTACCTAACCCAAGGTCATGAACTCCTGTGTTTTATTCTAAAAGTGTTTCAGTTTTAGCCCTTACTGTAGAACTGTGATCTATTTTGAGTTGCTTGATGTGTATGGTGTGAGGTAGGAGTCCAACTTCATTCTTTTATGTGTGGATATCTAGTTGTCCCAGCACTATTTTTTGAAAAGACTATTCTTTCTCCATTGAGTGGTGTTAGCGCCCTTGTGGAAAAGTAGTTGACCGTAATGTAAGATTTTATTTCGGGACCATCAGCTCTCTTCCACTGATCTCCATGCCTGTCCTTATGCCAGTATCACACTGTCTTGATTATTACAGCTTTGTAGTTTTTAAAACAGGAAATGTGAGTCTTCCAACTTTGTTTTCCTTTTTCAAGATTGTTTGGGCTATTATTTGGCTATTCCTTGTATGAGTACTTGTACTTCCTTATGAGTTTTAAGATCAGCTTGTCAATTTCCACCAAAAAAGCCAACTGGGATTTTGATAGGCATTACATTGAATTAATTCGGGGACTATTGTCATCTTGACATTATTGAAGTCTTCTTGTCCACAAATATGGAACATCTTTCCATTTATTTAGATCTTTAATTTCTTTAAACAATGCTTTCTAATGTTGGTGTACAAGTCTTGGAATTCTTTAATTAAATGTATACCTAAATATTTTATTCTTTTTGGTACTATTGTAAATGGAATCATTATTATTAACTCTAATAGTGTTTTAGGATTTTTTAATTTTTAGGATTTTAAAATTCCTTAGGGTTTTTTTTTAAAGATTTACTTATTTGAGGGACAGGGGCAGGGGGAGAGGGAGAGACAGTCCCAAGCAGACTCCATAATGAATGCAGACCCTGACGCAGGGCTCAGTCTCACCACCCTGCGATCTCAACCAGATTCTGACCAAGAGTCAGATGCTTAACTGATTGTGCCACCCAGATGCCCCAGTTCCTTAGGATTTTTTATGTGTAAGATTATGTCCTTCATGGAGACAAACTATAAGAGACTTAATCATAGGAAATAAACTGAGTGTTGCTGGAGGGAAGGGGAATGAGGGGATGGGGTAGCTGGGTGATGGACATTAAGGAGGGCACATGATGTAATGAGCACTAGGTGTTATATAAGATTGATGAATCACTATCTCTGAAACTGATAACACTCTGTATGTTAGTTAATTGAATTTAAAAACAAACAAAAGGATTATGTCTTCTGCAAACAGATAGTTTTGCTCCTTCCTTCCAACGTGGATGCCTTTTGTTTCTCTCTCTTGCCTAAATGCCCTGTCTAGAATTTTCAGTACAGTGTTAAGTAGAAAAAGATGTCCTTGTGTGTTCCTGATCCTAGGGGGGGAAGCTTTCAGCCTTTCACTATTAAGTATGATGTTAGCTATGAGTCCCTCTTGTTATAAAGCCCCAATTTTCTGGATCCCTTATCTTTTTTTTTTTTTTTTTTTTTACACCATCCAGTAGTTTCCTGGAAAAGAGTGCAATGAGGAGAATTGAGGGGGTAAAATATTTGAAACTTTTAAAATCAGAAAATCTCTCCAGTCTACTCTCATGCTTAATTGCTAATGGGCTAAATAAAGAATTGTAAGATGAAAATCATTTTTACTCAGAATTTTGAAATCGGTTCATTGTTTCTAGATTCTGGCATTACTGATGCCGTTCTGATACCTGATCACTTGTATGTGACCTTTGTCTTTTCTCTGGAAGCTTATAGGATCTAACCTTTGTTGACGATGTTTTGAAATTTCATGATGATGTGTCTTAGTGTGAATCTCTTTTTAGCCACTGTGCTGGGAAATCAATGGACCTTCTCAGTATGCAAACCTATGTCCTTCAGTCCTAGGAAGTTTCTTGAATTATTTTGTTTGATTATTTTCTTCCCTCCATTTTTCTCCATTTCTGAAATTCCTGTAGTTTGGACATTAGACTTCCTGAGTTGGTCCTCTAAATTTCTTATTTCTCTTCTATTTTCTCTTTCTTTCCCCCTCCACCATTTAAAAAAAATTTTTTTGGTTCCACTCTGGGAAATTTCCTCAAATTTGTATTCCAACTCTTCTATGAGTTTCTTATTTCTACTGTCAAACTGTGTATTAATTCCAAGAATTCTGTTTTATTTTGTGAATGTTCTATTTTGAGTATCCCTTTTTTAAAATTTTTTATTATTTTTTTTAAGATTTTATTTATTTATTTGACGGAGAGAGAGATCACAAGTAGGCAGAGAGGCAGGCAGAGAGACAGAGAGGGGGAAGCAGGCTCCCTGCTGAACAGAGAGCCCGATGCGGGGCTCGATCCTAGGACCCTGAGATCATGACCTGAGCCGAAGGCAGAGGCTTTAACCCACTGAGCCACCCAGGCGCCCCTGAGTATCCCTTTCTTATTTCATGGATGTAATATGTCCCTCTGAGGATATTATTCTGTGTAGTTTCCTTCCTCCTGCAGAGCCTCTGTGTCGTCTAAATTTACTTTTCCTATGTGTGTTTATTTGTAGGTATGTCTAGCTCACATGTTAATTTTTCCGTAGATGTTTGGGGATCCTTGGTTGTGTGCTCATGTTAAACGTGGGTCAGAAAACAAGGTGGCTGGAGCTCCAGTGTGGTAACTGGGCTTTCCTGGCTGATGCCTCACTGTAGGGCGATCTGACAGTGGACTTCTTGATATAGGTTCTTGCTTTCTAGGGCTGGCCAGATTCTGCAGAGAGGATGTTTCCATTCTGCTACCTAGAGGGTGGACTCCTGGCTCCAGCTTGCTGAGAGTCGGGTGGGTAGGGAGGGCTAGGGGACAAGTGGGATAGTCCAGGAACCTTCACCTAACCCTCATACTCTCAGGGTGAGTCCCTGTGCCTCTTCCAGGTATCCCACAGTCCAGAGGACCTCTGTCTTACTCCCTCTCATGATTCAAGCTCTAGTCTTCTGCTGGAGTAAGACAGGGACATGTTCTTGGCTGAGGAGGGGTAAGGAGGAGATCTAGGGGTCTTACTGCCTTTAAGCTGACTTTATACAAATCCTCTTATTATCCCAGTTCCGGAGATGCCTGGTGGTGTCGCCAATTACAGAAACATTGAAGTTACTGATGGAGACCTGGTGTGTGTTTGCTCTCAAGCTTCAGGGCTTACATTCTGCTTTCTTGGCTTCGCTAAGTCAGTGTTACACACCTGTCTCCTCTCCAGCTGCCAAACCTTTCCTGCTGTTGTCTTTTCCTCTGTTTGCTTTGTCCTTGTGGATTGATGCTTTTTAAAAATAATTATCACACTGTTGTTTTAGTGGAGTTTCAGGGAAGAAACAGACGTTAATGCATTTACCCAGCCTACTCTCTTTAACCACAATCTCTTGCAATCCTAGTTGTTTGGTTCCCTGAACTTCAATGCCATCAACTGTTTCGGTTATATATTGCCACAGTGATGCTGCCTAACAAACACCCACAGACCTCACTGGCCTGCAACAAAAAAAGTGTTTATTTAGCAGGAAGGTCTTCGGGGTTCAGCTGCTCCTGGCTGTGTCAGCCCAGTGACTGCTGGTCTTGAATGGGCTCACCCTCGTGCCTGGGGGCGGCTGAGTGTGGGCTGATCTAGGAGACCCTTGCCTGGGACAACTGGGTGACTCAGCTCTGCTCCATGTGTCTTCCATTTTCAGCAGGCTAGTCCAGGGATGTTCTCATGGCAATGGCAAAGGGGCAAGAAAGCAAGGGGAAATGTGCAAGTGCTTTTTCAAGACTCTGCTCATATCATGTTTGCTGTCATTGGTTAAAGTTAGTCTCATGGCCGAGCCCAAAGTAAAAAGAGAGGGTCGGACACCCTGCTCAGAGTGGCGAAGGGCATGAACAGAGGGAGGGGTGAGGAACTGGGGCCATTGATGCAGCCTCTCTACCACAGGTGTCCGGGCTTGGCTCTGGAGCAGAATGCCCCTACCCTCAAGTTGTCTTCTACTAAACCCAGAGTATGTTGCCTAAACCAGGAACCTAGGGTCCTGCCACCCTGATCTGTATTCAGCCGACAGAGTCATTCCTTTGCTTACTACTTGGGAGCGATGCTCTCCATCTCTAAGACAATCAGAAATGATCTCTCCGATAGAGAAATGTACTCCCCAGGTGCAGGCTGGGGCCGTAGATCACAGGCAACCGATTTAATCTGCTTAATTATTTGATTCAATCAGAAGTTGGCTTAATTATTTTCTTGCTTCTCACCTCTTTTTAATCCATTCTGGAAACTGATTATGTCTTTAACACCAACCCAGAGATAAGCGTTTCAATTGGGAAATGTAATTAGCCAAGTAAAATGAACATGGGCGCTGCCTTTTGTCAAAGCACCATTAAAACCCAACTCTGGTCAATACCAATGTGGTATGAAGACAAAGCACAGTTTGCACCTCTTGTGACTGGAGAGGGGAGGCCCACAGGAGGTAAGGAATTAGGCATCTTGGGATCTCAGCAAAAGAGGCTCATTCATTCATTCATTCATTCATTCATGAGACATTTCTAAGCCAGTTCTGGGCTACGGCTAGAGATGCTAAGGTGAGCTGGCCAAAGAGTGTAGGGGGAAGGGCCTACACATGATTGTGTTGTACGAAGTGTGGGGACTACAAAGGAAGGAGCCCCTGATTCTACCTCTGGAGCTTCCTAGAGCCGGTCACATTGAGCTGGGCCTGGAAGGCAGAGAAGAGGTGGAAGGCGCACCAGGTGCAAGGGCGTGGCAGCGTGAGAGCCAGGAGAGCACGCAGAAGCCACTAGAGCAAGGCCACCAAGGGCCTCTTGGGCCGTGCTAAGGCCTCCGAGGGCACAGGCGTGTGGTGTGTCTTTGGGCCATTTCATTTCTCAGTTCCTCTCTCCCTGCTAGGAGTACTAGGATTCTCCTACTAAAGTGTTTGTTTTAATAGAAATTTAAAATATATGCCTTTTGAGGGAGACACTGAATAATCTGAAACCCGAGGGATGGATTCAGGGCAACTGAGAACCACAGATGTGCATTCTAGAGCTTAAGAATGGGAGGGCAGGGGAAGGGAAGGCATTCTGGACAGAAGGTCCAGCCGGGGCAAAGGCCTGGTGGTCTGGACCATTGAATTGAGTATGATTGCAGCATGAACTGAAACGTGGGTAATGAGCCACCCAGGTGGGCAGGACCAGGTCCACCAAGGGCCTTGTAGAGAGCAATTGGAGGCCAGTGGCTTGGCCTAAACGTCTACAGTGGGGGGGGGGGGGGGGCTGCAGACACGGGGGCCTTCCTAACGCAGCTTGAGCTGTAACTGCTGCTTCAGACCCCCTCCTACGAGTCTTTACTTTTTCAAAGGCTCTAAGTGCTCACATCAGTGGTCACTGGTTTGCTTGGATCCATGCCCGAGACCGAAGTGTGTCTGGAATGTGGAGAGGTGGAGAGGTTCCCTGGCCAGGTGGCTGCTGCACCTGGAGAAGGGGAGCGAGGACCCTCTGCTGCCGGGGCCGAGAAGAGGTTGAGCCTCCACACCTGCACCTACCTGGTTCCTATTTACCTTAACCTTCGACCATCCTTATAGAGAAGAACTTGGCCGAGGGAGACCATGAGCTAAGGGAAGTGGTCAGGCTGCCCATCCCCCGGGGCCCCACACCCTCCGTGTACCACCCCGTCTGAGCCACGTGCACTCGTGTGTGGAATGGAGTGGGGACCAACACGGGTGCAATCGTGGATCCTGCTTTGTCGCTGGGTAGGACCTTGCAGCCTCTTTCCCTCCTTCCCCAGGTGGGGCCCTTCGCACTGGGGAGACAAGTGGGGTAGGGAGGGAACACCAACACTGAAGGCACGAAGGCTGTGGTTCCAGCTTCCTTGCTATGTGACCTTGGACAAGTCACTCAGCCTTGTCGTCTGGCAATTGCAATAGCGTAGCCTCCTAAGCCGTGGGGCTGAAGGAAATGCTCGGGGTAGTGCCTGGCCTGCAGGGCGGACGGGACAGGTGGCTGTGATAGTGGTGGGGGCCGCAGGACCCGGCTCTGACTGCTGCCTGGGGGACTAGCCGAGTGGCCTTGGGCAACAGTTGTTAATCTCCATGAGCCTCAGTTTCCCCCTCAGTGAAATAAGGGTGACGGCACCCCTCAGGATCAAATACGTGCATTGCTGTGCGTGAGAAGACTTGGGAAATGGATGCTTTTTGTCCTCGTTGTTTCTTCTCGGTCTCTCCAGAGAGCTTAGTCCAGGGTGGGGAGGGTCTTTGCTCAGTCAGGTGGTTTGAGGGCTTCTCGGGGGCCCCCCAGCCAGAGCTGTCGAGGGGCAATGGGAGAAGGAGAGAGCTCGGAAAGTAGAGAACGTCTGGTCTGCTGCACCTGCTCACCCCCACCGGAGAACCGGGCAGCGGGGCCCTGACGCTAGGGGCATTCTCCACCCCTGCCCCCAGGCTGTGGGAGAGGAGGCCCCCTCAGCAAAAGGACGCGTAATAACCAGGGTCCTGTTAAAGTTGGGGACGGCCAGATTCAGCTCTTCACATCACATACTGAGCAGGCCTTCCGCCTGTCTCCCTGTGGGTCTCAGCAGCCGTCCTGGGCTGGGAGTGCGGTACCGCCTCGGAGCAGCGTGCAGGGGGAACCTCAGCCACCCAGGCGGCCTTCCATCCTGAGCCTTGGGTCCCAGCCAGACTGGCTGCCCGAGCTCTCAGCCACACAAGATTCTCAGATCTTCAAAGGCAGCAGGCGCATGTCCTGAGCACAGAGCCTGGCAGGAGGACACGAGCTCCGGAGAATGTGGGGGCTGTGCAGAGACATGATAAGGTTTTGATAACGGTGTCTACCTGACATGTCTGAAAAATCAGGCATGCAATTTCCTGCTAATGAGTTGTGAGAGGCTGGAACTAGTCATCAGAAGGCTGGGCTGCCTCCTCCCCAGGGGAGCTGCCAGGAGAGGGAAGCCAGGCGCCAGTCCCCTCTCCCAGGGGGCTCAGCTATTTGGGGATCATCTCTGTTGAGGGACAGAACTAAAACCTGGAGTGAGGTCAGGCTCTGCTGGTGGACCTTGACCCCTTGCCTAGAGCTTCTCCGAGCCCCTGGCTACATTTCCCCTGCCCCAGCAGGGTCCGTGCAAAGTCCCCTCTCCTTCAGGCTCTGGGAGAGATGGAAGGCAGTAACACCAGCAATGAATGGCTCCTCTCTAGTACTTCCCTGCTTGCAAAGCAGCACTCACATTTGTCATCTTATTGGACCTTCGTAACAATCCGCGTGAGAGAAACTGAGGCTCGGAGAGGCAAAATAACATGCCCAAGATCATTGCATCGAGTGGGTATATTTATTTAAGGTAACGCTGGCTGATGTAACAGATCAACCCAGAGAGCTCAATGGATTGAGACATTTATTTCTTGCTCATGTAAAGTCAAACTGATGGGAGGAGGAGGGGGCTCTGTTCCTCATGGTCACGTAGGGACCCAAGGCGAGGGAGGCTCCATCATCTTCTGATGGTCACTCCCAAGGTTACCTTGGCCTTGGAGCATCCCACAGGCAGATCAGGCCTCAAGGTGGTGTATGTACTTTATGTGAAGGGGTGGGACATACAGTTCCTGCCCGGGCAGCAGTTTTCCCATGATGGCTTTGCCCCAGCGAAGGGGAGTGGGATCTTTGCTGGGCCTAGGACACAGTGTTTTCCTGGAACAGAGGTTGGGGACACTGGATCAGAGTTTGATGGGGGGTGGTCACTTAGAGGTCAACAAGTGTCTGACGTGGACTGAGACCTAGAAGAAGACACAGGATGTTCCTGACCCTGTGAGGAGCCTGGACCGCATACCATCCCAACCTTTTCCACGGCCCTCCCCGTGGCCCCCCAGTTAGCTTCTAATGCACACAGCTGCCGCAGGCCTGCCCTGCTGACACCCCTCGGTGGCTCCCCGTGGCCCTCTCGACAGAGTCCACACCCTTTAGTCTGGCATTGACAGACCTTCACAGGAGGGCTCCAAGTTAGCTTGCAGCATTCCCCCCTCCTCACCCCGCCCCCATATATGCTCTGCTCCTGCCTGACCAGCCTCTTCCCGTGGGGCCTTTGCACATGCCGTGTGCCCTTCTGCCTGGATGTCTTTCCTCCAGTTCTTCACCCTGCAGACTTCTGCTATCCCTCCCAATCCAAATCAGAGGTTGTGCGGCCCCCTTCAGCCGGGAGCCGCTTAGCCAGCCCTGACGGACAGTTTACTGTGTACCAGGCACTATACCAAAGGCCTTATAGGAATTAACTCCTTCACAGCCTGCCAAGCCTCCAAGGTGCCCATCCCGTTTTACAGAGGAGGAGCCGAGTCTCTGAGAGAGACAGGAATGTGTGTGAGGTCGCCCAGCTAGTGAGGGGCAGACAGGTTCCAAAGCCAGGTGTGCGCTGCCAGCTAAGACGACCACTGGCTATACTCCTGCCTTTTATTAGCACCTGTCACAATACGTCATTAGTCTTCATTTACTTAATAGTTGGCCTTGGACGTGCTGTCTTTCTGAGAAGGCGGCTGCCGACTTCCTGCGGGCAGAAGGCAGGGCCAATCCATTCTGGAATCTCCCTCACCACTGTCCCCACCACCGCCGTGCCGAGGTCTGGGTGGCGATTTTCTCTCAAATAAATCCCTCGCCCTCCGCTGAGAAGCAGAACCAGAAATTCCTCAAGTTATCGTCTGTGATAATCCCCTCCCTGCTTGCCTGTCAGTTCTTGAAAGTTAACCTGAAACCATTTGAAAATGATCTGAGAGGCATAGACCAGCCTTCTCTTTGCATGATTAAGTACGATGGCTTTTTAATGATTGGAGCTGTGCCTTCTGCGGTTTGACAAAAATGGATTACCATATATTTCTGAAAACCGTGTCGCTGAAATCAGATTTTTTTTCCATTTTCTCGGTCGTCCTCACAAACCTTTGCTGAGAATGACAAATACTCGGGGCTTTAATTGTTCAGCCGCATGAGGGTGGCGCCTCCAAGTTCCGAGAACTGCTCTCTTCGGGGAAAGCCTTGAAAGGCTCCTGGGGTTCGATCTTTAGGAAATTGAACTGTGTGTTTTCTCTGAAGCAGGGAGAGCTGTCTTCTGGGCTTGGCGTATTTGCTGCATTTGTGAATTGCTTTGGCCCCAAGATCCAAAACAGAGGCAGCTTTTACCCAGGAAGCACGCTCAGGATTGCCATACAGGCATGCGGAGTGGGCGGGTGTGGGCAAGTGGAGTGAGGGGCCTCTCCCTGCTCAGCCCTCCCACAGACCTTCCGCCTCCTGCTCCCTCTTCCTGTCAGACTCTGCTTTATCCAGGCTGCCTGCACCTTCAAGGGGGGCTGTTATCAGTCTCTTTTGACAGATGTAGACTCACGGCTCAGAGAGGTTAAGTAACTTGGGTATGGCCACACAGCTGGTAAAATACAGAGCCAAGGCTCGAACATTGTGACCAGAAGCCTGTGCTTTTTCCACTGTCACTACTGCCTCTAAAAACATCAATTTTAATCAAGTGGAAGGTGACTCACAGGCACCCCCTGCAGCCCATTTATATTTAAAGAAAAAAAAAAAACACCTCACTGTACACCTACCAATGTCAGTCTCTCTAGTGACGTGCGTTATCTGACATTATCCCCATTTCACAGATGAGGATGCTGAGGCTCACGTGGGTGAAGTAGCTAACCAGAGGTCACACAGGTAGGAATAGCCACGGTAAGGTTTGACTTGATGCCTGCCTGACTCCAAAATAATTTCCTCACCTCATCCTCTGTACAAAATAAAAATCTGTCCCCCTCACCTCAGTTAGGTGGTTAATGTGGAGAAGTCTGGCAGGGGGAATCCTGCATTACTATCTGTGTAAAATGCGTACAAGTATCTTTTCAGTTAAGGAGAGGGGATGGTGTGGCTTCTATTAGATTCTAGAAGGAGCCTATGGACCAAAGAAAGGGAAGGTCCCTGGTCAGTAGAGTGGGGTGAGTCGGTCCCCTCCTCTTCCCTGGGTGCTGGGAGTGAATCAGGTGGGCCCATAAATGGCTCGAGGTGGCAAGGGCCACCTGGTCTGTCCTCTGGTCGTGCCCGCTCTGGCTCCTTCTCAGCTCTCCAGGTTAACTCAGTACATATTTACTGAGAACCTCCTGAGTGCGCAGCGTTATACTAGTCTCTTTGATGATTGCAAAGATGAATACGGTCAGGATCTCTGCCTTCTGGAGCTTTGGCCTGTCAGAGAGACAGTCCAACACAGATCCTCCCGTGAGTCAGCCTGGGCCGAGTGATTAGCAGTGGGACCCAGAATGGAGCAGGGAGGAAGCATCACCCCTAGATCTGAGAAGGCTTCGTGGAGGAAAGGGGCCAGGCTGGTCTGTGCATCATGGCAGGGCTCCTGCAGGGGGAGGCCCCCAGCTCTTCACACATAGACAGTGCCTACGCCCCAGGGGCATTGCCTAGCCCACAGGCAAGGAGGGGGCCTGTGAGTCTTATGGCTGTGGGCATCTCCCTGGGATCCTCTCAGACCCTCTGAGTCTAGCTGGGGCGGCACAGCAGTGAAATGCAGAGTCTCTGTAGCAGACGGCCTGAGTTGGAACCTGAGTACACCCTTCATCAACCTCGGAAATGTTCAGGACCGCTCGAAGCATCAGTTTCCCCATCTGTAGAACAGGGACGCGAATTGTGCCCTCATCGTAGAGTTGCTGGGAGCTTACAAGAGGTGCTACCCGGGGGGCTCAGCAGCACGCATCCACCCCCACACAGGCTGCCGGCTGTGGCTTTGTGTCTGCGGGGGCCCCCGTGGGCGGCTGTGCGTCCCGTGTTGCACACACACTGTGTGACCGCCTCCCCCCGACCCCGGGATGGTTCTGCAAGGGAGAGTACAGGTGAGAAAACCGAGGCAGCTAGTAAGTGCGGCTCCAGGCTCACCCCTTTCTTCTAGCCCATTCCCTGCGGCTCGGCCATCCCAGCAAGTGGCAGAACGCTATCCTGGGGCATAGCTCTGTACCAGGCTCTCCCAGCACAGCCTCTGCCATGTGTCTGCGTCTTGGGTGAATAGGGCCTCTTTGATTTCCTTTCTGTTCCCGTTTCCAAAAATCATCACTCATCTTGTTATCAGAGCCACGCATCTGCAGGCTCTGGCCTGCAGGCTGTGTTTGCCACGATCAGTGCATAACTCTGTGTGGCCACGACGTATATCCAAGATGGCGCTGTGACCCCGCGCCTGTGGGCCTGGGAGCGGCCGGAGGTTCCCCTGCTGGGGCTGAGGTGAGGCAACCAGCTGACGTTGCCTTGCACTCGAGGTGAATTCTTCTTGTTCCTGGACTGCTGAACAGCTGTCCCCCAACTTGGGGGGGCATCACCAGTGGTTCTCAGAGGGTCTCAGAGCACAGGCCCGGGTGCTCTCTGCCACTCTCCTGCCCACCCACGAGCGACTAGTGGGCGCTCACCAACCAAGAGGGATAGCTCCCTGAATTACACCACATGGGGTCCCCTCTGGGTCCCCCTCCCAGCCACCCTTCACCCAGCAGCCAGAGATCGGGTCCCTAAGCCGTCCAGGCCTCTCCCTGAGTCCCCAGGGCTATGGAGCCAGGCCTCACCCCCTCACTCCCACCACTGTCCTTCTTCCTCACTGTGTGCGACCTCTGACCTCCGCTCTGCTCCACAAATGTGTCAAGACTTCCCGCACGTCAGGCCGTTCTCTGGGCTGTGCATTCGGCCTGGCTTGCGCCCACCCCCCTTTCATCCCGAGCTTCCTTCGGGCCTCAGCTCAGACGCCGGCCCTCCCCTGGCCTCAGGTCCCACTCTCTCTTCCTTTCTCATGTGCATTACTTTGTCCCTAGATGTGGTCTGTGTGACACCTGGTTGCTGTCATTCTTCCCCCACCAGACCTGCAGCTCTTTGAGGGCGGGGACCGGGACCGTTGGCTCCCCGCCATGTTTCAGCACCGGGCACGTCCTGAGCACTCAGAACTGTGTTTAGAGATGAAGAAGTAAATCTTGAGCAAGTGACTTAATTCCCTGAAGCCTGTCTTCACCTGTGAAGGAGGGACGATGACAGAGTTGTCACGAGGTTTAAAAAAGCTGTGTGTGAAACCTAGAGCACGGTGCCTGGCACGAAGCCAGCACTCGGCCAGTGCTCGCTGCGGTTATTTCTGTTAACCTCTGATGAGGAAGGCGTTGGTGGTTGGCGTTGAGGAGAATGCCACATTCCACAAGCAAACCTTTATGGAGTGGCTGCCCTTAGCTGAGACGAGACCTCGGGGTGTCACGGGGTGGGTCTCTGTCCCCCAGCACCTCACACCGCACAGGAACAGCCTCTGGCAAGGGGCGCTGCCTGTCAGGGAGGCTTCCTCACCTGGGAACGAGGTAGTGGAAGGACGGCAGCCATTTCTTCACTCAGCAAATCCCAGAGATGTCCCCCACCAGGAGATGGCCTGTTCCAGCCTAGATTAACCAGGCTTCCATTCATCCCTGAAAACACTCACTGCCTGGGATGGACTTGAGAAAAGGACACAGATGACACAGATTACCATACTGAAAGTGGAAAGAAATTCTTTTAAAGATTTTTTCTTTCTCTTTTTAGAGAGAGAGAGAGATCACAAGTAGGCAGAGAGGCAGGCAGAGAGAGGGGTAAGTAGGCTCCGTGCTAAGCAGAGAGCCTGATGTGGGGCTCGATCCCAGGACCCTGAGATCATGACCTGAGCTGAAGGCAGAGGCTTTAACCCACTGAGCCACCCAGGTGCCCCAAGAAATTCTTTTAATAAAAGAGTCCAGAGGAGGAAGACCTCAGGTCCAGGTGAGGGAATCAGGGATGTCTTTGCGGAAGCAGCAGCATTTTCTCGAGGACTTCGAGTAGCCATTGGATTGGGAGATACAGAGAGACATTTGGGGTGAGAGGAGGTAATACCTTAAGTAATGGGCTGGAAGCCTCAAAAGAGGGGACCAGAGAATCAGTCAGGTTGGAGGGTGGAGAACATAAAAAGACTAGAAAGAAATAAGACCAGAAGGATATTGTATCAGTCAGCCTCTTCCAAAATAATGCCGTAGAACGAATTATCCCACAACGAGTGGGAGACAACAATGAGCATTTGTTTCTTATTCGTGTGGTTGCAGATAGGCTGGAGTTTATCTAGGCTGTGCTCAGTGGGTTCAGTCTGCTCCCCCTCTCTCTCACTGTTCTTGGACCAGCGGCTGTTTGAGTCATTCTTCTCACGGTGAAAGGTGGGAGCACAGGAGGACAAGCCCAACCAGGCTGGCTTAGTTCAAACTTCCATTCAAGTCATGTCCATGAATCCCATGGGCAAGTCTCACAACCAAGCCTGAAATCAAGGGCACAGTTAATTCCCCACCTGCCGTGAAACCAGAGCAAATACCATGGACATGACCAAGGTTGATGGGCTGGAGATGTTTGCTTCTCCCATGGAGGTAGAGGGAGGGTACTGAGCGATCCCCTAACTTGCAGGTAAAAGCCAGGGAGAAGCCAGTATATGGAGGGACTCAGGAGCTGCCCAGGGCTGCAACTGGACTTTAATATCTCTTGGGGTGAGCAGGAGAAGACTCTGGTTTTTCTTTTCCTCCCAGTGAGGCAAGAAGTGTGTTAAGAATGCCACAGTGCCTGCCCAGCCCCATCTGCCTTCCCGAGGGCCCCTGCCTCCTGCCTGCCTGCCAGGAAAACCGTGCTATTCTTTCCTGCGGGGCCGGGGAGGCCCAGGACCTGCTAGGAGTCCTAGCTTTGCCAGCCCCTCTGTGGCTTCCTCTGCCGGAACTGAGCCTTATGATCACAGGCCCGTGCATTGAGCACCTAAGGTGTGGTGAGCGGGGCATATCCCATTCTCTGATGTTGAATGGCTGCTCAGTGCTCTTCGTACACGCTTGTCTGAAGCGGCCACACGTTCCTAAAAAGAAGAGCTTATCACCCCATTTTTCTGAGGTCAAGCCGGTCGCCCAAGATCACACAGCTGGGAAGGGACTAAACTAGGAGTAGAACGAAGCCTCCAGGATCGCGTGGTCTGGAAGGCGATGCCCGGTTACAGCTCTGCCTGCGCTTCAAGCCGCTGTGCGACTCTGGAGAAACCACTGTAGCCTCCTGGACTCCAGTTCCTCCGTCTGCCTTTTCTTCTCTCAGAGCTGTTCTAGGATAAAAAGCACTTGCAAACTTGACCCCCAGCTTTTTCAAGAGAGAGTTTTAAAATGCACATCTCCCAGTCAGACAGTACCCTCAGGTCTGACTTAAAAACAACCGAGGACAGCAGTAACATTTTAAAAACACACCGTGTTTTCCCATGAGGGGCCCTGTCTGGCCGACCACTTCAGTGAGCCGTGTGTGGTCGTTGGGTGCCCTGACCCTCGTTCGGCCACCGGCCACGGCAAACATCCCCTGGCCGGCCGTGGCAGCAAAGTGTGGCGTATGTCTGGGAAGGCTGGAGGAAGCCATTAGTCCACCAGTGCCGTGCCGTCTGCAGCAACCTGTTTTGTCCCGGTGACAGTGTTTTCCTTGGAGAGCTGGCCGCTGCCGCGTAGAGTTTTCTCCGAGGCCAAGAGGCCTTGTCAAGTGTCTGGGGAGCTCCAAGAAAGCGCCGTCCACATTTCCATGTGCCGTTCATTCATTCCCCAGCCCTACGTTCTCACCTTCGCTGTGCCTGGCCTGGGGGTGGATACCAGGCCCCTGGGTAGAGTCGGATCCAGCCACCGCCCCTGGGGTTCACAGGAGGGTATGGTGTGGTGGGGACAGTGTTGTGACCAAGGCACCTGCAGTGGAGCGGGACAGGCTGGCCCAGGAGGGAGTTGTCCCCAGGAGGGTCTGCTGGGTGGCTCAGGAATTCTCGAGCGAAGACTCAATGCTCAAGCCCAGGCCAGGACAAAGAGTAGGTGTCCCCCAAGCCAACTCAGAAAAGGAAGGCATCTCAGGTCTGGGGACCCGTGTCAGCAGTCCCCCCAGGGCATTTGGGGAGCTGTAGACCATCACCCGCACAGAGAGCAGCTGCCAAGGCCTGGAGCACAGGCACCTGCCCACGGTGCCCTGGGGACTTTGAATGTGATCTGGGCGCTGAGACCTTAATAAAGGGCAGGAGCACCATCAGACCTGACCATCTTATCGATTCACCTCTAGTAAGAGCATTCTGTCAAGTGCCAGGAATAGTTCCTAAAAAATATCTTTAGTCCCTCCAGAGGCTCCAGGAAACCTTTGCCTGGAAACACACATCCTCTGACGCAACTTGATGTGATCAGGAAATAGCCATCAGGGGAAGATTCAAGAAAAATGTTATTACTGGAGGGAAAAAAACCCGCCCCAGACCTGACAGAGTGCAGAGGTCCTGATCCCTGAAAGGATTTCGTGCTCCCTGAAGCCCTTGCCATACAAGACGGTGTGGTTTTACACAATCCCCTTTGGAATAGTGGGGATGTTGCTTTAATCATCCTAGAAACCCACATGACAGAACATTCCAGTTGCTACTCCTGCGTAACAAATTACTCCAAAACTTAGTGGCTTAAAACAATTATTTGATTATGTGCTCAGAGATTCGGTGGGTCAGGAATTCAGAAAGGGCACAACGGGGACAGCTTATCGATTTACCACCCTCAGCTGGCAAGGGGAACCTGACGGCTGGAGCCATCTGAAAGCTTTTGAATTCACATGTGGAACTGATGCTGGCTGTTGGCGGGGAGCTCCAAAGGGGCTGTGGGTCAGAAAATATAACACGTGGCCTCTCCATATGTTCTCTCCTTATGGGCTACCTGGTGCTTCCTCACAGTATGGTGGCTGGTTCCAAGCGCCTGTGTTCCAAGAGACAGGAAGTGGAAACTGCCCATTGCTTAAGGTCTGGGTCTAGAAACTAGCACCTCATCCCTTCTGGGTTATTCTACTGTTCCCGGTAGTCACAAAGGTCCGCCCAGATTCAAGGAGAGGAGCGGTGCCGGAGTCCCTCTCCTGGGGTGGGGTGCACTGTGGCAGCCCTTTTTGGGAAATACGACCTGCCCCACAGCCACACTGGTTTCTTTGGAAGCTGAGAAAGAAACACTTGTGTTGTTTCTTTACAGATTAAGAAAAGTGTCTGAGGATTATGTCATCAAATTAAACGTAACCGTTAGAGTATGGCTCTGGGGATGCTGCAGTAATAGGCTATGCTTTGGGTGATTTTTTTTTTTTTCCTTCCGAATGTTCTTCCTGCAGTTTATGTTGCCCAGCCTGACCCGTTTCTCTTTGCTAATATAACGTCCCAGAAAAACCTCACCGTCATTAATACGACAGAGTCGGGAGAGGGGGTACAAACCTCAGTCCAGCGGGGCAAGGGCTCCTGCCCAGGCAGCCCCAGGGGGAGGAGGTGACAGGAGCGGGGGTCCAGTCCCTCATGGAAACCGAGCCACACGTGACAAACCACTTCCCACGGGACGATGGCACACACCCGAGTAGCCACCCTGGCTGACCTGGCCTCAGCCTGGTGGCCGGGCCTCCCCTGACTGCTGGAACCTGCCCCTCGCGTGGTCCCCACGATGCCTGCGTGGCGGGCTCGGTCTGTTCAAACCAAACATTTACCTTTAACACTTCTGGGCGCCAGACTGCGGCCCCGCGCTGAGAAATGGGACTGAGCCACAGCCCACTCCGGACCCTCCCCACCCAGGGTGAGGGGCCCTTTACTTGCAAATGCTGGGAAGTGTTCTAGGCGGTGGAGGATAGCAGTGAACAAAACAGGGCTCTCCCCTCCGGAAGCCTGTGGTCCCTTAGGAGAAGACAGTGACAGGGACGCAGATCTACGTGTCACGTCCCTGGGATGAAGGTGCTGAGGAGAATAAGGAGATGAGAGAGAAGCAACGGGGGTGCCGTTGTGGCCGAGTGACGGGAACTGCCAAGGCCTGACACGGAGCAGGCTCAGAGGGCTCCAGGAGCAACAAGGGCAGAGCAAGAGAAGTGGGGGCAGAGGGGGAGATGAGGCCGAGAGGAAGCCAAGGCCCCATCACAGGGCCTCCGAGTCTGACGGGAGCCATGGGAGGATTTTGAGAAGGGGAGTAGCAGGCTAGGACTGGCATTTTCAACGGGTCCTTCTGGCTGCCGTGTTGAGGACAGACAGATGGAGGTGTGGGGGGTGGGGAGAGAAGGGGGAGAAGCCCAGGGACCAATTAGGAAGCTCTTGGAATAAATCCAAGAGAGAAGAAGGTGGCTGGACCAAGGTGGGAGCACAGAGGAGGTGAGAAGCGTGTGGAGTCTGGAAATCTTATAGAGATACCAGGATGGGAGGAGGGGAAGAGAAATGCAGAGTCAAGGGCCGGGGCACAGCTCTTAGAAGGAGGCGCTTGGCATTAACCACTGTGGTCAAGGAACTGATTTGGAGGAGCGGGAAGCTGGGGTTCGAGGCCAGGTCCTGGCTGGGAGTGGAGTCTGGGAGTCCCCAGCATGCGGGCGGTACTGAATCACTAAGGGAATGAGGGAGGTCAGAGAAGAGAAAAGGCCCAACAATGGAGCCCGTCGTAGAGGTCTGGAGAAGAGGAGGGACTCGCAGAGGGTACTGGGCAGGCCCAGCGACAGGGTTAGAAGGAAAGGCAAGAGGAAGAGTGGCATCCTGAAGGCCAAGGTCAGCTCGGAGCAAGCGTGACACCAGGGAAAGTAGTGTGGCCGTCAGGGACGGACCAGCCTTCTCCCGGCCCTGGGAGCTGTTGCTGGAGTCCAGAGACCGGTCTGAGGCAGACCAGAGCCCTGCTCTTATGGACGGACAGATTAACGGTTCCTCTGTGGTGCGAGGACAGTGGGGAGCCCTTGTTCTGGAGATGCGGGTGCACAGAAAGGGACCTACAGTGAGGGCCTGTAGGGGCTGGTGAAGATTTCTCAGGAGAGGAGGGTCGGGGGAGGCAGAACCTCATGTAGGCCGCGGGGTGGCGATCTCGGTGGCTTCCTGGGCAGGAGGGCACCAGGTGGGCTCTAGATGGCCCAGGAGAAGGTGGGGTGAGGGAGGCGGTTGCTAGCAGTCTGTGAAGAGTCACAGAAGGCAGGGCTGTAAAGAGGCCTCAGCGGCCCACTTGCGCTGGGGGCTCTGGCCTTTGGGGCTGCTTGGAGACAAGGTGCAGAAGAGGGGCAGAGAGGCAGTGGGGACCCTTGAGCTCAAGGAGCTCGCGGTTAGTTAGGTGAGCCGAGCCAAGCCCCGCGGTGCCGTCGGAGCCGGAGTGGTATGCACATGATTGGGCACTCCTTCAGCAGGAGGGGGTTAGCTGGGTGGAATCAGGGAAGTCTGCCAGGGGGAGGTGGGCCTTTGAGCACATGTGGGCTTAGAGTATGCCCAGATGCACAGAACAGCTTCCTTGGCCAAGCAGAGCACACGTGCAAAGGTGGGGAGGCAGGAGGGTGCGGCCCGTGTCCAGGAAGCACAGCTCGATGGGAGATGAGATCAGCCAGGTCCTTTAGCCTCAGACCCAGAAGCCTCACCCCCCCTCCCTGATTGCACAGGGACTCGGAAGCCGTTGCAGCTTCTGAGCTGAGGAGGGACACCATGGGATCTGGTTTTAGGAAGACAGGTCAGGCAGCAGTGTGCAGGGTGAGTTTGAGGGGAAAGGCTGAGGTCCCGGAGGTAGGAAGAGCTTCTGAGAGGCCAGGTGCACGCCCAGATCGGGGCGTTAGTGGCCTCGGCAGCAGACCCAGGTGGGACCCAGGTGACACTTTTCCTTTAATTTGGGCCAAAGGTTTTGCAAGCGGCAGTCATGCCACACTGCCCTGTAGGCCCGGGAGGTGCCGGTGATGCAAGAGCACCCCAAGGCCTGGGTGACCCCAGAAGACTTCGTGGAGGGGCTGCCCGGGGCCGGGGGAGGGGGGCAAGGAGGGCCACGCAGTTGGAGGAGTAAGCTCACGTGTACCCAGTGCGGTGCCGGCTCCTCTCCGTCCACCGCCCCATTCAGCCCTCCCCGTGGCCTTATGAAGTCAGTCCCACTGTCATCCCCATTTCAGAGACGAGGAACATGAGACTCCAAAAGGTACGGTGACTTGCCTTGGCACGCAGCTGGTACGTGATGGAACCAGAATTTGAACCCACATCTCCCTGAAAGGGCCTGTGTTTCAAGAGAAGCTACGGGCCCCCGGGAATAAGAACAATGAACTGATTGATCGAGCGCTTACTCTGTGCCAGGCACAAACAGGTGTCTTTATCAGAAAGGCCGGCCCCCGTGTGCTGCATTTATCCCAGCTCGGGAACCTGCAGTGGCTCCCCGGGACCTAACCCGGTGGCCTTCCCTCACTTTACAGACGAGAGCTTTGACAGTGACAGCAGGTGTGTTGCTGGCCCAAGCTGGGGTTTGTTCTTTTAACCTACCTCACGGCCTCCTGCCTGGCAGGCTGGGGCCAGGGGCTGGGGCCATCCTTGATCCTTGTGCACAGCAGGGGTTCAGAGCTGGAGGTGGGAGAGTGAGCCAACCTGAACCCGCCTCAGGGCCGAGCCCAGTGGAGCTTCCAAGCCGGCTGCCTGACTTTTTGTCCCCCTTTGGCTCTGTGCGTGGAAATCCTGTCCCCGTTCACTGAATGGGGTGTGTGTCTCCCCCCCCCCCCCCCCCCGCCGGGGGAGCTGACCCAGGCCGGCTGCAGGTAAGGATAGAGTTGAATTCGGCATTGGGCCTTCTCTCTTGCCCAGCCTGGCCGCTGCGTAACCTCTGGCCTGGAATGAAAGGCTTTCCAATAAGTGCCTTGCTGGCCCGCGGCCCAGCTGCGCAATAGGTGTGGGCCGGGGTGAGAGATCACCGGAGGGAAGAGGCAGGAACCTGAAAGCGGGGTGGAAGGAACCCCACCAATAAATCCCTCAGTGAGCCGCCTTCTCAGCCGCTGTCTCCGGAGCACTTGGGAGGAAGAACTGGTCACCAGGAGCCCTAGCGGCCTTCCTGGCCCAGTCTAGGCCCTCGGGCCTCCGGGCGCAGGCTCAGCCCGGGGAAGGAGGGCCCGCGGGGTGAAAACACCAGGCAGCCCAGGGCAGGATTTGGAAATCAGATACTCTAGGCCATGTCACCCTGGCCGTGGGCTTCTCTTCAAGCCTTCTCAGGTCACAGCGGCCTCCTGCCCCTTTGGGGGGTGGGACACGCTTAGCAATCAGATCCGACTGTTTTCACAGGGAAACAAGAGAACTTGGGTTCTCCTCCTCCTTTGGTCTAATCCCAGGCATGTCCCAACCCCTCTCTGGGGGGTCCTCTGTAAAATTTAGGGACAGGGCAGTGGGACCTTAAAAAACCCCTATGGGGGGCGCCTGGGTGGCTCAGTGGGTTAAAGCCTCTGCCTTCGGCTCAGGTCATGATCTCAGGGTTCTGGGATCGAGCCCTGCATTGGGCTCTCCGCTCAGCAGGGAGCCTGCTTCTCCCTTTCTCTCTGCCTGCCTCTCTGCCTACTTGTGATCTCTCTCTCTGTCAAATAAATAAATAAAATCTTTAAAAAAAAAAAAAAACCCTTTGGGCCCTTAAAAAAGTCAGGTGTGAAGCCCTGTGGTATGAGCTTCAGAGCTAAGAGGATGGACACGAGGCGGGCGCTCTGTGGCGGGGCGCCTCTCAGCATCCGCGGTATGTCCGTGTTCCCGGGCCTCGCTACCTCTTGAGCTCACAGTAGAGTGCTCCCGTGAACTGTGTGTGGCCTTTGGCACCTGCAGGGGAAGCAGCCAGCACAGACCTGGGAAGATCAACTTTGTTCGGCTTTGGGTGTCTTCCTACCAATCCTTCAGTGTAGGAGGGGTTGACATTCTGGAAATTCACTTTCACCCCAATACCGAAACCATCCCGGGATGCCTGACTCCGGATGGGGAAGCCCCTGCTTCCAGAAGTGGATTCTGAAACCTCCAGCCTTATCCTTCTCCCAGTGTCTCCTGATCTCCCTCCCATCCTTTTCCAGGCCATGCCCTTTATGAGACCTTGCCCGGCTTAGAGAGGTGGTGGTTTGAGTTTCAGGAGTCTCTGCCTGCACAGTCAACACAAGCGAGCAGTTAGGGGAGCGCTAATTAAGGAGATTAGATACTAACTCTGGATGCAGGTGTGCTCGCAAAGCTGGGGCTCGTGCTTCAGACTCTAGAGGGGTCAGCCCGCTGGGGGAAGACAGAGCCTGCGGTTCTCCCTGCTTTCGAGCCTCTGCAAGGAGGACACTGAAGGAACAATCAGTCCTCTTAAGCTACATGCTGGTCTCTAAGGCAGTTTCCGTAGTGTGGTGTTATCACGCTCACCTGATACATGCTGGTCTGTAAAGGAAATTACTGCTAACTGTAGTTTTAAGGAGTTGATGAGAAGCAGCTACCTCTTCCAGGAAGCCCTCCTGATGGTCCCAGGCACATCTCCTTCTCCCTCCTTTCCTCCTCCACAGTACTCTGTATACAGGCTGCCGTTGTGCCACATGGGGAGGCCTTCCTCATCACTCTCCTGCCCAATCCGTGGTGTGGAAAGCTGTGATATTTTGCACCATTATCTCAGCCTTTACTCTCAGGACAAGAGTCTAAGGCCCAGTGGCAGGGGCCAGGTCTCATAGCTTGTGCTTTCTGTACTCCCCATCCTAGAGCGGCCACAGAATCTTTGCTTTGTGCATTCGTTTGGTTTCTTTGCCCAAAGTTTTTTTTCCTTTTTTTTTTTTAATGGAAATACATTTCTGGTTAAAAAATAATCCGTGAGCTGAAGAAATCAAAAAGCACCTGTAATTCCAGCACCTGGAGATAACCATTGAATCGCATGCTGCCAGACTTAGTTCTGTGAGAGCTCATCCACATTTGGCAGACAACAAAGAAATTATACTGTGCTTTTCTTTTCTTTCTTTCTTTCTTTTTTTTTTTTTTGCAACCTACATTTTTTAACTTAACAGATCCTATGGATATTTCCCCAGTAAACACAGGTCTACCTCACCTGCAGGGATGCCTGCATCGTGTCCTATTTTATGTTTGAGCCACAATTTATATAACTAATCCCCTATTGTTGGATTTGGAGCGTTTCCCCAACTTTTCCCATTGTATATGGTACTGCAATAAATACCTTCCTCGATAAATATTTGTGAACACCTTTTTTTTTTTTTTTTTTTGGTCTTAGAATAAAATAAAGAATGGAATTGAAAAGTCAGAGGACTGGCATGTTTGTTAAGATTGTGTAAATCCAATGCCGGTTCGCCCTCTCCCCCATGTCACAGAAAAGTGGTGGGCGCCTGGCTGGTACTGATGGTTGTCTTGCAGGCGGATACACATGGACGAAGTTCTGCGAAGCGGTTCAGCCTGTGAACTTGGTGTCCCAGCCCACTGCCCATTGTCCACTGCCCACTGCCCAGGAAGCAGCCTGGGGCGGGCGCAGGAGGCACGCTTGCTCCTGGACACCCCCCCTTCGAAGACTGGTGGAGTCTCCCTGGATCATGCCCGGGGCCAGCCTTGGCCTTGGAGCCTGCCCAGGCACTTAGAGGGGGCTGGGGAATGGGGGCTTGTGTGGCTGGGGATGAAAAGGATAGGAACGAGCCTGAGTCATGCCTTCGATCTCTGTGCCTACAGGAGGCCTCAGTGGGGCAACCATCATTGACTCCCTTGACACCCTCTACCTCATGGAGCTGCAGGAGGAGTTCCAGGAGGCCAAGGCCTGGGTTGAAGAGAACTTCCACCTGAACGTGGTGAGTCAGGGACCCTTGGGGCGTTAGAGCCAAAAGGCGCCTGGAAAGTCAGTGGCCACTCCACCCTATCACTTCTGAGACTCAAAGACCCTGGCCCCAAGCTGCCGAGTAGGGCGATGCTGGAAATGGGGTTCCAGGCACTCTCTACTTTGTCCTCTCCTAAGACCAGCCTCAAGGTGGGGGATCTCTCCAGCCCTGGCCAGCCCGTGAGTATCTACCAGCCTGTTCTCCTCTGGGAGGGAAGATAGCCACCGACCCCTCCTTCCCCTCCCTGGGGTGCCAGGCCTCCAGGAAGTCCCTTCTAGGGCTGAATCTGTCGCACAGAACAGCAGCAGCAGGGAAAGTAACTCTGGAGGGGAAAAGTGGCTTATCCGCTCAGAGCCCCACCCCATCCTCTGCCGCCCTCTAGAGATAGGTGAGAGGATGGGGAGCCGTCTGGTGACCGTGACAATGACAATGCCTAATTCACAGGCTTGTGGTGAGGTTAACTACTGTGGAGGGTTAATTACACTGTCAAGTCTGATATGGAGGTAGGGTGGTGTCCTCCCCCTCATCATCATTACCATCATTTTGAGGCATGTTATGCCTTCTGGTTGTCTGTGTGAGGAAGCTTAGGATCCTCCCATTTCCTACCATACTGAATGGGAGAAAGGCCAAGGCAGGAGAAAGAAGGGGTATCTTCTGGGGTGCACGGGGCCCCTGTGCAGATGGGGGAGAGAGAATGGGCATCAGGCAGCTACCGAGGGTGCCAGCTGCCAGCGGGTCTGGGGAGCCTGGGAACATTTCAAGCAGGCTGGGGCAGGTCAGGGAGGGTCCTCGGAGGAAAGCAAGATGGGGTCACATCCCCTCTCTGAGCCTTGGCTTTCTCATCTGGAAAACGGGAACGACGACCTCGCTGAGCACTGGAAGGCTAAAAGAGAGAATGGCTTTGCAATGCTCTGGTTCAGTGGAAAGGCTCTCCCACATGAGGGGATGGTCATTGCATGTGGTCGGCAGTAAAAGACTGTGATGTGGGGAGCGCTGGGCGCAGGGGAGGTCATAGCGGGCACCTCTAGGAAGCCACGCAGGGCGCCAGGCGGGCGTCTTCCCCGTACCCCTCGGAACCACCCTGCTCGGGATGAAGAACCCCGGGCAGAGAAAAGCGAAATCTCTTGTCCCAAAGCCAAGTAAGAGGCCGAGGTGGGATTTTAACCTAGAGCTGGTCGTTGGCACGATGCCCCCAACACCCCTGATTGGCAGTCCAGGCTCAAGAAAGAAAACGCGGATGAAGGCAAGTGTGGACAGGCCCTCGGGCTGCAGACTGGAGGCTGAGAATTGCCGCTTACCTGCAGGAGTCTGCCTGGCACTCCGGCCTCTCAGCTTCGGCTTGGTCCTGTCTGCCCCAGAACCTGGTCATCGAGAACCTTCCCCTTGCCCTGTCTCCCCTGCTGAGCCGGGAAGTTCCCTGGGCTGGAGAACTTGCCTCCCGTCAGGTTAAGCGTCAGCCAGCAGCTCCCACCACGTTCTCCTTCTCGAGCTGCTTGGAGAGCAGCCAGGCATAACTTTGCTCCGGCGGCCTCGGGCAAGGGCTGGGGAAGGAAGCCAAACCCAGTGTTTATTTGTAATGCTGTCAACATGCGGTGGTGGCGTGCCACATGGGTGCTGATCCCTCTCAACTTCTGCTCTGAAAACCACCGCCCAGCACCGCCTGGCCTGTCAGGAGAGGCCCCGGAGCCCCGCACGACGGCGGCCAGACCAACGGGGTCGGGGGCTGGGGCCGGAGTGACCTGGCTCAAGGGCCTGGCTGTCCCTGGGAGCCTGGCAGGCGTCTCACAAGTGTCCCCCACCCCACTCCGCCCTCCCCCCGCTCCCCCCTTCTGTCTCCTGCCGCCCTGCAGAGTGGAGAAGCATCCTTGTTTGAGGTGAACATCCGGTACATCGGAGGACTCCTCTCCGCCTTCTACCTGACGGGAGAAGAGGTGAGTTGGCCTTGGAGGCCCCTGGACCATTCAGGTGTGAGAAGACTTAGGAGAACATCCAATCCCACTCCCGCATTTCCTCAGTGAGGAAACAGGGATTCAAGGGGATTTGCCCGGGGCCGCCCAGGTCCACCCACCCTCCAGGGGGCCACCTGCTGACTCTTCCTCCCCTTCTGTCTGATGCTTCCATTCTGCTGCCCAGCTGAGCCCTGCTGGCTCCCACGGTTGGTAGTAAGTTCTCCAAGGATGACAACTAGTGTCTTCACACCATCCCCGCAGCTCCTCGCACAGCGCCCAGCAGGCTCTGGGCTCAGCCGGGGCTTGTAGAGCTGCTGGACTGGTTTCTGCAGGTGTTGGTTTTCAGGATGGATGACGCCAAGACCGTTGTTTCACGATTTCCCCCCTGGGGGCCTCGGCCTTGTCCTGCTCCACACCCACCCCTCTGCTCCCCTCCTGAGCCAGCCACCAGCCAGACACCCTCCAGGTCTCCAGTGGGAGATGGGGCCAGCCACTGCTGGTCACACGCCCTAAGCGCAAGGCCTCAGGGCCCAGGCGAGCTGCCTCAGCTTCCAGCGGAAGGGCTGAGAAGTGTGGGGAGAAGACAGAGCCCTGGGCGCAGAGTCAGCAAAGCCGGGTCTTTTCCCCACACCACACCTGCCTGTGACCTTGAGCAAGTCCTCTCCCACCCCTGGGCCTCGCTTCCTTCCCCACCATAGGGATCGGCTCACAGAAATCTTGTGAAATGGGACAGGAGGGATAAGGTTTGACCCCGAGCTGACCAGCTCCAAAGCCCACATTCTCCAGGCTGCAAGAGAATTTTGAAAAGCACAGAGCTCTGTAGAAATGGGAGGTTCTTCATCCCCTCGTCAACTCCCATGAAAATGCAGCCCGAGTATCCTCACATGAGGTTGGCCAAGTCCCCGGGACCTGGGTCATCCACCGTCATGCTCCCCGTCCCCCAGAGGGCCGCGCTGCTCAGCACAACAGCTGCCCTGGGCCTGGACGCCTGGGCTTTGGCCCTTTCCCTTCCCTGCACTCCTCCCTGCTCTGTCCACCCTGCAACAAATATCATCCCTACTCCCTGCGGCTGGGGGACGCAGGAAAATCCCCGCTAAGCCCCAGTGCTGTTGTCTGAGGAGGTCATTTCCGCAGCCAGGGGTTCAGAAGCAGCAAGTGCCTGCTCTCCCTCCCCAGCCGCTTCAGGCCTCTCCCTCAGGCCTCAGCTCTTCAGCAGAGATTACCACTTGTACCAGTTCGTCCCCAAATAATTGTAGTTGGGAGCCCTTGGCTTTGAGCCACACGAAGCCTGAATTTCATTTGAAAACCCGAGGACAGGAAAGTGACATGGAGCAGAGAAAGGCACCCTCTTCTTCCCGGTGCTTGCCCACCCTCTCTGCCGCTCATGGGTCTGGGAGGTGGCCACAGGATGTAGGGGCCGGGGAGGGAACCATGCATCTCTGGGCTCACAGGGGTCAATCTGGGGGCCAGTGATTGAGGGGGGAACTGGCGCCCCTTGGTCCTGATGATCGACCCTCCCGCCTCCCTCCCCTTAGGGTATCTGTGATTCTGGTAACTTGTTTGAGGCCTTGGCTCCCTAGTGATATAGTCTGGCTGGGTCTGAGGACAGAGGAGGGGTGGTCCCCCAGGGGGGTCCTTGGCTTCGTGCAGGAATAGAAGTGGAACGTGAGCCAAGAGGAAGTGAGAGCTGAGTTTACTGAAGACACAGAGAGAGGGAGGGTACAGACAGAGCATCTGGGAGACTCGGAAAGGAAAAGGAGAATGAGTCCCTTCTTTGCTTAGAATCTGGGGTTTTTGTTGAGGATTGTGGTCTGATGTCCATGTCCTCTCAGGTTTCCAGGAACTAGTCAGAACAAGGATGGGGGTCCAGGTGTCCTCCATAAGTCACTTATTCCTCGGAGTCAGGGGGTCTTGACATTGAGATGTCTAGTGTCAGTGTCTAGGATATGCACAAGGCAGCCTTGACTGGTCGTTCTTGCCCGGGCAGTCCTTAGAGGATACCTCCTGCGCCAGAAGACTCCCAACAAATCATTCCCTCCTTGATCCTTACAAAGATGAGGCAGGTGTAAGGGGGGGGTGCAGGTGCTTGCAAGGGTAGAGGCAGGAAGGGTAGCTAGCAAGGGTAGAGGCAGGTAAGGGAACACAAAGCAATCCTTCGTTGGGTCACTTCGGTTCCCCTGGGTCACTAGAAGGGTCATCAGTCTGACTCTCTGGGATGCAGGCTGGACAGTGGGGTGTGGACAGGAGAGCGTGTGATTTAGAACGAGGCCACAAAGCCCCACATGGCTCAGAATCCCTGGGCAGGCAGGCTTCTGAAGTTGCAGGCACAACCCTGTCCTCCAGCCATGCCCTGCTGATCCCTCTCTGTCTGTAGCACCTCTGTGTGGCAGAGACCATACCCGATGTGTCCCATCTCACTGGCCCCCCAAACACCCCCTGGGGTGGGGGCCTTAGCCTACTTGCAGATGCGGGAACTCAGAGGGAACTCACTCAGGTCACGTTCCCTGAGGGCCGTGGTGAGTCCACACCTGACCCCGTGGCCTTTCTGCCACAGGCCTGGGTTACAGCCCCCATGCAACTGGCCCAGTGTCCCCACTTGTCGCCAGGGCTCAGCAGAGAGGAGGCCTCCCTCCTCTCTGTCCACCGTCTCGCACACAGTGGATGCCTGCGGCTGAGCCTTTCCATTCTTCAGATTTCCCACGAGTATTTATGGAATGGTGCCTGAGACCCCAGCCCCCTCCTGGGTTGAGGCCTTTCTTTGCAGCAGGGGGAACCTATGGGAGGCAAATGCCCTGCTGGGGAGGCCAGCCCTACAGGACGCCCCTGAGAAAGGCAAGCGTGATGACAGCTGCACCAGTGATGTTTGCACAGTTCATGTAGCACATTCACTTATATACCTCCTCTCACTTGAGTTCTAGAAGAACCCGTGAAGCATCTAGGGCACGTGAGCCGTCCCATTGTGCAGACGAGGGTCAGAGACCCTGAGGTCACACAGCTGCCAAGTGGGAGGATCTGAACCCGGGCTCTGACTCCCAGCCTGGAGAACTTTCCACTCTACACAATATAATTCTTGCTGGTCTTTCTCACCTCTCTTCTGGAACCTCTGGGTTGCTGCCTGTGGCTTTCCGTGGCTGCCTGCAGCCGCATCTCTCTGTGTCGGGAAGGCGGCTGGTGTCACTTCCTAGCTCCACAACCGGGCAGATTGCTTCTCTGAGTCTCGGTTGTGTCATCCTCAAAGTGGTCAATACCCTCCCCACAGGGCTATTGCAGGCACTGAAGGTCACATAGATAAGACACCTGGCATAGTGATACACTGTGACTTATAATAGATACTATGTATTTGGTCTTCATCCCATTTCTGGCAGAGCTCCTAAAACCCTTGGAATTTCCTAAGCACTGAGAGCAATCATTGTGTCTTTTGTTATGTGAATTGGGTGACTCTTGGACCCTACCAGAGGATAGAGCTGGTTGCCAGAAGAATCAACCAGAAGGTGAGAGGGTAGTTATATTCAGTCCCACACGCTGACTTCCAGGGATGGGAGAGGGGCTGGAGGTTGAATCAGGAGCCAATCGGCAGTGGTTTAAGTAGTTGTGCCTGTGCATGAAGCCTCCATAAAACCCCAAAAGGAACTGGGCCACGGAGCTTCCGGGGTGGCTGAGCACTGGGAGATTTGGGGAAAGCACCACTCTTGGAGAAAGCATGGAGGCTCTGTGCCCTCTCCCCAGACCTTGCACTGAGCATCTCTTCCATCGGGCTGTTCCTGGGCTACATCCTTTTATAATAAACCAGTAAGTAAAATGTGTCCTGAGTTCTGCGAAGCACTCTAGCAAATTAACCAAACCCACAGAGGGGTTGGTGAGAACCTGTGACTTAGAGACGGTGTTCAGAAGCACAGGTAACAGGCCAGACTTAGCACCGGTGTCTGGGGAGGGGGGGAGGAGTGCGGCAGTCTTGTAGGTAGGACTCAGTCCTCAAACTATGGGAACTGATGCTATCTCCAGGAAGACAGTGTCAGAACCGAGTTGAATGATAGGGCACCCAGCTGGCGTCTGGCGAATTGCTTGCTGGTGTAGGGAAACACCCCCCCACACACAGAGTGCAGTCGGGTTCAGAATCTGTTCCACACCTACTCACTTCCAAGAGAATAAGTAGGACTTGTGTTCTTCTGTTGCCGGTGGTACCGCTGTGGTCCATGCACACTCACTCGGCATCCTTCCTGGTGGGGCTGAGACCCTGCAGTGCCCGCTGGCGATAGGCTTTCCAAAGGTGGAGACGTGGAAATTCCTAAGAGCATTAAGAAGATACAGCTCGCAGTCCTCAGGGCAGAGGGCAGCCGGTCAGCTGCCCCGAGTGGGTTCAAGTGCAAGTCGGTTCCTCTGCACCTCAGTGCTCAGCCTCCCGGGGGTCAAGTGACACTATCAGGAGCCTCAGATGAGAGCCCTTTGTTGTTGCTCAACCGGTGGCTTCTGAGCCAAGGCTTTGGAATCCGGGTTCTCGACATGCTCCCGCCGGGACTCTGATATGGGTGGTCCCTGTGCCCACTTCTGGGACCCACTGTCTGGCACGGACACTGTCTTCTTCTCCCGCCCGTCCCTGCCAGGCCCCAGGTGCATTTCTTCCCTTCCCACCTCTCCCCTCCTGAGCAAGAGCCACAGCTGCCCTTGGAGGCCTCGCTGTCACGTCCCAGCGAGTCCCGCAAACTCCTCCCCACTGCAGGCCCTCCACAGCTGCCCCAGCCGTTCAGTGGCCCATGCTGGGGCTGGGGGCCCCAAGAAGACTTGGTTTTGCCGCACGCGGGAGGTTGGTGAACTGGGTGGGCCTCGAGCTCGGAAGCGAAAGGAAATGTGTTGTTGCACCCGGAACAGTTGCTAAGGAACTTAAGTCTCATGTTTTAAAAAATAAATAATATTTACTGTGGGCTTGCTTTTAGTATAAAAATAACACAGAAAGAGAGATAAGCCAAAGGAAGAAAATTCCTCCGTGAGCCTACCCCGCACCCCCAGGAGAGCATTGTTAATATTTTGGTGTATTTCCCTCCCAACCACTCCTCACGCATCTGTGTGCATATAATTCTTACTAAAGTTGAATTACACTATTTCAAAATACGCTTTTCTTTTCATAAACTATAAACCTTTTCTTTGCTGTTAGGGTAATCGCCTCTGTCATTCCAGTGGCTGCCTGGTATTCTATTGCATGGATAAGTCCCAATTTAACCACTGCCGTATTGTTTGGTGTTTAGAATATCTTCGCTTCTCCACTATTAGAAACAACGCTAGAATAAATAGCCCTAAAGTTCAATCTTTACAACATCCTTGATTACGTATTTCCTTGGAATAGGTTTCTAAGAGGGAAACTGAGGCATCAGAAAGTCACAGGTGCTTCTGAATTAGAAGAACGGTGTGAGGGGGTCAGGGCCTCCTTACGGCTCCTTGGCCGCCATGTCAGTAGTTTAACTCTTCACCTTCTCTGCTCGTTCCCGTCAGTAAAATGGGAACAGTGGGAAGATTCAGAATGCCGAAGGGAAAAGGCCCTTCCCCGGGTTTTGCACACACGGAGCGGCAGCACTTTGCTGAGAAGCTCCCAGCAGCCAAACCGTGAGGCAAGGGCTGGAACCCGTGCCCTTCCCACCTCCCCCTCCCACACCCCCTCCCCCGCAGCTCCTGGGCCCCTCCGCCGGCGGGAGCGCGCCCACCCAGCCCCATTCACGATGCCCGTGCTGCTTCCTTTACAGGTGTTTCGAGTGAAGGCCATCAAGCTGGGAGAGAAGCTTCTGCCAGCCTTCGACACCCCCACGGGAATCCCGAAAGGTGTTGTGAATTTCAAAAGGTAGGCCATCTTCTGGTTTCCCGCTTGTGGCTTTGGGTGCATCTGTGCGGAAACTGAGGCACAGAGAGGACAGGACATGCCGTGGGAATCACAGCGAGTCTGTGGCACAGAGGAGACTAGCCTTAGCCGAGGGCTCTCCGGGGCTGATGTTTGTCACCAAACCTGGGGCTTCAGATTCATAAGGCCCGATCTTCCCTAGGTGGGGAGGGGGCAGCTGGTCCGTGATGGTCCCCCAACACTGCCTTGACTCACAGCCCTACAGGTGTGCCCAGCTGGGGTCAGGAGCCAGTAGGCACGTCACACCCTCCCGCCATGAGGAGGTACCCCAAACAGCTCAGGGGTCTTGAGACCCTGAGCAGAGGGACCCCTGGGCTGGGTCTCAGGAACCCCGTGTCAGAAGCCAGAGGCTTGGACTCTGAGGAAGAAATGCCCTAGTCAGGACACATAAGCCAGTAGCTGACCATTCCCA
>CM052900.1:149304213-149315177 GCA_028534135.1 Potos flavus | reverse complement strand
GATGGATGGATGGATGGATGGATGGATGGATGGATGGATGGATCAGTGGGTGGATGCATGGGTAGGTGGAAGAATGGATGGGTGGATGGATGGACGGATGGGTGGATAGATGGATGGATGGATGGATCAGTGGGTGGAAGGATTGATGGGTGGATGGATGGGTAGGTGGAAGAATGGATGGATGGATGGATGGACGGATGGGTGGGTGGATAGATGGATGGATGGATGGATGGATGGATGGATGGACGGACGGACGGATGGATGGATCAGTGGGTGGATGCATGGGTAGGTGGAAGAATGGATGGGTGGATGGATGGACGGATGGGTGGGTAGAAGGATGGATGGGTATTTAGGTAGAGGACAGATGGAGGATAGGTGGATAGGCAGGTGGAAAGATGGGTAGATGGGTGGATATGATGGGTGGATGGGTATTAACAGTTGGATAGATGGATGAATGAGCTCTAACTACCCTCTGACTGCATGAATCTGGCCAGGAATGGTAGTGCTTAAAGGAAGCCCATTGAAACAGGCCTCCACAGCCATGGACTTTTGAAACTGTAGGCTTGGTGATTAGTTTTCCCCACCCAGCTCCCCAGCACCAAGACCTTGGTCATGAAGCGGCTACTGGGGCTCCAATCCCATCTCCATCTGCGTCTCAGCCCCAGCTTCAGCTTCGGCTGAGCTCAGACCACAGCCAGCGTCTGCTGTCAGGGGATCAGTGTTCAGCCTGCACAGAATGTGCTGCTGGCAAAGGCCTGTCTGCACTTTCCGCCATTCCTTGCAGGGTAAACATGAACTTAGCGAGCAGCCTGGTTCCCTGCCCTCAGGGCACACTGTGGTTGAGGCTTCAAGGGAAGAAATGGCCATGAATTATTTAAGCAAACTGGGAGCTTTATGGAAAGCACTTGATTGAAGAGGAGAGAACTTGGCTTTGCTCCCCTCATTTGGTATCCCCAGTGAATAGCTCGGAGTATCTCTGACCCTGGGTAAAGACTGGGCCTCTGGCAAGTTTGGGACTTTGAAGAATATTCTAGTAATTCTCAACCTTGTCCACATGTTAAAAATCACCGGGGAAGCTGTAAAATCCCATTGCTCAGGCTGCGCCCTGACAAGACTACATCAGAACCTCTGGGCCAGGGCCCAGGAAACAGCCTGGAAAGCTGCCCTGGGCGGTGAGACCACTGTCCAGCTGGGGTGAGTGAGGATGATTCAGACAGGCCGATAAGGCACACCCCTGAGGGTCACAGGAGGAGGGGCCACAGGAAGAACAGGGAGAGCATCTGTCGCGGTGGCCTCCTCCAGGCAGGTGCCCCGACTGCCTTGTCTTATTTAGCCCCATCTTACAGAGGAGAAACTGGGGTCACACGGCAGCCAGTGTCAAAGCCAGGGTGCAAACACAGATCTGACTAACTCCAGATCCAGTGCTGCTGCCAACCACAGAGGAGCCTGGCTTGCCTGAAATCCCTCTGGGGAGTGGGGCAGATGGGGTCCCCTCCAAGAGGCAAAGGAAGCCAGAGTCTTTGAATAACCTCAGGGCCATCCCAGGAATTATTCCCACGTTACAGATGAGGAGAGGGAGTCTTCAGAAAAGGGAAATAATTTGCCCAGAGTCACCCAGCGCTCACATTGCAGAGATGGCATTCAAGCCCAGGTCTCTGTCTTCCCCCTCAGCTCTGCTGGGCTCCTGGATGACTTAAGCCTAACCGGTCAGTTGCCAGCCTGTGCTGTCTTGCATTTTGCTTAGAGTTTTAGAAAGCCTTGGTTTTGGTTTTTGTTTTGTTTTGTTTCATTTCATCTTTGCACCTATCTGCTTGTCTCAGTTGTGCCTTCACAGTGAAACTGGTCTGTCATTTCCTCTTTACCACGATTACTTAGCTTGGGGTGAACCCCAAATGGAAATAACCCATGGGAGTCAGTCTCAAGGGACAGTCTCTGCGCTACCACAGGAGGCTTCACGGGATCTCCCCCGGATGCCTATGTTTTCCCCCAAGTGCCTGCAACGGGTGACTGAACCAGAGATCTGCACCCTGGCTTAGCCTGCCACCCCTCCTCCCCACCTGCGAGGACCCAGCTCCGCCCAGGAGCAGACCCAGCCTGGGAGTGGGCGGCTCCCCAGGCCGCTCGGTGCTCCGCCCGCTATGGCACAGGGGCTCTGGCACGTCACATCATCAGAGCTTCCCCACCTGCTGCTCAGTGAGGGTCCTGCAGCCAGTCCACCTTGCGGGACCTTGCAGGAGGGGGAAAAGGAACAAACGGATCCAAGAGAGAATGTTGTTTGAGCACCTTCTGTATGCCTGCCCCTGGCTGGAGAGTGGGGGTGGTGACAGCTTCTGGCGTCAGGCAGCACTCAGAGCCCTGGGAGAGAGACAGGGTTGCCACAGAACGTACACAGATGGGTGCACAAGGTGGGGACAGCACCACATAGAAAGGGAACGGGAGGCGAGTACCGCAGCAGTGGCCTGGACGGGTGGCGCATGCGCAAAGGCAAGCTGGAGCCGCGGAGTCGAGGCGGAGCACGTTTCTTTCAGAATGCTGACCGCAAATCATAATCTCCATGTGTGTTTGATTTTGTTGGGAATCTCTACTAACAGGTGAACTCCCCGAGGCAGGGTCTGGGTGTCTTCAGGGGCTTCATCCCCTGCCCCGAGCCGCTGCTCTGGGAAAACTCAAGGACTCAATGGGAGGAAAGGGGTGTGACTGGAAAGAGGCTGGGGCAGGGGACAGACTGGAGAGGAACTGTCCGAGCCAGCACGCACTGAGGATGCCGTGCTAGCAAGTATGCCGAGCTCGGCACGCACAGCGCTTTGGATCCTTACAACCCTGTGAGGTGGTTTATGCTCCTATCCCTGTTTCATACATGGACTTGGCAATCGAGGCATAGAGGGCCCCTAGAGCCTGCCAATGTCACACAGCTTGGAACTGACAGAGGTGGGATTTGAACCCGAGGAATCTGTTCCTGGAAGCCATGTCTGTGGCACCAGGTTAAACTGGTCCATTATTTAGAGAGCAGAGACCCCTGGAGAATAGATTGGAGGGGCAAGAATGCAGGAAGAGGTCTGGCCAGGGCCCCAGAGTCCCGGCCCTGGACCCAGAGCCACAGGCACGGCCATCACCTCTGTCTCCAGAGCTCCCGGGGACTAACGGCAGGGAGTGGGGGACACCATGGCCCGACACCTGCACCCCGCAACTTCCTTGGAGTCTTTACCAGCCGTATCATCTCCCGTGGAAGTTGGGGATGGGGGACTCTCAAAGCCCCTTGCCACCAGAAGGAGCAGCCATCAGGTAGTAGAAGATGCCAAGTTTGGGCATCTGGGGGCCCTTGTCTTAATCCCAGCACAGCTGGGTGACCTGGGATGAGCCACTCGACCCTTTTGTCTGTAGAGGGCATGACAGCCATGTGCCTGGCTTGCCGTGGGCATTAAATGAGAAGGTGTATGATAAGGGCTTGTAGAGAACAGCTCTTAACTTTCTGTGGGTCCTTTCGAGAACCGGATAAAATATATGGACCCGTTTCCCATAAAAACATACACGAGAGTGTCACATACAATTTGAGTGGCCTCTGGACCCCCCGGAGCCCGTCTACAGGCCTGCTGGGCTCCAGCTTAAGAGTCCCTGACAGAGGACATCATGGAGGATGGAGAAGAATTTTTAAAGATTTTTTTAAGTATTTATACATAGAAAATATAAAAGCTTAAATAAGAGGGGCACCTGGCTGGCTCAGTTGGTAGAGAATGTAACTCTTGATCTCAGGGTTGTGAGTTTGAGCCCCACATGGGGTGTAGAAATTATTTAAAAATAAAATATATATATATTTTAAAGTCTAAATAAGAGACTCACTCCGGGGAGCTGCCTTGTGTCCAAGCCCCCAGCTGGCACCAGGCTTCAGCCAGGTGAGTGGCAGAACCTCCTACGGCCCCATCAGGGACCACCGCCAGCCACCAGCCAAGGTCAAGGACCTCCTTTGGCTGGGATAGAGGGTTCAGCAGAGCCGCGTTCGCTGCTGTCTGCAAAATGTTCATTTTTCCGTCCTCTCCCCCTCCCTTCTCTGTCCCCCCTTCCATGCCCCTCCCCCCTGCCCAACTCCCACCTTGCTCCCAGGCAATAGAGACCTACTTGCTGAATGTCTCTCCTGGGGGGCTGACCTACATTGCCGAGTGGCGAGGGGGGATTCTGGACCACAAGATGGGGCACCTGGCCTGTTTCTCTGGGGGCATGATCGCCCTCGGCGCTGAGGATGCCAAGGAAGAAAAGAGGGCCCACTACCGAGAGCTCGCAGCCCAGATCACCAAGACGTGCCACGAATCGTACGCCCGCTCAGGTAACCCTGCGAGGGGAAGGGGCGGCAGGAGAGACTGAGGCTAGACACCAGGAAGAACTAGAAAAACCAGCAGAGCGGCAGTGAGTGAAGGGAACACACGGTCTTAGGGCAGTCTCGCCTCGGAAGTTATGGAGAATTTGTACGAGGGGTGTGCCGTCTATGCACTGAGAGTGTACTGAGTTAAAAGGAAAATAAGGGTGATGTATCAAGCACCTGTGCCAAGTGTTCAGCACTTGGCCTGCATCATTGCCGAACCTCACAACACAGATGAACTAAAGCCCAGAGAGAACTTGGCTGAGGTCCCATGTGAGGGGCACAGAGCGAAGGGTCCTCCAGGCTTCCTGAGCCTAGCAGATCCCTTCTCCCTGAGCCCTTACCCCTGAGTGTACCTCTGCCTTTCCTCCCCAGCACCCTTCCATTTAGGGGGTCTTACCACCTCTGCCACCACCCCATTTATCACCCTTTTTGAATCAAGGCCACCAGAAGGCTCAAGAGCCCCTTGACCATCCCCACCTAACACCCATCGCAGAATTGTCAAATGCTAGAGTCAGAAGTCACACTAGAGAACATGAGTTTTGTCTTACACGTGGGGAAACTGAGTCATCCCAGGGGGGGAAGTGACTTCGCCAAAGTCACGCTGCATGCGAGTAGTTTCTGATGTCATCTGAGGTCTTCTGATGCCCAGCTTCTTCTTGTGTGCTGCCTGTCTAAATAGTGCCCTTTAGAAAAAGTACCTCCCCCTGGGGCCCCGAGAGGTGCCCACTGCTCTGAGTGTAATCCCAGTCTTGGTTGGAGGAGAGGACCTAAGATTTGCCGTAAACCTGGCTCAAGTGCCACTCTGCCACTCACCAACGGGGTGGCCTCCATTTTCTCATCTGTTCAATGGGAACAATAACACAGATCTCCCAAGATGAGATAGACGGTCCCATAGGAAGCACATCGCCAGCAGCCTTCCGCCCCAGCACGGAAGGCATGTGTTAGCTTGAAAGGTGTCCATGACCCCTCCAGTGGAGTCCAGATCTCCCAGAGCTGTTTGCATGAAGCCAGAGGTTCATAAGGGGTCCTTACAACGGGTCTGCAATTCCCTTCAAAGAGCCAGAACCGTAAACAAATAGGAAATCTCAGGAATAATAAAAAGCTCACTATTTGTCTGGGACAATCAACCCAGCCCATAAAAGACATCCACTTAATAGAGCATGCTGTTCCAGCCAGCCTGCCCATCCATGAACAGCCACGGCGGGCGCTCGTGCCCCCACCCCGTCTGCAGCTTGGGCAAAATGACTCTTTGCTAGCGGCCAGGAGCAGCTGCAAACATCTGCGGACTCGAGGGGGGCCACGGTCTGGCTAATGGCCTCCATGAAAGAGTAGGATGTCCTGCGAAGCTCCAGTCGTCTAAAAACAACCCGGGACCTCTCGGGGTCCTGACCTGATGGGAAGAAGGAAGGCACACTTACGACCAGAGCCCCACACGTGACCGACTCAGACAGAGTGCGCATGTAATGAAGGGAGGAGGAGCTGACCCCTCTAGGCTAAGCTCAGGGCCTGGAGTCTCAGACCCAGGAGGGAAAGAGCGAGAGCACAGTCCGGGTAAAGGGCATCAGACAGATCCAGGGTCACATCCCAGCTCAGTCACAGCTCGCTGTGTTACCTTGGACAAATTACTTAGCCTCTCTGGTCCTCAGTTTCCATATGCCTGAGAGAGGGACACTAACATCTACCTTAGCAAAAAAACAAAAAACAAAAAACAAAAAACAAAAGCAAACAAACACCATTTGTTAAGGATTGAAATAATGTATCTAAAGCATCCAGCATAGCCCTTGAAATCAGAGGCGGTGGCTGTGGTGCTTATAATTATGGTCCTCCAGCAAATAGGCACCAAATTGTCTGAAAACAAATCAAACAGTTACAAAAAAACAAAAAACAAAAAACTCAGGGGTGCCTGGATGGCTCAGTCGGTTGGGTCCTGGGATTGAGCCCCACATTGTCAGGCTCCCAGCTCAGCGGGGAGCCTGCTTCTCCCTCTGCCCCTCCCTCTGCTCCTTCTCTCTTTCTCTCTCTCTCCCTCCCCTCCTTCCTCATCCTCTCTTTCTCTCATATGCTCTCTCGCTCAACTAAATAATCTTAAAAACAAAACAAAACAACTCAGACCTCATCAAGCCCTCTTTATCTAGCTGCCTCTGCCTTAATGTGCGCCTTCTGGTCAATTCTTCCCCCCATGTCACCTCAGCTGCTCCCAGCCTGTTGGCTCTGGAAGGCTCATCCTGGGCGGTGTGAAAAGCAGTTCCCTGAGAAGGGTCTGTGGAGAAGCATCACCGCAGATCAGCATGTTAAAGGATCTGATAAGTCCCGCAGACAGGAGACTATTTCACTTCATTTGACCCACTGTTCCCCAAATGTCTTTAAACCTGAAATCCTTTCTTGACTGGCTAACATCTTGCAGAGTTTATGTCTCAAAACACAGTTGAGGAACATCTCCCAAACCTTTTTCCCCCCAGATGGCTGCATAGTTCATTTGGACTCTCAGATTCTAAAACTGCACAATGTTCGAGGCCTCAAGGGTCTTGCTTTGGCCTGCCTAGGCCAAGAGGGAAGCTGGGCATCTGCCAGGCTCAGCAGCGCAGGCAAGGGCCCAGCCCGTGCCTGTCACCCTGCCGGTGCTTCCAGGCCACTGAGAGCGCTCCTGGGGCGGCTGGGTCCTGAAAAGCAGGAGGTCTGACCCGGGCCCTCTGCTTGGTCCTCCCCGCAGATACCAAACTGGGGCCCGAGGCCTTCTGGTTTAACTCGGGCAGAGAGGCGGTGGCCACGCAGCTGAGCGAGAGCTACTACATCCTGCGGCCCGAGGTGGTGGAGAGCTACATGTACCTGTGGCGACAGACCCACAACCCCATCTACAGGGAGTGGGGCTGGGAGGTGGTGCTGGTGAGTGCGCTGGGCGGGGGCGCGGGGGGCCGACTGCGTGACGGGTGCTGCGGGAATTCAGGCAGGGCCCGAGACGCCCGAGCTCGGGCACGGAGAGGACGGTCATACCAGGCTGACATCTGGCTAAGGTTCCGAATGCAAAGCGTCAAGGTGTGGTTGCAGAGTCAAGATCCCCCAGCCGGACGAAAGCGGGCTGGGAACTAACGAAGAGGGTTCTGGGCGCCCACAGCCTTTGGGGCCCAGGCTCCAGGCCCAGCAAACTTCGAGGGCTAAAGGCAGGGCTCGAGCCAGAGGGGCCCAGTGACATGCGGTCACTGCTCTCTGACCCTGAATCCTGAGATGGCTTTAGATTTCTCCTCTCAAACAGGAATAGGCTGCCAGGCCAGCAGATCACCTCCCTCCTCTGCCCAAAGCCAGCCCAGCCCTGGGCGGCCCCCACCTGTCTCTGGGCTCTACTGCCCACCACTAGCCCGCTTGTCCCCAACCACCCAGCAGGAAACCTCGTGGCCCTCTTTGGGGCAAGTGTCAAAGGCAGGTATGGAAAGTGCAGAAAGATGGGTCTTGAGGGATGCTAAGCCTTCTCTGTCCGGCCCCTTCCCAACTTCCCCTAGGGCTGCCTGCTCTCAGAGGCATAGACTGTTCTGGGCATTATACTTGGCCAGGGTCCGGGCCCGCTCGGGTTCACTTACGCGGTTCATTGGCCGGAATCCTCCTGCTTCTCTGAAGGCCCCATTCTTGACCAGTGAAAGCCAAGTGTTCTGTGCTCCTGGGCCCAGTCCCCAGACCCCTCAGTGTGTAAAAATGGCATTTATATAAAAAAGGCAGACAGCCTAGGGCCCTCCCACCTCTGGACCAGGGACCGGATCTCCACAGGGAATCCGTGGGACGTGCTAAGTCCAGTCCCCAGATCCCAGCCCTCCGCTGCCTTCCTCCGTCCACCACTGTGGATGAGTCCGTCGGTTCAGCCTCGTTCCTGCAAGGCCAAAAGAATGTCCCCTGAGTTCAGACCGGGAGAAGAGCTCGAGCCGACAGCCAGCTGGGACTAAGTTCTCAGCCCCGGTGGCAGGGCGGCTGAGCCCTCGAACAATAATTTGCCTTTCTGCTTCCACAAATGCCAGGGGTCCCCAGCGGAGTGGTCCGGGGCCTGCTTGTTTACGAGCTGGGCAGGCACGAGTCTTGCATGGGGGGCCTCTCCTCTTCCCGCACCACAGCTGCCTCCCTTTTCTTCAGGCCTTGGAGAAATACTGTCGAACGGAAGCTGGTTTCTCTGGGATCCAAGATGTGTACAGCAGTGTCCCCAACCACGACAACAAGCAGCAGACTTTCTTTCTAGCGGAGACACTAAAGTGAGTTGGGGTTTGGCCCGTGTTCTTTCCAGAAGGAAACCGGGACTTTCTTAGGGGTGGAGGGAGGAGGAGGGCAAGGCGTGGGGTCAGCAGTCCCTCCCTTCACCAACAGTCAGGTTCTGCCATCACAGGGGGGCCCACGACGGCTGGGGGCCTGCGGTCCCCAGGGTTACATCCCCAGGGTGCCCTCAGGCACCCCACCTCCAAGTACTAGCGGTGTGCTAAGTTAGCTTCTGTAACCTGTCTCCTCAGGTCCCTTGGTTCTCTGAAACCACGTCTCTTCTGTAAAATGGGAGGCATGATGGTGACATTGGTCACGGCTATTGGCCTTCCCTCTACAGTTTTGCTGCTGCACTATTCCCTCGCTTTCTGGGGGTGGAAGTCAGCCACCCCATTTCCTTGCTGTTCCCCAAACCCTTGTGCTTTACCCTTGACAGTGGATTGGAATGGTCCATGCCTTTGGCTTGGGAAGCTGGAGTTCTGGAGTCACAACTCCCTGTTCATTTTAGTGCCCTAACATCTGCTTGAGTCTAGAGTCTCCTGGGGGGCATATCAGGGAGCAGCCCAAGAGTTTGGACTGGTGCAGTACTCAGGCCACCATGAAAAGAAAGAAGAATCTAGGCCATAAGGGGGCCTGGCCTGCATCTCCTACAGGTGGTACAGGTGGTGCAAGTACCTGAGTAAAGCCAGATGGGTAGGAGGTAACAGAGGGAGGCCAGAGGCAGAGCCAGAGTTAAACTGGGTCTGACTGCCCTGCATCTCAGTGCTCTCCTCAGCATCCACAGCGCCTTCCCTGACCAGCGCTGCAAGGAGACTCAGAATCTCAAACCTCCCTGCACCCTTAGCCACAGGCCTGTGTTGCAGAGGCCTCTGAGGTTGGCTGCCAGTGGCCCCCTGTTCCCCAGGGCCCTGACCAGCTGCGTCTTGCTTCCCTCCCTGCCCCCGGGGCGCAGGTATCTCTATCTTCTGTTCTCTGAAGATGACATGCTCTCTCTGGAAGACTGGGTGTTCAACACAGAGGCCCACCCCCTCCCCGTGAATCACTCGGACAGCTCCAGCAGGGCTGGGGGCCGACTCTGACTGTCTCCCTGCCACACCTGGGGCCCCGGAGGGTTGCCTTGCCTTTTCAGGATTGGGGACTGTTCTCAAAGGGATTGGGAAAGTAGGCCCCATTCCTGGAAGACCCAGGGCAGATGTGTCGGACAAGCAACTTCTTTTCCTCTGTGAGGAGACAGGACTTGGAGACGCAGCGATGTCACCCCAGGCCCAGACTTTCCTTTCTATGGAGAATTTCTATGAAACCCACTCACTTGCCATTCCAGGGCCCAGTGAATGGAAGTTTGCATATTGTCCCCATGCCTTTGATTTACTTCCTCTCATTTGGGGAGGTTTTTTGTTGATTTTGCTTGATTTTGCCTTTTCTCTGCAGTTGTGTTTTATCACAAATTATAGTTTCAAAATCATGGGCTTTCCAAAGCAGCAGCATCTTGAGAAACTAAACCTTAAAGTGTTCGCACACAGACCTTGACCCCATTTTCTATATTTTAAATGTCTTCCGCCCAACATTTACTATATGTTCAACTACATGGCATTTACCTTATAATTTGAGGAGGCATTCCCTTTTGATTTGGGCCTAAGTGTTAACGAATCACTAGTGCTATTTTCATTATTGTAATGGAAAAATCTGTAAACTTACAATAAAAGAGTTTATTGAATAAGAAATACGATTGGGTTCATTGCACATCAGTGACTTCTGGGGAAACCACGGCAATGTTATCACCCAGAAAAATAATCAACCAGCAGTTGATTTAACATACAATTTAGTAACGACTCCGACTTCTATTGCCTTCCTTTAAATTGGTCTTAAAAATTCAGGAAGGTTGAAGCCAATCCTTTAAATGGAGTTGGATGTTTATACTTAAGGCTCGGAAGAGGCCCAGAGAGGGCCAGCAGCTTGCCTGCGGTCATCAGCTGGTGGAGGCAGAGGTGAGCCGAGTCCCTACGGTGTGCTCACGACCCCAGTCGTGTGTCCCTCTGTTCTCATTCAGCAGATGCGTGGTGAGTGCCCGTAGGAGACCAGACGCTGGGCTAGCTGCTAGGGCCACAGCCGGGGGTGAAACAGTCGTAAGCCCTGCCCTCAGGGGCCAAGCGGGGGAAAGCTGGACCGAAAAGTAGACGGATAGATAAGCAACATGACTGCGAGTCACGTGAGGCGCTACAGAGGAGATGTGGGGCCGAGGCGCTAGTGGCCAGGGATGATCTTAGGGCAGCAAGGAGAGCCTCTCTGAGCAGTCGACTTTCGAGCTGAGGCCTAGAAGATAAGAGGGAGCAGCGGGAGGAGTATCCCACAAACCCACTCTCCCCAGTGACACACCTGCTCC
>CM052900.1:149269677-149304113 GCA_028534135.1 Potos flavus | reverse complement strand
AGGAAACCCAGTGTTTGGTGAGAAAGTCCCTGCCTGAACCCAGGAAATCACTTCACTTTTGACAGATTCTGGAGACCTACCTGTGTCCATTTAAAAAAACAAACAAAAAACAAAACAAAAAACGGAAAAACCCACTGTACAAGCATTGTGGAAAAGGCGAGGAATATCTTTATGCTAAGCAGAAAGAAGAACCTCCAGAATGAATAGTTATATTTTCTTCTAGATCTTTTTCGATGAACATACAGAATATATTTTGCAAATGTGGTATCCTACTGTTTTACTGTAATCTGCTTTTGCTCTCAACTACATATTGTGAAGATCTTTCCATGTCAACAAATACACCTTTATCACCGTACCTGGCTGTGGAGTATTCCCTCGTGTGCTGTATCACGCGTTCTGGATCTAAGCCCCTATTTCTGGGCATTTGGGTTTGACAGTTGGGGCTCTAAGTTACAAATAATAGGAAACAACTCTGTCTAACTTAAGCAAAAAAAAAAAAAAAAAGGAAGGAAGGAGGGATGGAGGGAGGAAGAAAGGAAGGAAAAAAAAGAAAACATATTGAAATGCCCTGCAGTGACTCATGGGACCTCAGGAGAGTGAGCTGTCAGACCACAAGGATGAGGAAGAGGACGTGACCAGGGATCCAAGCTGCAAGAACCAAGGGGGCAGTTTCCCCAGTAACCCCCCATCAGGACTGGTGAATTCAAATGTTTCCAGACCCTACTGCCTGCCTTCAAAGACGCAGGCTTCCCATTGGCCCAGCGTGCGTCACGTGCTCCCAGCAGGTGGCGGGTGGGGCATCTTGACTGACGGACCCGCCGGACCCCGCGCAATGCCCCACAGGCTGTTTGTTCCGGGGAGAAGAAAATGAAGCTTGCTACCAAAATAATGAAGCCACGCGCTGGTGAAGGCAAAACAGCAGGACTGTTCGCAGGTTCTGCTTTGATTCTTTTCAGTATTAGAGAGTTATGAAAGCATCCTTCGCCATTCCTCCCTCGCCTCTGGTTCAGCTCCTCGGAGTCAGCTCCTGGAATGTCTCCCCATTGCGAAGCCACTCGGCAGCTCCCCCAGGCCCCGGGCTCCCCCGCTGGGCCCATGTTGCTGCCCCCTCCTCCTGCCACCAGCCTTCTGTCTCCTGCATTATCGCTGGGGGCAAGTTGTAAAAATGAATATTTTAAAATTCATCCTCCAGGAGGGCCCTTGCAGGTGGAGAAATATCATCCTTTTGGCAACTTAACTCCATTCCGGGGATAAAAATAAGTAAGGCCCAAGGTAGGCTGAGCGGAGAGAGAAATTAAGGGATGAGTCATCCTCGCGGAAGGAGGAGCCATGGAATCCCGGTTCTGGAACCAGTGCTGGCGGCAGACCCTCCTTCCCCCGCCGCGGGTTAGTATGCTGCCAGTCTCTTTGCACCAGTTTTTTTCACGGAGGGGCGGGATCAGCGGCTGGCTCCCAGCACTGAGGCCTGGGGGCGCCACACCCCTGAGAAGCCGGACAGAGCCCTTCTCCAGATGCTTCCTTTTAAAGGCTATGTTTGTGTAGATGCTTTGTACATCACGTTGTGTCCTTGGCAATTGGCAAAGTTGTGTCCTTGGCAATTGGCAAAGTTCAAATCCAAATGCACTGGAAAGAAAAGCAAAAACTGAAAATCTGGTTTAAAGGCAGCATCCTTGAGACCCATGATGTGAATCTCAGCTTAGCCTCCCTTGCTTTGGGGAGGGGACCTCTTCCAGGTTTGCGAAGGTGCTGGAGACCGGGAAGGGCCAGCTCCTCCCAGCTGCCCCACTGGGGCTCTCTTTGCTCGTTGATTATGTGGCACAGAGATGCTCAGCCCTCTGTGACTAAAGCTTAATCACACGCTAATGGGGGTGCTAATGCTATTTTTTAATATCTAAAAATATCTGTTTAGTTCCCTATATTTAGAACAATATTTTGATCCTGCTCCTCCTGTCTCTTAAGACGGATCTTCTCAAACTTGAACATGCACCTGAATCACCTGGGGATCTTGTTAAAATGCAGATTCATATTCAGCAGGTCAGGCGCGGAGCCCGAGCTCCTGCGCTTCTAACAAGCTCCCAGGAGATGCCGATGCTGCTGGGCCTCAGACCACACTGAGTAGCGAGGCCTCCGCTAATGCCCACTCCTTTGGTTTCCTCTCTTCATCTGCCTCCATGGAGGGGTCCCTGGGTGGCGCAGTGGGTTAAGCTTCCGACTCTTGGTTTCAGCTCGGGTCCAGAGTCGTGAGATCGAGCCCTGTGTCAGGCTCGGGCTCAGCGAGGAGTCTGGTTGAGATCCTCTCCCTCTGCCCCTCCTGCTTGTGCTCTCTCTCTCTCTCAAATAAATAAATAAATCTTAAAAAAAATTTATTTGCATCCATGAAGTCTTAACCTCCCCCGAGTGGAGGGGCTCAGGTGTTGGGATGGCCGCTCGTCTTGGTGACAGAGGAAGCTCACATCCACCAGTGGCTCCCCGCCCCTCCAGCACAGTCTAGACGAGATAGGAGCCGGCTTGCTGGTGACTTAGCACAATGCCCTCCAATAGAACTTTCTGTGGTGATGGAAATACTCTATCTTTGTGCTGTCCAATAGGGTGGCCCCAGGTGGATATTGAACACTTAAAATGTGGCAAGTGCAACTGAGGAAATAAATTTAAATTTTTATTTCATTTTAATTAAATTTAAATAGCCATAGGTGGTCACTGGGTGCCATTTTGGACAGTTCAGTCCTAGGATCTAGAAAGCCAGTCCTCTGCTCACTGACTCCCTGCCCTACCAGACCCCCCACCACCTGCATCATTATAAAACTAATCTTAGCACAAAATATATTGTTTGGGGAGGTAAGGGTTCCCTTGGACATGCCTGGTTATTTTTATACTCATTCCAGTCTTTGTTTTCCACAAGAGCCCTGTTTTTTTGTTTTGTTTTATTCTTACCTACCGTAGATCTGCAAATCTGTGTGCATTAGGTCAAGTTGAAGATCAGAAAGGCAGAACAGGAGAGGGTGAGCACAGACTGACTGAAACCATGGACCTGCCCTTTCCCTGGGCTGTGTGACCTTGGGCAAGCGCTTAACCTCTCTGAGCCTCTGCCTGTCGCTGTGGAAAAGGAGGGAGATTTCGAGGGTTAATTGAGCTCCCCAGTGTAGTAACTCAGTACTCATAGTGATGATTGTTACTGCTATTATGTGAACGCTCTCTGTAAACTAGAAAATGCTGCTGTCGAAAATCCTTCTTTTTAAACAAAATGCTCTGAAACTTGGAGGAAACTGCATCAACCAGGCCCAGGAGACAACCCAAAATCTCAAAGCAATAAATCTGAACATTTTCCGCTTTTCACATTGAGCAAGCATTTTGCCGTTAGTCCTGAATCTATTAAATTGGGAAACTGGGGTAAAGATCCAAGGGCTTCCAGGGGCTGGCCTGGTTGGTGGGGGCGGGGGTCACGGAGGCCAGAGGGGGAGATTGGTGGGTGAAAGGGGGTGCTGCTGCTCAGGCAGGGGCGGAGGGCTTAAAGAAGATGCTGGGAGCTTGCCCAGAATCTAGCAGAGGCCCTCTGCTTGCAGGGGCGGCGGTGGTGGGGTGGTGGTGGGGGTCCTGTTTATCTTTCCTCTTCAGGACGTACCTGATGAATCCTTCTTACAACTTTGGCAGGAAGGCATGGCAGGCAGAGATTTACAGAGCAGGAAACTGAGGCCCGGAGAGGCCTGCTTAGGTCAACAGCTGTTCCTGGCCTCTGGGCAGATGCCCACAAGTGGTCCCCCAGCCACACCTTTCCTCTCCCCTCCCCACATAAATGACCCCAAATCCAGGGTGGCCCTCATCCCGCTCATGACATTTGCTCATGATGATTTACATTTTAAACATACCGTTCCAGAACAGTAATTAACAACACCCCCTTTGGTCTCAAAAGTGTCCCGATTTGGACAAAAATTATGAGCTCTCCCTGGTAAAAGTATAAAGAATGGTAACTGAGATCTCTCTCCCAGAAGCCTTCAGTGTTTTAGAGAATGGTAAAACCCAATCCAGAAAAGCGTGCAAATAGCCCAGAGATTCTGTCCTTTTGGAGTTGCCCATGCTCTCACATACCTCCATACATTTCCATCCCTGTGCCTCTTGCTTGGACTGTCCTCTGCCCCCCAGGTATGCCTACTAAACTCCTCTTCATTCCTCAAGGCTGCCCTCTATGTCACCTCCTCCAGGAAGCCTTCCCTGACCTCTCTCTACCCTACCCTTGAAACAGGCACGTGCACGTATGTGCATGCCCACACCTCAACCTCCCTCTCTCAAGGCTTTGGGTTTATTGGCCAACCTTGCAGTCATCAGGGGTGTGGCTATCTCCCTGCAGGGAGACAGCCAGACCCTCCTGCCCTGTCCTTCAGGAGCCCCTCACCACCAGTCACTATTCCCCTGGGAGCTCCGATGAGACCTGGGGCAGGAGGTTCTTCTTTGGGCTACAGAATGATCCAGCATTGGGCCATCATTAGAGCTGTGGTTCTCAGAGTATGAACGCAAGGCGGAGGCACCGGCAGCAACAGGAGCTTGTTAGAAATACAAGTTCTCAGGCCCCATCCCAGACCTTCACAGGTTATGGGCCTCATTGCCCAGGCCACCATTCCCGAACCCTCGAGGCTTTGTAATTCCACAGGTGGCCCTCAACCATCTCTGCCGGGCAGTGGGCAAGGGGTTTGCAGCTGCGGCTTCGACAAGACAGACGAGGTCTCCGCCCCCGTGCGCGGCTTCCAGGCCCGGGGCAGGGTGGGGCAGGCGTGCAGGCGGAGCTCTGTGCTTGGGAGGCCACCGGCAGGGGACGTATGAGAGTGATGGCGGGGACAGTGGAGATGGGGAGCGGACCTGTGTGACACACCATTCCAGGCAGCAGGGACAGCGGGTGCAAAGGCTCAGAGGTAGGAAGTACGGGGGCCCCTGAGGAGTGGGCGGGCAGCGGCGAACGCAGGGCGCTGTCCCGTGGGTCGGAGCAGCTCGGGGGGACCCGCCTCCATCCTTCGGGGCCTCGAGGCCCAGGGCAGAGTCTGACTTTAATCTGAGCAGCAAGAAGCCAGGAAAGGCTAAAGCAGGGCCATGAGATGACCTACTTGGCGTTTTTGAAAGTTTCCTCTGACTTCTGAGGGGAGAGGCCTGGGATTCATCTTCCCCTTACATCTGTCTGAGTGGAAACCCTTCTCGGGTTCTGAAGCAGAAGCTTCTGAGACTGGCTCCCCCTCCACTGGGAAGGCCCGAGAAGCAGGGGCCTCCTGCCCCGTGTTTCCATGATGCTCTGGACTCTTCCCATCTGGAGGGGAACCGGAGCCTCTCCTCTGACCGTTGTTCCTGCAGCTTCCACTCCCCTCTGGGGCCCCACTCCTGTCCAGCAGGTCCAGCTGCGCTTTCCAAAATTGAAGGTGCTTCCTCAGATGGCCCTTCTCCTCTGCCAGCCTGTGCGGAGCCAAGGCTGTTTTCTGGCTCTGGGGCCTTCTCTTTTCTCTTCAGAATCTTCTGGATCTGTGGCAGGTATGATGCCAGTGAGCTCTGGGTCTCAAACATAGTTTTCCATCCGCCTTCACCCCTCCCCCATGGGCAGTTCCCACCAGGAGATGGCCTTCCATGGAGGGTCCGGCACAGGCCTCGGTCTACCTGTGTCCCCTCCTTGTACCTCCCTCCCCGTGTTGGGTTACCTTTCCGGGCTCGCACGTTCTCCCAGCATGAGGCTCCCCACCTACAATGGCCATGTGGCCTTGGCGCCTTCCCTGTCCCAAGCCCACCTGATCACCAACCAAGGGGGCCACCCCGACTGCCGCCACCCACTGTGGCTTTAGCGCCCTCCCAGCGGGGCCTGTCCCGGCTCCCTAGGGAAGACATCTGACCCGCTCTCTGACATATTGCCTCTCCCTCTGGGAAATCTCTCAGAGAGATTTCAGGCACGTTCCCACTGGAGAACAAACGTGTCCAACCTTCTAATCCCATCTCTCCGGAGGTCAGGAACTATCTGCCTCCTCCTCTCTCTTTCATCTTTGTCTCCACATCCTCGATCTTTCCCTTAAGGAAACCTTTCCTCCCTCCAGCTCGATCACTGTGTCTTCCTTCATTTAACTTTTTATTTTTCCATGGCTCCAGTGTTTTAAATTAGTCCCATTTTTCCTTGAGCCTTTAAATGAAACTTTTTTAAACGATTTTATTTATTTATTCATTTGAGAGAGAAAGAGTGTGTGTGCACAAGTGCAAGTGGGGGGTGGAGCAGATGGGGAGGGGGAGGGACAAACAGACTCCTTGCCCTCCTTGCTCTCCTTGCTGAGTGGAGCCCCACGAGGACCTCGATTCCACAACCCTGAGATCATGACCTGAGCCAAAATCGAGTGGTTGGTCAATAGACTGAGCCACCCAGCTGCTCCCAAATGAACTTTTTAAAAAAAATAACTTTTTGGGGGGTCACCTGGGTGGTTCAGTTGGTTAAGCCTCTTGATTCCTGGTTTTAGCTCAGGTCATGATCTCAGGGTCATGGGATCGAGCCCCAAATTGGGTTCCCCACTTAGCACGGGGTCTGCTTGGGACTCTCTTTCCCTCTCTCTCTGCTCCTCCCCCCTGCTCCCTCTCTCTCTCGAATAAATAAACCTCAAAAAAATAAATAAAAATAAAAGAACTTTTTATTTTTTAAATAGGCTCCATGCCCAACATGGAGCCCAGCACAGGGCTTGAACTCACAACCCTGAGATCAAGACCTGTGCCAAGATCAAGAGTCTGACACTTAACTGACTGAGCCACCCAGTCCCTTAAAAGAACGTTTTGAGTGAGGTATAGTGTAGACACAGTCACATGTGCAAAAGTCACAGATCTTAAGTGTACAACTCCAGGAATATTCACCTATGTACACATTCACGTAGCCTCCCCCGCATCAAGGTAGAAAACATTCCCAGCATCCAGAGAGCTCCCTCCTGCTGTCTGCCAGTACCCGCCATCCCCGGAGCGAACCCTGTATTGAGCTCTCCCACCACGGACTGATTTCAGGCATGTGGCCTTTGAATTCCCTCTTAGTCTTCAGATTATGGACATTCCACCGAGTTTTCGGTCTCAAATTTATGAGACAACTTATAACAACTTATGTCCTATATACTCAGGGCTCTATTGCTTTTGTGTCTGGTCATCATAAAGCCCTTTTCTACCCCTTTGTGGGTGAGAAGCACGAGTAAGCACCTCGAGGGACCCTGAGACGCGTCCTTCCCGTGGTGGGGGGCCAGCTTCTCCCAGCTTGCCTGGAACTCCGAGCAGCCCCCAGCCTCGGCACCCCTCCGTCTTGGGCAAACCGGGAGCTCGATCACCCCAACCCCTGTTCTCTCCTTGGCCCCGGCCACACTTCGGAGCAGACATGAGGAGCAGAGTTCGGGGCTGCTGACCCAGCACCATCTTCCTGGGCCTGACACTAGCCATTTGAAGGCCCCCAAATGTCCCACTCATTTTTTGCGGCTTGCACGAAACTTGCCTGTCTTTGTATTTCAGAGCCTTGGCCTCCAGTCCCGAAGGGTGTTTTAATAAGGAGGAAAAATTCTTCTGGATTTGTTATTCCCTGCTCAGCACTCCAGAAAACCCCACCCAGGAAAACTCAGCTAGGACTCGCTCCGGCCCAGTGATGCTTGACCTTGACTGTGCGTCAGAGCTGCTGGGCAGCCGAGAGGCTCTAGTAGGAGACAGGCGACACAGCCCAGGGCCCCTGTGCCCACGGGGCTGAGAATAAAGCTGTCTACGTGGGCAGAGTCCCAGGGGGCTTTGCCTGACCCCAGGAAATAAATCTCCCTGCCTCTCCCTGCCTGGACAGGCTGAAAGCCTAGCCAAAGGCGGTCGTGACCCCCACAATTCGTCTCTTTTCTGGCTAATCACAGCATCAGCCCTGTGCCTGTGAATCCAGCCAAAGCCACTCAGCACTTGGAGGCCCGGCCACATCTGTGGCCACGTACCAGCTGCCGAGGCCACACAAACTAAAGGCCTCTTCTCTCTCCTTCAATGATCTCATTGACTCCTGTGGCTTTAGTGTCATTTATAAGCTGGTGACTTGCAAGTTTGTGGTCCCCATCGCTCACAGCTGCAGACTCCTGCACACACCCCCTCCCCGACACTGTGCTCCACGCGGCGGCTCAGGGTCTCGTCCACACCGCAGCCTGGGCCTCGCAGGCTTTCCCACCTCGGGAAGGAAGGGCACCACTCTCTACCTGACACCGACTGCACGCCCCGCCCCGCCCAGGGCCCTGATGTCTTCGGCCTGAGACTGAACCAGCCTCCCCACTCCCCCTGTCTACTCCTGCTCCCCGCGGTCTGTTCTCTACCCAGAAACCAGAAAGTTCTTAAAAACAAAAAAACCTCAGCTTTATCGGGACATAATTTTTATGCCATAAAGCTCACGCATTTAAAGTATACAATTCGTGTTTTTGTAGTGTATTCACAGATTTGTACAACCATCCCCATAATCTCCTTTTAGAACATTTATTCCCCAAAAAGAAGCCTTGTGCCCATTAGCAGCCGCTCCCTACCCCCACTCCTGTGCCAGGCAACCACGAATCCACCTTCTGGCTCCAGACTGGCCTTATAGGACCTGCCCCCCTAACGGAATCCTACAGTAAGGGTGCGGTCTTTGTTCCAGTGTGATGTTCCCGAGGCCTGTCCATGTTGTCGTACGTCACAGTGCTTCGTGTGTTTATCCACTTGTCAGTGGAGATCGGGGGTGTCTCTCCTTTTCGGCTATTGGAAAGGTCTGTTTAAAGACACATCAGGTAACTACACTAGAATTAAAAGCTTAATAAAAAATATAATAAAAATAAAAACAAGGGACACATCCCTGCCCTGCTGAAAACCCTCCAGTGGTTTCCATCGTATCCACCTGCAGCTCGTTGCTCAGCCTACGATGTCCTTGGGGCCCCCGGCCCCGGCTCTCCCGCCAGCCCTTCCTGTTCCCCCACACAGCCTGCCCTGCCTTTCTCGTGTTTCCTGAACACACCGAGTTTGTTTCCTGCTCAGGGCCTCTGCGCGGGCCCCTCGGCCTGGGAGGCCCTCCCTTCCGCTCTCCGGGAGCTGGCCTCTTCTTTCCTTTCCATTCCGGCTGCCGTGGAGATGCTACGTCCTCGGGAAGCTGCCTGCCCCTGCCTGCCTCACCCCTTCACGGTCACCATTATCCAAAATTATCTTCTTTGCGGGTGTATCGCCTCTCTCCTCCCGCTAGAATATTCAGCTCCAAAAGAGGAAGTATTTCGTCTGTCTTCGCACTGTGTGCCAGGAACCTAGACTAGTTCCGGGCACACAGTAGGGCCTAAGTTTAGTTGGGAGGCCCCCGTGGTCCGGGCAGCTAAAGCCTCCCCTTTCCCAAGTGGCATTTTGCTCCCAAATGCTGATTCTATGATTGGGCCAGCAACGGGTCAGGGGTTGGGGTCAGGGCAAATAACCCCTCTGCCTGTCCAGGTTCCTAGAGCTGGAGGAGAAGCACAAAAAACAGCAGAAGATGGCTTTCCTCCTCCCGGAACCCCAGCTCATTATCCTCCTAGAGCTGGAGTCGAAAACCCTAATTTGCTCTTCTCCCCGGAGAGCAGCAGGGGCCCCTCCCCAGCGAGTCTGCCCCAGTGAAACAGCAAGAGGAAGAGAGGATGCCCTCAGAGGGCAGGCAGGGGTGCGCGTGTGCATGAGTGTGTGTGTATGTGTGTGTGGGGGGGGGGCCAGGGTGCGAGGCGGTGACCCCGGCCCTGCCTCATCTTCCAGCAGGTGGACAGAGCGCCTGGGGTGTCTGCCCCAGTGGCCGCTATGGACACAACAGGGAGGGGAAGGACCCTCCCTCCATAGTCGGAAGGGCGCCTCTGTGGCTGGATGTCCCGCTCTTCGGATGACTCTGTTGTCTCAAGGATAAAGTCCAAGCTTTTCACCAGTTGCTCGGAGCCCCAGCCTGTCTCTCCTGCCCCTCTCCCTTCACACTCCCTTGTGGCCCCCTGCTCAAACCCTCATCGTGCCAGAGACATGCCATTGATGTTCCTGCCGCCCGGCCTTTGCCTCTGCTCTTCCTGCCCCTGGAATGATCTTCCCTGGGTGCTCTGACTGGCGACCTCCTGAACTCAGGCCTGGCTGGCCTTCCACTCTGCGAAGCCTCTTCTGGCCCAGGCACCCTTGACCGTCCCAGGCACCCTCCTCTGCCTACATCCCTCTCTCAGATCACTTCCCTCCAGGGATGGTGGGGGTGGGGGAGTCATAGTACCCACCGACTTGTCTAGAAGAGCAGAGATTCCGTTTTTCTTCTCTGATGGATCTCCAATGCCCAGAACCAAGCATAGAAGACCCTCCACAAATGTGTGGGACACGTGTAAGAATGGTTTCCCGGCTCACCTGGGAGCCCCTCAAGGACACAGCCAGCACGGCACTTACCGTGATGTAATTTCCATTTGCCATTACCCCCCGAATACCACCCTTGCCCGCTCAGGGCTCAGAGACAAGGTGCCAGAAGACCCCTGCAGTGCCACCGCTGATCGGAGTGACCCTCCTGGCCCAATCTCTCAAGGCCCGGCCTTGGCCAGGTCCTTGGTTTGGAGACAAGCCTCCTGGGAAGGGTGCCACCAGTGGGACACCTAGTCCATTGCCAAAACCCAGAGCTGTCTTCCCAGAGCTGGGTCCCAACATGGATCCTTTTCCCGGAAGCTCACTGACCTAAGTCGAGTCTTGTAAACCCACCCTCTTCCAGCGCCTTCCCAATCCCAGCACCCCATCTCCCCAGCCCTGGGCCATGGAGATCAGTGGGGTGTCTGTGTCTTTAATAAGAACCAAGTGTAATAAATAAAAGTATTCTGGCAAAGAAAACTTCCCTCATTTATTTTCCAGGGGCCTTGGCTCATCAATCTTCCCCTCCTAACCTGCTTTGTGCTCTGTTAGCTTTGCTTCCTGATAGCAGAATTTGGTTTTCTAACAGCATCTGTCGTACGCAGGGTGTCCCCAAACATTAGCGGTAATGAGTTGGAAGTAGCACAGTCGGAAGCCTTCAGAAGCCAACAGCAGATGTCAGGCCCTCCGTGGGTCCCCCTGAGGCTTTGGGGCCAGAGCTCTGGGCAAAAAGCTAGGTCCAGAGCCCACAAGTCTCGGTCCCTGGGAGTCATTCATCCAAAAGACATTGGAGTGCCTACCATGTGTCAGGTCCTGTGTGGGCTCTGGGAAGCTGGGGCCCTGCCCACGGCGTGCTGTCATGGCTGGTTATCCATGAAAGACAAAAGCGGTGGTAGAAGAAAGTCCTCTCCCCCAATCCTTCCGCTGGCCCATCTCCTGGGAGGCAGCTGTGCAGGAGACATGGACTCAGATAGCCCCGGGTGGTTTGCTTGAGAACAAATAAGAGCATAAAGTTCCCAACACCAAGTCCAGCACATACGGGTCCCTCCAACATCCGGGACCTGACAGGTGCACATGGACTGGGGTTGGCGGGGATCTCCAAGGTGCTGCTGCTGCTCTCCTGGGGCCAGGGGTGTCTAGACAGAGGCTTGGCGGTTGCTGCCCTCTCCTGGGAAAGACAGAGCCATCCCTCCGCTCCGGGAGCCCTTGAAATGATGGAAGAGGGAGTGGAACCAAGGCTTCTGGAGACAGGAACCAAAGTATTGACAGATCCAAATGTGTTTCTTCAAACTCCACCCACCCCCACTCCCGAGGTCCTCCTCCAGGCATGCCAAGAGTTGTTCTCTGGAAAAATCTCTCCTGCAGTGGTGCCACGTCCGGCAGAGGAGAGGGTAGCCGGTAAGTCACAGTGCGGCCTTGCCCCCGCCAAGGGGCTGCTAGCCTCACCAGCGCAGGTATTTCTTTCACACCACAATCCGCAGGGAGGGCCTCTTCTGACTCCCCCTTACAGGTGAGGACATTCTGGCCCCTCACGTGAGGGGTTTCAGGGCCGCAGCACCCGCGTGTGGCCTCGTACAGGTAGCCACCCCGCCCCCACAAATGGGCGGTGGTCGCCGTCCAGCGGGACCCTGAAGGGAATGGCGTAGGGGTAGGACTTTCTTTGTAGGTTTTTATTCTTCTAGAGGACCGAAGACGGTTTCGAAAGCAGGTGGGATAAGAGTGGAGGGTGGGGTGCCCCCCTCCGGCCTCCCTCACATCTGCCAACAGAGGGGGACACGAAGCCTGGTGGCCCCGAGTCCCCTCCCCGGCAAGCCGCCTCCCAGGCCTCCGCCAGGCGGGACGGGACGCCGAGGCCCGCTTTCATTTTGGGGGCCGAGGTGCAGGACCGGCTGGGAGGCGGGCGGCAGGGAGGCCCCGGCGCCCCCGCACGGACGCCGCCGAGCCCGCGCCCGCCCCGCCGCCCGCCCCGCGGCCCGGAGGCCGCCCCGCCCCGCAGCCGCCGCCAGTCCGCCGCCCCGCCGCCGCCATGGGCCGGGCCCGGCCGGGTGAGCGCGGACCGCCCGGCCCCGACCCCGGCCCCGACCCCGACCCCGCCGCGCCGCCGCCCGCACCCCGCCGCGCCCGCGCCCTGGCGCTGCTCGGGGCCCTGCTCGCCGCCGCCGCCGCCGCCGCCGCCGCCCGAGCCTACGCCCGCCACAACGAGGCCCAGGCGGCCGCGCGGCAGGTCCGGCCCCGGGTGGGGGAAGGGCGGGCGCGGGGCTCGCGGGGGGCCTGGGCTCCGGGGGTCGGGGTCGGGGCGGCGTGGGGTGGGGGGGTGGCGCTGGAAGGAGGTGGGGGAGGGGGCCCGGAGGGGGCGGGGAGTGGCTCGGAGGGAGAGGGAAGGGGACCGGGAGGCACGGGTTGGGGGTAGGGGCGGGATGGAAGGTCGGGACCGGTGGGCCGGGGAGGGTGGCATGAAAGGGAGGGAAAAGGGGAGTCGAGCAGACTTGGGAGGACTGTGCCCTTAGGCCAGAACACTGGCCCAGTGTGAGGCAGGGCCTGGGACAGACCGGAGGCGCGGTCCCAGCGGTGACTTGGACAGTGGGAGTGAAGCTGGGCTGGGAGAGTGTGGTGGTGGCCTGGGGAGTGCTGGGACAGTGCTGGGGGGGCGGGGGACAGGAGAGGACACTGGTGAAAGAATAAGACATGGGGACGGCGCAGATAGAAGGAGACTAGCCTAGGGCCTAGCGGATGGTGGATGAAGGAGCAGAGTGAAGCAGGGCCCAGCAGGGACCGGGTGAGGATTGGGGCTCTGGGACAGTGCAGAGGTGACATTAGGATGCGTGGACTGGGAAGTGTGAGAACTGAGGAGGATGGTGCTGGGAGCTGCCCCCTCCGACGGTTTGGGACCCCAGCTGGGTATCCAAATGGTGCTCGATGGAGCCCCTTCCTCCCGAGCAGGAGTCCGCGCTGAAGGCCCTGGGGACAGAAGGCCTCTTTCTCTTTTCCTCCTTGGACACAGACCGGGATTTGTACATCAGCCCCGAGGAGTTCAAGCCCATTGCTGAGAAGCTGACAGGTACCAGGAGGAACTGGGGCCTGGGGAGGGGGCACCCAATCATGGCCCTCGGCTTCTTGGCCACCGTGTCTGCTCTTAGCAGGAGGGCCGCCTGGAGAGGGAGATGAGGGCCCCCGGCAGCCCTGGGTCCTCTCTGCTCTGACCCTTCCCAGCCGATGGTTGGGACAAGCTGCCCTGCCGCCACCTGAGCCCGTGCTCAAGGGCAAATACTAGTTAACACCCCAGCCAATTCTAGACAAGATTTGAAGCACTTCATATGAGTTCTCTCTTTAATCTTCGCAGTGTCCTGTGAAATAGCTACTGTCCTAATTCCCCTGTTTATAGCTGGGGAGACTGAGGCACAGGAAGGTGCAGAGCCGGGATTAGAACCGGGGCCATCTGGCTCCAGGTCCTGCACCAGTTCACAGGTGTGAGGATCAGAGAGAATATCTGCGGAGTGACCAGTAGACAGGAGCTCTTCCCCGTATTACCAGCGATTAAACTCTGCTCGGGTGCTGTTGGAATTCTAGCCTGTCCCGGCGATCCGTTTTTATCTGGTTGTAATCAGTGATTTTTTTTTTTTTTTTTAAGATGAGGTGCTGAAATATTCTCATGAATTCTTAAATGCTTCTCTCACGGTCTCACCAACACCCCAACCCCTGTGTCCGTTTCTTCCCAACTTCTTGTGACATCTCTTGAACCTGGGATCTTGTTATCTGAATGGCTGGGTGTAAGTAGGTCAATAGATGCGAAAGGCAAGGAAGAGATGCCAACAGCTCTCCCCTGAGTGAGCGTCAGAGGCCAGTGACGGGCCTTCCGTGTCTCGGGGTGGGATCAGGTAGGTCAGCCACTTGCTGGTCTGGTGACCACGGTCCCTGCCAGAGGAGGAAAATGAGAATTTGCTGGAGCAGATGTGGGTCAGTGTCTCTCAGTGGCATTCAGTCCGGCGGTGAAGGCAGATGGGCAGGTAAATAGTCAGCCTCAAGTGGATTGGCCTTGACCTCTTATTCTGCAAACACTTCACAGAGCATCCACCCAGCCACCTCCTTGTCCTCTCTTGTGAGCAGAGAGAGTGAGTTCCCTCCTAATGACATGTTGGACAAGCTTGCTGGGCTCGAGGGCACAAGTAATTTTTTTCACATAAATCTTTTTCTCCCTCCCTTACCACCTAGGCCTCTGGCAGTGCAAAACTGGACCAAGTTTTGGGAAAAGAAAACATAAAATAAAACAAAGCCCCAAATTTCAAATCTATGCAGGAAACAGAAGCAGTCTGTCTAGTTGGTACAGTTATGAGCATGTTTAATTTTCTTTATATCTTAAAAGTTTTACAAATTGTCTGTGATGAGTTACTTAGAAGTCAAGAAATAAAACTTTTTTTTTTTAACTTTTTTTATTTTATTTATTTGACAGAGATCACAAGTAGGCAGAGAGGCAGGCAGAGGGAGAGGGGGAAGCAGGCTCCCTGCCGAGCAGAGAGCCCGATGCGGGGCTCGATCCCAGGACCCTGAGATCATGACCTGAGCCGAAGGCAGAGGCTTTAACCCACTGAGCCACCCAGGCGCCCAAGAAATAAAACATTTTACGAAAAAAACTAAAAGGCCATAATATGCTGGACGTTGGTATTAGTAATTATCTGTGGTAAGAGTAAAATACTTGAAAAAGCAAGGCAGACGAATAAGCTTGCACATTCTAACTGTACCCTTCCTCTGAGGTTTCCAGATTGCTCTTTGGCAAGTTTTGCTACATCGGCTTACAAATGCAGAAATAACCATGATTCTTCAAAACAGGGCTTTGCATCAGGAGCTGTCAGGGCGTGCTGATTAAAAGGGCAGCTTCCTGACTCTAGCCCCTTAGGATTCTGACTCAGTAGGTTTGAGGAGGATTCTGGGCATGTGCGGTTTAGAAAGGCGTCCGGAATGATTCGGATGATTCCTGCTTAATAATCGCTCCGAATGCTCCCAGTGGCCTGTCAGTCAGTTCGCCAGAAGATGCTAAGCATCATTTCTGTCCCACAGACCTGCCCGGGGACAGCAGCCATGACAAGCAATGCCACTATCTTACCCCTAAGATGTTTCCGGGGCCCCTCCCTTCCATCAGTCACCGCTTTGGAAAGAGGCTTCATTTCTCCCTAAACCTTCATCAGGACTCCCTGCACACTTGAAAGGTCTCAGATTGGGCATACCTAGGGCAGGAAAAGACCTGAGAAATCAAGTTCAGCCCCTCCCCATACAGATGGGGAAACTGGGCCACCCAGAAAATCGGAGAGAAGCGAGTCTTCTCTCTCCCAGACTGGAGTTCTTGAGGGCGTTGCTCTCTCTCTCAGAGCTTAATGACACCAAGACGGTTCTGTTTCTTGCCTTCATTCGCTCTTCTCGGTGGCTCCCTGATAAGCATTCATTTCTTCAAGAGGCCCCCAGGACAGGGACACTCAGGGCAGCATGGCCTCGATTGCCCATGTCGGAAAACCAGAGGGGCTGACTGATTTGCCCCAAATCATCCGGGAAATGGCCCTGACCTCAGCCTGGAGCCCGGCTGATTAGGCCCAGCCTGTGCCTTCTCTTCTCTGTGCCCCAGCCAGTAGCTGCTCTTTGGTGCTCGCACCCCAGCCACCGGGAGAGGCAGCCGCCTGCCCAGATGCTGCCTTCGGTGGGCCCCGCACCAAGTTCATCTCGGACTCAGTTCACAGAACGCAGGGAAGCGGGACAACCAGCCAGCCTGGCCCTGTGGGACATCAGAAGAATTTGGTTGGAGCCCCAGCTCCGTGGCTCCCGACCCTCAATCCTCTGGTAGTAGTGATACAGCTGAAGTTTATTACGGGTTCACTCTGTATCAAAGCTGGTGCTACCGCGCGGACTCTCTCCTCCAGTCCTTATAACAAGCCACTAGCCAAATGGCACACAGCTGGTGAGCGGCGGGATTTGAACCCAGGTCATTTGGATCCTGAGCCTTGAAGGAAGCGGAGTCTCTGAGATGACAATGCCCTCAGAAGAGGGTCGTGGTTGATAGTGGGTTTAGAGGAAAACAAGCCTGGGTTTGAATCCTGACTCCCCACTACCTAGCTGTGTGACCTTCGGGAAGTGACTTCACCTCTCTGAGCCTCCGCTCTCATATGTGTAAAATGGAATTGGTGATAATGTTCTTATCTGCCTCTCAGTACTACTATGGAACTAAAATGTGATACGTATTGGTTGTAACTTTGGTAATTGTTAAGTATTACTCCAGCGCTAAGCCTGGTTCCCTTAAATCACCTTCCAGTGGGCGTGGGGGCGGGGTGGGTGGACTTCCCCAGAGAAGAGAGGGCCTGCCGCCGGAAGGCCGGGCCCCTCTCCAGCAACTGTGTCTCCCAGGGGCAACGCCTGCGGCCAGCTACGAGGAGGAGGAGCTGCCCCTTGACCCCAGCGAGGAGACGCTCACCATAGAAGCCCGATTCCAGCCTCTGATCCCGGAGTCCATGACCAAGAGCAAAGACGGGTTCCTGGGGGTGAGTGTGGGGGGGCAGTGGAGGCTGCCCCCAGGTGGGACCGCAGACACAGGGCCATCTGCGTGCACTCACCTCCTGAGAATAGGTCTGTGCTCAGCTTCTCTTTGCCTCTTGCCTGCCTGCCTTTATCAGCTGCCCTCTATGCCCGCAGTGTGCCAGGCCCTAGGGGGTCCACAGTGGGTGCGATGCCGACCCTGTTGTTTGGGACACAGTCTGGTGCAGGAGGGATAAGCACGAGCCCCTTACCCAGATGGGATCTGGGCGAGCTTCCTGGAGGCAGTGCCAGCCAGTAGATACTGCAGGAGGAGGGGGCTGAGCCAGGGGAGGCAGGGGTGGAAGGACTGCTCAGAGGAGGCAGCGAGGGCCCTGGAGGCAGGATTGAGGCAGGAGCCTCACTGTAGGCTCATTACTTCCCACAAGTCGGTCTTCCCCCCGCAGGCTGTGAGTTTCTTGAGGGCAAGGCCTGTGACTCATAACCTCTGTGCTTCCTCAGGCCCCTGGCACCTGACAGGTGCTCTGCTGAACTCTGATGAACCAGACCTGAGGTTCAGCCCCCCGCAGGGAGTCGTGGGGAGGGGGAGGGTGCCTGACAAATGCTCTCCTGAGCAGCCCCGCCCCGACCTGAGGCCCCGTGGCCAAGGTCTCCAGCCCATCCTGGCCCCGAGGCACCCCCACACCCTGCCAGCCTTCCCCGCCGTCCCCCCTCCGCTTGCTCTGTTCCAGCCCCTCTGGATGTCCAGGCTTGCTTCCAGCTGTGGGCCTTCTTGGATGCTGTTCCCTCTGCCAGGAGCAGCTTTTCCTCTTTGCGTAGCCCACACCTACTCAGCCTTTCGGTCTCCCCTGAAAGGCCACTTCAGTGTGAACAGAGGTCTGAAGGCAGGAAGTGCTGGGCCAGTCGCCTGCGGACAGAGAGCTGGTGCGGCTGGACCTAGAGCACGTGGGACACAGGCAGGGGCGTCCCCGTCAGTGGGGCTGGAAGAGAGTCACCAGACTGCAGAGGGCCTTCATTCTGCAACAGCAAATTACCGTAGCAGATTTTGAAATGGGAGGGTTCCCTCGTCAGCTGCTCAGATGCTCCGCAGGCTGGGGAGAAATGGGAGAGGAGAAGACCAGTTCTCGGGAGGGAGGAGGAGGCAGGTGAGGGAGGCAGTGGTGATGGAGAGGAAGGACAGCCTAGAGGATGCTGGGAAGGGAGGGAAGACAGGGCATGGCTACTAATGGAAAGCGGGGGAAGGAAGTCGGTGGGGGGGGGACTCAGACTTCTGGATGGTGACCAAGTGCAGGGTGGGCCATTCGCCCCATGGGGACCGGAGCAGGGAATGGGTCTGGTGGGGAGTGAATGAGCTCAGTCTGGGCACGTTGAAGTCGAGGCGCCTGCGGCTGTCCAGGGGGACAGTCCAGTAAGTGAGGTTGGAAACACAGGTTTGGCCTCCCACAGAAGATCTGGGGAGGGAAGGTTGGCAGGGACAGTTGTTGGTGGCAGTTGTCCAAGTAGATGAGTCCCCCCCCAGAGCAGTGAGAACAGGGCGGGACTGGCAGGGTGCCAGGGCACAGCTGCACTTGGAGGGGAGATGGGTCAGGAGCAGCGCCCCACAGAGGGCAGCCCCCCTTCCCGGGCAGCTCCCCCTCAGGGTGGCCAGCCTGTGGGCAGGACCCCGCGGGCAGGCGGCTCTGCCTGGCGCAGCACAGCTGGCCTAGCTTGGAGAACCTGCCTGCTCAGTGTTCTTGGGGGTAGCTCCGAGGACCTCCCTCCTCCCCGTGAGCCTGGCCCCCCACTACCGTGGAGGCGGGGGAGGGAGAGGGAGCCTGATGCCTGGGAGACCTGGCAGCTCCCTGGTGGCCGAGCGTCCCCCAAGGGGCCCGGCACGTGCTGTCCTCAAGGCCGGTGCCTCCGTGGGACTCCTGCCTGTGGTGCAGAGGGGCAGGGAGGGGCGCTGAAGGGGCAGCTGCTCACAGAGGACGTGCCCCGGGTCCTGCCTCGGTGCCCCACAGGTGCGGACAGACAGGCCTGCACAGTGTGACCCTCGTTTTGTCCCATGCGTCAGCTCACCTGACGGACATGGGGCCTTCCTGATGGGCAAACAGCTGAGGGACGCCGGGCATGCCATGTGCCTGGCCAGTGTGTTACGGGCAATTCTAGAAGGGGCATTCTCCGGGGGAGACCTTCCTTCCCCTTCTCGGCAGTCGCATCCTGCTCCTTACCCCCAGAGATTTCCCCCAAAAGGTGGTGTCCACCTCTCTCCCCAGAGCCTTGGCCCCCTCAGTGGGACATCGGCCCCAGGAGGAGACTTGGAGAGAAGAAGGTCAGGGAGAAGGCAAGGCTGGTGGAGGAGGTGGCAGGTGGTGGCACTCAGGCCAGCTGGCACAGAGGCGAGAGGCAGGACCATGTGTCTGTGAGGCCTGGAACAGTGGGACTGGGTTTGACGAAGGAGGAAGGAGGCCGGCAGAACCCCTGCACAGAGCCTCCGCCTCCCGTCCCTCCCCCTGCGTCATTCCCAGCTGGCCCTGCCGGCTCCGGCCTGGGCTACGCCTGAGCCGGCCAAGGGGGTGCTGCTGGGGGCCAGGGAGCTGAGGGGAGCCTCGGCTCTGGCAAGACAGTGCCCGGCCTCTGGCTGTCCCCAGGACAAAAGCACCCCCCCCCCCGGGTCCTGCTGCTCCCTTTGCTTGTGGGCTGGCTCAGAGCTCCAGGGAGACCTCCAGCCACGCGTGGTACGGAGACCCCCATGTCGTGGTTCTCGGCACCCCAGAGCTCTGGCTTTCCCCCGCCCCAGGTCTCCCGCCTGGCCCTGTCCGGCCTCCGCAACTGGACGACTGCAGCCTTGCCAAGTGCAGTGTTTGCCGCCCGCCACTTCCGGCCCTTCCTTCCTCCTCGGGGCCAAGGGGAGCTCGGGGAGCCCTGGTGGATCGTCCCCAGCGAGCTGAGCGTCTTCACCGGCTACCTGTCCAACAACCGCTTCTACCCACCACCGCCCAAGGGCAAAGAGGTGAGGGCCGCCGTGGTGGGCCCCGGGGGGCCTCTGCCCCAGCCCCAGCCCCAGCCCAGGCACAGCCCCCTCTGCGTCTGCCCCGCACCCGCTCCGCGCCTGGACACCCGCCCCCTCTCGGGTCCCCGGCCCGAGGCCCAGAGCAGACGCTCACCTGGGGGACCTGGACCCTGCGAGCCAGCACGAGTCTTCACTGGCCCCCCCGCCCCCCCAGGTCATCATCCACCGGCTCCTGAGCATGTTCCACCCTCGGCCCTTCGTGAAGACCCGCTTTGCCCCTCAGGGGGCCGTCGCCTGCGTGACCGCCATCAGCGACTTCTACTACACTGTGATGTTCCGGTGTGTAGCCCTCGGGCACCCCTCTCGGCCTCTCACCCGGACCGGGGAACCCAGGGAAGCATGGAAGGGCACGGCCCCGTGAGGCCAGGGCCCGCCCGGAAGCCCCCAGGGCCACCTCATCGGCTCTCTGGGCCTCGGTTGGGTGGATGGGGGTGGTGGTGACGTCCTCCTGGGGGCTAGGGGAAAGCACGGCATGCTTAGCATTGAGGCTGGCGGCCCTGATTGTTATCCACCCAGAAGGGGGCGTGTAGGAGCTGTGACACCCGCTCGCACACACCCCGCGGAGCTGTGAGGGCTCAGGGGAGGGCTGGTCAGGCGAGGCCTGCAGAGAAGGCTGCGTGTGAACTGGGCCCTGAGGATGGGCGGCGCTTGGAAGGCCTCCCGGCTTCTCCCTGCCGCACACATTCTTCCTCCTCCCCTGCCCAGCTCTGTCCTCCCCTCGAGAGTCTGGCCAAGGGCTCGCCAGCTTGGGCACCAAAGCAGCAGGGTGGGCCGTGGCTCAGCAGGGGCTGCTCCCAGCCAGGCTGCTTTCCCCCCCAGGATCCACGCCGAGTTCCAGCTCAGCGAGCCGCCTGACTTCCCCTTCTGGTTCTCCCCCGGCCAGTTCACCGGCCACATCATTCTCTCCAAAGACGCCACTCACATCCGAGACTTCCGGCTCTTCGTGCCCAACCACAGGTGGGAGCCTTGGCCCCGGCCCAGCCCTGGACCCCACTGTAGTTGGCCCCACTCCACCCGCCCCAGCTCCAGGAGCTCAGGTGCAGGGGCCCAGAGGCCCCCTCCGTCTCTGCCCCTCCTCCGCTCCCTCGCTGCTCTCGGAAGGGGCCTGGAGCTGCAGGCAGGAGGAGCAGGCAGCTCGAGGTGAGCGGAGGTGGGTCATTCCATCATCTGGCAACTATGTCCCAGTTGGCCTGTACGGCCAGCTCTGTGCCTGGGACCCAGTGCAGCAGACCGGCCCCCAAGCAGGAGCCCAACACCGTCACGCTGTTAACAGACCTCCCACAGACCCGTGACCGCAGCCTGCGCACGGCCCCCGAGCGCTGGCAGCTGGGCAGGGACCCGGCCGGTCCGAGTCCAGGAAGCCTTCCCAGAGGAAGAGACATGGAAGCAGAGACCTGGTTAGGACAGGGAAGGGGGGTGAGGAAGGTTTAGCCAGGCAACGGGAACAGCACATGTGGTCCTGGGGACAGACCCTCCACTGCCTGCAGTTGCTCCCACGGGGGTGGAGGGAAGCCCTCGGGAGGGCTCCGTGCCAGCCGCCTGCCTGGGTGCCCAGCCTGCTTAGGGTCAGCCTCTTGTCTGGGGAGCATGGGACCAGAAGGCCTGGCTTCAGGTCTTTCCGGACTCGTCCCTGATAGCAAGTGCTTCGTGGGTCTGAGTGACCCAGGACAGAGACAAGAGCTTGGCTGGGAGCTGGGGGCCCCGAAGTTAAGTCTCCACCGTGGCACCAGTGGGCTGCATGGCTGCGGGCAAGGCCCTCGCCGTCTCTGGGCCCGTTTCCTCAGCTGCTAGATGGGAGGATGGCTCCCGGGCACGAGTGAAGGGATCGTTGGGAGAGCCTGGGAAGAGAAAGTTGCCCCCAGGAGCAGGAGTCATTTCCTCCCCTTCCCCTCAGCAAGCAAGCTCCCTTCCCCATCTCGACTGCACAGGCTCAGCCCAGAGCACATCTGCCTGCACCCCAGGGTTGGAGGTGGGGGTCCTGGCTTGGATGAAACAGGGCAGGGGCAAATGACCATCCCCAGGACCCGCTGCTCCCGAGCCTGTCTCTAGGACCACGGGGCTGCCACCTCCTAGGGCACCCTGCTCACGCTGCCCAAGGAGGTTGGCTGTCGGTCCTGGGGCTCCCTCATGTGGCCGATCTGCAGATGGCAGGTGGCGGGGCCAGACTTCCAGCTGGGGAGGATGGCTCAGGGAGCATGAGGAGGACAGCTCAGGGAGGATGGTGCCAGGCTTTCACGCCTGCACCTCTCTGTGTCCTGGGGGAGGCACTGATGATCTTTCCGCCTCAAAGAGCCGTGGGCAGCATGCGAGACACGGCTGTGAAAGCCCTTTGTGAACTGTAAGGGGCTGGGCCCGCCGAGCATGCCGTGGTTGCCGTGCCTTCCGAAGAGGCAGCCCAGGGGCAGAAGAGGGCCCAGGCTCTGTGGTCAGAATCCCAGTGGCCCCAAGACCTTGGGTCCACCTTGTCAAGCCTCGGTGTGCTGATCTATAAAACGGAGAGGGTTGTGTGCTCTCAGAGAGAGAAAGGTTGACATGGGCCTTGGTGACGGGGGTGCTCTGCCCTGCTCCTCCCCCGCCCGGCGCCCAGGTCTCTGAACGTGGACATGGAGTGGCTGTACGGGGCCAGTGAGAGCAGCAACATGGAGGTGGACATTGGCTACATCCCCCAGGTGAGCACGCAAGGGGTCCGGCCCCAGGTCTGCAGGGCCGGGGGCCCCAGGCAGTCTGGGTGAGGGACAGAGCTCCTGCTGGGCCGAGGCCAGCTGTCCCCAAAGCAGGATTCTGGGAATCTCCCTGATCCTGCCCAGAAAAGCCAACGGCTGCCATCAGCCCTCGTGCGGCCTCACGTGGTGGGAGGAGCCCCGGACCCTGGCTCTGCCCCAGGCTCACTGCAGCCTGGCCCCGGCCCTGCCCTTCCTGGGGCCTCCGTGCCTCCACCTTTGCATCGAGTGGGGTATCTTTGAGGGTCTCTCAAGGACTCTTGCCCATCTCTGAGACACCCTCGCTGACGGCATCCTCTCCTGATCTGGGTCCCAGATGGAACTGGAGGCCCTGGGCCCGTCGGTGCCCTCCAGGATCCTGGATGAGGACGGCAACATGATCGACAGCCGGCCGCCCTCAGGGGAGCCCCTCCAGTTTGTATTTGAAGAGATCAAGTGGCAGCAGGAGCTGAGCTGGGAGGAGGCCGCCCGGCGCCTGGAGGTGGCTATGTACCCCTTCAAGAAGGTAGGGCTGGATGGGAGTGAGGGCCAGGGGGGAGCTCTGTGCAGCCGGGGCTGGGGGAACAGCAGGGGGAGGGGGGCCCCCGATTCCAGGCTGGGTATAGGGCTTGCTGCTGAGGCCCCCTCCCGGCCCGGCCTATACCAGTGGGGCCTCTCTTTTGCCATGCAGAACTTGGCAGGAGGCATCCCCTGGCCCAGCAAAACCCTTTCTCTCTCTCACACACACACACACACACACACACACACGCGCGCGCGTGCGCACACACACACACAGCTCCTGACTAGGACCCTAGCTGCACACAGTAGCTTCTCTGTGTCTCCCCTTGGCCCCAGGTCACCTATCTGCCGTTCACCGAGGCCTTCGACCAAGCCAAGGCCAAGAATAAGCTGGTGCACTCCATTCTGCTGTGGGGGGCCCTGGACGACCAGTCCTGCTGAGGTGAGGGAGACCCCGCCAGGCTGAGCGCATGGGGGGAGACATCACCTCTCGTGGGGTGCAGGAGGCTCCGAGACCAACGGGGCTGGCCCGTCGGGGCACGGGGGGCTTGGGGACTACACAGGGCAGGGGTGGGGGGGCCGTTCTGCGCCGAGCCCAGAAGCCGCCGTTCACATAGGAAGAGCCCCGCTCAGCCGTCTGCAGCATGGAGACCTTGGCCAAGTGGCTTCCCCTCCCTGAGCCTTAGTTTTCTCAACAGTGAAAGAGGGCTAACACACTTCCCTCCCAGAGTTGTGAAAAGGGGTGCAAGAGTGCCCGTGCTCCGTGAGGCGTTGCACACAAGTAAGAGAGAAAACAGCACCAGAGGCTGGCCTTACGTTCACTTATTCAAAAGACGCACCCAACATGTACCAGATACAGAGATTTGGGGTGTCAGACAGTGGGTACAAAGATGAGTAAGACCGTGCCCCCGCCCGCATCTCGTCGATCCACAAACACCCGGGCACCCCCCGCACCAGGCCCGCGGGCTGGGTGCCAGGAGTCTTGTCAGAAGCGGCCCCTGACCTTGGGGAGCAGCGTGTAGAAGATGGGCGTCGAGTGAGGACAAGCGTGGTGAGCGTCACACAGGGCAGGGTCCAGGATGGCACAAGACCGGGGAGGTGTCTCAGAGACAGCGATCGGAAGCTGAGACAGAGGAGGAGGAGGAGAAGTTTATCAAGTGGCAGGAGGAGAAATGTTTTAGGTAGAACAATCTATGCAAAGGCCCTGGGCTCTAGAGTTTAGTGAATTTAAGAAGTTGTCACAGTCTGCAGGTCCCTGGGCTGAGGCTGTCCTCCGTCTGTCTGCCTCCCTCCTCCCCCCATCCCCCCGCCCCGCCCCAGCCCAGGACGCCCCAATGTCGCCAACTGGAATTACAGCAACCCTCTGCTCAGCACCTACCCTGTGGCAGGCTCTTCGAATGTCTTGTCTTGCTGGGACGCACAGACACACAGACCCTACAGCCCATGAGGTTTACTGCTGACAGAAAACCCAGTAGGACACGTGGGGTGCCTCACGCTTCTGGCCTTGCTGTTCCCCCGAACAGGTTCAGGGCGGACTCTCCGGGAGACTGTCCTGGAAAGTTCGCCCATCATCGCGCTCCTCAACGAGAGCTTCGTCAGCACTTGGTCCCTGGTGAGGGAGCTGGAAGCCCTGCAGGTGAGTGGCAGGGGGTGGGAGCAGCCCTGTGGGAGCCCCGGGGACGGTGCCCCGGCGGAGGCATCGGGAGAGTGCCATGTGTCCCCACAGGACAGCCGGGAGAACCCGTCCCACAAGAAGCTAGCTGACCTGCACCTGGAGAAGTACAGCTTCCCCGTGGAGATGATGATTTGTCTGCCCAACGGCACCGTGGTACGCAGCCCCCAGTACCTTCCCCCAGTCGGGCCAGGCTGCGTGGGGCAGGGGAAGCGGCAAGCCAGGGACGCGGACTTAGAGACCTCTTCAGGCTTCGGGGCCAGCTCCCCCACTCGCTGCTGCTCTCCTAGCCAGTCTGGGCCTCCCTTGTCGCCATCTGTAAAATAGGAATTGTCACGCCCCCCCTGCCTGCCTCATGCAGGGGTTGGGACAATCCTATGAGAAGGGGGACCTCGGCAGCACTTTGGGGACCTGGCAGCCGGGAGCACAGGGTAGCAGCAGAGTGGACAGGAACGTGGCCTGGAAGGGAAAGCTCACCCTGGACCATTGTGGCCAGCCCCAGGATGGAAGGAGGAAGGAGGGGCCAGGCCTCATGACAAGCAGAGAGGACCAGGGGGCCCCAGGCCGAGCCAAACTGCAAGACCCTAGCTCTCCCCGGGGGCCGCTGCAAGCACTCACACACAGCCTCTCACTGGGTTCTCACACAGCTTGGGAGAGGGACGATCCCGAGTGCCCATTTTACAGACAAGGAAACTCAGGCTCAAGAACGTCCAGAGACTTGGCGAAAGTTGCACAGTTAACAAGTGCGGCTGGCTTTGAAACCGGGCTGTGTGTGAGCCTCACAATCTCCTGCCCCTTACCCTTTGAGGTCCGAGGGACGGTTAGTGTGGGACTGAAGGCCGTGGGAGGGTCGTCAGCTTCCCCAGGCTCTCAAGAGCGGGAGCAAGAGCTGAGGCCAGCCGGGAAGAGGGCCACCGGCGCCCTGGCGCTCGGCGTGGTGGGGCCCAGCCCTGGCAGGGCCCCGGCACCACGGAGCTGGGTGGACAGAACCTGCCCTGGGGGACCGCGCTCTCCCGCTTGTCCGCTTGTTTCTTGGCTCGTGTCCTGGCCTGCCCTTCAGGAGCTGGCCGGCCAGGGTGAGAGGCAGCGGGAAGCAGGCACACACACAGGGGGCATTGTGGCGGGAGGGAGTGTGGAGTTCGGGGTCCCGGGAGCAGAGGAGGACAGGGAGAGGCGTTAGGTTCTCCCTGGGAGATGGGGTGCGGGAGAGCCCGCAGGCGGAGCGCCCTGTGTGCCCAGAGGCGGGACGGGGGAAGGGCCGGGCCTTTCGCTCTCCTCACCCAGCCCCTCTCCCAGATCCACCACATCAACGCCAACTACTTCTTGGACATCACCTCCATGAAGCCCGAGGATGTTGAGAACAACGTCTTCAGCTTCTCATCCACCTTTGAAGACCCGTCCACGGCCACCTATATGCAGTTCCTGAAGGAGGGCCTTCGGCGCGGCCTGCCGCTCCTCCAGCCCTAGTGTGCCCTCAGGCCGTGGGAGGCCGGGCTGGAGCGGGGGAGCTGAAGGAGAGGCCTCCAGTGCTCAGGCCAGGCCCCTCAGGCCCAGAGCCAGGGGTCCTAGCACTGCCACCCCTGCCACTCCCAGGCTGCCTGTGGGACCTGAGGTCAATGGAGGGGGAGACAGGAGGGAGCCTGGGCTGACTGGACGGAAGAACCTCTGGCTCCAGCTGCCACCATTAGCCCTTTACTACCTGCATGGTTCCAGAAGCTGCTCAGGATACCGAAAACGGAGCCTCGGGTCATCTCCCTGGACCTCACCCGCTCGGGCACATAGTCCAGGTCCTTGTGGGGTGCAGATCAGGGAGGAGTGGTGCTAGGAAGACTGGGCCACCCCTCTCCCCTTCCATTCACCCCCTCCCGAAAGAAACATCAAGGAACCCTGGACTGGGGGCTGAGGAGGGGTTGCCAGGGAAGCACTCTTGTTCGGAGCCTCCTTTCTGGCTGCCTTCCTCTGCCTCGTGTCCCCCGGTGGGGTGAGTTTCAGCTGGAGGCAGCCTTCTGTAGGCTCAGGGCAAAGCCGTCCTTCGGAAGGAAAATTCACTGTACCTGGGACCTCGGCTGCCCACACCGTGCAACCCAACCCAATGATAGGACCCTGGCATCGACTTTGGGACTTGCAGGAGGCCGGCTGCCTCGAGAGGTTCGCTGTGACATAGGCTTCTGCTCTTAGCAAGGGAGTCCGCTGAGGGGTTCCTGGGGCCCAGGGCCAAGGCACCCCCAAGCACCTACCCCAGCAACGGTCGCAGTAGGACGACTAGAGCCAGCCTCCTGCCCCTCAGAGCCTGGCTCCACAGAAGTGGAGCTCAGCCAGAGAACACAGCCCCCTCCCCGCCCCAAGCTGGGGCTGCCCCAGCTGTCAGACCAGCCCAGAGCAGTCCAGACCCGCTTGCCCACCACCGAGTGGCCACTAACCCTCCGTGGCCTCTCTTAAGGCCTTGGTCTACATCCCAAACAACTGACCACAGCCAGTCTTTTTTTATATATGCAGAAAAGTGTTTTTATGTGAAGTTTCTCACAGTTTGTAGGTATTTTTGATAACCCCAATGCTGAGGAGAAAGAAGGGGCAGTGTCTTCCCGCAGCAGCAGCCCCATGATGGCTGGATCTGAAATCCTGGATGGGTCCAGCTTGATGTCTTTGCAGCTGCGCCCCCGGGAAGAAATAGTCCTCTCTTCCTTTTCTTCCAGCTTTTTAAAAAAGGTCAGTGTACCCCCAGCCCTAACCTTGTCCTCCACTCAGGCCCACGAGAGCTCCTTGGGCTTTCACTGAAGCCTTGGAGCCACGCTTGCTCCCCAGCGCCTGCCCCCCGCAGGGGCTCACTCTCAAACCTGGAGAGGAAGGCAGACATTTCCTCAGACGCACTCCCAGGCCTCCACCCGCTGAGCTCCCCTGTCTGCCGCTGAAGTATCCATACCGAGCCTGCCCCATGCGGGGCACTCTGTGAACATGACCTGTATTTTCCCATTTAATCCTCCCAAAGAACCTGTGAGGCAGATAGTAATTGTTCCCCTGTTGCAGATGAAGAAACTGAGTCTCAGGGAAGTGAAGTGATGTGCCCAAGATCACGGAGTGGAAGAGTTGAGACTCAGCCTGTCTCGATTTTGGAGGGTTTTGTCTTGCACCCCACCTCTCTCCCCTGCCCATTTTCACTGAGCTAAAAAAGAAAGCCTTTCAGGCCAAAATGTCTCACTCCCTCTCTGATCCCCAGACCAAAGGAGGCATGAGCCAGCAAGCTCAACCAAGTTGTGTCCTTCTGAGAGGCAGAGCGTCCGTGCCCCTTACAGGGAGGGAGGGCACCTGAGTCTGTCTCCCGGCTTCCAGGCCTGGGCGGCAGTAATCAGTCCCATGAGCCACCCGGTGTCAGCAGAGACTGGCCATCCAGCAGGCTCTTCCCCTCGTGTGGGTCCAGGAGGGCCCGCCTCACACTGCACAGTCTTTGTCCCATGTAAGGCACTGATTGCTTGGGCTTTCTGATCTTCATCTCAAGCCTTTTCCTGATACTCCCCCCCCCCCCACCCCCAACTGTTGCCTGAAGCTCATGGTGGGGGAGGGCCCCCAGCTCCCTCCTGTCACCCATCTGCCACTTCCCTCCCCTACCCACATGTCCTATAATAAAATTGGAGAGACTAGGGCAGTTCTAAGTGCCTTTCCTTTCAATGGGATATTGGTCAGTTCTATCTTTGGTCTGATTCCTCTGTGGGATTGGCTTGGCACATGGGCAAGGGAGCATGGCTGGAATGCCTTTGGGGACTATCTTCTGTCACTAGAGGGCTCAAGTGATGTTCTTAAAGTAAGTTTGTGATAGACCTGGTAGTAGAACTTAGTACAGTTTTTAGAATCTGGTGAGAAAGATTCTGAAGTTAATTACCCATTTCTTAGAAACCGAGCCTAAGGCAGGCATTAGGTAATTTTTTTTTTTTTTTTTTTTGAGGGAGTACTACACTTCAGGAAAAACCTGTATAAGAAAGAGTGAAGAAGGTGCACCTAGCTGACTCAGTTGAAGGAGCATGTGACTCTCGATCTCAGGATTGTGAGTTTGAGACCCATGTGGAGTGTAAAGCTTACTTTAAAAAAATAAAAATTTTTAAAAGCCTTTAAAAAATTTTTTAAATTAAAAAGAAGAAATAACAAAGAATGAGGAAAGGAAAGATGCTAAGCAGGAACAGAGTCTCAAATCCCAGCCTGGGCATGATCACAGGGGAAGGGTTCTGGAACATAAGCCATAGCACAGAGCACAACCTGTCTTTTGTACCTTGTATCAGTCAGTCATTGACTTGGGAGGTGGAGTAAATTCCCAGGTTAGGGTCCCTGTGCTCCATCTTGTAAGTGCAGTTTTCCAAAGAAGGGGGCAGCTGAGTGAAGTCAAGACAGCTAGGGTGATCTGCAAGATCTGCCATTGACCAGGGGGGAGAATCAATGATTAAACAACAATTTGCCATCCGGGAAAGAAGGCCGGACCTGGAAGTCAGCCCTCATCATCTGAAATATGGTAAGGATCAGGGTGGACAGCTGGGGTGTCTGGCTGAGACAGCTATATAATTTGCAGGATCCAGTGCAAAATGAAAACTGCAGGGCCCCTTGTTTAATTGATACACACATTCAAGAGGGCAACAGCAGAGCATTAAAGCAAGTGTGGAGTTCTGAGCAAGAGGCCCCGTGTGGACTGCCCAAACCTGTCCCGGCTGTGAAGCCAGCCTGTGCCTGGCAGCTGGGATTGCAGGTTTTGAGACCCAAGAACTGTAGCCTGGAGGCCAGGCACAGCTATATGCTGAGGTCAGAGGAGGGCATGTGACCCAGGCCTGGATGCCATGGAGGACTAGGACCAGGACCGAGGGGTTCAAGCGGGAAGAAGGAGTGGGTGAGTGAGCCTGGAAGGAATGTGGGTCTCTGTCCCAGTGCCTCTGGGGTCTTGCCCATCGATCTACTATCTCACTGAATCTACCGTGTGTGTGTGTGTGTGTGTGTGAGAGAGAGAGAGAGAGAGAGAGAGAGGTAAAGACTAAAATAGAAGATAGCTACTTAGAGCTGACGGACAGTAGTCAGGGGAGAAAGAGATTTCTTCTTGCCAGACAGAAGACCGTACAGGGTCTTGGCCGGGAAGCTAGAAGTGTGAAAAGCGGACCAGGGCGAGATAGGCAAGGCAAGAGGTAGGTCCAGAGGGCCTGGAACGCCAGGGGGAGGATTCTCAAGTGTGCCTAGGCGTAGGGACAGCAGACGCCACACAATTTGGGGTCCGGGCAGAGATGTAGTCAGACCTCCGCCGCTAGAGGTCGGATCAGGACTACCCGAGAATAGCAAGGCAGCGGAGACCAGCGGCGGATGCGGCCAATTAGGCCGCAGGGATCTCCAAGCGCGGTCAACTTTTCCCAAGGCCTGGGCCAGCGCGGGCGTGGTCTCGGGAGTGGGCGTGCCCCTTCCTCGGGATCCCTGCGCGAGGCCGCCCCCCCGCCCCGCCCCCGCCAAAGCCGCGGTCCGCCTTCCGAGGGCGCGCGGGGCCGCCGCCCGGTGCGCAGCCGCAAAGGATCGCTTCCGGGGGCGGGTCAGCGGAAGTGAGGGCGGATGAGGCTGGGCGGCCCGCTGGAGTAGGAGGGGCCGTGAGGTGAGTGAGTCCCGGAGCCGGAGTGTGAGGTGAGACTAGGTCCGAGTGCCGCTCCGGAGGCGGGAGCGCGGTCTCCCAGCCCGACTGTCGAGGAGGCCTAGTGCCAGGCGCTGTGTGGAGCCCGCGGCTCCTGTTCCCGCGCCAGTTCTCGCGGGAGCCCATGTTGTCCGCCTCGCTCCGCTGAGGGTGGGAGGACTCCGTGTCGGGGGGTGGTTGCTCGCCGGAGTCACCCAGCTTCGGTGGCTGGCTGCGCTACAGCCGACGCTTCTCGTTTCAGCTGCGTTTCTCGGCCAGCCGGGCCACTTCGGCCTCCTCGCTCCTTCCGAGACCCGGGCCCGTGGGTCCGAGGGCCGCCAGGGCCGGCGTCGAGAACTTGGCCGACCTTGGCCCCTTGGAGTCGGGCCGTTACGGGGGAGGGAAGGCGGGTCCCGGGCAAGGTCCCTGCAGCGGCTCCCCCCGTGCAGCTGCTTCGGGCTCAGGCGGGCTGTCCCTCGCCAAGTTCTACCAAGTGCGGCGGCCTCGGTGGGGCGCCCGGCGCCCGGGTGATGAGAGCAAACCCTGCCCCGGGGGAGCCCCGAGTCTCCTGCGGGAGAGCGTGCGTGAACAGGCCATGACAGCGGCCTGCACAGGGGTCGTGGGAACGTAGGGGTGCTGAGAACCAACCTGCGTTGCCAGCGAGCTGGGGGAAGTCTTCTAGCGGATGACACTTGGGGCGGGGAGGGAGGTGCAGGCTAAGCCGGAGTTCTTCGTTCGTGAGCAAACGCTGAAGTGCTCACTGGGGACTAGGCAGGCACTGTGCTGTGCCTGGGGAAGCTCCTGCCCTGCGACAGACAGCTGATTACGCGGCTTCTAATTACTACTGTGAGAGGACTCGGAAGGAAACGTGGGGTGCTGGGGGAGGGGAGGCAGTAAGGATCTGACTGTCAGGGAAGGGGAGGTGATGTTTGAGCTCTGAAGAATGAGCTTGGTGAAGAAGGTTCTGGCGTTTCAGGCAGAGGGGATAGTGTGGAGAGGAGCTGAGAGGCGGCCCTCGTGGCTGAAGGGCAAGGGGAACGTGGGAAGTGTGGCTGTCAAGTGTGCGGGGGCCCAACCGTAGGCCTTGGAGTTTGGTCTAGTTAGGTTGGGCCTGACTGTGGAGGACCCTGCAGGCCTTGCCCAGTCTAGATGTTACCCTGTTGGCTATAGTGGGGCCGGTCGGGGGTGGGGGGTGTTAAACATAGGAGCAATGTGTCCTAGAAAGATTCCTCTGGCTGTTAGGGCTGAGTGTTTGGAGGTAAGTTTGGAGAGGAAGTGGTTGTAGTGTCTAGAGTGAGAAACACAGGGAAGCACTGTTCTGTGAAACTTGTGGCAGGCAGTGACATTCAGCACGGAGCCTGGCACACAGAGGGACTTTGATAAAAGGCTTGAACTGCATGGAGTTGAGCCTACGCAGAAGGCAGCAGAATCTAGATCAGACTTGAAGTGCTTCCTACTGGTGTGGCCACTGAGTAACCTTAAGACACTTCCCTTCCTCTCTCCAGCTTCCTTTCCGGAGTGGTAACTCCTCTCCCACAGGTGAAAGAGAAATCCTGCAAGGGAGGTTTCAGCCCATCCCCTGTTCAGAGCCTGTTCTTGGCTCCCCAGTGACTTCTTACCTGAGCATTCCCAGTGCTCATGACTTGACCCCCAGTTTACCTTTCTGTACTACTCTTTACGCCTCTCTTGCCTTCCTGTCCTGAACCTGTGCTTTTGTTGCTGTTTTTCGTTCCTTCCTACCCCCTCTGAACTCACCATGAGGCCTTGGGGCCAGGGGCCTGAATTCACCTGGCCACTTGCTTAGTGTACCTTTCTTAAGAGTGATATTCAGCCTTTGCTAGAATTGTGTATTCAAGTGCTATATCTCTTCATACTGCACGCTCCTTGAGAACATGGTTTGTCTTACTCCTTGCATAGCCCCTGCAGTGCCCAGCACAGGGCCTGGCGCAGAGCAGGTATTGTTATGTTTGATGAACAAGGGAATGAGTTCATTGATTGCATCTGCTCACCATATAAGAGCAGCTGTGAAGAATACAATCAGGAGTGCTCCCATCCATCCAATCTTACCCTATTTCACTGATTGATCCTTAAGGTAATCTAGGATGGCCGCTCTTATACTCTTTTTATATATGGAAAAACCAACATTCAGAAAAGTTCTGGGACTTTTGTAAGGCTACAAGACCAGTAGATGGCCAAACAGGATAAAAATTTTTGGCTCTCTTCCCTGTAGCCCAGTAGACAGAGATTGACAAGAGCTGGCTGTTTATTCTCCTGTTGTCTACTTTACCTCTCCCCCTTGCCAGGTGCTAGGCCGTGCTAGGCTTGGTGGCACATGCTGGGGCTTTTATACTCCATCTTCAAGAATGAATGCTGGGTTTGAGTGGTACCTACAATTTGGCTTTTAAACTACCAAGAAAGTTTTATTTACATCTCTACAAGTAATGCCTCAGGAAACCTAAGGGATCCGGAAGATCCCAGAGTTGGCCAAGCTCCTGCCACAGGTCTGGAACAGAACCTTCAAGGGTCTAGATTTGGAGCCATTGTTGGGTGAGGGCAGCCTCTTGGGTTGTTTTTCTCCCCTGTGAAACATCAGAGAAACCTTGGTGTTGGTCATGGCTCTGCAAGGACCTGATTTTTGTGGGGCTTGTGTGGTGGCCATTGAGTCTCCACTGTGGGGGTTGTTTCACAGGAAGACAAATCTGGTGTTCCTTAAAGATGGCCTGATATGAAGAAATCACGCCTCCGGCCTCCCGAAGCCCCCAGAGCTGCCCTGTGGCTGCCTTGTCCTTCAAGTGCAAGAGCCGGTTGAAATGTCAGGAATGGAAGCCAATGTGGTAAGGGGCATTCCCAGGGCAGGGCTGTGGTGGGGAAGGGTTGAGCACTGGGCCTGCTGAAATTCTGTAAGAAATTCTGAGATTCTGAGATTCGCCCCTAGAGGCGACTTTTCCACATACCCCTACTGCTTGCCCCCAACAGGCAAAACTGAGTGTGGTCTTAGGGGCAATTAAGGAGTCAGTGTGTTTCTGCCTCTCTGGGCAGAGGGAAGGGTGGGAAACCTATATGATCCCTGCACTCAACTAATTCCTCTCGCCTTCACTGGATCCTCCCAGCATTTACCATGCCTTGACTGCAGCAGATGTCCCCTTAAATGGCTGGCAACTGGGAAACCTGCCCTCACTTATATTGAGACTCGACCCACACACAGTGCCATGTCCCTGGGATTGGGGACTTCAGTCTCCCTGCTAAAGGAGAGGGGGGTGGAATGGAACAGTAGTTGGACCTATCTCTGAGACTCCTTGTCTCTCTCCTTTAGACCATCCCAATTTGGCAAAACAAGCCACATGGGGCTGCTCGCAGTGTAGTGAGAAGAATTGGGACCAACCTGCCCCTGAAGCCATGTCCCCGGGCATCCTTCGAGGTAAGTGTACTGAAAGGGCAGGGTAAGTAGAGGCTCAGAGGCTATGGGAGGATGGTGCTGCTCTGTGCCTCAGAATGTTTGGTGTTGCTAAGGCAGGTGGTTTTCCTGATCACTTTTTCATTTTGTCAAGAAATATTTATTAAGTGCATATAATGGATACTGGTCACTGTGCCTTCCTGATTGCACACAAAACTATGACCATCACAGACTTCCAGTCTGTTCATAAATGAATAACCTTGCATCTTTGATGCCACTAAGTGACTAAGATTTCATCAGGCTCCTGCAGTCCAGTTCATCAGAGTAGGCCAAAGGCCCTTGCTGAGGCACATTCCCGGAGTACCCAGGGCTTTGCCCTGAGGTGTTTGCCTGCAATCCTGGCAGGTCTCCATGTGTGACACTGAGTGCTGTGTGACTGAGTCGAACTCTGCTTTTCTTACCAGCCCCAAGACTTGACCACTTAGCCACCTATTTTTATGTTTTCCTGAGGCCATTACTCCCCATCCTTTTCTTTCTGGCCAAGTCTGGCCACTCCTTTACTAGAGCACTTAAGGCTTACCTCTGTGTCTAGGGCCTTTAGTTCCCACTCGCAGCAGATTCTTGCCTGGCGCATGTCTTTG
>CM052900.1:149158641-149269577 GCA_028534135.1 Potos flavus | reverse complement strand
AAAACATGGGCCCAGTGGAAACAGAAATGAAGGAGGCTGAGTTTCTGTATCAGATGCTGAGCTGTGAAATCGTAGGAACTCGTTCTGGAGTCAGAAATGGTGTCAGCGTTGGTATTAGAATCAGGAATGGAGTTGGAAGTATGTGATGTGGGGTGGCTATGCTGTGACCCAGATTGCCAGTTATCCAGAATTGCCTAAAGAGCATGGGCAGGACGTGGTCCTAGCTACCTCAAGCATCAGAAACAAAGGGAGGCACAGCTAGGGAGTGTGAGCGACTCGATGGATGTTGCCCCCACACTTGGCTATAACCTCTTCGGTCCTTTGGCCAGACGCTGCTGGGCAGGGACAGTCAAGAGCACAGGCTCCCACAGAGCAGGAGTATGCGTGAATAGTATTAGTAATACCAGCTAACATTACTGAACACATACTTTGTGCTAGTATAACACATACTTTATATGTGTTAACTCATTTAATTGTCAGTAGCGGAGCAGCATTCTGGAAAGGAAAACAAATGCAGGCTTCCCCTAAATGGCCCATTTTAGCAGTAACTTCTGGGTCAATGGAAGTCCTTTCCTATGTAACCCTGGAGCATCACATCGCTCCTGTGAGACCCAGTTCCCTGCCTAAAAGCTAGAGCTGTCAACTCCTGATCCACCAACCAGTCTATAGCAGAAACGTCTGAATTTAACTCATGCGTAGATGGATTTTTGAGAAATTGTCCCTGGATTTCTGTTGTAAATTAATTCCCTTAATTAAGGGAATCTTGCTGATTTATTTTTTAAATTTACCCATACAAAAATATTAAATTATGAAAAGTGGAAAAAAGGAAATTATATATAATCACTCATCACACAAAATAGTTAATAATTTTTTTTTAAGATTTTATTTATTTGAGAGAAAGAGCATGAGAGGGGAGAAGTCAGAGGCAGAAGCAGACTCCCCATGAGCAGGGAGCCCAATGCAGGACTTGATCCTGGGACTCCAGGATCATGACTTGAGCTGAAGGCAGTTGCTTAACCAACTGAGCCACCCAGGTGCCTGTTAATAATATTTTGGTGTAGTTCATTTCCATCTTTTTCTAGATGCATGTGAGTTTTTTTGTTTTTTCACTTGGTTACAATCATAGCATGATTGAATCCTCCTCTCTCATTTAACATAAAGTCACTCAGCCTTGTCTGTTCCCTGGTTGTTTTGTTCATCTGGGTTGAGAGGTTACTTTAAGGAATCCTCTTATTCTTTTGATATAAATAATCATTTCTTTTTATTTAAATCCAAATAAAATGGTCAAGTTTGCTTAAAATAGCGTGGCTCTAACAGTGTAGATCCCAGTTAGCTACGGAGGTGTTGTAAAGAGCTAGCCCGAGAAACTTCCTGTTGATGTCCTTGTACCTGCATTCTCATAGCTGGAGAAGGCAAGGTGCTCTTAGTGGCCATCTCTGTTGAAAGGTAACTCTCACCAGTCCCACTGAAGACACCTTTGCTCCAGCCAGGGGTCAGCAAATGTTTTAAGAGGCCAAATAGTAAATACTTTAGTGTGGGGGCCATAACTACTGTTAAAACTACTCACTTCTGCAGTTGCAGCTTAAAAAATACCACAGATGATACATAAATGAATGGGTGTGACTTTCCAATAAAACTTTATATGTAAAAATAGGTCCCAATCCTGCTCTAGGCCACCATGTTTTGCTTGGAAGACATAACAGCCTCATAACTGGCATCTTCACTCTCATGCAGGTTCCACACAGCAGCCAGAGTAATCTTTCAAAATCTGATTCTTACTTAAAATCTTCCAGTGGCTCATTAGAATCAAAGTTTTTAATTCACTTTCCTGCCTCTTGTAAACCACCCTCTACCCCCAGCTCTGTCCAGGTGTGCTGAACTACTTGTAATCCCACAAACCCTCTTCTATCCTTTTTGCATCCAGGAACTGTCTTCTCCCCTCTCTAGGAAGCCTTCCTGATACTTAGGTGCCCCTCCCGTGTGTTTTGCAGTCTTTGATAGTCTCTTGATGTCAATAAATGTTTTTTGATGACTTTTGCTTTCCTGTAGACTCTGCCCAACATCTCTGATCTGTGTCTGAGGGAGGTACCCCCAGTCCCTACTCTGGCTGACATCGCCTGGATTGCTGCGGATGAGGAGGAGACATATGCCCGGGTCAGGTAGCTGAGACAGCAGCTGGTCTGCTGGGAAGCGGGGAGCTCCTTCCCACATGAGGTGGCGGGCAATAGGGGAGTGTTTATGGGGGGGCCGAGGGCTACAGGAACAAAAGCTGTGGGCTCTGAGTGGGAGCAGAGCCTGGCTGTGTTACTTGTGTAGGAATGGGTGAAGGAATTTTAGAACGGATGCAGTGGCCGGCTGTCTCTGACATAGTTGTCTTTCCCTGGTCCAGAAGTGACACACGGCCCCTGAGGCATACCTGGAAGCCCAGCCCTTTGATAGTCATGCAGCGCAATGCCTCAGTGCCCAACCTGCGTGGGTCCGAGGAGAGGCTTCTGGCCTTGAAGAAGCCAGCCCTGCCAGCCCTAACCCGCACCACAGAGCTGCAGGACGAGCTGAGCCACCTGCGCAGCCAGATTGCTAAGATAGTGGCAGCTGATGCAGGTAGGAGCCCCTGAGTCAGGGCCAGAATTGAGCAGGCTGTTCCTTCCCCCCTGGCTTCCGGTACAGGAGAAGGGTAGGAAAATGGTGGTCCATGGTTCAGGGAGACACAGGCCCAGGGCTCTGGGGTGGTCCCGAGGACTGGCTAGCCTCTAGTACTCCTTGGGTGGTTTCCATCAGCCATTTTGGGCTGACTGGTTTGATTAGGAACAAAATCTTCACTTAACCTGTGACCTCCTGGCAGATTCCCTCCCTTGGCTACAAAAACGAACACCCTCTTCCAAGTGTCTTTAAGATTACATCTTCCGTGAGTCCTCAAGCAGCTTCTCTTTTCAATGAGAAATGATTCCCCCCCATTAAGAGAGAGATCCCCTTTATGCTATCTTCCTATCTACATATCTTCCCATCTACCTATCTTCCTTTTCCTTGTTCTCCCAGAGACCACCTCTCCATCCCTCCACCTGTCTGTCTGCAGTTAAGGCAGAACCACCACTAGAAATAGATGGGAGTCTGCCTTGACCCAGTACATGAAAGACCAACATTGATTCTTTCCCAAGCTGTCCATCCTGTTCCTTCTATCCATTCTCACTTTTTTGCTCCTTGTCAACTTAAAGTCATAGCTCCCAAACCGTACCTCTTGGTAGAACACATGAAAATCATGGTGTTCTTTGTAATTCTCATATATTTAATTCACTCATATGGCAGTTTAATAGAGAAATTGTACTTGAATTTTCCATTTATGTGTTGGCTACATTTTTGTCATCCTGAAAAATGAAACTAAAAAATCTTTTGTTTTGGAAATTCTTTCAAGATTTGAGAAACTAGGAGGACTGTCACCATTCTGTTTTTGCTATTTCTTCTAGTCACAGATAGAAGCACTAGCCCAGTTAGAGAAAAGGACACATTCTGGCCTTGGTTCTGTCACTGTTGCTTTGGTAGAAATAGGGCCGTCCATAGCCTACTGCAGAATAGGAGCTTTTAGAAGCCTAAGCCTTTAAGCGGTGGGTTTTTCCACCCTCCCAGAACACTGGAAGTGCTCAGTGTTTTCCCATTTTTAGATCCTGAGAGGGGAGGGTAATGGAGGAATCCTCCACTGGCTTACAGAGAGCATCCTGGGCTCTCCCAGAATATCATGTCAAACCCAGGAAATGAATGTTTGATAGGCACTGCTTGTGGGGAGAAGATATTACTGCTGTATATCTAGTCCCAATGTCCATCCATGCCTATTGTTTTCTCTTTCAGCTTCGGCTTCATTAACGCCAGATTTCTTATCTCCAGGAAGTTCAAATGTCTCTTCTCCCTTACCTTGTTTTGGATCCTCATTCCACTCTACAACTTCCTTTGTCATTAGTGACATCACCGAGGAGACCGAGGTAGAGGTCCCTGAGCTTCCATCAGTCCCCCTGCTTTGTTCTGCCAGCCCTGAATGTTGCAAACCAGAACACAAAGCTACCTGCAGCTCGTCTGAAGAGGATGACTGTGTCTCTCTGTCCAAGGCCAGCAGCTTTGCAGATATGATGGGGATCCTGAAGGACTTTCACCGGATGAAACAGAGCCAAGATCTGTAAGTGTGTGATAAGGAGCTCTGGTAGTGTGTTTACTGCTTAAGTCACCTGTGGCCAGTGATCTAATAGAAAGAATTTACAAAGTTAAGTTCTCAATAGTAGCTATGTACTACTTCATTCACAAAGCTTGCCTGCTTAATAACACCTGGGGCTCCAATTTGAGGAAAGAACATTTTACATTTGGTTGGGGTGATCGAAGCCAATTATTAGTAGAAATTTTACAAGAAGGCTTGTCTAATTCAACTTTTGTCCCTGGGGGGGGGGGGGGTACCACTTCAGTTCTTACACTGCTGGTGACAAGTATCTGCGTGTGCCACCCTGCAAAATGGGGTTACATAGTAATTATTTTAGCATCTCAAACTGATAGACTTTTTTTGATGGGAGGAGAATTTCATAAAGTTGGGGTTTCTGCTTTAAAATACAGTGGTCCCTTATGCAAACCAACTCTCCAAATCCAGGCAGATTTGAGACTCTAAACCTGGCTGTCCAGCAGAATTGCTAAGATGTTATAAATACACCTTAAACTTACTAAAGCAGAACCCCCAAGGAATGGAGCCTTATGTCTGGGGATCTTTTCTCCTTTGTTAATGGGAAGAGCTGGGTTGATGACTAAAAATGAGAAAGTAGCACCATCAGCAAAGATTCAGAAATGTGACAGATTGATCTTATACCTACCTAATGACCAGTAAAATGTCTTTGTAAGGATATATTTAAGTTCACTAGAATTTAAAGCACCTGTTTTCCAGATATCTAGGACACTCTTTTTTGATATTATTAGGTAACTCAAACCTACCCCGGTTTGGAGTTAGTTTGTTCCCATGATTCCCTTGTGATGTGAACATTTTACCATGAATTCTAGATCTTTCATAAAAACCTCTGGAAAAAATCTTAATAACAGATAAGTAATCTGCCTGATAAAGAATTCAAAGTAAAGGTCATAAAGATGCTCACCAAACAGGGGAGAATGGATGAACAAAAGAACTTCAACAAAGAGATGGAAAATACACTGAAGTACTAAATAAAAGTCACGGAGCTGATGAACGCAATAACTGAACTAAAAAATTCATCTAGTTTGCCCTGAACCCCTCTAGTGTAACAGAAGAAAGGGTAAGTGAACTCAAACACAAAGCAGTAGAACTCCCCGAATCAGAGCAGCAAGTAGAAAAAAGAATAGAAAAGAAAAAAAATAAAGATAGCTTAAGGAACTTATAGGACATCAAATGGACTAATGTTCTCATTGTAGGGCTCCCAGATGAAGAGAAAGGTATAGAAATCTCATTTGAAAATAGAATGGCTGAGGGGCACCTGGGTGGCTTAGTCAGTTAAGTGTCTGCCTTTGGCTCAGGTCATGATCCCAGAGTCCTAGGATTGAGCCTTGCTGTTTCTCCCTCTGCCCCTCTCCCCTGCTTGTGCCTGCACTTTCTCTCGCTCTTAAATAAATAAATAAAATCTTTTCTAAAGAAAATAGAATGGTTGAAAATGTCCCTAATGTGGGGAAGCAAACAGACATCCAGATCCAGGAGGCCCAGAGAGTTGCAAGTAAGATGAACCCAAAGAGACCCTAAAAGCAGCAAGAGAAAAATAACATATGTAAAAGGGAGCCCCCATAAGACTGTCAGAACATTTTTCAGCAGATATTTTGCAGGCCAGAAGGGAGTGACATAATATATTCAAGATGCTGAAAGAAGAAAACTTCCAACCTAGCAAAGTTACTCAGAACTAAAGAGAGAGTTTTCCAGACAAGCAAAACCCAAAGGAATTTATCACCACTAAATCAGCCTTACCAGAAATGTTAAAATGACCTCTTTAAGCTGAAAAGAGCACTAGTCAGTAACAGGAACACATAACAAGTAGTAAATCTCACTGGAAAGATAAATAATAAAAATAGTGGATTCATCACTTGTTAAGGTTAAAAAGACAAAAGTGGTAAAAATAGCTGATTACAATAATTAAGGGATACACAAGTTAAAAAGATGTAAAATGTGATATCAAAAACATGGGGGTAAAAATGATGAGCTTTAGAATGTGATCAATCTTAAATTGGCAACTATTTTATCAATTTAAAGTAGATTGTTAACAGATACAAGTTGTTATACTTAAGGCTAATCTTAACCACAAAACAAAACCCTATAGTAAATACACGAAAGATAAAAAGGAATATAAGCATACCACTAGAGAATGTCATCAAACCACAAAGGAAGAGAGCAAGAGAAGAAAGGAACAGAGAACTACAGAAATGGCCAGAAAACAATGAAATGGCAATAAGTACATACTTATCAATAATTATACTTTAAATGTAAATGGACTAAATACTCTGATCAAAAGACAAGAGTGGCTAAATGAATTAAAAAACAAAACCTATATACTGCCTACAAGAGATTCCTTTTGATGTAAAAACACACAAAGCGAAGGGATAGAAAAAGATACTCCATATAAATAGAAACTAAAAGAAAGCTAGGGTGGCTATACTTATATCAGAAAAAAGTCAACTGGAAAACAAAGATTGTAACAAGACAGATCATTATATAATGATAAAAGGGTCAATCCAACAAGAGATGATATAACATTTGTAAATATTTATGAATATATAAAACAAGTATTAACAGACATGATGGGAGAAGCAACCATACAATAGCAGGGGACTTTAATACCCCACTTATATCAATGGATAGATCATCCAAACAGAAAATAAGAAAACACTGGCCTTAAATGACATGTTAGACTGGGTAGAGTTAACAGATATATACAAAACATTTCTTCCAAAACAAAGAGAATATATATTCTCAAGCGCACATGGAACATTTTCCAGGATAGATCATACGGTAGGCCACAAAACAAGTCTGAATAAATTTAAGAAGACTGAAATATCAAGTATCTTTCCCATCTTCAGTGATACGAAACTAGAAATCAGTTACACAAAATGGAAAATTCACAAATATGTGGAGATTAAACAACATTACTGAACAACTAACTGGGTGGGGGGTGGGGTCAAATCAGAAACCAAAAGGGAAAAAAATACCTTGACACAAACAAAATGGAAATATACCAAAATTTAGGAGCTGCAGCAAAAGCAATTCTAAGAGGGAAGTTCATAGCAGTGAATGCCTATCTCAAGAAACAAAATTCCCAAATAACACACTTTACACCTTAAGGAACCAGAATAAAAAAGAGCAAATGAAACCCAAAGCTAGTAGAAGGAAGGCAATAACAGGATTAGAGAAGAAATAAATGAAATAGAAACTAAAAAGCAATAGAAAAGATGAAAGTAATTGATGGATCTTTGAAAAGAAAATTGACAAACCTCTAGCTAGAATCACCAAAAGAAAGAGAACGCAAAATCAGAAATGACAGAGATATTACAACTAATACCACAGATATCAAAGGATAAGAGACTATGAAAAATTATATGCCAACAGACAACTTAAAAGAAATGGATAAATTCCTAGAAACCTACACTCTACCAAGACTGAATCAAAAAGAAATAGAAAATCTGAACAGACTGATTACTAGTAAGGAGATTAAATCAGTAATCAAAAACCTCCCAATGAACAAAAATCTAGGACCATATAGATGGCTTCATTGGGTAAATTCTACCAAACATTCAAAGAATACCAATACTTCCCAAACTCTTCCAAAAGAAGACCAATATTTCTCAAACTCTTCCAAAAAAGAGAAGACAAGGGAACTCTTTCAAACTCATTTTACAAGGCCAGCATTATCCTCACACCAAAACCATACGATGACACCAGCAGAAAATAAAATTCTAGGCCAATATCCCTGATGAACACAGATGCAAAAATCCTCGACAAAATACTAGCAAACTGAATTCAACAATACCTTAAAAGGATCATACACCATGATCAAGTGGGGTTTATTCAAGGAATGCAAGGATAGTCAACATCTGCGAATCGATATGATATACCACATTAATAAAACAAAGGATAAGAGTCCTATGTTACCTCAGTAGATGCAGAAAACGCATTCAACAAAATTCAACATCCATTTTTTTTGTTTTGTTTTTTAATTTTATTTATTTGACAGAGAGAGACACAGGGAGAGAGGGAACACAAGCAGGGGGAGCAGGAGAGGGAGAAGCAGGCTCCCCGCCAAGCAGGGAGCCCAATGCGGGGCTCGATCCCAGGACACTAGAATCATGACTTGAGTTAACGGCAGACACTTAACGACTGAGCCACCCAGGCGCCCCTCAACATCCATTGTGATAAAAACTTTTAACAAAGCAGGTATAGAAAGAACATACCTCAACATAATAAATAATAAAGGCCAGATATGACAAGCCCACAGCTAACATAACACTCAGCAATAAAAGCTGAAAGCTTTTCCTCTAGGATGAAGAATAAGAAAAAGATGCCCATTCGCCACTTCAGTCAACATAATATCGGAAGTCCTAGCCTGAGCAATTAGGAAAAAACAACAACAACAACACACACACAAAGCATCCAAACTGGAAAGAAAGAAGTAAAACTCACTATTTGCGGATGACATATTATAAACCTAATAGAATACCCTAATAGAAAACCCTAAAAACTCAAGACAAGTGGTAGAATAAACGAATTCAGTAATGTTGCAGGATACTAAATCAGTAAGTAAAAATCAGTTGTTTCTAATGACAGACTATCAGAGAAATTAGCAACCCCACTTAAAATTACATCAAAAGAACAGAATACCTAGAATAAAAATTAATCAAGGAGGTGAAAGAGCTGTATACTGAAAACTACAAGACATCAAGGAAAGAAATTAAAGGAAACACAAATAGGGGAGCCTGGGTGGCTCAGTTGTTGAGCGTCTACCTTCGGCTCAGGTCATGATCCCAGGGTCCTGGGATCGAGCCCTGCATTGGGCTCCCTGCTCAGCAAGAAGCCTGCTTCTCCCTCTCCCACTTCCCCTGCTTGTGTTCCCATTCTCGCTGTCTCTGTCAAATAAATAAAATCTTTAAAAAAATTTTTAAACGGAAACACAAATATTCCATGCTCATGGATTGTAAGAATATTGTTAAAATATCCATACTACCCAAAGCAATCTACAGATTGAATGCAATTGCTATCACAAATCCAATGGCATTCTTTACAGAACTAGAAGAAAGTATTCTAAAATTTGTATGGAACCCCAAAGACCCAAAATAGCCAAAGCAGTCTTGAGAAAGGACAACAACACTGAAGGTGTCATGCTCCCTGATTTCAAACTCTATTACGAAACTGTAGTAATTAAAATAATATGTTGTTGGCATAAAAACAAATCAATGGAGCAGAACAGAGCCCAGAAATAAACCCACACACATACGGTCAATTTACAACAAAGGACCCAAGAACATACAGTAGGGAAAAGACAGTCTCTTCCACAAATGGTGTTGGGAAAACAGGACAGCCACATACAAATGAAAGAAACTCAACCACTATCTTACACCATATGCAAAAATTAATTCAAAATGTACTAAAGACTTGAATGTTAGGACCTGAAACCATAAAACTCCTAGGAGAAAACACAGGCAGTAAGCTTGACAGGTCATGGCAATGATATATTTTCAACCACACACTAAAAGTAAAAGCAAAAATAAGCAAGTAGGACTATATCAAAGTAAAAAGCTTCTGCACAGCAAAGGAAACTATCAACAAAATGAAAAGGCAACCTATTGCATGGGAGAAAATATTTGCAAATCGTATACCTAATAAGGGTTAATATCCAAAAATATAAAGAACTCCTACAACTCAATGGCAAGACAGGAAAAGACAAGACCAAAAATGCAGTCTGATTAAAAAATGGGCAGAGGACTCTAATAGACATTTCTCCAGAGAAGACATATAGATGACCAATAGGCATATGAAAAGATGCTCAACATCACTAATCATCAGAGAAATACAAATCAAAACCACAAATTTCACCTCACACCGTTAGACTTACTATCAAAAAGATAAAAAGTATTGGCAAGGATGTGGAAAAAAGGGAACCCTTGTGACTATGGGTAGGATGTAAATTGGTACACACACTATGGAAAACAGTATGCAGAAAATTAAATAGAACTACCACATGAGGGGGTGCCTGGGTGGCTCAGTTAAGTGTCTGACTCTTGATTTCAGTTCAGGTCATGATTTCAGGGTCTTGAGATTGGGCATGAAGCCTGCTTAAGATTCTCTCCTCACTACTCCCCCCTCCCCAAAACCTACCATATGATCCAGCAATTCCACTTCTGGGTATTACCCAAAACAAAACACTAACTTGAGAAGATATATGCACCCCCATATTCACTGCAGCATTATTTACAATAGCCAAGATATGGAAAAAACTAAGTGTCCATCAGTGGATGAATGGATAAAGAAACTGTGGCATATATACAGAATGGAATATTATTCAGCCTTAAAAAAAAGATTGAAATCTTGCCATTTGCTTCCCTCCCTCTCTCTCCCCCTCTCTAAAAAAAAGGTGAGGGGTGCCTGGGTGGCTCAGTAGGTTAAGCATTTGGCTCTTGATTTCGGCTCAGGTCATGATCTCAGGGTTGTGAAATGAGCCCTGTGTTGGGCTCTGTGCTGGTTATGGAGCCTCCCTGAGATTCTCTCTTTCCCTTTCCCTCTGCCATCTCCCCCATCTCTAAAAAAAGAAAGAAAGGAAGGGAAGGAGGGAGGAAGGAAGGGAGGGAGGGAGGAAGGAAATAAGAATCTTGCCATTTGCAACAATATAATGCCTTGAGGGCATTATGCTAAGCAAAACAAGCCAAACAGAAAACTATATGATCACTTATATGGGAATCTAAGTAAAAAACAAAAACAAAACAAACAAAAAACCAAGCTTGTAGATACAAAGAACAGACTGCCGCTTGCCAGAGGTTCGGGGTGGGGATGGAAGAAGTAGGTGAAGGGTGTCAAAAGGTAAAAAAGAAATTTAAAACTTTTAATTAAAAAAAAAGATTATACCTATAGGTGACAATAATGTATTATATATTTAGAAATTTGTTAAGAGGGTAGAACTCATTTTAAGTATTCTTTCCAATTAAAAACATCTCAGAGCTCCCCTGATGAGCAGGCAAGGTTGTAGGAAATACTCAGCACACCTTTTCCCCAGAACTAATAAAGGTCAGAATAGCCACGTCTGTAGTCGCTTCCCCTGCTGACCTGGGGAAATGCTACTAAGAAAAGACAGCACCAGAAGGTGGGAGCAGAAGCTTAGCCACCATAGGCCAACTCTAACTGGTTGATAGTCTTTTACTTTTGCCCACATTTTATAGCCATTTCAGGAAGTAGTAAAGCATTCTAGTTAAGAAACCAGTTAGCTTGGTTTTGGACTCTGGATTTGCTATTGCTACTTACTGGCCAGTGCCTAGTGACTTTGAGCAAACTGTAGAACCCTTCTGTTTCAGTTTCCTCTTCTGAAAAGACTTCTTTGTAAGACTGTTGTGAGGGCTAAATGAGATAATGTATTCAAAGACACAAAACACTGCCTAAGAGCAAGTGCTTAATAAATACAAGCTGTTATTTTGTCTCCAGGAACCGGAGTTTATTGAAGGAGGAAGACCCCGCTGTCCTTATCTCTGAGGTCCTAAGGAGGAAGTTTGCTCTGAAGGAAGAAGATATTAGTAGAAAAGGAAACTGACAGAACTCAGCTCTGCAAATTCAGTCTCATGCTCCTGGAATTCCTTCAATAGCTGCCTTCCTCACCACAGACCTTTCTGCCTCTCAGTTCGAAATCTTTTGCAAGTCTTGCCGAAAGCTAGAGCTTGGACTGAAAGAGAAGAGTTGGATCATGCTTCCTTTGCTTTAAACCTTAGCAGAAGCTAAGGCCTGTTTTGCACCAAGACATTTGTTACAGGTAAATGTATAATTTGGAATGTCTCAGTCTAAAGAGTGAGACAGAAGTTTGGTTTTTCCTTGCCTCTGTGTGAAAATAGGTCCTAAATGAATGGCTTCCTTCACTGCATTAGACCCCATAGCTGGTCTCACCGGACACTTCGTGCCCAGCTGTCACTCTCAGCGGCTTCCATGCAGCAGAGCAGGGCTGAGGGGTAAGGGGCTATAAATGTTTGTGTGTGTTGACAGGGCAGGGAAAATCTTATGCTGCTCCATCATAAACTGACACCAGTGCCCAGCAATCACCTTCTCCCTCTTTCCTGTCCCTAGATGTAGAGGTCGGACCTCTGGACCAGCTGACACTTGGGCTACTGCTGGGAGGCCTGGGCTGTTTTTTTCTTAAATATATTTTGTAATACTGTACAACCAAATCTACCCTCCCAGGCCCTGGGACCTCATGGGTTCCGCTGATTGAAAACACTCTCTCTTCCACGGACTTTAGTTTAAGCCCAGTAGGAAAGAGAAATGGGAAGGAGAAACAGAGCATCATCCTTCTTCCAGGCCCTTGACTGCTCCTTTGCACTGGGCCAAGGTTTGTACCTACCGCACCATGCATGACTCAGATGCCCTCAGGTCCCTTCCTCTATGGTATGTATCCTGTGTGTGTTTGGGTTGAAGCACTACCTGATATTAAACGAAGGCTCTGGAGAGATGCTGCATGTGCTGTTTGTCTCTGCATTGTAACCACCTGGTAGCCCTCACGAGTATAGGATTCCTACTCATTTTAAGGGTATGTGAACTTTCATAAACAGGTTCCTGGCTTCCCCTCTTTCTTTATAAAGTCCTGTCTATATAAGAGAAAACTTCCGTAGGGAGCCTCTTGTCCCCTTCTGTAGGGACTTTACCCTAAACTCTTAAAGTAGTTCCATCTTAGAACTTGCACACTTGCCCCGTAGAGGCTGTTTAAGCCTCCTAAGGTAGCACACCGGGAACGTGAGAAACTGCCGCTGATGGATAACATCTTGGCTGGAACACGAATGTTGAGATGGGACCCATGAAAATCATAGAACATGTAACTGTTAAAAAGTTGCTTTTTCAGAAATAAAATGGTAATGTTTTAGTTACCATTAGAGTCAGCTTTGTAAACAGCCATTTATTTAGATTCATAGTTTTACAAAGGGAGTTCTCTTACATCTTATAGAAGAGTGATATCATCACATCTAGATTGCTATGTAGCCTCAGGCTTTTTTTTTTTTCAATAGTACAGGCTTTTTTATATTTTTTTATTTTTTTAAAGATTTATTTATTTGAGAGAGAAAGAAAGCAAAAGTGGGGGTAATAATGGAGAAGGAGAGGGAGACTCTCCGCTGAGCAGGGAGTCTGACTGGGGGCTCGATCCCAGGACCCTGAGATTATGAAGGCAGACGCTTAACTGACTGAGCCACCCAGATGCCCAGCACAGGCTTTTTTTAGAGATATGTTTAAACATAGAATATAAAACTTTAAAATGCTGTAAAGTCCCCCCAAAAATTAAATAACAGTTTTTTAAAAAACCTACCATTGGGGCACCTGGGTGGCTCAGTCGGTTAAGCACCCGACTCGATCTCAGCTCAAGTCTTGATCTCAAGGTCATGAATTTAAGCTCCGTATTGGGCTCCACACTGGTGTGGAGCCTACTTTAAAACAAAACACCCTACCATCATTCTACTTTCTATTTATCTCTCTATCCTCGCTGTCCCCATACCCCTGGATCCAGGAAATATGCCTTATCACTCAAAAAGGTGTCAGGAATAATGGTCCCAAGGTTGCATGGGTAAGATAACAGCCAGAGATTAGAATGCACATCCATAAGAAGCAATGTCCTAGTCAGGCATCTGAAAGGGCAAAGAGGGGGCTTTGCAGGCTGAGTAAGGACTCTTTAGTGGAAGGCTAAGTACCTGCCCTACCTCCTTTCAGCGCTCATCACAGACTTGGCCAAGGTTACCAGCCACCTCTTCCTCAGGGAGAGGCATGATGCCAATCATACGGTCTCAACAAGTGGCACCACCTGCTTTATTTACACAGAGAAAATGCTCAATAATAACTTCATCCCTTGCCTCCCTCCCCGCCCTCTCGCCCAATATTTTCCTATAGCTCTGTCATCTCAAGGTACTTTTAGAACCAAACTATCATAAAGATATTTAAACTTGGTGCCTGATAACTTGATTACCTTCAGAGTCCTGGGTAAAGAGCATATCAGGCTGCAGTTTTAACTGAGTGGGCCTCTCCTGGCACTGAGCCCAAGAGCTATTGTGAAACTGCCCTAAGCCCCGATTCTGATTGTTCGTTACATCTCGGAAAGGAGCTCTAGAGTTGTGGGCAATGACCCGCTGGCCCTGAGAATCCTCAGTGAAAAGCTGACTCCAGGAGTCATTCTTTTCACTGTCCCAGGAAAACACAGGGACAGGACAAGGGCTTTGTTTCACTAAGTCTGTGTTTTCTCCATTCCAGGAATCCCTGTATGTTTGAAGGAGGATGGGGTCCTGCCTGGTTTCTCTGGCAGACACCTTTTCCAATTTAATATTGTCCAAGGGCTGAAGGCCCTTTCCCCCCAGTGGTTGAACGCATCTCTCCACATCCTGATAGTTTTTTTCCTTAGATCCATGAAGCCATTCCCTTTTCCAGAAAGAGTCTTTATCTCCTTCCTTTTGGTCCAGCAAGTAAGAACCTTCCAAGTTCTGAGTGAAGGAACAAGAGAATGAGGCTTTACTCTTTCCAGCACAGACCAAGGTGTCAGACTGGGGCAAAGACAGCATAGTCAAAAATGGAGTTCCCATTCTGTGGTGGTCAGAAGCCTGGAGGGAATGAGGAGAAAGTCCAGCTTCCTGGGTATCTGCAGGGGTTGAAGTGGTTAATGGGGGTGACATGCAATCGTCCTCCAAGCCCTGGATCAGATGATCTAGATGGGCTGCATCTTTCTTAGACTCTTTGTTGATCTGACTTTCTATATGAGATGAAACACTCCTCTGGTCACCACCATTTGTCTTTCCTAGCAAAACAGACATGAATAATTATTCTGCGGGAAATCTCTGCCCTGAGCAGGATTTAGCTGGCTTTTTCTGAAATCAGTATCAGCTACTATCACCACCTAGCGCAGGGGTCTTAGACTCATCACACACCTTTAGAGCTGATCTTTCTTTTTTTTTTTTTTTTAAAGATTTTATTTATTTGAGAGAGAGAGAGAATGGGAGGCAGGCAGAGAGGGAGAAGCAGACTCCCCACTGAGCAGGGAGCCTGATAGAGGGCATCAGTCCCAGGATCCAGAGATCATGACCTGAGCTGAAGGCAGACACTTAACTGACTGAGTCACCCAGGCACCCCATGATCTTCATGCTTTCAATCTCTGCTTTCACCAGAATGATCCTTCTAAACCACAGACCTTATATTCTACTACTCAAATATATGGATGCTTCCAATGACCTACCTAATAAAGTCAAACGTGGTAGGTATACTCAGACCACAGACTACTTTTCCAGCTGCGTTTTAGGACATGGGGTTTAATAGGACACATAAGTTTTGGTTTTGTTTTTTATTTAATATGGTTTCTGTTAAATAGTGATCTTGGCCAAATATATATTCTTGGATATTATCCTTTGAGAAATGTGCACAACATAATTTTTGTAAGATCACTAAGATCACATAAACCATCCAACTCTAAGAAACCCTCTGGTGACAGTGCAAAGAACATTAGGGCCTCTACTCTGCAAACATTGCCTGGGAAAGGGAATAAAGACAATTAGATGCTAAGTCAACCAGTTGGAAGAACAATAATAAACAACTACTAGTGTCCAGCCTGTCCATTTTATCAGGCATGGAATGGATACTGTTCTGCCTTAAGGATGAATAACGTGGACTACACCTCCCCCAAATTATACCAAGATCTAATTACAAAGCTGAATGATTTCCTTTTTCCTTCTCAAACCAGAATTATACTTCAGAAACTACTCTGTGAAAGATTTCTCAACTTTGCCTAAGAATTCAACAGATTATAGAATATACCAGAATTTTGAAATAGTAGGGGATGACTGGGTGGCTCAAACTGTTAAGCATCCAACTCTTGATCTCAGCTCAGGTCTTAATCTTGGGGTCGTGAGTTCAAGCCCCATGTCGAACTCCATGTTGGGCATGGAACCTACTTAAAAAAATTTTTTTCTTTTTTTGAAATCAGAAGTGTCCTTGAAAGAAATCTGCCCTAGTTACTTAAAGCAAAAGGGTGCTTGTTTTAAGTTTCTGTTTGGGGCAGGGACAGTAAATTTTGAAGATTTATGCAAAGCAATCTTGAATCACATCTAGAGTTAGAGCTCTCCTCCCAAAACCCACCAATTGGCAGACACCCTGCTCTGAGGCAGCTCGTCCCCTGAAAAGGGACATGTAAGCAAAGAACTGCCAAAGGATGATGAGACATAAGCCAACTTTATGCCAACCTTTCTAAGAAAAAAGCATCTTTGAACTCTGACACTTTGAGAAGCATTATACAGAAATATTTGTTTTCAAGTAATCATATATAGACTGCTCATTATGGCCAATCCAAGACATTTACCTAACTAGGACAGATCAGCTCCCCTGCACACCCCAACTCCCCAAGCATACCTTTCTCCTCGCTGCTCTGTCAGGGAATACAAATATTTAATACTCAACTGAGCACACAGAATGAGAAAATGTTGGTAAAAGCACGTATATAATGCTTTGCAGAAGGGGATGTTTTATTGTTTGATATCCTCTTCTAATAAGCTAGCTAAGTTTAACACAATGCACTGGTGTTGCCACTTCTCATACATTTTCCAGCATGGAAAAATGCACACACTCCTTTTTGCTCCCTGGGTGTTCCCAGGCGGGTCATCATACCTGGCTGTGAGGTGAAGAAGGAAGCAATGCTGGTCTGCCGAATGCCTGTAGGTGGAATTCTTTGAGTGAAAGAAATCTTAGCCTTTTTCTCTCCAGGAAAGTGTGTTAGCATTTTGGTGTTTGGCTTCATTAAATGTGTCTGAGAAGGGGGAAAAAAAGAATAATAGAACCTATTAATACCAAAACAGCTGCCAGACAGGAGAGATTCAATAAACATGTGACCCTCATGGAACCACAATGGACCCTTTGGACTCCACTCCTCTCCTAACTTTCTAGGTAGGTTTTGCTGTACATCGTCATCTACCATTTCCTGCCACACCGATGATGTTTGTTTTTTTCAGGAAATCACATATTGCAACTATAGCCCGATCTTCCTGCTTCCCCACAGAAATCAGTCACGCTGACTAAACAAATAGGATTTGTTGGTGTGATTCCAGGAATGATACTCTCTCTTACACTTAAAGATAAATAATGATTCTACATCAGCAGCAGTTGACACATTTTTAGTGGTTTTCAAATAGTCACATACAGTTAAGAGCATGGATCACACAGCTTGGTTCAAATCAATTCCAATTCTGCCACTGCTACGTATTACCGTGTGACCCTATGCAAGTGCTTAATCTAGGTCTCGTTCTCATGTGTGAAATGAGGACAGTAGAGTCCCTATCCCATAGGGCTGTTATGAGGATTTGGTGAGTTAAAGGCTTACCCAGTTCCTCAGGTTCAATTCTAACTGGTTATTACTAGGAGGAAGAGCAGTGTGATAGCCAGTCTTACACACTCTCAGCCCCTTTACACTTTACAGTATCAATTTGTACCAGAAAGGGTTAGGAAAGTAAGTTTTGTCAACTAACTATAAATATAACCTCATCTTTATTTAGTATGATTTGGTTTTGTTTCCACTTGCATGTTATGGAATGCCTGAGAAGAGGGTAATTTATATTCAATTCAGTTTGCATGAAAACCAAAGAAACAAGATTTGCCGATTTTCATGTTGTAAGTTGGAGAAAGGTCTGAAACAAACTCTAATTATTAATTCTAGCCTAAAGTTGACTTCATTTTTACATTTGGAAACTAAAATGTACCTTAAGTGGATAAAAGAAGAATGAAATCCTTGGTGTAAAACTCATACTCTAACTTGCAGTACTGGTGTGGAACTTCCCCCTCCACCATACAAAACTGGATAAAGTACTGATAATAGATGGTGGACAAAAGGAATTGCATTAGATTGTGAGCCCTGAGAGACGGAAAACAAATGAGGTGAGCCCTATGATGACTCTAGCTTTATGCCTGGAATCACTTGCCAGAGCAAAATATATAAAGTACACAGGCACTGCATTCTGGATTAATTAAATACATTGAGATTGGAATTCAGAGAAGCTGAGGTGGCCACTCCTCTGCTCAAGTTGCAAAGTCCATATTCCTTCACCTTGAACTTGGGAAGAATTTTGTGACTGTCTGGCCAATAAAGTATGATAGAAATAAGACTACATTTTTTCCAAAACTAGGTCATAAAAATGCCATGCACTCTGTCTTGCTTTCTTGAGATCCTCACTCTTAGAACCTGGGCACCACGCTATGAGGAAACCCAAAGAAGCACATGGTTCTCTAAATTTTATATGAGAAACATCCTACATATGTGAAACTATGTGAGATAGTATGCCAACAAGTATTTTAGCACCTATAGGCTAGGTACTGGGAATATACTGAGGAACAAAACAGACTGTTTCTGCCCTGGTAAAGCTTACAGCTTATGGGAAAAGACAGACTAATAATATATAGTTACTTAAATGACTATAAGAATACTAAGTCCTACAACACAAATACAAAGGATTATAAGAGAATGCTATGAAAAACTATATGCCAAATTGGACAACCTAGAAGAAATGAATAAATTCCTAGGAACATATAGCCTTCCAAAACTGAATCAGGAAGAAATCGAAAATTTGAACAGACCGACTACCAGCAATGAAATTGAATCAGTAATCAAAAAACTCTCAACAATCAAAAGTCCAGGACCAAACAGCTTCACAGATGAATTCTACCAAACATTTAGAGAAGAGTTAATACCTATTCTCAAGCTATTCCCAAAAATAAAAGAGGAAGTGAAAACTTCCAAATTCATTCTATGAAGCCAGCATTACCCTGATAGAAAAACTAGATAAAGACACTGCAAAAATAGAGTACTGCAGGTCAGTATCTCTGATGAAGACAAATGCAAAAATCCTCAACAAAATAAGAGCAAACCCAATCCAACAATACATTAAAAAAATCATTCACCACAATCAAGTGGGATTTATTCCTGGGATACAAGGGTGGTTCGATATTCACACATTAATCAATGCGATATATATCATATCAGTAAGAGAAAGGATAAAAACCATATGATCATTTCAGTAAATGCAGAAAAAGCATTTGACAAAGTACATCTATTCATGATTAAAAAAACCCTCAACAAAGTAGGTTTAGAGAGAACATACCTCAACATAAGAAAGGCCACATATAAAAACCCCACAGCTAACATCATACTTAATAGTGAAAAACTGAGAGCTTTTCCTCTAAAATCAGGAACAAGACAAGGATGTCCACTCTCATCACGTCTATTCAATATAGTATTGGAAGTCCTAGCCACAGCAATCAGACAAGAAAAATACAAGGCATCCAAATTGGTAAGGAAGAAGTAAAACTTTCACTACTTGCAGATGACATAGTACTGTATACAGAAAACCTTTAAGACTCCACTAAAAAACTACAACTGATAAATGAATTCGATAAGGTTACAGGATACAAAAATCAGTGTACAGAAACCCATTGCATTTCTATATACTAATAATGAAATGGCAGAAAAAGAACTTAAGAAAACAATCCCATTTACAACTGTACCAAAAATAATAAAATACCTAGGCATAAACTTAACCAAGGAGTTAAAAGACCTGTACTCTGAAAACTATAAACTGATGAAATTGAAGACAACACAAACAAACGAAAAGATATTCCATGCTCATGGATTGAAAGAACAAATATTAAAATGCCCATACTACCCAAAGCAATCTATTTGATAGATTTAATTTGATTTAATGCAATCCCTATCAAAATACAAACAGTATTTCTCCACAGAACTAGAACAATCATAAAATTTGTATGGAACCACAAAAGACCCCGAATAGCCAAAGAATCTTGAAAAAGAAAAACAGAGCTAGAGGTATCACAAGTCCAGATTTCAAGTTATATTACAAAGTTGTAGCAATCAGAACAGTATGGTACTGACATAAAAATAGATACACAGACCAATGGAACAAAATCAAAAACTCAGAAATAAACCCACAATTACATGGTCAATTAATTTCAACAAAGGAGGCAAGAATATGCAATGGGAAAAAGTCTCTTCAACAAATGGTGTCAGGAAAACTGGACAGCTACATGCAAAAGAATGAAGCCAGACCACTTTATTATACCATACACAAAAATAAACTCAAAGTGGATTAAGGACCAGGCACCTGGGTGGCTCAGTCGGTTAAGCATCTGCCTTTGGCTCAGGTCATGACCCCAGAGTCCTGGGATCAAGGCCCTTTGAGTTGGGCTCCCTGCTCTGTGGGGAGTTTGCTTCTCCTTCTACTCTGACTCTCTCCACCCCACCCCCCTCCCCGCTTGTGCGCTCTCTTCTGTGCCCTCTTTCTCTCTCTCAAATAAATAAAATCTTTTTTTAAAAAGTGGATTAAGGACCTAAATGTGAGACCTGAAATGGTGAAAATCCTAGGAGAGCACAGGCAGTAATTTCTCTGAAACTGGCCATAACATTTTTCTAGATATGTCTCCTGAGACAAGGGAAACAAAAGCAAAAATAAACTATAGGGACCATATCAAAATAAAAAATTCTTCATAGCAAAGGAATCTATCAACAAAACTAAAAGACAACCTACTGAAGAGGAGAAGATATTTGCAAATGATATATTTGATAAAGGGTTAATAGACAAAAAATATAAAAAACTTCTACAACACAACACCAAAAAAACCCCAAATAATCCAAATAAAAAATGGGCATAAGACATGAACAGGGGTGCCTGAGTGGCTCAGTCGGTTAAGTGTCCAACTCTTGATCTTGGCTCAGGTCTTGATCTTAGGGTCATAGGTTTAGGCCCCACACTGGGCTCCACATTGCATATGGAGCCTACTTAAAAAAAAAAAAAGACATGAACAGATATTTCTCCAAAGAGGACATACAAATGCCCAACAGACCCATGAAGATGCTAAACATCACTCTTCATCAGGGAGATGCAAGTCAAAACTACAATGACGTATCATTTCATACCTATCAGAATGACTAAAATCAAAAACACAAGAAACAACAGGTGTTGGCGAGGATGTGGAGAAAAAGGAACTCTCGTGCACTGTTAGTGGGAATGCAAACTGGTATAGCCACTGTGGAAAACAAAATGGAGGTTCCTCAAAAAATTAAAAACAGAACTATCATACGATCCAATAATCACACTACTGGGTATTTACCCAAAGAATACAAAAACACTAGAGGTGCCTGGGTGGTGCAGTCGGTTAAGCTTCTGAAACTTGGTTTTGGCTGGGATTGCAATCTCCAGGTCATGAGATTGAGCCCCACACTGGGCTCCACATTCAGTGTGAAGTCTGCCTGAGATTTTTTCCCTCTCCCTTTGCCCCTCCCGCTTGTGTGCGCTCTCTCAAATAAATATTAAAAAAAAAAAATACAAAAACATTAATTCGAAAAGGATATATGTACCCCTATGTTTATTACGGCATTATTTACAATAGCCAAATTATGGAAGCAGCCCAAGTGTCCATTGATAGATGAATGGATAAAGAAAATGTACTGTAATGGGGTGCCTGGGTGGCTCAGTGGGTTAAAGCCTCTGCCTTCAGCTCAGGTCATGATCTCAGGGTCCTGGGATCAAGCCCCACACCAGGCTCTCTGCTCTGTAGGGAGCCTGCTTCACCCCCTCCCCCGCCTCTCTGCCTACTTGTGATCTCTCTGTCAAATAAATAAATAAAATCTTAAAAAAAAGAAAGAAAAGAAAAGAAAAGAAAGAAAGAAAGAAAGAAAGAAAGAAAGAAAGAAAGAAAGAAAGAAAGAAAGAAAGAAAATGTACTGTACTACACACATACATACACATACATATACACACACACACACACACACTCTGGAATATTGTTCAGCCATAAAAAGGAATGAAATCTTGCCATCTGCAACATGGATGGATCTAAAGAGTATAATGCTAATAAGCAAAATAAGTCAGAGAAAGACAAATACCATAAGATTTCACTCATATGCGGAATCTAAGAAACGAAACAAATGAAAAAAAGAGACAAATGGGAAAACAGACTCTTAATTATAGAGAACAAACAGATGATTACCAAAGGGAAGGTGGGTGGGTGATGAGTGAAAGAGGTGAAGGGGATTAAGAGTATACTTCTCTTGATGAGCACTGAGTAATGTATGAAATGTTGAATCACTGAAACTAATTGAACACTGTATGTTAATTATACTGGAATTAAAATAAAATTAAAAAAACATACAAGTCCTCTAAGAAGACTTATACACGGCACCTGGGTGGCTCAGGTAACGTCTTCCTTCAGCTCAGATCATGATCCCAGAGTCCTGGGATCAGGCTCCACATTGGGCTCTCTGCTTGGTGAGGAATCTGCTTCTCCCTCTCCCTCTGTCCTCCCCCGCAAGCTCGAGCTCACTCTCTCTCACTCTAACTCGAATAAATAAATAAAATCTTAAAAAAAAAAAAAAAGACTTATACAAACTACATAATATCAGAAAACAGTAAGACTTCAATTAACAAAACATCTGGAATAAAGCTTTTCACCAAGTTGGCCATCTTAGCAAGAGTAGGACAATTCCTTACTTGGGTCAGAGCAATGTCAAGGGTGATACTGCCCCCAGTTATAGCTCCCTTAGAAGACTTTGGCTTTAAGGAACTGTGTTTATCTCAGTGGAATGTTTAGACTCTGAGTGAGAATAGGTCATCTGGAACCGAAGGGACCCAGGTACAGTCCTTCAGCTGATTATCCTTACCGCAAAATAAAGGCAGCCCCTGTGTATTTATTACACAGTATAAGAAAGCCTGTCTAAAAAAGCATAGGGTTCCTACAGGACCAAACGCCTTGGTAAGCCACAACCTATTAACAATTCTTACCCTGTAAGAATGCCTCAAAAAATCTAACTTCAAGAAATACATTCCCTCCAAATCAAAGAATCTCTAGTCCTTCAGTATATCACATTCATGTTCCTATCAAGTTTTCTTCTTTCAGAATGGTGGAAGGAAAAACTTGACTTCCTACAACCATGGAGCTCCTACTTTCTTGCTATCACAAGGATCACCTGTGATGTATTCCTGCAGAGAACAACACCTCTCTTGGCTGCAAGTCACCCCAAGAGTCTGGCCCTTTCCTAAACGCCACAACTCTATTATCAAAGCAGACCTGGGATCATACAATTCACCCTCCTTACTATTAGAAAATGTTTTCATGATTCCATGGCATTTAAGTTCAGTTTAGCCCTCATTCTATCTTTATCTCTTCTGATAATTTATCTACAAGTTTGTCTTAAATTTCTGCTTTCAAACCAATTTAATTCCCCTTTTTTATGATTCATATGGCCTTCAAGTCTAGCATACAATTTGACTCAACTTACTTTTCTCATTATGGCCACTGGCCTTGAATTTAGGTATGAAATTTCATTATCCTTACATATTGACATCGCTTCAGAAAACATGAATGCATGTGTTTAATTCTTTTTGCTATGTTACTTCTTCTTTTATGCTTGAGGTCCCATACTTATCTCTTCCCACTTCTCCGAGCCCACCCCCTCCTCCTCACTCTCCTAGAAAATCTTTTCCAATCAGTCGCTATCATGCCTTATCAAGTCATACTAAAAGAAGGACACTACCTAATAAGGACACCCTAAGGAGGGCTGTTTAGGAAGTCTGACCAAAAAAAGCTGTCAGGGGCACCTGGGTGGCTCAGTTGGTTAAGCGTCTGCCTTTGGCTCAGGTTGTGATCCTTGGGTCCTGGGATCAAGCCCCACATCAGGCTCCCTGCTCAGCCTGCTTCTCCCTCTCCCTGCTCGTACTCTCTCTAATAAATAAATAAAATCTTAAAAAAAAAAAAAAAAAGCTGTCAGGATTCCCATCATCTCCAACAACATAAATAAGCTTTGTTGAATGAGTAATAATAAAGTGTTCATTCAAAACTTGCTTCAAACTCTCTAAACCTGCAAAACAAGGAACACACTAACCAAGTTCAGGATTTCATAAATTCCTAGTCCTAGACTATTAAAATAGTCTCTTAACTGGTCAGGCCCGCATTCAATACCTGTCAATCAGTCCCACACCCAATATCTAGATTAACCTTGTAGCACAACTGAGAGTATACCATCTTGCTCAAATTCTAGCAACAGTTTCTCTACTACCTTATAGCATAAAGTACTGACTCTCAGACTGCACACTCCGGTATAACTCCAGTTACCCTTTTCTCCATTACCAAAACCCCTTCGTGTGTACTGTAGCATAATACTCACCCACAAGCCAATCCCTATTCTGGCCTCTGCCTTCCTCATTTCTGTGCCTCATATAGAACGGCCTTTTTCACACCCATATCTGAAATGCTACATATACTTCAGCTTAGCCCCAAGCATTCCTGATTCCCAGAACCAGAGGTGATCTCTTCCCCTTCTAAACTTGACATTTATCACTTGGTATTTCAAGACTTATCTAACAAAATCCTGGTATCAACATTTGATTCACATACTTTTTATCCTGTCCTCCAAGAATTAGCTTAATACACACAGTAAGTACTCAATTCAATATTTTAGGAAGAAGGCAAATATACAGGAAGAACACATTCTGGTTATGTTTTATATAAATAACTACTCATTATAGTTTCAACATCAACAAAGCTCTCAGAAAACATTAAGGCTTTTCCAGTACTGTGATCAAAGTGAAGATGAGCTTGTGTCACTGTAACTGATGTCACACACAAGGTCCAGAGCCCAGACAGGATGAGAGGTATACCTACTGAAAACTGAAGGTTTTCCTCCCAAAGTAATCTAACAATACTAAATTTATTACAAGAATATTCTCTAGAACCATTCGGCACTGATTTTTCATCTAGACCTAGTGAAAACTCAACAGGGATAAGAGAAAAAAGCAATTTCGTTTAAGTATCACAACTCCTAAACTGGCGACCTGATAGGTTTACATCCGTTAGCATTTCATTAGTAAGTCTCATAAAAGGGTACTTCTTGCTAATGAGATTTTTCTCACTTAAAGGATGTCACACATGTCAGAGATCATTGTAATATAGTGTTTTCATACATCTGCCATCAGTTTTGCCCTAGTAAGACTATGTATTAAAGATTTGTTTAAACCTCCCAATCCCTCTCAATAGCAGTTAACAGTCCCATGAAAGAAAGAAGAGCTCACTTAAACTGGAAAATAGATGCCTCAAATAAAATGCAATGGAGGAGAAATCTCCACTCTGGAACAAATCCCCGAGTCCCCCTGGAAGGTGTCAACTTTGTGAAAAGAAGTTAGTACTGTGTGTGTGTGTGTGTGTACATACATACACACAATATATATACAACTAACCCTTGAACGATGTGAGGGTTAGGGTCACCAACCCCCTACATAGTTGAAAATTCACATATAACTTTTGACTCCCCAAAAACTTAACTACTGCTGACCAAAAGCCTTGTTGATAACAGTCAATTAACACATACTTTGTACATTATATGTATTCTTACAATAAAGTAAGCTAGAGAAAAGAAAATATTAAGAAAATCATAAGGAAGAGAAAATACATTTACACTACTGTATTTATTGAAAAACAAATCCACAAATAAGTGGGTCCATGCAGTTCAAACCCGAGTTGTTCAAGGCTCAACTGTACACACAATCAGCCTATATCATATCTATTCTCCCAATTTCCAAACATTATTTCAAGATATAGTTTTTGGGTTCTTTTTAAAGATTTTATTTATTTAACAGAGAGAGAGAGAGGGATCACAAGTAGGCAGAGCAGCAGGCAGAGAGAGAGAGAAGCAGGAACCCCACTGAGCAGAGAGCCTGATGCAGGCTGGATCCCAGGACCCAGGGAACATGACTCGAGCCGAAGGCGGATGCTTAACCGACTGAGCCACCCAGGCAGCCCTCAAGATACAGTTTTTACTTTTTTCTCTATAATCATCTATTTACTCAGGTCCCAACTGCTGGCTCCTAAACGTAAATGGAACTAAAAGGAAAATGCAAAGGTCCTTTAGAAAAGGAGAGATACTAAGGGATGCAAATAACTGGACCAAAGTCACAGTTTTAAAACATACTCAAGGGACACCTGTCTGGCTCAGTAGGTGGGGCTTACAACTCCTGATCTCGGAGTTGTGAGTTTGAGGCCCAGGTTGGGTGTAGAGATTACTTAAAAATAAAATCTTAAAAAAAAAACAAACAAAAAAAACATATTTAAGAGACCTTCCAACTCCCACCACGCCCACGTGTAGGTCCTTCTTGAGCATAATAACCATGCTTTAGATATATAACTATAGAGATCAGTAATAATAATTTAAACTTCTACTATTCCTTGTGGTTTTGATTTGCATTTCCCTAGTGACTAATGATGACAATCTTTCCGTGGGTGTATCTGAATAGACCTATAACAAGTAAAGAGATTAAATTAGTAATTTAAAAGCTTCCTGCAAAGAAAAATCCACTGTGTACCACCTGAAGAAGCTGAGAATTTTCAAAACCAGCAAGTCTAGGCTCTTTTTTGTTCAACTGGCCTTCCTTCAGCTTCTCTCTCTCCTCTGGCACTTTGTTACCGGAGAAGTAACCAGCGAGAAGTAACGAGGTAGCCCTTCAACACTGCCTGTAAATCTCTTTAGCTACGTCACCCAGTACATTCTCTATCTTCCACCTTACTACAGCCAACAGTAGTTGTAGGCAACTTTCCGTCACTACATAACAAGGATTCCCTTTCCTCTAGTTTCCAGTAAGATTATTCTCACTTTCCTTTAAACCCTTAGCCACAGTCTCCTCAAAGGCCATCCCAGTTCTAGAAATAATTTCTTACAAGCTCTTCAAGCTTTCACTAGCACTCTCTTCAAAGTCCTTCCAGCTGCCACCCATTGCCCCATGCCAAAGCCACTCCCCTATTTTAGGTTTTTATTAGGTAGTGCTCCGTTGTCAAAACCAAAATCTGTATTATCTTTCTATTGCTGCATTAACACCTTGCCACAAAATTTAGCAGCTTAAAACAGCATTTATTATCTCACAACTTCTGTGCATCAGGAATTTGAGAGCAGCCTATCTGGGTGGTTCTGGCTCACAGTCTCTTAAATGCATTAGGTTGCATTTAAGGTATCAACCAGGACTGCAATATGCACTTTCAAGGTGGCTCACTTACACAACTGTTAGCAAATTCGATAAGGTTCCTCACCACATGAAGGTCTCCACAGAGCTGCCTGCATGTCTGCACAATGTGACAGCTGACTTCCCCTAAAGAGAGAATGAAGCTGAAGCTGCAATGCTGTTTATGACCTAACCTCAGAATTCTAACATAAACACTTTCATCACATTCTATTCATTAGAGTCACTAAGTACAGCCCACACTTGGGGGAGTGGGGGACTTAACATCCACCTGTTAAAGAGAGAGATAACAAAGAATTTGTGGACATTTTAAAACCACCACCCCTCCACCCATAATAAAATGTAATCTCTTCTTTCTCTAAATGCTTAGAATTTCCTTATGCCTCTAAGGCACTGTCTGTCTGATGGTTATTTGTGTACCTACCATATTCCATGCTGCCAGGGTTAGAACTAGCTTATTCATCATTCACTTTTTATCATCTGAGGCACCTTACACATTATGAAAAAAACACAATGAAACAAGAGTCAGAAGACCTGGAATCAAGCCATAGAGCTGCACTTACTCTGATGTGATCTGAAGCAAATCTCTATCTGAACTTCAATTTCTTCATCTGCAAAATGGAGATAATCTCACCTAACTCACAAAGCTACTGAGAAAGTTAAGTGAAACAATACATGTAAAAAACCTCTACAAACCATAAGCCATTACATAAAGATCATATTGATAAATATTTGTTAAGTAACATTTACAGGGGTGCCTGGGTGGCTCAGTGGGTTAAAGCCTCTGCCTTTGGCTCAGGTCATGATCTCAGGGTCCTGGGATCGAGCCCTGCATCAGGCTCTCTGCTCAGCAGGGAGCCTGCTTCCCCCTCTCTCTCTGCCTGCCTCTCTGCCTGCTTGTAATCTCTCTGTCAAATAAATAAATAAAGTCTTTTTAAAAAAAAGTTACATTTACAGATCCTTATCAGTCTTAAGGCACCGACCCCAACATTGTTGCTACCATGGACTTCAGTATTATTATTGAGCCCATTCGGTTTCAGTGAAATACTTTTCTCCTCTATTTTTTTCTTTTTTCATCATTTCAGTAAGTATCACAGAGGGTTTTTTTGGTTGTTAGGTACACACTTTTTCTTTTTCTTTTTTTTAAGATTTATTTATTTGAGAGTGGGGAGGCAGAGGGAGAGAGAGAATCTCAAGCAGACTGCTGAGCATGGAGCCCAACGCAGGGCTTAATCTCACGACCTTGAGATCATAACCTGAGCCGAAATGAAGCATCGACGGCTCAACTAACTGAGACACACAGGTGCCCCTGTTAAGTACACACTTTAACTGTCATTTTACTGGAGGTCTCCTCCTGTCCATCTTTGCTCTAAAAAACTCAAAGTCCTTCCACTTATCTTCTCATCAGAGAAAGATAAAATGAGCAGTTATGACCATATCTAAAAGGTTTTCTGAAAGCAAAGCTCAGATGGATTAATTCATTTACGCATTCAATAAATTTGTACTGAGTACCTACCATGTGCCACTATTTGAAGGACTGCCTAATGGAACTTTCACTCTAGTAGGGGAAGATCATAAATGAACAAGTAAATATACAGTATGTAGTACATCTAATGGTAAAAGGGCTATGGAGATAAATAAAGCAAGACTAAGGTGTCAGGGAGTAGGGGACAAGGGACAGGCTATTTTATGGTGAAGAAATGAACTCAGTGATAAGCTGACAAACTAACAAATCAAAGAGCAGAGTCATGTGGCATTTAATCCCTACGCATTTCAAGGTGTACAAAAGTCCCTGCAGAGGTATACTTGGCTTGAAGGCCAGCAAGAAGGCCAGTATGATTACAGCAGAGTGAGGCAGAGAAAAGAGTAGTAGATGAGGTCTAAAATGTATGAGAAGGCAAACATACATGGCCAAATCATGCCTTGTAGGCCTCAGAGATTCTGGGTTTTACCAGAAGATAGGAAACCACTAGATGGTTTTAAAATTAACAGTGAGGAAAAGGTCACTCTCATTCTGGGTCAGGCAGCAGTGGTAGAAATAGTAGGAAATTATGAGATTCTGAACACATCTGAAGGCAGGGTCCAGAGAATTTGCTGATGAACTGAATGTTAGTGAAGTTGGAAGAATGTCACAGTGGCATTCCGTGTTCCGCCAAGGCCGTCAGAAACCACTGATGACTCAGCCAAGATTTCTGTTATCTTTGCATTTCTGTCCCCTTCTTAGGCCCGCTTCTCCTTTTCTGCTACATATATTTCAAGGGTAAGAAACTAAACTGCATTACAGATGAAGAAGAAATAGAATACACCTAAGAGATAGCAAATATACAAAATACATACTAAATTTGCTTACTTCTTTATTGTGTGGAGAAACCTTTCAGAAATATTTCTTAGTGTTTTAATAAAGATGTAGCAAAGTTAAAATACAAAATGTGAAAATCATGTAAATTAAAATGGCCTTTTGAAAAATTCATACTAAAACTCATGTCTCATATGGAAAGTTCTCCATCATACTTAGTGAAAAGTGAATAAATAACAGAATATGTTTGAAATAATCTCTTTTGTGAGGGAAACAGATATATTTATACACATAGAAAATGTCTCAAAGAATACCAAATTGTTAAAAGCAGCTACCACCAGTGAACCTTTCTGTTTTTTACTTAATTCTGATTTTTTTTACAAACATATGTTACTCTCACAATAAAAAAACGGAAATGAAAACAAATACAGTATCCTCCATCCCAAGGCCTAGGTAATGAGGCCAAGCCTGTCAGGCCTCTGTGGGACCAAGAGAGAAGCAAACTCACTCCAAACATAAGCATCTATTTTCTGGCTAAACTATGAACCACCCCATTAGTTGCCCCCAAACAGCAGTTTGTTTAAGGATCAAGTGGGAAGGCGCATATTTTCTAAAACACTGGCCATGAGCACCTGTCTATTAATGACTGACATTAAAACTCAAACAAACGTATGCCTATTTGATAGCTACTCTAGGAAAAGGCAGGTTTCTACATCCTATGAAAGGGAATCTTTAGTACTCTGCTCTGGGCTGGAAGTCTTAAAAAGTCAAAGAACCAGTTTTTAACAAAGTTTAAAAAAACTGTCTTTAAGATTTATTTATTCATTTGAGAGAGAGAGAGCTTGAGCGGGAGGGGCAATGGGAGAGGAAGAGAGAATCTCCAGCAGACTCCACTCTGAGTGAGGAGCCCGACATAGGGCTCAATCTTACGGCCCTGAGATCATGATCTGAGCTGAAACCGAGTCAGATGCTTAACCCACTGCGCCACCCAGGTGCCCGCCCCAAAAATTTTTAACACCAATTTAAATTGGTGTTTTCATCTCTCACCACACACACATGCACCAAGAAAACGCCATTTAAGCACATGGGGAGAAGGCAGCTCACTGTCTGCAAGCCAAGAAGAAAGTTCTTACTAGAACTTGACCATGCCAGCACTCTGATCTTGGACTTCCAATTTCCAGAACTGTGAGAAAATGAATTCAGTGGTTTAAGCCACCCAGTCTATACTATCTTGTTACTGTCAGCTTGAATACACTAAAGCAATACTATTGGATATAATGGATACTATTCCGTATAATGGAATACTATCTAGTCTTTAAAAAGAATAAACCAGCTCCCTGCTCAGCAAGGGAGTGGGGGTGGGGGCTGTTTCTCCCTCTCACTCTGCCCCTCTCCCCCACTTGTGTTCTCTCTCTCTAATAAATAAAATCTTTTTTTTAAGAAAAATAAAGCAGCTCTTTGTGGATGCATATGAAAAGATACATAAGATGCAATAAGTGAGAAAAAGCAAGTTGCAGAACGATGTAGAATATGCTACTATTTACAAGAAAGAATAGATACTGTTTGCTTGTACATATATAGAATATGTCTAGAAGGATGTGCAAGAAAGTTGTGGCCTCTGAGATGGGCCAAGGACAGTTAAAAGTATTAGGGAGATATTTCGCTGCCTATCACTGCCATACATTTTAAATTATGTACCAGATGAACGTACCTACCCCAAAAACATTTTTAAGTAAAAAAAAATTTTTTTTAAAGGAAAAGGTGGTTCATTTATTATTTCTCAAAAAATGACTTTAGTTGTATGATGCTTTTTTAACAGCCCTCAATTACTTTGTTCAGGAGGTTGTAGCCACTGTAAGGGAGCAAAATTTGCCACCCCAAAATGTGTCTCTTTGGCATATGTATTATTTTAGGCTGATTATTTTTAAGAAACAGAAGGCTCAGGAATAACTGCTGACCTTCCCCCAACTACCTAAAAGAATTTAGAGGACCTGCTCCAGGAAGGGAGTTATTACCATAGACAGCTATTCAACTATGGTTGCATTTCTACACACTAATAATGAGCTATCAGAGAAATTAAGAAAACAATCCCATTTACAGCTACATCAAAAAAAATAAAATATCTAGGAATAAATTTATCCAAACAGGTGAAAGACTTGTACTCTGAAGACTGCAGGACATGGATGAAAGAAACTGAAGATGATAAAAATAAATGGGAAGACATATTCTGCTTATGGACTGGACAAATTAATATTGTTAAAATATCCATACTTCCCAAAGCAATCTACAAATTCAATACAATCCATCAAAATACCATTTTCCACAAAACTAGAAAAAAAATAATCCTAAAATCTGTATGGAACCCCAAATAGACAAAGCAATCTTGAGAAAGAAGATCAAAGCTGTAAAAATCATGCTGATTTCAAACTACCCTACAAAGCTATAGTAATCAAAACAGTATGGCACTGACACAAAGACATATACATAAATCAACAGAATAGAATAGAGACCCCATAAATAAACCCACATGTATATGGACAATTAATCTACTACAAAGAAGAGAAGAATATACAATGGGGAAAAGACAGTCTCTTCAATATGGTGCTGGGAAAACTGGACAAGCTACATGAAAAAGAATGAAACTGGACCACTATCTTACACCATATATAAAAATAAATTCAAAACGGAGTAAAGACTTGAATGTTAAGATCTGAAGCCATAAAACTCTTGGGAGAAAAAGATTGGCAGCAAGCTCTTTGACATCAGTCTTAGCAGAATTTCTTTGAACCAATCTCCTCAGACAAGGGCAACAAAAGCTAAAATAACAAATAGGATTACATTAAACTAAAAAGCTTTTGCAGAGCGAAAGAAACCATCAATAAAACAGAAAGGCACCCTACTGAATGGGAGAAGATATTTGCAAATCACACGCCTGTTAGGGGGTTAACATCCAAAATATATAGTTACACAACATAAAAAAAAAGATTAGAAAATGGGCAGAGGACTTGAAAAGACTATTGTCAAAGACAACACACAGATAGCCAACAGACACATGAAAAGGTGCTCAACATCACTAACTAATCATCAGGAAAATGAAAATATGAGATATTACCTCACACCTGTTAGAATAGCTACTATCAAAAGGACGAAAAAAATAACAAGTGTTGGAGAGAATGTGGACAAAGTGCAGAAAGGATGTGGAGAAAAGGGAACTTTCACGCACTGTTGCTGGGAATGTAAATTGGTGCAGCTACTTATGGAAAACAATATAGAAGATACTCAAAAAATTAAAAGTAGAATTATAATCCAGTAATTCCAATTCCGGGTATTCATCTGAAGAGAATGAAAACACCAAATGGAAGAAATATATGCACCCCCATATTCATTGCAGTATTATTTACAATAGCCAAGATATGGACGCAACCCAAGTGTCCACCAATAGATGAATGGGTAAAGATGTGGTAAATATATATAATGAAATATTACACAGCCATAAAGAATGAAATCTTGCCATTCTCGACAGCATGGATGGACTTAGTAGGTATTATGCTAAGTGAAATAAACCATACAGAAAAAGACAAATATGTACAACTTCTCCTGTATGTGGAATCTAAATAACAAAACAGAAACAGACTCATAGGAAACAAACTGTTAGTTACCAGAGGGGGGAAGGGTTGGGGAGGGGAAGGAACAGGTGAAGAGGATTAAGAGGCACAAACTTCCAGTTATAAAATAAGTCATGGGGAGATGAAATACTGCGTAGGGAATATAGTCGATAATATTGTAGTAACTTTGTAATGGTGACCATGGCAACCAGACTTATCCTGTGGATTTCTTAATGTATAAAAATATCGAATCATTATCACGTGCACCTGAAACTAACTAGATACTGAATGTCAAGTAGAGTTCCATTAAAAAACAAAAACAACACTCCCCACAGTAAATTTTCTCTCCGCCCTCTCCCCACACCTCGAGGCCTTATTGTCCCAGTCCCTTCCTTACCCACCCACAGCCTGCCTGCCTTCCGCTCCATTTCCTTTCCATTCTTCCCAAACCCCATTTTTCACCCTTCTGCAGGCTCCAATCCCTCTAGCCTCAGAATTCCCAAAGCTGTTCCTTTCTCGGACCCCGACTTGACCTCCACCTCCTCCCTTCTCACGCCTCCAGGCCCCTCACCCTTCCTCCAACACCCTCTCACGCCCCCACATCCCACCTGCACTCGCCGCCGCTTCAGCGCCGCCGCGTCCAGCCACACACCGCAGGCCTCTTCCTCCTGGCCTCTCCGCCTCATGGCCGCTGCCGACACCCCGCCGGCAGGACGCCGGGTTCCCGCTCCTGCTGCCTCACAGAACGGCTCTAACGGCCTCCACCGACGTTCGGATCTCGCGCCAACGCCGGGGGCGGAGCTACGCCGCAGCCGCCGACGCAGGCACCGCCCCAGCATCAGCCCCGCCCCGGCCCGAGCACCGCCCCTTTCCCTCGGCCCCTGGCCTCACAGGGTCGTGTCGAAAGGTGTACCACCTTTCGGTTTACCAAGGCCTTCGCGTCCGTCGTGATCTTCTAATTCGAGTTGCCTTCCCGCGACTAGGCTGCGTAAACGTGTTCGCAACATTGCACAAGGAATATGCATTTCTTTTGGCTAAGTTAGTTGCACTTTCTTGGAGTAAACGTAACTACCCCGGGCTCAGGGTTTTCTAGTCTCACAGCTGCATCCTCCCGGTCATCCCAGAAGGAAGGGTGGAGCCCAGGCTGCGGTCCGCCAACTCCAAAGCCAGTGTCCCCAGCACTACCCTAAGTGGTAACCATACACTTGAGTTTATGAATTACTTTTGAAATTCAAAAAAAAAAAAAAATCCAAGCACAACTATGAAGCCACATGGGACAGTATCTAGAAAACGTTAAAAAGGGGGCGCCTAGGTGGTTCAGCGGGTAAGAGTCTGCCTTCCGCTGGGTCATGATCCCAGGGTCCTGGGATGGAGCCCCAGCTCTGGCTCCCTGCTCAGCGGGGGGTCTGCGTCTCCCTCCCCCTCTGCCCCTCCCCCCACTTGTTCTCTCTCTCTCTCTCTCTCTCTCTCTCGCTCAAATAAATAAAATCTTTTTTAAAAGGAGGGGTGGGGTGCCTGGGTGGCTCATTTGGTCAAGTGTCTGCCTTCAGATCAGGTCATGATCCCTGGGTCCTGGGATCCAGTCCTGCGTTGGAATCCCTGCTTGGAGGGGAGCTTGTTTCTCCCTCGCCCCCTGCAGCTCCCCCTGCTTGTGCTCTCACTCTGTCCAATAAAATCTTTTTTTAAAAAATGAAAATAAAAAGGTTAAAAATGGAAGCTAAAAATTTGGAGTCCCCGGCTCATCAGCTCCCAGAACTATCTCCCAGTCCTGCCTTCACAGCTTAAGTGTGACCTTGGGTTTTAAAGAGGATCAAGTGAGGTAACGTTTGTGAAAGCACTTTGCAGATTGTGAAAGTTCTTCAGAAATGCAGAAGTGCTGGCATCCTGCTCATCCTTCCATCCCTAACCACTGTCCCCATAGATATTCTTTATATATGTTTATAAATCATATACATATATATGTAAACAGGATCTTTTTAAAAAGATTTATTTATTTGAGAGAGAGAGAGAGAGTGGGGGAAGAGGCTGAGGGAGAATCTCAAGCGGACTCCCCGCTGAGCGTGGAGTCCCATGTAGTGCGGGATCTCACAACCCTGAGATCATGACCTGAGCCAAAATCAAGAGTCCAATATGCCTAACCAACTGAGCCACCCAGGCACCCCTATAAACAGGATATTTTAGCAGTAGAGTGATTTTTTTTTTTTAAAGATTTTACTTATTTGTCAGAGAGAGAGAAAGAGCACACAAGCAGGGGGAGCAGCAGGCAGAGGGGAAGAGCAGACTCTCCACTGGGCAGGGAGCCTGATGCGGGACTCCATCCCAGGACCCTGGGATCATGACCTGAGCCAAAGGCAGATGCTTAACCAACTGAGCCACCCAGGTGCCCAGCAGAGTGATATTTTTTATTCACTTGGGTTTTTTTTTTATCAGTACTTCCTAATTTTCCTTCACTGTACTATGGAAAACTATTATAAACTGTATTGTGGAAAAGCAGTATTATAAAAGTTAACATATAAAATCTTTCTTGATTGAAGGAAAGACCAAAAAATCTTTGTCAAATTATAAAGTGGAATTATATAAAATTTTACACATTCCTTTAACTTCTAAAACTTATTTAGTAATAAAACTGACCTCCCTTCCCTGCCAAAAAGAAAAAGTTCATATATATAGTGTATAAGGCCCCAACCACCCCTAGGCAAAAAAAAAAAACCACCAACTGCCTTCCTCCTCCCTGTTCCTATCCCTGGGGGCCCCAGCCCCTCCCTAGAAAACCTCCTCAACACCCTGAGCAGGTCCCAGGGGGCCCCAGGGCCCTGTTCCCGAAACAAGAGGCAAAAAGCAAAGAGGCTGCTGTTATCGGTCACTTTATTGGATCCAGGACATATCAGAGTCCAGACCACCCCTACCTCCATCCCCGCTGAACTCCCTTCAGTACCTCTTTGGACTTTGTAGAGGCTTTACCCTCTGCCTGGAATGCCCTTCTTCATCTGCAAACTCCTATTCACCCTTCCCAACCCAAGACCGTGAGGGTTGCAGGCAGCACTGATTATTCTTCCTCTTGCTTCCCCTGACAGATCATTCCCATATTAAAGCTCTCATCATCCTTCATGGATCCACAGGACCCAGCTGGTAGCCTGCCTCTCAGCAGAGGCCCAGGAAACACTGAAATTTGATAACTGAATCATGAACAAGGAAACCAGGAGAAAGGCTGGGAACAGGATGTATGGGTCACAGAGGCCAGAGCCAGAAAGGCTGAGGCTCACTGTGTGGGACGATGACCGAGGAGGTATGGGACCTGGGTGGGATCCATTTCTACCTAGCACAATCTTCTACCTTCGGAGACCCCGTGCAACTCCAAAACTCCAGGCTGGAGCTCAAGGAATGATCAGATCCTACATACATTTGGGGCCTGCCCAGTCCCTACCCACCAATGAAATCTGGGTAGGGGCGGCTGCTGAGGCCTCTTCTGCCTCTGGCCTAAATTCTACCTTCACCCCCTCTCAGATAATCCGGAAGCTCCCAACCAGGGTCTTGGCCCCAGCTGACCCCCAATCCTCACCCCTAGTGAGAGGCAATGGGGAGAGGCAAGCCTGATTGGCCCACATCTTTATCTCTTTTCCTCTCCCAGGGCAGGGGGCTGCAGCAGGCCCAGGAGGGGACCCCAGTGGCTCCCCGCCAATCCCCAAATCCAAGGACGGGCCAGGACCGCCTCTGGCAGCTGAAACCTTCACAGAAAGTCACTGCAGGCCAGACACAAACAACTTTACCAGGCCTTGTTCCCCTCTGGAGACAAGCCCGGACCCCGGGGCTCCCGCTCTACCTCCCTCCCTACCAGCCGCCGACCCCTCCCCCCAACTTCACTGGGTCTTCCGGTCAAGTTTGCGCCGCACCAGCTGGCTCAGGAGGAAGGCCGTCAGCACACTGCTGCCCACGGTGAGCAAGAAGAGGCCGGAGAAGTTGTGCGGCCAGCGGGTGTGCAGAGGCTCGTAGATGGGCCGCCGGGCCTCGTAGTCCAGGGCCACGGCCTCCAGCTGAGCCAGCGTGCAGAGCACCAAGAACACGTGGAAAAGCTGGTGGCCCTGGCCGAAGAGGTGGCAGCTGCCAGGAAACCAGCGCTCGGGCATGAAGGCCGAGAAGAAGGCGGCGGCCAGCAGGAAGAAGACCACCTGGCACTTGTGGTAGAGGAGAGCGGGGTCATCGGCGGTCGGGTCGGGGGACACCAGGATGCGGTGCGCCACGGGGCTGATGTCCAGCGCGTAGGCCAGCGCCGACGGCACCTCCTGGCAGGTGCGGCCCAGCAGGCCGGGCTTCTGGCTGTACTTGTTGTAGCAGGAGCCGGTGCAAGAGAGCCAGGCGAGAAAGGCGGCCGTGGGCAGGAAGACGGTCTGCACCTGGGCGTGCCAGGCGGGCTCGATGGCGTAGTAGAAGTGTGCCAGCGCGCTGCCGAACTGGTACACGGCCACGCCCACGTAGTCCAGGAAGAAGAAGCTGTAGTGCCAGAACTCGGACTTGGCCTGCAGGAGGTGAGCCAAGGCGCTGAGGGACAGGTAGGTGAAGGAGGCAAGGACAATGATGAAGAGGGGCAGGGCGTGGGGGTCTCCCCAGAAGTCCACGGTCCCCGCGAAGATGGCCAGCCGCAGCAGCAGCGCCAGCGCCGCCAGCAGGTGGGTCCAGACGTTCACCGCCTCGTTGTGCTGCTGGAACAGCGTGCGGAAGTAGAAGCGCCACGTCTGGTGCAGCGGCCGGTAGCCCACGTAGATGTACGGCTTCCAGAAGAGCGGCGGTACCTCGGCTCGGTCCACCGTGAACACCGGCTCTGGCTGCCCCGAGGGCTGCGGCTCCCGGTGGGCCTGCCGCAAAGCGGGCAGGAGATGGCTGAGCTTCTGGGCCACCATCGTGGCCATGGCCGTGGGCCAGGCAGGGAGCTGGGAGAGAGGCCAGGGCAGAGTCAGGGCACCCGGGCCCGCCATGAGCAGCAGCTGGGAGGCTCTGGAGCCCCGTTCTTACTCCCTCCTTCCCGCCCCCTTTATCCCTACACTGAGTTTCCGAAGAGAGGAGTCACCCTAAGGAAGATGGCGGCTCTGCCCCCACAACCGTTCTGGGCCCTGATGTATCCCAAGTGCCTAGAACGGTGCCTGGTGTGCCCTATGGGGCTCAATCAATGCCTGAGGAATGAATGGAGGCGGCTCACTACCTCAGCCACTTCCATTTCAGTCCAGGTCCACACCGCAGCCCTCGCTGCTTTCTCCTGTGTTCATGATGGCATCTGTGTTCACCCACCGGTGACTGTGACCTTGCTAACAACAGACCCGCTGCCTCTTCCTTTAGCCCCTTCGGAGTGGCAGGGTCTCCCACTGACCCTCCATCAGCTTCCATGATCTGGTCCCTGCTACCTTTTCCTGCCCTGTTGCTCAGCCGTAATGTACTTCCAACCCTGCCACAGCCTTACCACACTCCTGAGCCTGTTTCACATGTCCAGAGGTTTATACAAGCTGTTCCCTCTGCCTGAGATATTTTCCTCATCTTGCCTACCTGGTAAACTCCTACTCATCCCTCAAAACCCATTTCTTCTGTGATACTTTCCCTGGCCCCCTGGACCTCTGATGATGACCTCTCTGCTTGAGTGTCTACCATAAGATACCCATCCTTTGACCATTATAACATTTCTCATGGGCATTAAAATCATTAATGTGAGCTCACAAGGGTAGGCAGTCAGTCTCATTGTTTTGTGAGCCCGTGGTGCTTTGCAGGTAGCTGGCACTCAGTGTTTGTTGAATCAAAGAGCATAACAGCATCCTAGTAACACTTCATACCCTTAAAGTCCCCAACTCAAAAGCCACTTTTTTCCCCCTGAAAGTCCCCCGTTAACAATTGATTCTATAGGGACACGGGGGTGGCTCAGTCAGTTAAGCATCTGCCTTCAGCTCAAGTCATGATCCCAGGGTCCTGGGATCGAGTCCTGCATCAGGCAGGAGCCTGCTTCTCCCTCTGCCTGCCGCTCCCCCTGCTTGTGCTCTCTCCCTCCCTCTCTCTCTCTGACAGATGAATAAATAAAACAAACAAAAAACTGATTCTATAAAAACAGCCTTTCCCTCAGCCACACCTCCACTCAAAAGATCCTCCTCCAGCCTTTCCGCTCCCAGCCACAGCTTCTAATTCCAAAGAAATCAAATCCAACCCTTTACCCTGCCTTTCAAGACCCTGCTCCTACCCTTATTTCCCACCTAACCCAAATATCATACCCTGTACCAACATCCTTTTCCTCCACTGAGATCCTTTAGGGCCAGTTCTACCTACCACCTCCAGGGGGCCTCCTTACTGCACCCTCCCAGCCCCCCAACTACTCCCCTGTATAGGTTATATAACGTACCATATAAAACATATTCACTCATTCATTTGCTCGTTTAGCAAACACTTACTGAGTCCCTTCTCTGCCTCAGGTCCTGTGCTGGGTCCAGGGGAAGGCAGAGAGGAAAAAGATCTAATCGAAGAGATTATCAAAAGGAAGACAAATCATAGCAAATGCTTCTACAATACCCGCTATGTGCCAGACACTGTTTTAAATACTTTATGTATAATTGACTCATTGATGCTTCAAAACACCCTGTGAGTAGGTACTATCATTATTAACATTTTGCAGAGAAGAAACTGAGGCAAGGAGACATTAAGGACCCGCCCACCCAGCTAGCTAGGAGGTGGCAGAAGCATGGTCTGGACTCAGTTCGCGACCTTAACCACTACCTGAACTGCCCTTTGCAAGACAAAGTGGAAAGTGTTATTAATTGTTTCATAGTTATATATTCTCTATAAAGTTGTGTCTGAAACCAGTTGCTTAATTCAGGCTTATCATCATTCACTGTGTCATTCATTAAGTCAAATATCTACTGAAACACTAGCACCTGCTGCACAACTCCCATCCCTCCAATGAGCTTATTGGACTCAGCATCTTGGTTTTCTGTCCATCTTTCATCACATATTTATTGCAACTACCTTTGCACCAGTCATTGTAAGAGGCAAGGAGATCTGGGTAGGATAAAGCTCTCATGTTTCTGCCACCAGCAGCACCCTAATCACCTCCAAAGCCCCCCAATAATTTACACGCAGTCCCATAAATGCAGGGAGCTTGCCATGTGAAGGCAGTATCAAAACAAGCCCCCAGCCACCCTCCTCCTTACCCTAGTGTGACCTGTGTCCCTAAGCGCCCCCTGCATGACACTTCTCAAGTCAGCTCTGGTCTCTGGCCTCTCCTAGTAAAGTGAGGAGGCAGGAGTTAAACAAACCACTACAATACCGCACCAGGGGTGCTTTCGACAGGAGTGCAGGACTCTCCCACTTCCCATTCCCCAGACAGCATGGCACAGGTGAGGTTTAGGAAGCCGACCTTGCTGGCTGCTTCCATCCATGAGAACCCCCCGGCCTGCCTTGCTAGTGGAGGAGCCAGCCCTGGAGGTCGTCTCCTCCCCAAGAAGCTGGACTTCAGCCTCTACCCTTGTCTACAACTTTGGCTTTCCCACTCAGAACCTCAGGAAGCCAGAAAAGGCCTCTGAAAGTGTCTCATGCAGCACCTTTGTTTCACACTGAGGAAACAAGAGCCCAGAGACAGAAAGGCCTTCCCCAGAGTTGCCCAATCCAGCCAAGCTTCCATTCCACCACAAGGGAGAAGACCAGGGAATGATGATGTGCGATGGTGGCTTAGTTCCTGGGTCCCTGTGATCCATTAAATCTAGTCCAAAGCTCCATATCCCACTCTGAGAACTTTCTAAGTCATAACAGCCTATTAAAGGCTCTGAGAAGTCCCGCAGCACAGAAGCCAGCTTCATTTTGTTGAACTTCCATTTGTCAAGCCTACCTGACCAAGGATTCTTTTCCTAGTAATAATTATATTGTAAAGCCAACTGAAATGTGTGCTTATTGTATACATACTCTTTATAACCTTGTTGCAATTAACTCCCATAACTAGCCTGCTGAGGTAGATATTATGACTATTTTCTTTTTGAGGCTAGTGAAACTCAGAGAAGTTAGGCGCTCCTCCCCAAGTGCACATGCACACATTCATACATGTACACACACACACACACACACACACACACACACACACACACACAGAGGCTACCCTGCCTCCTGTCATGTCAATCTGCATTCCCCAGAACTATTTTGGAAAATAATGGTCTAAAGCAGGTAGCCAAGGCCTTTCCCATAAATTAATTCCTTAGTCTTCTGGCAACTGACACGCATCCAGGATCCTCAGTCCCCCCACATTACCAGCCACCCGTTGGCTCAACACCAGTGAAGCCCTAGCTCACAGCCACCTCCTCAGGTGGTCCTAGCTCCCTCAGGGCCCTCCCCCTCCTCCAGACATGGTGGGGCCTAAGCACAGAACCCAGAGGCTACATACTGGGATAAAGGATCCTGCTCCCTACTTCCTTTAGACCTCACCCAGAGGCCCCATTCCAACTGGATACGTCTATTTTCAGAATTAGTTCCCATCTCCTGACTCCATGGAAAGGGGCCCCCGAATCAAGGGGAGAGGAGCAGGAGCAGAGGTCCAGCATGAGCCGGAAGGAGGACAGTAGGTATCTAGAGACCACCCCCAGAGAATCCTCAGGGTCATCTGCCCACTAGGCTGCCAGGACCTGCCTGTTTCGGGCCACCCTCCATGGCCCCCCGCCAAGTCCAGGTTACCTAGGGCTTTTTCTCGAGCCTGGGGGCCGATGGCTTCCTCTGCGGGACTGGGCAAATCACCAGATGCCCAGCACTGGGTGGCACTTCCACAGGTGAGGGTCACTAGGGGCGGGGCTTCCAAGGACTGGAGGTGTCTTGTGTGATGTCACTAGAGGGTGGGGCTAAAGGAAACCTCCACCTCTCCCTTCCCCCAACCATCACCATTCCCACACTGGTCAAATCCCAGCTAAACATTACCCTCCTAGCCAGGCCTCAGCTGCAGAAGGAAGCTCAGCATTACCCTCCACATGAAACGTCTGGGGAAACCCAGGGCTGGCTACAAAGTTGTGACTTACCCACGATTCACACAGCAAGACGGGCAGAGCTGGGCTGAGACCAGGTGGCCAGGGACTGGTTTTTGGATGTCAGGCAAACTTGACTGGCTTCTGTCCCCTACTCACCAGGAATCATAATGGAAAGAAGTTAGAAATAAAGGAAAAAGCAGACACCATAAAGGCTCATTAAGGAGACGGACTACAGATTCAGAAAAACCAGGTTTGACGCCTGCTTTCATCACATACTAGCTGTGTGACCTAAGACAAGTGACTCACCTTCTCTGAGCCTTAGCTCCCTCACGGGAATTATATTATCTATAGCATAGATGGCTGTAAAGATTAAACTCATTAGAATAAAGTCGTAGCACAGTTTAGGGACTTGATAAATGGTTGCTATTACTATTAATTATTAATAGTAGTAGTAACTAATTATTATTAACAGTAGTAGTATTTGAATTATCCCCAGCCTGAATCGTAGTATTTGAAATATCCCCAGCCCTAGAGATTTGCTTGGGATCGTCTAAAAAAAAATTGTCCTCCTTTAGTCCTCAGCTAACCAGCCCTCCAGCTGGTTCCACTGGATTTGAAGGCTTCGGTTAGCTGTGTCTCTTGCAATGTTTACCTTTCTCTGAAGATGCACGTAAGGACCAGGGAAATGTGTGCTGCACAGACCCAAAAGACGTGGCTGGGACGTGAAACCACCAGGGAAAGGGTCTCAGCTTCAGCTGCTCCATCCCCCAGTGGGAAGGTCAAGAGGGTAAGCCATGCCAGCAAGTGACCCAAAAGGCATGTGGCCTGCCCAGGGCATGTCTTAAAGGTTCCAGAGATCAGCACCGAGATCTCCAGGGCCGACGTGGGAGCTCCTGTCAATCCGAGAAACTCGGTCTTCCTCTGCCCTCCCACCACCCATTCCCCTTTTCCTGAACACAAGGTCAACCTCCTCACCTCGCTCCTCAACCCAGGCTTGCCTGAGTTCCTCCTGGTCTCTCCCTGACACGTGCCACCGGAGAGTCCCCTAAATGCCCCGGGGGGCAAAACAGATGACCAGCTTGTAGGGATGGGGCAGTGAATGGGCTTCAAAGTAGGAGAGCCCCAGGTTTAACCCATCCCATTGAGTTCAGTGCACACGGCAGGCCAAAGGCTACCGGGCTGGGGCACAGGGTGAAGGAAGCAGACAGACTCCCCGCCCTGACGGGGCTCGCCCGCACAAATGAAATGCTTGCAGGCTGAGGAAAGTCCGGCCCCAAGAGAAGGCACATGGGTGGTGACCGTGCAGCATTGGAGAGAGCTGACGCCCCAAGGGACGGTGTCTACCACTCCCCTCGGGCCGGCTGTTTCAAAGAGAAGCCAGGTCCCCATTTTTATGTGAGCGTGGGATTTCAAATCTGACACTTATCAGCTGTGTGGCTTTGCTTTTAAGTCCCTTACTCTTTCTCAGCCTGTTTCCTCATCATAATCAAAGGATCGTAATAGCTACCCCTTGGGCTCTTATGAAAGCAAAACAAAGTTATAGATGCGAGCTGCCAGCTCTGGCAAAGCCTGGCTCTGCTGATTTTGTTGGGTTTGAGTCCTGGCTCAGCCATTCAATCCCTGCGGGACCTTGAACAAGTCCAATTCCCCTCTTGGTCCTATTTCTCGAAATGTCAAAGGAGACAATGAATTTACCGGTAATATCCAAGGGTGCTTCAGGCCCTGAGACGTTCCAATATTTGTTTCAGGCCGAGCGTGTGCCAGGGGCCGGAGCTTCAGCAGTGAACAAAGCAGTTAAGACACTTTCCTCATGGAACCAACAGCCCTCCTAGTAACAGCTAAGGGCAAGAACTAAGGGTATTTTATTTTATTTTACTTTATTTTTTCAGTGTTCCTAGATTCATTGTTTATGCACCACACCCAGTGCTCCATGCAACACGTGTCCCCCTTATTACCCACCACCAGGCTCACCCATCCCCCAACCCCCCTCCCCTCCAAAACCCTCAGTTTGTTTCTCAGAGTCCACAGTCTTTCATGGTTCGCCTCCCCCTCCAGTTTTCCCCAATTCACTTTTCCTTTCCTTCCCCTGATGTCCTCCATGTTCTTCCCTATGCTCCACAAGTAAGTGAAACTGACTTTCTCTGCTTGACTTATTTCACTCAGCATAATCTCCAGTTGATACAAAAGTTGGGTATTCATCCTTTCTGATGGAGGCGTAATAATCCATTTTATATATGGACCATATCTTCTTTACCCATTCATCTGTTGAAGGGCATCTTGGCTCTTTCCACAGTTTGGCGATTGTGGCCATTGCTGCTATGAACATCGGGGTACATATGGCCCTTCTTTTCACTGTATCTGTATCTTTGGGGCAAATACCCAGTAGTGCAATTGCAGCGTCATAGGGTAGCTCTATTTTTAATTTCTTAAGGAATCTCCACACTGTTTTCCAAAGTGGCTGCACTAACTTGCATTCCCACCAACAATAAGAGGGTTCCCCTTTCTCCACATCCTCTCCAACACTTGTTGTTTACTGTCTTGTTGATTTTGGCCATTCTAACTGGCGTAAGGTGGTATCTCAATGTGGTTTTGATTTGAATCTCCCTGATGGCTATTGATGATGAACATTTTTCATGTGTCTGTTAGCCATTTGCATGTCTTCTTCGGAGAAGTGTCTGTTCATGTCTTCTGCCCCTTTTTGACACGATTATCTGTTTTTTGAGTGTTTAGTTTGAGTTCTTTATAGATCTTCGACATCAGACCTTTGTCTGTAGTGTCATTTGTGAATATCTTCTCCCAATCCGTGGCTTGCCTGTTTGTTTTGTTGACTGTTTCCTTTGCTGTGCAGAAGAACTAAGGGTATTAATACCCTGCCCTCTTGGAGCTTAATAGTCTAACTAAAAAATGCCTATTATGAGTATTAATTGGTTATAATTCCACTTTCTCTCTCGCCTCCATCTTGGCACTCAAAATATTCATTGTTGCTTCTCTGGGCCCTGATTGTTCAGCACACTCCCTTAAAGACAGCTTTATCTTGCCATAGAAGACAAAGTCTAACCTCAGATAAAAATAATAGTAAGGCAGGGGGGACGCCTGGCTGGCTCAGTAGGTAGAGCATGAAATTCTTGATCTTGGGGTCGTGAGTTCAAGCTGCGTGTTGGGCCTGGAGCCTACTTAAAAATAATCATCATCATAATAATAGTAAGGTCAGGCCCTTGTTAACACAAGAGTTGTTAGAGGTAAATGTTCTTGAAGGGTCCTGATAAGGATTATACCATATAAGAGCCCAAAATATTATCAATAAGATTACGCGCAAACATTAGTAATTTGCAGCAGCTTGCTGTTTACAAAGAACTTTCACATACATTTCAACTCTCCCTCAAAGCAACTCTGATCCTCCACATAAGCTGCTGTCACAGCCCAGGAGGCAGGATGGCCCAGTACAACATCGGACTCCCAAACCAGTGCTCTTGCCTTTCATCCACTGTAGTCAACTCCCAGGCATCTAGTGGGTAGCCACAGATTACACGAGCAAAGTTTTCATCCCTGGCTGGCCTCCCAATCTCCCAGCAACTGGGTCACCTCCCTCAATGCAAACCAATTCCCCAACTCAGCAGAATGATGTGTTTAAGAAAAAGTTCTTCCATTTCTACCAAAACTGAAGAGAAATCATTTTTTTTGGTTTTTGTAACCACACCCTGGGCCCCCATTTGTGATCAGAATAGAATAAGTCAAAGGAATTCTGTGGAACTCACTCACTAATGCTCTGAGGACAGGGAAGAACCTGTAGGAAGAAAGCAGGTTCAGAGAGACTGGGTAAGCTGGCTACAGTCACCCAGCACGGGATGGAAAAGGGACCCAACTTTCACCTCTGGCCAGCAAGGGCCCCTCTAGTCAGGGAAACTGAGGCTGGAGTGGGGCTGCCTCTCCCCAAGGGCTCTGAGGAGCTAAAACATAAGATTCTGAGCGATCCAATCAGCCAGGCTCTGGGACTCCATCAAACGCTCGAACTCGCCAGCTGTGGCCTGACCAGGCCCCTCACTCAGGCCAGGCCTGCACGGGCTGCCCCAGGGAAATCTCTGGGGGTCCTCAAAGCCTGCAGGCTTGGAGCAAATGCTATGGGGTGGTGTGGGGCTCCTTCCCCTTCCCCTCACTGGGTAGGGAAACCTCCATGCTTTCCTGATACCAAGACAGGCTTCCCCATCCCAACCGGCCCAAGCGGCCCCCAAGTGGGACCCCCTCACATCATCCAGTTCCAGGTAGTTGCGCCCCTTGTGCCCCCGGAGTCTCCTTAGATTCCCGCGCAGTGGGAGCAGAGAACCCCCGGCCTCTCCACCTCCAGGCCACCGCAGCCCGCACGGGCCGGCCGGCGGCCCTGCCCACTCTCTCAGATGCTCCGGGTTCCAGCGGGTCCCCCAGCGTCCTCCGGCTCTCAGCCGGGGGCGCCCCGGCTCCGGCCCCGCCCCCTGCGCGCGCGCCCGCCGCCCCCGGGAGCACCCCCTGCGCCCGCCGCCGGCCCCCCTCTCCCCAGCCCCGTACCTGCGGCCGGCTGGAGCGCGGCGGCAAGCCCGGCCAGCTGGGACTGCGGCCCTCGGCGTCCCGGGCGACCGGCAGGCAGATAAAGGGGCGGCCGGTGGCCCCGCCCCGAGGCGGGCGGGGGGCGGGGAGCGGGGCGGCGGCGGCGGGCTGGGAGCGGAGCCGGGGCACCGCCGGCCTCTCCCCTCCACGCCGCGCCCACTTGTTGCCCGCGGAGGCGGGGCTGGGGGGGCTCCCCCACCCTGGCGACCACGATCGTGGGCGTTCCTATGGCAGACGTGCAGAAAGATGGGGAGACGGAGCCCCGGAGAGCAGAAGCGGTTGCCCAAGTCGCCCGGCGGGGCGGCGGCGCTGCGGAGGCTCCGGCCGAGCGAGTCCCGCTTCCGCCGACGGGAAGGAGCAGCTCTGGAGTCCGGGCGGCCGGCTGGCGGGCACCGGGCAAGTTGTAGCAGGAGCGCGGACGGGTTTGCCAGCGAGAGCCCGCCGCCCAGCCCCGAAGCCACCGGGATCCACACATGCCCCTGCGCACTAGGCTACTTCTGGTCTCGATGGGCCTTCCCCGTTTCATCTCTCTGCCCGGGGAGCCCCACCCCGCCTCTGCACCCCTGTCTTATTCAAGATCCCACCTCAGCCCTCTCGATGGGCCGCTTCCCCTGGGCGTCCCGCCCAAGGCATAGTGTTTGAACCTCTATTAAAAAACCCACTTTAAAAAACCCACTTTCTACTGCCTAGTGTAACATCTCCCCCCAGAAGTGGGAGCCCCCAAAGGGTGAGGGCTCCCTGCATAGAGAAGGCCCTTAGCAAAGACTGACAGGGATTGTCCTCTCCCCTGGACTTGGACCAGACGGTGGGGAGACCCCTCCCCCCCGTCTGGGGCACAGACAGCCTGATGGATGCGGAGCTAAGACGACGGGACAGTCTAAGAGGGGACACTGCTCCACCCTCGGGGAGATTTGAGTCCATTCCGAGACACGTGTAGGGCGTGGGCATGATGACAGCATCCAAGTCCTGGTGCTGCCCCCTGCTCACCATGTGACCTTGGGCAAGTCTTTTTCTCCGCCTCAAGTTTATTACCTATGAAATGAAGAATTAATAAAACAGTGGGTATGAAGGTTCTCTGTCAACTGCAAGGAATACTAGAGGAATGTATATTTCCTTGATATGGTATAACAAAACATACATAATCATAATCATAATAACCCTAAGAATTAGTTAAATCTCTATTAACCATGGGGATAGAAAAAGTAGCATGGAAGAGTCCATCATTTAGAACAGGTAGGGTATGGGAAATGAAAACAAGTCAGGACATTATGGAAATTATATTCCATATGATGGAATATATTCTATCATAGTGAATAAAAATTTAAAACGTGGAAGGTGACTAAGACTCCTCTTGCAGTTTTTGAACTCCTGCTCTATAGTGAACATGTTTTTAAAGCTAGGGTTAAAAAATATAAAAATAAAAAAATGAAGTTACAGTCTATTAAGCTCTTGCCATGTGCACAAATAGTGGCCAATCTATCTCCTTTGAGCCAGACAACGCTACTAACCCCTTTACAAATTGGGAAACTAAGGATCAGAAAAGGGACATGGGACCGTTGTATGATCTCATTTAGCCTCATCCTTTCCTACAAATTGGGTGTGAGGACCCCCATTTTACAGACAGAGAAACTGAGGCCCAGAGGGGTGAAATTATATATTCCAGGCCACATAGCTCCCGATGTATTTAGGCTCTGAGAAATGGATCTGGAGGAGTGCCTAGCAGAGAAAAGTCACTTGACCCTGAAACTTGGCTATGGATATCTGAGAGCTGAATGATAAAAATTTTAAAAAGTAGGAACAGTGATCAGGTATGGAGCACTTGCCATGTGCCCGGCCTAAAGCAAAGTCCCTTCCATGCACTGTAAGCCCACGAGGATGTGGTTTCCTTATCTCATTTCGTGGATGAGGAAACTGGTTCTGGAAAATGCTACTTGCCCAAGGCCACCCAGTTGGCTGGAGCAGGCCTGGATCCCAGCCTCGCTCTTATCTGTTACCCAGTACTGGTAACAAGGAGTGAAGCTGTGGGACCAGGACAATTCCTTCCCTACCCGGCTGTGCCCCAACTCCTTTTCCAGCCCAGGGCAGCTCCCTTCCTTGCCCTCCCCCAGCTCAGCCACCTGAGTGAGGCCCAGTGACTCCATTGCACCAAGAGCCCCGAGCCCTGAAACCCTTTGAGTCCAGACCCTAGAAGAGGAAGGTGGAGAGTCTATCCAGTAAGCTGTGCATCATCCAGCTGCCCTCCCAGATGCTGGGTTCAGCTGTTGGAGGAACAGAGTCTCCAGGGAGACCAGATTTCCGGACGGGCCTACAGAGTCAAAAGGCCTCAGGAGTTAGGCTCTGAGCTAAGAGACCATTAGAAAGGGCTTCAGCGCACCCAAAGTAAAATAAAGGATGTGGAGCCTGACTGTCCTGAAAGCATTCTTATCTTTTCCCCACAACAAGGGCATCCATTCATGGGGGGCAGCAAAGCAGTGAAGCACACGAGTGTATTATGCCTGGGTTCGCACCTTAGCTCAGCCACTTACCACAGGCAAGTTATGTAGCCTCTCTGGATATCTGGTTCATTCATCCTGAAACAGGTCTGTGCCCTCCATTTAGGGTCAGCATGAAGAGTAAATGAAATCCTATGTAGCACTCATGGCATTGGATGTATCATGCTATTGCTCTAGTTCAGTTCTTTACTCCCCCTCCTTGCCAATAAGGGAGCAATATAAGGCTTTGTTGTAAGCCCCCAATGTTGAGGTGGTTTGTTACACAGCATTATTGAAGCAATTCCCGACTCATACACATAGCGGAGCCAGGATGCAAAGGCAGCGGTCTGACCCAAGACCACAATTTCAGCTATGTGTGGTGCAGGGGGGACACGGCACCGGGGACACTGCCTACAGAAATTCTCTGCCTGAGGTCCACTTGGAGTGAGACTTACAGGATGAGGAAGGGCTCTCTGAGCCATGAGGAAGGAAAGAACTTTCCAGACATTGGGAACAGCATGTACAAAGGTATGGAGGTGTGAATGGTGGGGTAGGTTTAGGGAAGGAACCATCATGTTCTAGGGCTGGAGCAGAGGGAGCCTGGGGGCAGCAGGTGGCATTTGAAAGGTAGGGAGAGGCTAGAAGGAAGAGAGTCTTGCCCAGGTAGGAGGGCTTTGTCCTGAAGGCCATCCAGGAACTGGAGGCAGAGATTAGAGAGAAGGGTGGGATGGGGTGAGGGGGCTTCAAGGAGACCAGTCGGAGAGGCGGGGGGCTGTCCCCTGGGACTCCATGGCTGGGTATCGGACTCTTGCCCAAGAATCCCAAAGGGGAAGGGTTGGCAATAGAAGCAGAGAGCAGTGGTGGGAGGGAGGTGACTGCCTTTGCAAGGAAGCCGGCCGCAGGAGTGTGCTGCCCGCAGGCCGGAGCTGCACCCGCAGGAGAGAGGCAGCCTTCGATCCACCCCAAGAAGGTCTCCTGCAAGGGTTGGAGGGGTCCTGGAATTGAGGGGAGCCATCGTAAACAGCTGGCCCTCCTCAAGGGACCCCAGATGAGGCCCCACGGTGACTGTCCCCAGCAAGTCAAATACATGAGAGTGGCCTGTCAAATTGCAGCTTCAGCGGGGGTGGGCAGCTCCACGCATGCCCACCGCAGCCCCCCTCCAAGCGCCTGCCAGGCAGGCCTCCACTTTCCGCCCTCTGGGCTCTCCTGGAAGCTGCTGTTCAGGGGCAGTCTAGAAGTGCAGGCTCTTAGCGCCCTGACGACGGCCCTCTGACCCTCGTGGAAGCTGCTGGAGAAAGCCCCAGCCTCTGGTCCAGAAGAAGACGACTCTGGGAGGCATTCGGTCTGCATCAGGGTCTCTGGAATCCAGGCTCTGCCACCCAAAGCAGCAACCTGGAAGACACATCCCATCCTCCTTTGCGCTTTGCCTGCTTCCTTGTCTCCCCACTCCCTCCCTTCTGCTTTCCGGGGTCACCTCCCAAACAGACTACTCACACCTAAGTCTCTGCCTTAGGCTCTGCTTTGGGGGAAAACCAGACGAAGACTTCTGGGACCCTCTCCCCGTATCCCCCAAGAAAAAGAGTCAGCTTTAAACACCTGCCAAGCCTGGAATGCTCAAGACTCGTATGGGGTAAGGCAGACTTTTCCTAAACTGGTATGCCCAGATTTTTAGATCCCCAAAGACCACCAGGGAGCCAAGTCCGATGCAAAAGCAAAAGAGCCTTTATTCGAGCTAGCTCGAGCTCATCCTCCCACACTCACCGATGCAGCGGCGTGTTGTGGAGAAAGAGAGCGAGTTTCAGAAGGCGCAGCAGTTTTATAGGAGCCAGGGATCAATGAGCTGGTAACAAGCACTCAGTGGCCAATAAGATTGTAACACACACACAGGCCATACGCAGATGGCCAATTGAATTACGATTTACCCTAAAGTAGCTGTTTGAACTAGCCTATCACTCTGGTCAGAATTGGCGCGCGAGTTTGGCGGGCTAAAGGCGGGGCTAAAGGCAGGGTTTAATGGAGTTAGCCTTGCTCTGCTCTTTCCGAACCTGAAACCTCGCTACCTTCCCTGTTCCCTCCTGGGCAGTCCCGGAGAGGTCAGTGCCTCAGTGAGCAGCAGGGGAGAAGGGGCGTAGGCTCAAAGGGCAGAAACAAAGAACGAGCCAACTATGGACTTCTCTCCTACTCCAGACTCCAAGTTGCCAACAAATTCCCACCTCTTGACCTTTCCACTTGATATGCTTCTGCCTGGAACTCACTTTTCCCCAGATAGGACCAGCATAATTTCTGAGGCCCTGTACAAAAAGAAAATGCAAGGCTTTGTTCAAAAATTAAGAATTTCAATATAGCGAGAGCGGAACATGAAACCAAGCATGGGGACCCTGCTGACCCAAGCTCCTATGTGACTGCATGGGTCACATGGCCAGGAAGCTGGTGGTGGCTCCCACCAGCTGAACTTCTGTCTGCTGCCCCACTACCTTCAGATGTCTGTTTCAATGTCACCTTCTCCAATGGGGCACCTGCCTGGCTCAGGTGATAGAGCATGTGACTCTTGATCTTGGGGTTGTAAGTTCAAGCCCCATATTGGGTATAGAGATTACTTGAAAATAAAATCTTCGGGTGCCTGGGTGGCTCAGTCAGTTAAGCATCTGCCTTCAGCTCACGTCATGATCCAAGGGTCCTGAGATCAAGTCCTGCATCGGGCTCCTTGCTCAGCGGGGAGCCTGCTTCTCCCTCTGCCTCCGCCCCTCCCCCTGACTGTGTGCTCTCTCTGACAAATAAATGAAATCTTAAAAAAAAAAAAAAAGACCGATGAATCACTGAACTCCACCTCTTAAACCAACAATACATTATATGTTAATTAATTGCATTTAAATTAAATAAATAAATACAACCATACAGCGAGAGAAAAAAAGTGCCTGTTTCCCTCACTAACCGACTGTGGTATCAAAGTTTTTGATTTTTGCCAACCTGCTGGGTGAAAAATGGAATCTCAGTCTTCTTTTCAAATTTCTCCTATTATGGGCGAGACTGAATATTCACTAAAACACATTGTGATGTTGTGATTTATTATAAGAAATGTATACTTGGTCTCCATCTCTGGGGCACACAGCTCCTGAAGCCTCGTAATTTCCTAAGTGGTACGAACACTAAGAGCATCTGCTGTTCTGAAGCAACTTGGTGGGCTCCTGGGCAGCTCCTGGGAGGGGGCCGGCCGCCAGAAAGGCCAAACCATTAGAAGCTTGGAATTTTCAGGCCCCACGCTCTGCTTCTCCAGAGAGGGGAGAGGGGCTAGAAACGGAGTTAATAATTGATCGAGCCTACAGGAAGCCTCCGTAAAATCCCAGTAGTATGGGGTTTGGAGAGCCTTCAGTTGGGTGAACACGACCACACCTGGAGGGGGATGTACCCTAACTCCGTGGGGGAAGCAGCTCCCGTGTTCGGGACCTTCGCGCACCTTGCCCTGTGTATTTCTGCAACTGGGTGTCCATCTGTATCCTTTGATAAACTGCTAAACATAAGTAAGGGTTTCCTGCATTCTGTGAGCCACTGAGAAATTAATCAAACCCAAGGAGGGGGCCGTTGGAACCTCTGATCTATAACCATTGTGTCGGAAGCATGGATGCTGACCTGGGTTTGTGACTGGCATCCGAAGTGGGGGAGGGGGCAGTCTCGCGGGACTGAGCCCTTAACCTGTGGGATCTGATGCTCTCTCTCTGGGTCGATAGTGGGTCGAAGTCTCAACACCCTGCAGGGGTCTGAGAATTGCTTGGGCTTGTGTGGGAAGTCCCTCCCACCCCCAGACATTGGAATCGGATCCAAGAACCCAAAGGTGGTGGTGGTGGTGAAGTGGGATTTGCTAGAACATCCCTGGCTCATGGAAAGATGTGGTTTGGGAAGAGAAAGGTGAAAGGCTTGGGGGTGAAAAACCTTCGATTCCTGGGTGGCCACGTGGATCTGTATCATCGGGTCCCCAAGGAAGCTTTACTGACTGGGTTGGGAGTGTAATTAATTTCAGGGCAGCGTCTGTGGCTTGAAAGCTGAAGAAGGAAGGGCAAGTCGGGCTTATGCAGCCCCCTCAGCTCACTCTGGAACAATCACAGACACACCGGGGGGTTATTCCCGAGGGATGGCCAACCTAGCGGACTGAGTACAAGCCGCTGTAAGGTCTGTTTACCCTGAGCAGGGAGACTGTCTGTCTTCCCCCATAAATGCCCGTGGAACACCCCAGATGAAGCAGATGCTAGGTTTCATTTGGGAATGGCTTATGACCACCTGGGTATTTACCCACTGACCATGCCCATTACCCAAGTCATGGGGAATGCTGTGGTTAATGGGGCTCCTTTCTATGTCTTCTTTTTTTTTTAAGATTTTATTTATTTATTTGACAGAGAGAGATCACAAGTAGACAGAGAGGCAGGCAGAGAGAGAGGGGGAAGCAGGCTCCCCGCTGAGCAGAGAGCCCGACTCGGGGCCCGATCCCAGGACCCTGAGATCATGACCTGAGTCGAAGGCAGAGGCTTTAACCCACTCAGCCACCCAGGCACCCCAAGGGGCCTCCTTTCACATGGGTACCTATATAACCTTATTGCTGCAAAACCGAAAAAACAGTTCATGAAGTCTTATCACATTTGCTATCTCAGCTTCCTCTCAGGGGTCTTCTGGATGCTAATAAAAATATTAGGTTATCAGAGGATGAGAAGAGGCAAAGGGAAAGTCAAGGGACTCTTCCCAACGAGATGGAAATTTTTAGAACTTTATTAAGAAATAAAGTGAATAAGAGCACCTGGGTGGCTCAGTTGGTTAATCATCCGACTCTTGGTTTCGGCTCAGGTCATGATCTCAGAGTCCTGGGGTCAAGTCCCGAGTCAGGCACTGCACTCAGCCGGCAGTCTGCTTGAGATTCTCTCTCTCCCTCTGCCCTTCTCTCCACTCACGCTTTCTCTCTCTCAATAAATAAGTAAATCTTTAAAAAAAGAAAGAAAGAAAGAAGGTGAATAAAGTGAATATTGGTAGAAGCAAAATGAAGGGGAAACAGAGAGGGGAGAGTCACAGGACTCGTCCGCAGGGTGGAAATCTTTGGATGGTTATTAACAAATGGGATGAATAAAACGGACATTGATAGGGTTGAAACAAAGCTTTTAGGTTAGGTGGGCCAAAGGACCTCTTACTGATCCCTCAATATTAAAGTACTTCAAGTCCATGTGGTTCCGAGCCTGGGTGACCCAACCCTGTGTGAACGGGACCTGGCTGAGGGGACACACTCACTAGACGAGTCTTGCTGTCTTGCGTTCGGAACATGACAAGATGGAATTGGAAGCCTGCAAACCTGAGTGTCCTCACCCTAGGACACACTGTCATATGATATGATAAGGCACTGGATCCGGGAGCCCAAAAGACACATTTAAAACAGAAGTAATTTGGGGTACCTGACATCCGCAGTCAGGGAAGCTGCCCAACTCTTGGTTTCGGCCCAGGTCGTGATCTCATGGTTGTGAGATCGAGCCCTGCATTGGGCTCCACACTCAGCGTGGGATCTGCTTAAGATTCTCTCTCTCCCTCTCCCTCTGCCCCTCCCACTTGTGCTCTCTCTCTCTCAAATAAATAAATAAATCTTTAAAAAAAAAAGGTTTGGGGCGCCTGGGTGGCTCAGTCGTTAAGCATCTGCCTTCAGCTTGGGTCTTGATCCCAGGGTTCTGGGATTGAGCCCCGCATCGGGCCCCCTGGTCGGTGGGAGGCCTGCTTCTCCCTCACCCACTCCCCCTGCTTGTGTTCCCTCTCTCGCTGTCTTTTTCTCTGTCAAATAAATAAATAAAATCTAAAAAAAAAAAAAAAAAAAGTTTAAAAGAGAAACAATTCACCCACAATCGCCTCCTCCCACACTCTAGCAGGCTTTAATTTCCTCAAATGTACAGCCCATATTCAGACGTTGTTTTCCATAGTTTCAATCAGAGAAGACAGAATCTCACATTCTACTCTTCAGTTTCATTTATCCTTATAGTAGTCAGAATGAGATTAGCCAGGTTATGCTGCAGTAACAAATACCACCCATCTCTCGGGGGCTTAAATCAGTTTGTAATTCACGTTCACTATACCTGTCATCCTCACTCCAGGCCCCAGGTGCCTGCAGCCACATCGGCTGAGGTTAAGAGGATGGGAAGTTGCACACAGGCTCTTACAGCTTCTGCTCAGGAGTGATGTTTCATTGGTTCAGCAAGTCTTGTGGCCACAGCTCACTTCAAGGAGTGGAGAAGTACAACGGGAGAAGAACCGGGTATTTGGTGGCCAGAACTGATAGCTATTTCACGGAACACGCAGTCTGTGCTTGGCCATCTGCTCTCTCCTGGGAAAAGGGAATTGAATTAGATATTGTCTCTATCATCAACATTCTCCGTGGTCCTACATGATCCGAGTGATCTTTCTGGGGGAAACCCATAACAATCACTTTTAACAGCTCCAGAATATCCCATCAATAGAAAAGATCACGCTTCGCTAATTTCTCAAATGCTGCATATTCACGATATTTTTATTTTTCTTTCTCTTTTTTTCATATTAAAATAACATTGCAAAAACATAACATTGCCCATAAGCACCTCAAAAGAGGTGAATACTGAGGAATAAAGATCATGCAAGACTTGCAGAATAAAATTACCAAATATTGCTGAAAGAAATTGTAAAAGGTATAAATATATGGAGAGACAGTCTATGTTCATGGATTGGAAGACTCAATATCATTATGATAGCAATTCTCTCCAAATTGATGTTAACTGTTCAATCCCTATCAAACTCCTACCAGACACTTTTGTAGAAATTGACAAGCTGATCCTAAAATGTATATGAAAGTGCAAAGGAGTCGAAATAGTCAAAACAATTCTGAAAAAGGAGAACAAAGTAGAGGACTTCCTAATTTCAAAATATACTGTCAAACTACTCAAGCAAAACACTATGTTACTGGCATAAAAGTAGATACATAGATCAATGGACTAGAACTGAGGGCCCAGAAATAACCCTCACATTTATGATAAGCCAACTAAAAAAAAAAACAAAAACAAAAACAAAAACAAAACGTAAGTCAGACCAGGAAAAAATATTTGTAAATATCACATATCTACTAAAGAATGTGTATCTAGGATATATAAAAAACTCAGATTCAGTAAAATGATAATTCAATTTAAAAATGGGGCAAAGGATTTTTTTTTTAAGATTTTTTTTTTTTTTGAGAGAGAGAGAGAGCACATTCCAGCAGGAGGAGGGGCAGAGGGAGAGGGAGAAAGAATCTCAAGCAGGCACCCCAGGGGGCAAAGGATTTGAACTAACATTCTGTCAAAGAGGATGTTGAATAGGGGGCACTTGGGTGGCTCCGTCGGCTAAGCATCCAACTCTTGGTTTCGGCTCAGGTCATGATCTTAGGGTTATGGGATCAAGACCAACCTCCAGTTCTGCACTCAGCTCAGAGTCTTCTGAAGATTCTCTCCCTCTTCCTCTGCTCCTCCCCACCAACAGCATGTGCTCTAAATAAATAAATAATAAATGAACTGAAACATATATCCACACAAAGAATTCTACACAAATGTTCATAGAAGCATTATTCATAATAAGCCCCCAACAGTGGGAACAGCCCTAACCTATATCAACGATAGATAGCTACAATGCAGTATATCCATTCAATAGCATAATCTTTGGCCATAAAAAAGAAGGAAGTATGATATATGCTACACCATGGACAAACCTCAGGAACTATGCTCAGTGAAAGAAGCCAGATGCAGGAACCACAACGTATGGTTCTATTTACACGAGATGTCCAGAAAAGGGGAATCGCTAAGGCAGAAGGTAGCTTAGTGGTTGCCAGGAGCGGGAGTGGGATCAGGCCTGAGAGATCTCTTTGTGATGATTGAGTGTTCTCATATTAGATGGGCTGATGGTTACACAAGTCTGCAAGAACACTACAAGTCACGGAATTGTATACGTATAGAAGAGGTCAATTTAACAGTATGTAAAGTATGTCTCCATGAAATTGTTAAGAATGACGTTGCAATTAACATCTTTAAACGACAAATTTAAAACTTTTTATTTTCTCACCATACAGAGGAGATCATTTTTCAGGCTTGCTGCCTGATTTCAGACTCGTTGCCTGACTGGCCCCCTGAGGCCTGCCAGAACCTATTTCAGGCTTTGGGCTCAGGACACATTTAATTTTCCCACCTGGAACCGAGAGACCACAGGTCTTTTTATACACTGCCAAAGTCTGGAAGGGCCCTCAGAAAAGAGAGGCAGTTCACAGCTAGAGATACTGAGGCCCGGAGAAAGAAAGGGCCTTGGCAAGGCCGCCCGGGCATTTGGCAGCAGCCCCATCGATGCCCAGCACAGATGGGGTTCACCAGACAACCCCCAGGGGAAGCAGTCACTGAAGGAGCTAGACTTAGGCGGCCCCTCGATTTTTTCTCCCCAGAGCCCTGTTGGCTTCTCTGGAGACACCTGCACCTGCCTGAGAGGCTCCTGGGGCTTCTCCATCCTGGGGGTTCACAGTATAACCCAGGCTCATCTTCTATGTCTTAGGAAGTCCGGTCCTGTTTGCTCGCAATGCTTTTGTGTTCTATTCAGTCGCAAGCTTCCCCTCCCCGAGAGCTCAGACGAAGAGACAGGGGCAGAAAAGGTCTTTGCTGGCGTGGCTGTAATTAGGTCTTGGCACCTCTGGGCATGGCAGACACCCAAATGCTGATTCTGTCCCCACAGGGCACTTTTGGTGGGTTCCCAAGGGACCTCCCTCCAGGGACCTCACCCCCCCTTCCCAGGCAGAGTGGTGGTACTCCCTAGCTGATCTCTCATGACCCCCACCCCTCTGCTTCTGCACCCCCACCCCATTCACTGCTCTGCTGCATCTGCCCTAGAAGACAGCCCGTGGGCAAAGTCCGGAAGGCTCACAGCCCCCTTCCTTCCCACCTATGGAAGCAGTCACCATTCCCCAAGGCAAGAGCAGCCGGCTCCCAGTGGTGAGCTGCTGGGCCCTCTGCGTATAGGAGGTAGGATCTTTGATCCTTATGGCAAACTACAAGGCAAGCATTTTCACCCGCCCTCCCCGCCCCACCTGCCTTCGCAGATGAATAGACTGAGGCCCAGACTGGCTAGAACTGGCTAGTATTAGAATCCAAGTTTTCCTGACCCCAAAGCCCTTTTCCTTCTTTCATGCCAAGGATCCTCTTGGCCAGATTGTGGTCATTACCACCATTAACAGCAAATATTTACTGACCACCTAGTGATGGCCTGGTGAGGCAGGTCAGACTGGGCAATCTACGCAGACTGGAGGCTCAGGTTTGGGCAAAGGACAGGAGCAGGAGGGACACAGGACTGCTCGTGGGACCCATGAATCTGGAAAATAAACCTAGGGGCGGGGGAAGAGGCTCTAGGGGGTCTGCAGCCTGGGGCCCTGGGACAGGAGGTAGAGATGCCATTAATCAAGGCTAAAACAGGGGTTCCCCAACCCTGCTGCAAGTGAAAACACCCAGGGAATCTTTAAAATATACCGGTGCCTGGACGTCACCCCCAGACTCTCCGATCTCATTGGTACGGGGAGCAAAGTGGGCGTCGTGAGCTGTAGAGGTTTAGCAGGGTCGTGGCCGGGACGGGGTGTGTGAGGAGAAGCCGGCAGCTCTGGGGGTCTGATCCGAGTGGCATTGACCTGGCCCGATGGAGCCTGAGGCCCCAGGACAGGGAGCCCGGGGCCAAGGGCAGTGGCCTGGCCCCAAGTGGCCCTGGGGAAAGGTTAGTTGGAGAACCGTGGTAGGGAAGGGCAGGAGGGCGAGAATGGAAGAGAAGAGAAGTCAAACCCCAGGCGGTGCCATGAGTGTGAGTCCTTTGTCACTTCTGTGTGACTAGGGACGAATTGCTTCCCCTCTCTGGGCCTCAGTTCCTCCACCTGAAAAAGGAGGAGATTGAACTTGATTGACGGCTCAAGATCCTTCTGGCTCCAGGGCCGGAGGATGGGCCAGACCAGGCCCCAGCAGGCTGGGCCTCCTGGCGTGCAGTAAACCCAGACGGCCTTCCTGGTCTGCATCTCTGGAAACGGACCGTGCGCTGCCCGTCCCTGGACTCCCTGGCTGCTTCACCATGCTGCCAGACACGGTCTGTGGAAATTTCCTCTCAGCCCCTCTTAGCCCCGCTGGGGAGTGCGGCTGTCCTTCCAGCTTCCGGTGGAAATTTCCACCCTCGCCCTGACAGCCGGAGGAAGAGTAGTGCCTCGGAGCAGGAGACAGACAGAGCTCACGGCCATGGGGGGGGGGGGGGGGGCTTCCTAGTGACAGGCCCCTCGGGGATCGTCAGGGATCTGGGCGTCCTCCTGCGACGAGGATTTGCCGAGCACCTCACCTCCTGTGTGCTGGGCCCTATTCCAGGGGCCAGGGACGCAGGAGAGGAGGGTGTCCGGCCTCGGGGAGCTTGTCTCCTTGTCTCCTCGTGGGGAGAAGAGATACACACATATACTGTGCGTACAAGGAAGCAGGGTGAGGACATAGGGGTTGGCGCTGGAGGCAGGGCGATCAGGGAAGGCCTGGCGGCTGGTGAGGCGACCCTGTGTGATTTCCACGGGGACCAGCAGGTACGCTGGCTCTGAGCTGGGCCTCCGCGGGCCCGCTGAGGATGGCAAGGGGGAGAGCCGAAGTCATGAGATCAAAGCATTTCCTGGGGGGAGCCTTCCCATGGTCAGGACTTTGGATTTCATGCTTAGTGCCCTGGGGAGCCCACGGGGGTTTCTGAGCAAAGGGGTGGCAGGATCTGACATATTTTATTAGCTCGTTTGTGTGTTTGTTTTATTTACTTACTTTACAACCCGGGGCTGATATTTATCTCACTACCAGGGGCATAACTGTGTAAGCTGGGCCAGCGCAAAGCTACACTTGGGCGTGAACACCGTGCGCTTACGTCATCTAGAGGATCCAAGGTGAACTTCTGACAGCATTCGGGGACAGTGAGAAGCACAGGCTCGCTGCTCTGGGAACCCCTGTGAGCTCACCGTCTTTCTCACCGTTTCCTAGGCTCTGGGTAAGCTCCTCCTCTTGGTCTGAGCTCTGCTCCTCTTGTGTCGAGCTCCCGATCCAATCGGCCTCCAGCGCAGGGTTCACAGGTCTGTCTGGGCTGACGGGAGGCTCTAACAGCGTGCCAGTCCTTTGCCCCTGCTTCGGTCTGCCATTCTCCAGTCGTGCGGAATCCCTTTCCCGGTTCCAGTCCGCAGTCCCCATTTACTGGAGTCTGCTGGTTTCGTTTACACTGGGAATTGCGGGTAGCACATACAGGGCCTTCTGTCGGCCAGTCCACAGGAAGTTCTAAACCCCAGATTCCACTCTGGGATCTGCTGATGGCAGCTCTGGCTCTCTGTTCACTGGGAACCAGCAGTCTCCGGTCTTTGAGGTCTGCTGGCTCAATCCTTTCCCCAGTGCCCTGGTCTCTGGTTACTGGCGGTGCCCACACTTCCATTCCCTAGGTTACTGTTGGTTTCCATCAATGTGTGCATGGGGTAAAGGCTTAGCTAAAAGAAAAAGAAAAATAATAATAATAAGATGTAATCTTTGAAATCCAAAGAGTTAAACACACCACCTTCTGGCACGCCTGTTTATTTCATATCTGAGAACTATGGTCCTGAAAGCTATACATATCTTGAAAGGAAAAAAAAAAAAGCAAAATCTTACTAAGCTTGTTTTGTGACTTGGCTTGTTAACCATCGGGTTGGGAGCCCCAAAACACAGCCAGAAAGACATGGGAGTTGCCCCCATCCCCATCTGTGGCTAGACATGGCAGGACAGAAATATGGATTAAAGTCCATTTTTGGCTCAGGTTCTACCAAACTGCCATCAGCCCTCAGGGGAATTACAACCTAGAATTGCAATGGCCCTTATGAAGAGCGTTCCAATTGAAAAAGATCACTAAGAAGTGCACTTAAAAGCAAAGCCTTCAAGAATTGCAAGAAGTTCAACTCTATTGAAAGTTTAACTGCAAAAAGTTGATGAAAAATTAAAAGACACAAGAGGGACCTAATACGTAAGATGGATGTCATTCTTTTTTTTTTTTTTTTAAGATTTTATTTATTTATTTGACAGAGAGAGAGATCACAAGTAGGCAGAGAGGCAGGCAGAGAGCGGGGAAGTAGGCTCCCTGCTGAGCAGAGAGCCCGATGCGGGGCTTGATCCCAGGACCCTGAGATCATGACCTGAGCCGAAGGCAGAGGCTTTAACCCACTGAGCCACCCAGGTGCCCCGATGGACGTCATTCTTACTGCTTCCCCGCACGCTCCTGTATTTGAACATCCATTCCAGTTATCTTCTTTCTGAACTGCCTTTACACAAAAGTCTGCCAAGCTGATGATTTAACAGACACCCCCATATCTCCCTTCAAAGAAGAGCCCTTGGTGAGCCCTTTCCAGAGGTGATGAGACTGGGGGATTTTCTGGTAAAGTGCTATGTTATTTCTTGAAGCAGCTAAGGGAAAAGGAAAAGTAAAAAAAAAAAAAAAAAAATTCCAACATAGATTAATTCTTTAATAACTAGGCTGCAGTCCAACTCTTTGAGGTATTAAAAGCAACTGTCCTTATCTTACAAATCTTTATAAAACCAGAAATGCAGCTCTAGAGGCAACTGAGAGTTCACTTATCCTTTCACTAATCCCAAAACCTCCTCTACTTATCTCAAAAGGCTTATAAATTATTGGCCTTAGAAAACCAAAGTCCTTCTTGGAGAAACTTGCATTCTTAACCTACGTCTTTGAGATGAAAATATTAAAAGTATGAACCCCGGGGATATAATTCTTATCAGAAGTAAAACATAAGGGGGGAAGGTCATTTGAAATTTAGACAAATGAGGGCGCCTGCCTGGGCGGCTCAGATGGTTAAGCGTTTGCGTTTGGATCAGGTCATGATCTCAGGGTCCTGGGATCGAGCCCTGCATCGGGCTCTCTGCTCAGCAGGGAGCCTGCTTCCCCCCCACTCTGCCTGCCTCTCTGCCTACTTGTGATCTCTCTCTGTCAAATAAATAAATAAATAATCTTAAAAAAATAAAAAATAAAAAAACTTATTTAAAAAAAAAGAAATTTAGACAAATGAAAAATCATTTGTCTTCTCCACAGATATTAGTAGACCAAACTTTAGCCATCTGAGCAGGTAAATTTAACTCATTCCATTTCACAGAAAATCAGTGTGGATCCAACTGTTCTTTTATAAACTAGTGAGTTTTGCATTATCATGCTTATCTCATGGCTAAAAAATTTATTTATTTTTTTTTTAGATTTTTTTCTTAAAGATTTTATTTATTTATTTGACAGAGAGAGAGAGAGTACAAGCAGGGGGAGCAGCAACGAGAGGGAGAAGCAGGCTTCCACTGAGCAGAGAGCCCACGCCGGGCCCAATCCCAGGACCCCGGGATCATGACTTTGAGCCGAAGGCAGATGCTTAACCGAATGAGCCACCCAGGCGTCCCTATTCACTGAAGTTTTTGAGAGCTCCAGACTATGTGGTCTGTGACCATGGCACACATGTACAAGTCCTCAAGTCCAAGTTTGGGACAAGTGTAGCCAAAGTATAAGGCAAAGCTAATTATATTTAGTTGACTTGGGACTCCCACTCATGTCCCTGGTCCATCAGCACTGTGCCATCAGCAAGCGAGACTAGGGTGACGTGGTCAGCAGGATGAGAGGGTAATGGCTATAGAACCACAAGGTTATAGTAGAAAGGGAGGCCTCGAAAGGCTCGGTTATTTGCCTTAGGTCACAGAACAAGTTAGTCACAGAGCACAGACTGTCGCTTGTCCAGATTTTCCGTATTACACATGGTCATAAAGCACTTGCATAAATATTTAAAGATACAACGATTCAGTTTTTAGTTCATTAATTATAAACCACAAATAAAGCAAGTTTTAACATAACAAAACCAATTATTTAGATAATGTATGCCCTAAATACGAGGATTTATCCCACTTAAATGGCAACAGAACTCTCCTGATTTACTTTGCTATACAAATAAAATAATAACAAACGTTTGAGCATTTACTATATGTCAGGCACTGTTCTAATCATCTGATACGTGTCATTTCATTGAATCCTTGCACCAACCCCAGGAGAAGCTGTCATGATCACCCTCCCAGAAATGAGAGTGAACCACAGAGAGGACACCCAGTAAGCTGTGTGCCAGACTCAGATCTAGAGGTCTGGTGTCTGAGACGGAACACTAACTACTGGCTTACACATGTCCGCTCTCAGAAAACGGATATTAAGCATATATATTAACACTTAAAAGTAAATATAAGTTGTGTTGATTGCTAAGCTATACAATTGTAATTTACTACTGTTTTCCATATTCCCCTTCACTTCCTCAATATCTTTTTTATTATTACATATCCTTTTTTAATTTTTATTTTTAAAATTTTAATTTCAGTACTGTTAACATAGTGTTCTATTAGTTTCAGGTGTATGATATAGTGATTCAATAATTCTATACATTACTCAGTGCTCATCGTGGTAAGTGTACTCTTAATCCCTGTCACCTATTTCACTCATCCCCCCACCCACCTTCCCTAACCAAATTCTCCCTTTTTAGAATACGTCTTTGTTCTAGCACTAAGCCTATTCAGCAAGCTTTACATGACCTGATTATGAATTATGTCTAAAGAAATTTTGCTCACTTTTTTCTAATTGGATCCCTTTCGTTTGCTTTGAGATCTGCATTAAGGGGAGAAATTACTGTTGCCACTTTACTGATACCGAATTCCTGATATTCCACTTAAGGAAGTTTTTAAAAAAGTATTACATTAAGGGGGAACCTGGCTGGCTCAGCTGGTAGAGCATGAGGCTCTCCAAAACTTAAACTTAAAATTAATTGGTAAAGAGCTCTATGTAATCGGCTTAAAGAAAATTAGGCACTTATATAAATTTAGTATTCATAAAAATTCTCAAAAATAAAATAAAAATTTAATTCAAATGAATTTCAGATTCAGGTAATCTGGGAAAATATTCTGTATCAAAACTAGTTTAAAAGTTGCTGGTTTGATTAAAATGGACATGTCTTAGAGTTATCAACATTGAATATAACGCAAACATACCTTTTACTTTATCTAGTTGTACTAATCAAATTAGTTCATGTTATGTTGCAAAATCTGCTAGCAAGAAAATAAATAACTTAGGAGAAGTTATTGTTGTAAGTTATATTGTCTAATGTCTCACAAAGCTTTTGTGGATAATCTAAACATAATTGTTAAGAATAAGTGAATTTAGAGTGCCTGGGTGGCTCAGTCACTTAAGCGTCAGACTCTTGGTTTTGGCTGGGGTTGTGATCTCAGGTCATGGGATTGAACCCGCATCCAGCTCCCCGGTCACTATGGAGTTTTTGTAGACAGTTCGTAGAGAAAGAATCTTTAAAAAGGAATTTTAGTGTGTGGTAAACTGGCTAAGATTAAAATTCATTCAAGAATAAGCTTTAGGGGCGCCTGGGTGGCTCAGGGGGTTAAAGCCTCTGCTTTCGGCTCAGGTCATGATCTCACGGTCCTGGGATCGAGCCCCACATTGGACTCCCTGCTCAGCAGGGAGTCTGCTTCTCCCTCAGCCCCTCCCCCAACTTGTATTCTCTCTCTCAAATAAATAAATAAAATCTTAAAAAAAAAAGAATAAGTTTTAGTATCCAAAGTATACTGGTGCAAAATTAGAATTTGGCTTTTCTCTCTGTTAAAAGGACAAAGTTTGGGGCACCTGGGTGGCTCAGTCAGTTGAGCATCTGATTCTTGGTTTTGGCTCAGGCCGGGATCTCATGGGTCGTGATCTCGGTCACGAGATCCAGCCCCACCTCAGGTTCTGCAGTCAGTGGGGAGTCTGCTTGAAGATTCTCCTTCTCCCTCTGCAATTCTCCTCTGCGCGTGCATGCGCTCGCTCACTCTCTAAATAAGTAAATAAATCTTTTATTTATTTATTTTTAAATATTTTATTTATTTATTTGACAGAGAGAGAGAGATGACAAGTAGGCAGAGAGGCAGGCATAGAGAGAGGGGGAAGCAGGCTCCCTGCTGAGCAGAGAGCCCGATGCGGGGCTCGATCTCAGGACCCTGAGATCATGACCTGAGCTGAAGGCAGAGGCCCAACCCACTGAGCCACCCAGGCGCCCCAGTAAATAAATCTTTAAAAAATAAATAAATAAAAGGACAAAGTTTTCTTTTTTTTTTAGATTTTTTGGTAAATTTTTTTAAAAGATTTTATTTTTAACTAATCTCTTCACCTAGCGTGGGGCTCAAACTCACAACCTAGGGGCCAAGAGTTGCACACTCCACCAAACTGAGCCAGCCAGGTGCCCCAAGGACAAAGTTTTCTTAGATTATTGATTTGCTCTTAATAAGAAACTGTAAACAAAGATTTTTATTTACTTTTAATGTAATCTGCATAGAAAGAAAAAGATTCTATGTTTTGCCTTTATCAGGTCTGTAATTACATAGAATTTTTAAAAAACTGAGTCTTCTCAATATTTTTTTGAAGATTTTATTTATTTATTTGACAGAGAGAGATAGTGAGAAAGGGAACACAACAGCAGGAGTGCGAGAGGGAGAAGCAGACTCTCTGCTGAGCGGGGAGCCTGATGCAATGTGGGGCTCGATCCCAGGATTCTGGGATCATGACCTGAGCTGAAGGCAGCTGCTTAACTGATTATTTTTTTAAATATTTATTTATTTATTTGAGAGAGAGAGAGAGCATGAGTGGGATGGCAGAAGGGGAGGGAGAGAGAATCTCAAGCAGACTCCAAGCTGAGCACAGAGCCCAACGTAGGGCTCAGTCCCAGTACCCTGAGATCATGACCTGAGTTGAAACCAAGAGACAGGCGCTTAACCAAATGCACCACCTAGGCACCCCATTATTTTTTTTACATTTTATTTTTAAATAATCTCTATCCCCAACATGGGGCTCAAACTTATAACCCCTGAGATCAAGAGACATAAGCTCCATGGACTGAGACAGCCAGGCGCCCTAGGACTTAAATCTTTTTAAAGGAAAAACATGTCTTATTATATCATGATCCTGGCTAATAGCTTTTCAAAACTTAGAGAAAAATCTTTTAAAAAGTTTCACAGGTCACCCAAAACTTACAAATTCAACATTATCCAAGAAGGAATGCTCCTACACTCTTACACAGACCACTAGGAAGAAACAATAATTAAAAAGCTAAGAAACTGGGTGCCTGGATGGCTCAGATGGTTGGTGTCTGCCTTTGGCTCAGGTCATGATCTCGAGGTCCTGGGACTGAGTCCCGCATCGGGCTCCCTGGGAGCCTGCTTCTCCCTCTGCCTGCTGCTCCCCCTGATCGTGCTCTCTCTCACTCTCTCTCTGTTAAATAAATAGAATCTTAAAAAAAAAAACAAAAACTGAGACACTGTCTCAAAGTCATTTGTTTTAACAAATATCCCAAAAAACAAATTCTAAATGAAGTCATTTTTATCTCTAGCTAATTTGGGGGATTTTTCTGGAAGCCCCTGAAACATCAAAGAGAGATTAAATTAATCAGACGTATTTGGTACATTAAATTTCATGGGAAGCACTGTCAAGTAAGTGAGGATAAACCTTTTTTGGTTATATTGCACGAGTAAATGTTATTTCTATAAGTGTTCTAGAAATCACATAAAATTCCTGAAATTCTGATTTGCCCTGGGAAAATGTTATCAGTCATAATTTTAGTTATTATCTTAAAATGTATGTCATAGAAATGACCAAATTTCATTGTCAGTTAGATTGTAATGAACTCTAATCAGACCTTTAAGCATGCCATTTTTAAGTCTTTTGACATTTACAGATAGTTACTGTTATACTCAGATGTTTCTTCCTGCAAATGTGTTTTATCATCAGAGAAATTCATGGAAAGGAATCTGTCTGGAATGCAGATTTTTGATAACTTTCAGATCATAAAACTAAACTGGGTATGAGTTTCCAAAACTAGTGGAAAAATGGATTCAGAGTGAGAATTAATAACATGGAACCAAAGGAACTGAAGATGATCATTTTTATGACTCTTATTTAAAATATCGCTGGTTTTCTAATGTTCTGCTTTTCTAGATTTGAGAAAATCTTTGTCTCTTACACTATCAACAATTTGGTAGCATGAACTAAGATGTGTACGAAGATGAGATGTCTCTCTTTCCTCCCTACCTGATCTCTCCCAAATTCAAAAACTCTTGAGTATTCTTTTTATATATATATTTCATATATGTATATATCTGAATATATATATTTCATATATATATGAAAGATTGTTGTATCTTTCCTCGTTAATTCAGCTTGAAGGATAACTTCTTTTTTTAAATGTTTTTTTAATTAACATATAATGTATTATTTGTTTCAGGGGTACTGGTCTGTGATTCATCAGTTGAGTATTCTTTTGATGGCAAAATAATTTACATAAGTTCAGTGAGAATCTGTTCTCCTTGCAACAGGAGACAATTAGAAACATTGGCCAGGGGCGCCTGAGTGGCTCAGTGGGTTAAGCCTCTGCCTTCGGCTCAGGTCATGATCTCAGGGTCCTGGGATCGAGCCCCGCATTGGGCTCTCTGCTCAGCCGGGAGCCTGCTTCCCCCTCTCCCTCTGCCTGCCTCTCTGCCTACTTGTGATCTTTCTCTCTCTCTGTGTCAAATAAATAAATAAAATCTTCAAAAAAGAAAAAGAAATATTGGTCATATTACCAAGGCTTTGACTGGAATATTATATTTGAAAGACATGTGCCTACACTCAGGCATGACCAGTCAGTTTTAAGGAACTAAGGTTGACTTTACGGAGCCAATAAAGTCCCTTAAAAAGGCTTAACCTGGTACCTTGCTAACAATTCTCCAGGAAGGTAGTTTTGTTTTTGTCTGTTTCCACACCCAGCACGGAGCCTAACATGGTGCTTGACCTCACGACCCTGAGATCAAGACCTGAGCTGAGGTCAGGAGTCAGATGCTTAACTGACTGAGCCACCCAGGCGCCCCTACATGCAAGGCAGTTTTTAAAAAGAGCTTATATATGGGGCACCTGGCTGGCTCTGTCCGAGCATACGACTCTTAATCTCTGGGTCATGAATTTGAGCCCCATGTTGGATGTAGAGATTCCTAAAAAAAAAAAAAGAGAGAGAGAGAGCTTATATGTTTTAGCATTATTCTTGCAACACACATATAAATAATCAGGCAAAGTTTAATGCAAACAAATTAATTTTACTATTAAAAATATGAGGGTAACTGTAAGAGGAGAAATTATGTTTGCGTCTTTGTATCGGGTCTAATCCTGTTAACTGTCTTCGAAGTTCTGTTATGTAACTATAAACTGGACTGGATCCTGAATTCCTCCAATTTCTTCAAAAATCGGGCTATGACTCTCCCAACTAATGTTTCCAGTTTTCTCCTACCCTTCTGATTTGGAACAGTTAAGAACGAAGATTGCCCTTGAATCTCCTTGGAAGGGACTATACCAAGTCCTCTTCACTACCCAGATGGCAGCTAAACTCCAGGGACTTAAACCTTGGACATGCATCTCACAGCTGGAAAAGAGTCCCCTCGCCCTCTGGTCCTATGTGAGCGCTGGAGACTTCCAAATCCTAGGGATGAGGAAGAGAAGCAGCTGACGTCAAGGCGAACTGCTTCCTCCCAAGACATCAGATCAAGACTTCGTACTTTTAACACAAACCCCTTTCTTTCCTTTCCTCTGACCCTGGCTTGGAAAGACAACGACAAAAGGGGTAAACTTTGCCTTTCAGACTATGGATTCGTCACCAAACATTCCTTTGTGAAACAGAGGTCATAACCTGTGAATATCACAGAAATTAAACAAAAATGTCATGGGACGCCTGGGTGCCTCAATCAGTTAAGCGTCTGCCTTTGGCTCAGGTCATGATCCCGGGGTCCTGGGAATGGGGCTCCCTGCTCAGCAGGGAGTCTGCTTCTCCCTTCCTCCCTTCGCCTGCCGCTCCCCCTGCTTGTGCTCTCTCTCTCTCTCTCTCTCTCTCTTTCTCTGGCAAATAAATAAATAAAATCTTTAAAAATAAATTAAACAAAAATGTCATGATCTGAAAAAAAAGTCACGCTCTCTAGATACTGCACTAAAGGAGAAGGATAAGATTCGAGTTGTGCTAATGCCTTAAATTTTGGTTGCATCTTTCAGTTAAGATGAGAGTCTGATCAAAAGGGAGGAACTATTTTAAAAAATGGCTCAAAATAGTGTCACTTATGTTAGGGCCCCACATCAGTAAACCAAGACTTAATGCCTAACCTCACAACAGTTTCAGCCTCCCAGAAACGTAACCTTTAACCAGCCCAACTGGAATTTCCTGGTCAACAGGAGAAGGTAGTCCCCCAGGAGACCCCTACATTTCCCCTTGGGAGGGTGGCCTTGCCTAAAACAACGCATTCTTTGCTAATAAATTCCTTTTCTCTGCCCCTCTCTGCTTTTATTGTTTTTAAGATCTATTTATTTTAGAGAGAGAGCGGGAGCAGGAGGGGGAACGAGAGAGAGAATCCCAAGCTGACCCCGCACAGAGCACAGAGCCCGACGTGGGGCTCAATCTCACAGCCCTGAGATCATTTCCTGAGCCAAAACCGAGAGTCAGACACCCAACCGACTGCGCCACCGAGGCGCCCCTGCCCCTTTCCGCTTTCAGCAACCGTTTTACACAGTTCCTTGGAGCTCCCCCCTACCTGCCAGAGTGGATGCTAACCGATTCATGAATTGCTTAATAAAACCAATTAGATTTTCAAACGTGCTCAGTGAAACAAAAATTTTTTAACAACAGCAAGCCCAGGACGGAGGGCTGGAGGAGAGGCTCTGGACACGTGGACCTCCTGTGGCCAAGGGTGACTCCCGACCGTCAGAAGCTCACGGCCCTCCTCCAGGGAGGGGGAGGCGGAGGACACAGCGGCTGGGCATCCCCTGCTCTAGGTCCCCAGAGAGGAGGCGCCACTCTGCTCCCGGCCACACGCCAGCTCCCGCTCAGCGGTGGGCACAAGCTGTACCCCGCGGCCCACGGAGATCCTGAATCTGACTTTTTCTCTCCATCCCATTGCCCCCACCCCCATCCAAGCCACTCTCATCTCTCCCACACGCCTGCTCCCCACAATCCACTCTTCTCACAGTGGCCGAAGGATGCTTGACACACATGACCCAGTCACGTTGCTCCCTGCTTAAAGCCCCCAGAAGCTTCACATCACTCAGGAGATGTCACGCGACCCCTCGTTCCGGCCCCCAGGCCAGCAGCCGCCCTGGCACCGGAGCCCCTGCCTCACCCAATCCAGCCATGAGGGCCTCGTTTATGCTCCTTCCTCGCAGCTGCTGGCTCCCGCCTGGGCACGCCGTTCCACCCGCCCGGAGCACACCGTGCCCCGCGCACCTCACCTGCGGAGAACCTCACCCCTGCCCCAGTCACCGTCTCCCCCGGCCCTTTCCATTCCCTCCACTCCTCATCTTTTTGTAATATCTGTCTCCTCCACCAGAATGTATGCTCTGTTTTTTTTTTTTTATATTTTATTTATTTATTTGACAGAGAGGAGAGATCACAAGTAGGCAGAGAGGCAGGCAGAGGGAGGGGGAAGCAGGCTCCCTGCTGAGCAGGGACCCCCCCCCCACCCCGACTCGGGACTTGATCCCAGGACCCTGAGATCATGACCTGAGCCGCGGGCAGAGGCTTAACCCACTGAGCCCCCCAGGCGCCCCAGAATGTATGCTCTTGAGGACAAGAGCTGGCCTGCCTTGCACATCGCTGAACCCCCAGGGCCGACAACTGTGACTGGCATGTAGGAGGACTGTTTGTATTTGTTCAATAAATGAATGAATGAGTGAATGAATGAATGAATGAATGAGTGAATGGAAAGGCTTGCTTTGGGTACTCTCTTAGGGACTTCTAAACAGAAAGGAGAAGAAGGAGATTGGGGGCAGAGGACACGGTATCTGAGAACCAACCAGTGATCCTCTTCCCACCAACAGCCAAACCCTCCTCCCTGACTGCCTGAGTGATCCTGCCAGCAGGAGCGCAACTGGGACGGGTGTAGGAGCCTACCTGGGGGGGGGGGGGAGGGGGGGCACAGGCTCGCGCCATATTGAACCCACTGACTTCAGGCCGGGATGGGACCGGACGATCTGGGGAATGGGGTCGAGCTTGCCAGCTGCTGGCTTTGCCACCGACCAGCTACGGGTCAGTGACGCAACTTCTCTGAACCTCGGTTTCTTGTCTGGAAAACTGGCTAAGCATAGCCCTGACTTCACCAGGATGCATTAAGGATTCAGTAAGATGGGATCCGCGAAATGCTTATTCGCTACAGTGCATGGCAAATGGCAAGAGCTCAGGAAACCTTGGCCAGAAGAGAAAAAGGAAGGGGGGACAGGAAGGAGTGACAGAGCTGAGAGAGAGGCAACACAAAAGCACGTGGCCAGGAACCCAGCAGCAGCCCAGTCTGACATGCCGGGGGTTTGTCCCAGAAAAGATACAGAAATGTAAAGCATCCCACACTTTTTAGCACCTCCTCCCCAAAATGGACTTTTGAGTTCTCCTGGTTCGACTCCCTCATTTTACAAATGTTCTGAGTCCCAGAAAGGACAAAAATTTCTCTAAGATGCGCAAAGAGATGGCAGAAAAGCTGAGCCCAGAGAGGGGGCCCGTTGGGGAGGGAGACGCTCAGATGGGCCGGTGCAGGACAGCATGAGCTCCCTGTCCCCCTCCGTCTGGAGAGGGTCTGCCTTCCTCTGTCCCCGCAGCTACAGGGAGGGGAAGCGGCAGAGAAGACCCTGGAGTCTGCAGGAGGAACACTGGTCGTGGAGGGACAGAGAGGGGCAGGGGACTGACCTTCCCATCGCCCAAGCACCAGGCTCTGTGCTATGCCCTTCCTTAAACCCGGCCCGGGCTCAATACTCGTCCAGCCTGGGAGGGGTTAGGCCTGTTTTACAGACGAGGCTGGAGATGCCCAAGGCCGGGCAGGGCTCAGGAGCCGGAACTTCAGTCGTGCTCTGTGTGACTCCAGGAACCTCCGCCCTGCTTCCCTCTGGGAATTGAAAGGTCCGCCTTTGGGACCACCACTAGCGGCTTGAAAACTGGGGCAAGTCTTTATTTTCTGGCCTCAAGTGCTTTCCCTGAACATGGAGGGTAGACACAGGGGTCACCGAGGGCTTTCCCAGCTAGAGCTGACTTTACTGGAATTCTAAACCAACGCGCCTCCCCCGGCTGAGTCAGGAGGAAAGCCTGCTAGAAAGCCTGGCGGCCTTCCATGCAACTTTCTTGGTCCCCCTCTCCCTGCCGCACTCAGGGCAGCCCTGCCCGGGGAAAGCCCCACTTCGGCCCCGCACCCCGGGCCACACACACCGAAGCCTCCTCTCCCCGCTGGACCTCAGCCCTCACCCTTCTCTGGGGGCAAATCGCAACCCAACAGTTTGGAGAAATGACGCCAAACAGTGCATCAAGCCATGCAATCGAGGCCTCTCCCCACCCCCCCCCCGGCCCCCCGACACCTTCAAGGCTTTGGGAAGCCCACAGGTGGTCAGGATTTAGGTTAGTGCTTCTCAAACTACATCCAAAACGAAATGTTTGTCTGCAGAGAACTTCCACTTGGGGAAAGTGAAGGAAATCCACTAGCCAGTGGTGGTGGTTACACAACAGTGTGAACGTACTTAATGCCACTGCATTGTGCACTTAAAAATGGTTCAAGTGGCACGTTTTATGTTATATAGATTTTACAGTGAAAAATTTTTTTAGATAAAACGAATAAAAAAGATGCAAAGTACCGGCCTCGACTTTAATAGTATTCAACTGACCTTGTACAATTGTTATAAAAGTTTCTAATGCTTACTTTTCGATTTCTGTGTTATCTCCCGGCAAGCCAGCAGCAGCCCCGTGGCTTGGCAGGGGTCCGGGGAGCACTCTGACAGCATTCCCTGAGGCTGCAGAGAGGTGGGCTTGGCTTTGGAGAGCCTGTCGGAGACCGACCAGAAGGAACGAGGCTCCTGCATCCCGCCCCCCACCCCCGGCAGGGACTTCTGGACACCAAGCTACCTAACCCCAAGCAGCCCCCTGGGCCTGTCTAACTCATGGCTGGACTCCTCCTTCTACCCCGTTGGTCTCCCAGGGCCTTCTTGATGCACACGGTTATTAAGGTGTCCCTGTCAGTGGCCACTGATACACACAGGCAGCTGTGGGAGGGAGACGGGGGAGTGGGGTGAGCTGGGGGAGGGAAGGACAGGGCGGAAGTGTGCCTTCTTTTCTTCGAGCCCCTAGACCAAACTTGGCCCAAGCCTCGCTTCCTACATGAAGTCATCCTCGGCCTGCAGCTGCACGGAGGAGCCCCCAGCTATCCCCCCATCACAGCGTGGGTCTCCCTGTATTTGTATTGGATGGTTGACATAGTAAATTCAGCAGTGGTGCTGCTGCTCTGTGGCTTGGGAGGGCAGCGGAACGTGGCTCGGTGTGAAGGTAGGGCCAGGGTTCAGGCCTTTGCTGAGTGCCCCTGGGCAGGGCATAGTCCGCACAGGGGAGCAGTGGCCTTGATGGCCGGACTCTGGGCCCGTGTCCGCCAGACTTTGGGGGACTGGAGAGGGAGAACTGTTGGGAGGTTACATCCCGAGTACGGAGGTCTCTGCCTTGATGAGCAACAGAGAACACTGTGGGCTCTAAAAAAAGTCCAGACACCTAGACTCCAATTTTAGAAATTCTAGCTCCAAAGGTCTGATGAGGGTCCCTGAGTCTATTTTGGAAAACCCAGCTGGTGTCTGGCCCATCAGAGGTGCCTGCAAGCCTTTGGAGACTGTGCTTGAGGAAGTGTAGCCAGTCTTAGGGAGAGACAGGGACTGTGGCATCTGGGGAGGGAAGCTAGGGGATGGCAGAGGAAGGGGAGTCACTTTTTATTTTATTTCCTTTTGTACTGATTGGACCTTTGACCTAAAAAAATAGTTTTGACTGATGGAGTTGCTGTCATCTGTATGAGGGACTGCAAACTCAGGCCTACAGTGGGGGCCCTTAACTTCAAGGACAGAAGTGGGCGGGCCAGCGGAACAGAGGGCTGTAGGGCGCACATCCCACCTCAAGGGGGCAGCAGCTGCCCAGAGCCTGCTGACTGCGTGGGAGCAGGACCCAACGCCCAGGGCTGTCAGATCCTCTAGGTTTTTTAAGACAAGCCTGAAATCAGATTTTCGAGTGGAATTAATTGTCAACTCACTCAAAAATTTAAACAGCCTGGGCTGAACACAACCTGCCTGCAGACAGACTCTGGCTGCAGGCCACCAGCTGGTGCCTCTGGATCTGAAAGGATGTCATCAAGGGTTAGGGCACCTCTGAGGCCAATCTGCAAACCGGGGCAGAGCCATCCTCTGCTTCTAGAAAATCCAATTGACTTCCCATGGGGTCCACACAAAACGAGGACAAAGCAGGTGCCCATAGTGGACCACAAGAGTCACCCACCCACTTAATAATGATTTAATTCAGCACATACTGATTTAAAGATTTGAGAGAGAGGGCACGAGTGGGAGCAGCAGAGGGCGAGGGAGAGAGAATCCCAAGCAAACCCTACACTGAGCACAGAGCCCAGCATGGGGCTTGATCTCAAGACCATGAGATCACGACCTGAGCCAAAACCAAGTGTCAGGCGCTCAACCGACTGTGCCACCAGGTGCCCCAGCACATGTTAACCTCCCATCCCATGCCGGCCTCCAGTGAATGTGAAGGCACAGTCCCTGCTGAGAACCTTCCTTCTAGCTGGGGAGACACGTTTGAAACAAGTAATTACATAATCGTTATGTGATACATAAGGAGCTGTGTAGAGCTGGGGGTTCAAAGTTAAGGTTTGAGTCTTGAGGGGCTCCTGGGTGGCTGTCGGTTAAGCATCTGCTTTCAGTTCAGGTCATGATCCCAGAGTTCTGGGATCGAGCCCCGCATCAGGATCCTTGCTTAGTGGGGAGCCTGCTTCTCCCTCTGCCTGACATTCCGTCTGTTTGTGCTGTCAAATAAATAAAAACCTAAAAAAAAGTTTTGAATCCTGACTCCACACTCCTACGTATGTCACTTTGGGCAAATCTGAGTCTCACTTGCCTCATTTCTTGCCTGTAAAATGGGTATGATAACATCATAGGATTGTTCTGGGGATTCACTGAGATCATGCAAATAGTAAGCTGCTGCACATAAGGGAGCCTGGGTTCAGCAGGGAGTCCCCACCCATGCCCCCCATCCTAGTGATACTGGGGCTTGCCAGCAAGGGGAGTGGCAGGACACAGATTGAAGGCCCGGGCTGGAGGCCTCCTGTACCTACAGAGGCTCGGTCCCCCTGGTCCCCTCCATTCTGTTGAGGTGGCAGCCGTGGGCATCTGGCTAATCTCCCGCTTCTGTTTCTTAGCCCCTCCGTCTGCTTCAAAACCCACTTGGCCCCGGTAAGACGTGGTGCCCAAGGACGGGGCAGGGACTGCTCACGACCACGCTGGGACAAGGCTGGGCCTTTCCAGCTATGGGCCAGGGCCCCTCCACAGACGCTGCTGCATTTTGAGCTCTTCGAGCCTTCTAAGCTTTAAAAATCTGGGTGTGTGTATAAAACAAGCCAGAAAATCCTCCCTGGGCCCCTCAAGTGCACAATACCAGCTTCTGCTGGCAGAGGTCTCAGGCACAGGGCTGTTAGGACCTTCTGTTTGACCTGGACCAAGAGGCAGGAGGCCGATGGCAAGAGACTGAGGCACTCAGTGGGGGGGATCCTCAGTGGTGGAGACCTGGTTCCCGGCCTCAGGGGTCTGCGGTCTCAGCGGGTAGAGAAGACCCAGATCCGTAGTCTTGGGTTTGAAAGGGAGTTTCCGGGCACGGACTCCACCCTCCCACCCAAAGGGGAAATCTCTCCCTTTCAGGAACCCAGCTTTCATCTTCTTATAGTTCCCAAATGAATCTCGTTGAATAGTGACTCGGATAAACTGAATTAACAGTAAGGTGGCCAAACCATTAGCTGAGAGGACAGACTTACTAGGAGCACTAAAACATCACTGGAAAACGGAACTTTCCACTGGGAGAATAATCTGCACAATAGAAAGGGACAGCTTTATAAAGGACTGTGGGGGGGCGGTGACCGGAGATGGTCACCCACTGCCTTTCCGAGGAGGGTGGCATGGCTGAGTCTGGGGCCCCGGGAACTGTGCGGGACAAGAGAGATGCGAGTGGCCCAAGCAGCCCCTCCGCACGCAGGGCCTGGAGGCCGACTGTGCGTCTGGACACTTGCCAGCTCCGAGGCTCGGGCCAGTCAACCCTTCCTAACCCTGCCCACCTCCTCTGCACCACGGAACGGTCTGTACTACCTCACAGGGCGGGACCCCAGGAGCCTTCATAAAAACGCCTGAAAGGAACTGCTCAGTCAACAGTAGTCACGACGGGCACCGCGCCCCCATCGGCTGGGGAATGGTCTCTTTCTCCTCCTCCTGTTTCCCAGGTTCAGCGGCAGGTTTCCGGGAGGAGGTCTCAGTGCTCCCCTCCAGTTCAGACCCTCCTCGTGGGATCACTATGCCGCTCCCATGAATTCCCTCCAGTCCATGCTGCCCCACCTCCCTCTTCTCTCCCTCGGAAGGCCTTGGTTCACTGAATACTACCATCCCCGTGTTCTAAAGCCTCCGGGCTCTCCATTGCTCGGGCCCAGGGAGACGGACAGGGGCTCTTCGCTGAGCTCCTGCTGTGAACCAGGAACGCTGGCAGGCCCCCCCCACTCGCGTGCCTGTCTGGGGCTTCGTTCATTATTAAGTGCTGGGGTCCCTATCTGACCCCTCGGAGGACTCGCTCCAGTCTTTCCTCATCTGTCAGGCCTCCCACCGAAGCCTGTGGTTACACCTTCCCCAAATCACTAAAGCCCACTTGGGGAGTACGAGCTTCTGGCCGAGAACAGCACTCTCGGCTAAGTGTCCTACAACTCTCCTCCCCTTCCTCGTCAGCACGCGCCGCACCAGGACCCCATTTTCATCACTAGTGGACAGCCCAGTGTGTAACACACTCCAGGTGCTTGGACACGGCAGATCTAAGGGCCTTCACATCCCTCGAATCTCTTTTCCACCAAGGCCAGCCAATCACCACATCCAAGTACAGGAGTCTCAGGAAGGGACAGACCTCATCTTCCACTCAAGCCAAAAGGAATGGAGCAGGCTCCCTGACGACGGCCCCCAGGCTGAGGTCAGACCTCCTGGCCTTGCCAGGCTAGCTCTGCCTGAAGGGCTGTCGGGGGAGACCCCCCCCGGGGGAGCCCCCCCAGCGAGCGATGCGCGTGGGAAGCCAGGCCAGAGAACACCGAGGCTGGGGAAGCACACGCACACTCCCCGGAACTCACGGGCACCCACTATTCCTTTCCTCCAAGTCAGATGCCAAGAGGAAAAACAACTTAACTTAGTTCAACCTTCTCATTTTTGTCCAGGAGAAAACGGAGGCCCAGGACTAAGTGCCTCTCCAAAGGTCAGAGGTAAAATAGCAAGCCAGGGTTTCTGGGGTCATGGGGAAGCTGTACCCGCCCTTCAGTCCTGTGACACATTAGTGTCACGAGGTGGGGTCCGTCCAGGACCCCTGTGATGTTAAGTCAGAGCCACCACGGGGTTGGGGGGGAACTCACTGGGGTATCCTCCCTCAGGCCACCCTCTTTCCTTGCTCTTCCCTGAGTTCTGTTCCCTTCCCACAGGTCCTCTATGAACAAAAGTCCACTGCCATCTCTAGGATACCCAGGAACATTACCCCAAGTTTCTATCTTCACACCGTCTTCACATCCCAGCGGCTCAAAACTGGCATCTACAAGATCCCTGCGGGCACCAGGTCACCTGTGCAAGCCTCCAACACCTGCGACGTGCCAGGGACTGAGGATGAATGACACTGGGCTCCTGCACACAAGCCTCACTTTGTCCTATTTCTTGTCTGAACCAGCGTTCGACTAAACTACACTTGATCTTGTTCTTGTTTGCACTGTGTGGTTGGACTCTTGACATTCAGCTTTATCCCAGAACTCCGATCGATCATCTCGGTCGCGGTAAATGTGGAAGTCAATTCAAGTCACACAAAAAGCCGCATCACCCTCTCCAATTTAAGAGGATAAACTTAGCTCCCTCACTAGCCTCTGGTTGGAAATAGTTGTCATTTGTATGCGTGCTAGATACTAAAGCAGGGTTCTAACCGTGCCTTCTACACACACACACACACACACACACACACACACACACACACACACACACAATTTAATCCTAACAACACAGGAGGAAGATTGAGATGGTAAAACCCAAATAAAAGATAAAGCCGGAACTGACGCAGTCCATGCCCGGCGCCCAGTAGACCCTGCCCCGGCCTTGTCACCCCGCACTCTTTCTCACTATGAGATGCATGGCTTCCAAGAGCTCTTATGCAAATGTCTGAGAAGCAAATAATCATATGCAATTAAGGTTATTTCCCAAATAGCCTAGGAAAGCTGCCAAAGGCTTTCCCTGAATTGAAAGGCAATGCTCCAACAATGGTGAATATTACAACCTCCGGATACAAGACGGAGGAGATGCCAACCCGAACCACCTAAATCACAGGCTACTCTGGAAAAGAAGGTTCCTTTTAACCACTGCACCAAAGGTTGCTATGTGGGCCCAGAGAATGATAGGAAATATTCCGATTTTGGAGTCCTGGCTTCTGCGGCAGGAAGGTAGGAAAGGACACATCCCACCCGACCTGTACCAGAAGGCCAGTGAGCTGTCCCAAACCTCTAACCAGGATCTCGACACTTCTCCTAAACCCTCCCCCAGAAGCCCCGTGGGCCTTCAATCTGCCTTTTTAACGGGGACGAGGGAACAAAACTAAGCTTGTTTGCAAATAAACATCTGAAAGACTATCGTAGCAGCTGATCTGGGCCGAGGCATCAAAACAAAGTGACGATTGTGGGAGAAGACAATGCAAAGGACTCGGGAGCGAGAAACTCTAGGGCAGAGAACTTGCAGCGACGTGCGCTGGCTACTCCTGGAGGCCAAAGGCCCCATCTGGAACGAACAGAAGCTAGGAGGGTCTCTGTCACTTCCCAGCTTATTACCTGTAGAAAGAAGTCACTGCCACCAACAGCACTGTGCGGTTTTATTAACCATTCAAGTACAGTAGCATCTGGTAAGATCGGGACAGAATTGGGATTTAAAAGTGAACAGATATTCAGCATCTAACAGTTTGAAAGAAGCCACTACATACTCTTTTCACGAACAGGTTTTCACAGAGCCAATACAGTACTAGCCGTTAACCCAGCACGTCGGGTGCACTGAAGTAGAAAAGATGCAACAAGAAAAAGTAGCTACATTAGAAAGACTTCAACACTTTAGAAAAAGAGTACAACACTTTCCGTTTCTCCCCTTTAGCCCCGAAAACAACATCGTACAATCTGGATCTACCTATACAGTCCTACATCAGCTTCTAGAAGATTTGTCAGGAGGGCAAAAATAAAATGACACTGGCCAGTACAGTCTTTGGATATTTGGGAAGGGGAAGGGGAGAAAGTCAGTTCTCCGAACAAATTAGTCAGCTTCAGTTTCATCAGCAGGGTCTTTGGATTCTTTGTTCTTCCGCACTTCCTCGATGTGCTTGTCCTGGAAAGAAATAGCATTCGTCAGCCAGTCAAATCACAAAGCCTGCCAAGCCGTGCACCCCAAAAGAGGCCCGACGGCAGCATCTGGGAGCACACAAGGTTCTAAAACGTTATCTTCGGACTTCCCTGGGTCACTCATGGAACCTGATGACTGAGCCTCCTACTGCTCTTTCAAAGAATATACAATTTTTCTGGAAATCTATTGAATACCCTATCTTATTCTTTTTTAAAAATTCTACCTTTTATGTAATCTCTACACCCGACATGGGGCTCGAACTCACAACCCCAAGATCAAAAGTCGCACGCTCTACTGACTGAGCCAGCCAGGTGCCCCGGCTCCATCTTATTTTAAAATAAGATACCTCTCGTTTAATGTGTTGAGCCCCGAAACTGAGGACAGAGACACCCAACGCCTCAATCAAGGCCATTAGTTCGAGCCACCTCACGGGCTGAGACTTCAAGCTCTTGACCCTCTCAGAGCAAAGCTGGGCCACCAACCTTCTCCCGCAAGCGCTCCAGTTTGGCAGCCATCTGGGCCTCTCGGTTCTCTTTGTTGGCCTCCATTTTGTGGGTCAGCTTTTCTTCCGCCATCTTACTGAAGTTGTTGTTCTCCTCTATGGCTTTCTGAAGCACCTCTTTCTCGTGCTCCCGCTTCTCAGCCAGCTGCTTCAAGACCTCGGCTTCATGGGACTGAAAAATGTTTAACAGGCTAGACCCTCTGAAGTTTATTTAGCATTACATTTTTGACCAAAAAAAAGTTATTAACCAGGAGGACTGAGAAGAGGCAGAAATTGAGATCTCTTTAAATATGACCTGAGCCAGGGCCCGAATCGTCTGTATCAAAATACTGTGAAAATCACCCTCTTTTTCTAGTGTTTGTATTTACTTTGGAAAACTGCCCAGGTTGGTTCAGAGTCTTGCCCAACTGTTCTCTAAGGGAATCCCTGTAAGATTTACTGCTTAATGGTAACAAGAGGACTTGTAACCCGCACGGGGGAGTGGAGCTACACTGCCGAAAACCGTTCTTGAACTTCAACGTCCGCCTGAGGAAAGTCAGCTTATTATAAAAAATGTAACCATATCGATAAAAAGAAAAAACATGAGTGATAGGGAATTTAAGACTAAGCCCCCAGATTACTATTTGAGCCAGGGGGATTTGTGTGTCATGGGAAAGCTTGATCGCTTTTCTCCCCAGAAGCTGCAGTCACTTCTAGGCCACCGGAGCGGGAGCCACGGCGTGCCTCCTTCAACAGACTCCGAGCCCAGCAGCGTGTTAGCGCACAGATTCCCATGTGGCCGGAAGCATCACGAAGGCAGGACGACCACAGAGCATCTGCCGCTGGTCCTGCTTAGGCTCTTCTGCACTATCCCAGCCCCGAGTGCCACTGTATAAAGCATAGGCTGGCGACTACGGGGTTGGGGTTGGTCCCTTAAAAATTTCTCTCTAGCCACTGGCTGCATTTCCTCACGAACTCAGAAGTCCACAGAACTCCATCATCCTGCATAGGCGCTCAAGCTGCGCAGAAGAGCCGGGAGGAGGCGAAGCTCCCTTGCAAACACCGCCGCCCTTCCTGGGGAAACGAATGGTAGTGCCTACAGCAGCTCCGCACATGTCACATGTCACACATGTCACACATGTCACAGCAGCTTAAACAGGGGCCTGTATGTGTGTGTGTGTGGTCAGATGTGTCAAACTTCACAGTGCACTATGTTGGTCAGGGACAGGTTACTACCTCACCTTTTGTGCCTACTTTCCTTCATTTTATTAAAAAAATTTTTTCTTATTAAGTAAACTCTATACCTAACGTGGGACTTGAACTCACCACCCCAAAATCCAAGACCCACATGTGCTATTGACTGAGCCAGCCAGGCGCCCCTCCCTAATTTTAAACTGAAACCCACGCACCTTAATCAGGGTTGTTGGAAGGGAATAAATGAAAATTTATATAAATTTCTTCATGAAAAGAATACTGAATGGAAGGAAATGCACCAAAATGTTAACAAGGGTTATTTCTCGGAAGTAGGATAATGAATACTTTTAATTTCCTATGTATAAACTTCTGATTTCCAATTTTTCTATAATAAGCATATTAATATTTATCTTTCTGATTTGGGTTCTTTTTTTTTTTTAAGTAGGCTCCACACAGCATGGAGCCCAACACACAGGGTTTGAACTCAAGACTCTGAGATCAAGACCTGAGCTGAGATCAAGAGTCAGACACTTAACTGATTGAGCCACCCAGGTGCCCCTTTTCTGATTTGTTTTTAAAAATGGATATTTTAGGGATGCCTGGGTGGCTCAGTCGGTTGAGCGTCTGCCTTTGGCTCAGGTCATGATCCCAGGGTCCTGGGATGGAGTCCCGCATTGGGCTCCTTGTTCGGCAGGGAGCCTGCTTCTCCCTCTGCCTCTGCCTGCCACTCTGCCTGCTTGTACTCTCTCTCTCTCTGACAAATAAATAAATAGAATCTTAAAAAAAAAAAAATGGATATTTTATAGAATTGCTAAGATCAGAGAGAAGCTGCCTCAATATCATTATGCCAGTTGAGCAACACGATCACATTACCAGCAATTTAAAATGTTTTTATTGTACAGCTCTCGGAAAAAAAAAACAAAAAAACCACACAGGCACACACACAAACCAAACCAAACCCGGGGCGGGGGGGAGGGAAAGAAAAAAGAATCATCCATGAACAAATCTATTTTTCAAAGAGAAAGCAAGAGAAGCAGGAACTTTGGTTTCAGACAGACCTAAGCTTGAATTCTGGCTCCAATGCTCATAGTTATGGGACTTGGGAAAATGACAACATTTCCAAGACCATTTTCTCATCTCAGTATCTCAGACATCTACCCTTTTAGAGTCATTGGGTTAAAGGAGAAAAACAAGTAAAGGACTTGGTACATAATAGGGAGCTCAGTAAATGATGCTTGGCATTTTCTCCTAGCTGCTGGCATATGTAATTTTCACAATTATAATCATATCTAGCTCCAATTCTGCTTTCCTCCTAGTATGGAAATAAAACTGATTCGCCACATTACATAAATAGATATCCTGTTTTCTGTGAATTGTGATGTTTACCTTGCGTCTTTCTTCTGCAGCTTCTAATTTCTTCTGAATTTCCTCCAGGGAAAGATCCTTCTTCTTTGGAGGGGAAAGGGGGAATTCTGGGACGGATTCTTTTGATCGAGGGCTGAGAATCAGCTCAAAAGCCTGGCCTGAGGCACGCTTCTCCAGTTCTTTCACCTGGATATCTGGATTTGATCATATTCATAATGTATTCAGAAAAATGGGGTTTTCCTATTCTAATAAACTATCCTATAATTTCCTAAAAACCAAATCAATTTAATGAATAGAATTCACGCTGATGAAGAAGCTGTGTTTGCAGGCAAGAAATAATCTAAATACCGCCTCCCACAAAACCAAAGCTCAATATTTTTGGATTAAAAAATACCATTCTGAGATATGTATCTGACAATCACTTTCACAAACAAAAGGAAGACTTGTGCAAAACTCCACAATTTTGCTCTAGACCAAGCCAAATCATCATATAATGAAACAATTAGGAGCTCTTCAGTACATTCAAGTGATAATTTTTTCTACTTTATTCTGATTTATAAAATGGGTTTTTTGATAAGACCAAAATACAACTGCTCAATTAATGGCTTAAGACCCAAATCCATCTCCTATTATAAAATTCTAAACCCATCACAATTCAGCTTTTCCAAATAGATTACCTACCAGAAGAAGCCATGGTGAACAGAAGACAAGAGACTGGCAGTGTATTCTACACAATCCACTGGCAAGGAAAACCCTGAAAACGATTTTCAAAAGCATGCGATCAATTTCTTTGCATTTCTAGGTCATTGATCCAAAGGACCTCATCACATCCACATAAATCAGTGTCAGAAAAATCACTACCGTGGAATTAAATAAGACATCATTAACTAGAAAATCATAAAAATCTAGAAAATACCGAAACATTGGTAAACTTGAACTGAATAGAAAATTGGTTACAGAAAATCAAGTCAACTGAGCTTGCCTGCTCAAAAAACATCTTGGATTTTAAAAATTAGACGACGTTAAGTAACAATATATTTTTTCCCCTAAAAATTTCCCCCCCAAACGGCGAAAAGATATTCCAGATTTAACTCAGCGGTGAGACCCGGAGCCATCTTAATACTGCCTACAACTCATTGTGCAAATGAAATGCCCACCCCTGCTTTGTCTGCGTCTGCCATAGTGGAAAACAAAACGCCCAAGCTAATATTAACCAGTATGTTGAACTCCTATTGTTCTAGGGGCTTAAGCTCCTTATCCAACAGCGAGTAAAATTAATCAGTTTTATAAACCTCTAGGTTTTAGGTTATAATATTTGCTGCCTTTTATCATGAAAAATTCTACATCCCTCCTTGATTTTGTTTAAGGTCATTATCTTTGTACACCCCAGACCAGTAAGAAAACCTAAGACTGCAGGTTCCAACAGCTGGAAATTAAAACCCTAAGCAGCGAAACCGTCTAACCCCGGCAGAGCCTGAGACGCAGCACCGAACCCAGGATGGGCGTGGCCCCGGCCCAAGTGAGGAAAAGCGGGTGGCCGCCCCCGGCCAATCAGAGCACGCCCTGTGCTCCGGCCCCTGGCCCCGCCCCCTTCCTCCCCGCGCCTTTTCGAATCTCCCCGAACTCACAACACCCCTGAGCCCGCGCGCGTGGGAAGGGGAGGGATGGGCGGGGCTAACGGTCCTATCTGGGTAACTCCGCCCTTCCCGGGCTCGCCGCGCGCTGACGCCCCCCCAACTCCCGCCAAAAACATCTCGAGGCCACCCCCACCCCCGCAGCAGCTCGGCGGGTGGGGCAGGCCCGGGGAACCGGCCGTGGGGTAGCTCAGGCATCGGCCCGCCACCTCTTCCCTTCACTCCCACCCACCCCGCCTCCACTCTAGCTGTCCGCGCCCCCCGCCGCGAGTACAGGATTGCTCTCATGGTGTGTCAGCCTCGGGTTCGGCCCTAGTCACTGGGCGAAGGCTAAAGAGGGGAGGGGGAGCGGCCCGAGCTGCCCGCAGTCCGAGGCCGCTGCCCTCCAGAGGCGCCGCCCGCCCCCTCACACAATGGGTACCCCAGCGGGGCTGAGCCTGCAAGGGAAAGGAGGCAGGCAAACGAGGGCCCACCACGCCCCCTATTGTCTCCACGACGGCACCCCAGACTAACGCCCGGGGCTTGCCCAGCTGGCCGCGCCCCCTCCCCACGATAGCCGCGCCCCCAGGGAGCGGGGACAAAGCCGTGGCTCCGCCCGAGCCACACAAAGCAGAACGACCCCCGCCCGCCAGTCCCACTTGGGGCCCGCGGCCACGCCCGCCGCCCTCCGGCAGGGGGCCGCTGCCACGGCCCGGCCCCTCCCGCCGGCCGCAGCCCTCTCGCTGGCCCCCAGCCTCCAGCCGCCTCCTCCCAGAGCCCCGCACCCACCTGCTCAGTCCGAGCCGCCTGGCCACACTCTGAGCACCAACAGACCCGGGCGCGCACAAAAGCGCCAAACAGCGGCACGTGACCTCCCCGCCGGGCTCTCCATTGGCTGAAACCCGCGGCACGTGCCGCCCCTCCCCCACAGCCCAGGTGGCCCCGCCCCTCGGGACCCCCGAGCACCTCGGGAAGTGTAGTCCAGGCTGGCGGGGTAGGGGGACAATGCGAGGCATGGGGGGCATTTTGGGGTCTCCCCGGATGTGAGCAGGGGGCCGGGGCGGTTGTCTGGCCGTGGAAAAGGGTTATACTGTGGCCCTTATCCTGGGTCTGAACTAGCTTTCCAATCCGCAGGAAAAGGGAAGGGCGGGGCCGGGCGGGGCGGGGCGGGGTCGGTCCCTACCTCTCCGAGGGTGGCCCCCTGGACTCCTCCTCCGTTGAGCCACGTGCCCCGTATCGCCCCAAGGGCAACACTCGGACAGCGCAGTGTCCGTACAGTGCCCCACCCCTTGCTTCCACCTAGGACGCCCAAGCCCTTGTTACAGGACAATGCCACTCTTTGCCCCTGTAAGGCCCCCCTGCAACCCGGCGCCCTACCTCGATATCCGCATGTAACCTGCATTGTGACATCATCGTAATCCCTTACCCACTCAGCCCTAACAGGTCACGGGCGTGGCCCTTCCCCACGGGGCGCGTTTTCGTTACCATACTCGGGTCCCGGAGCTGGTGACCAGAGGACCGTGGGGGGAAAGCGTTGAGGTTCTGGAATTTGATCTCCTCTGGGTCTAACAGTTACTCGGCTTAAATGCAGACTCCATCTGTTCTGCCTAGCCTTTTGCCTGATGATAGGGAAGGAAGAGCAATAGCACTACTAGACAACACAGAATGCAGTTAAGTGTTGCTTTTGTTCTTGGAGCACGTGCTCTCCAGTGCAGTGCTGGGCCCTTTTAAAGAATCAAAACAAAAGGGTGAACCACAAGGTCACGGTTCCTCCTAGCCTGGTTTGATCAGAAGCACAGCAGAAGCACGAAGGAAATTGGTCTGACCTGAGCGATCTTAGAATAACTGGCCTCCTTCCCAAGGAAGGGCCAGGAGAAAAATAAAATAAACATGGTTTCCAGATCCCTCTTCCCATTCCCCAGACCAAGGCTGTGTCTTCGGTCTTCTGCTGGTGGTCACTACACCAACACCTGCTTTGAGATCCTGACTAGGTGGAAGGACACCTTCATTTTTATTAATCAATGGGTCCAATCTCCCCATATGAAGAAACAAATATGACTAACTCTGCAGAAACAACAGTCCTAATTGTGAAAGACTCTCCATGTCCAGCCAGTCACTGGGGAAGTGCTAGAGATAAATACAATTACTAGGTGCCTGAGACAAGGAAAACTGGATCATAGAGGCAGCAGACACATCACACAAAGCAAACAATTAGCAATTTGCTGTTGCCTGAAATATGCTTGTTGTGGCATTTTCTCCAACAATCGCCCTTGTGCGGGGTCAGCCTCTCCCCCGCCCCCAATCGAAGTGGTTTTCCCTTAGCATGTGAGCAAGACCAGGAATAATTCAGATTCTGAGCCCTGAAAGCCTTCTCCCTCTCAGACGGAACCTAGCCACAAAACGGCCAGGTGTTTCCACCTGTCAATTTCCTGAGCAAAATCTCAGAAATCGTTAGAAAGGCCGGAGAGGGGTGGGGATAAGAGCTCACCGGAAAGTGACACATTGGCAGGCAACACAAACGAGCACCACACCACCACACCGGAACGCAAGGCCAAGAGGTCTATTATCTGCGAAGCAGCCTTTATCTTGAAGTCTTTGTACTTGAACTGGAGGTTTGCAGAGAAAGGTCTCACCCATTTGATACATATTTCTTTTAAATACAAGAAATTGCCCAGCAAAAATCTTAACGTTTCTGACTATTCATATTGTGACAGGAAAAAAAAAATAAATCTTTCAAAACACTGATTATTTTAAAGCACTTACACCGCTTCCCCCCACCTTTCCTTTTCCCCTAGAGCAGATGTCTATTTCCATGGAAACCACAGTTAGGAACGAAGATGTTAGAACTCAGGGAGATTTTTAATCTTTTGTAACGATGCTACTTAGCTGGTGGGTTTTGTTGTTAGATGCCTAGCCTTGCCACAAGGATTTCCTGAGCTCTTCACTGCCGCCTGAGGCCTGAGGGAGGGCGGGGGTAAGGCTGCCCCTTTACCAATCCTTTGCATAAAAAGGTGCCTGTGTGGCGAGGCGATCCCTGTTTTCTAGGTGGGGCTGCTGTTCTGAGAGCCAGACCACAGCTATTAATTGTCAACTCTGTCTATAAGGTGTTCCTACAGGAGCACGAGCCCTGGAATAGGAAGGGCTTTCAACGCCAAGGCGAGAAAACAGCTTTGCCACTTCACTTTGGAGAAGAGCAGAAGCTCCTTTCTGGGAAGCTGGCTGAAACTCCCTTCAAAAGCCACTCCCTCCTGAAGGGGCAGCAAGGAGTTAACGTTCCGTCCTGGAACTGCCTATCCTTGCCCGTGAGAATTATTTTTGCCTCTGCTCAGATGGTTTGCTGAGACTATGGATTAGCACAAAGCGAAGTCAAGATATGGCAGCCCTCCAGCTTATTTGATCCGTGTAGACAGCTAAAGGAGAGAACTTCAGGCTTCAAAGTCTAGAAGGGATGTCTACACTGATCAAACGAGCTGGGCGGTTGTCAGATCGCCTCTGTTCTTACAGAGCACCGCAGCCTTTGTTCATTGTTGGTTCTGAGGCTGCCGGGGTTGGCGCTCGCATGGGCGCCACTGGGTTCCAGCGCTTACGGGGCCGTCCTTGGCAAGAGGATATTGTGGGAGAGGTTTTCTCCTTGTCCCCAGCCTCTCTGTTCCCTTTGTCCCCTAATCCTTAGGCACTGTGCTCTAACACTCCCTTCCCTGTTCAAGCCCTGTCTGTGAATCTATTTTACACGCCCACGAGGGCGGGGCTTGTGCCTGGGTCTCCTCATCCCTCAGGCCCACAACGGGGCGGCCAGGACGGTGGGACCTGCATGTGCGCAGCTGACTTTAGGCCAGAGCCACCTCTGTCATCTTCCGTGTCCTCTTCTGTGATGCTAGACACCTGCGCCAAAGAGGGATGATGAGGACTAAATGAGATGATATACAGGAGGGCGCTTAGCACGATGCATGGCACGTGTTAACTCTGGTCGCTAGAGAAGGTTCTTGATTGCTATAGGTTATGGAATGAATGAATGGATTATTGAATGAATGAATGAATTCCCACACTTTGATGGGAATCAATTACGGGGTTAACTCTTCCTATCTGATGTTTTTAAAAATTCAGTTAATTTAACATTTTGGATAACCCATTCATGTAGTTTAGAAATAAGTATAAATAGGGTGCCTGGGTGGCTCAGTCGGTTAAGCATCTGTCTCTGCCTTCGGCTCAGGTCGTGATCCCAGGGTCCTGGGATGGAGTTCTGCATCGGGCTCCCTGCTCAGCAGGGAGTCTGCTTCTCCCTCTGCCCCTCCCCACTGCTCGTGATCTCTCTCTCATACACTTTCTCTAAAATATAAATACAATCTTAAAAATTAAAAAAAGAAAGAAAGAATAAAAAGTCCTCCTCCCTTTTCTGTCCCCAACTGCCAAATCCACCAAGCCTCCCCAGGCATAACCACTATCATCGGTTTCCTGGGCATCCTAGAGTCTCTTTAACAAGTTTCTAAATGTGTATTCTTATTCCCCCTTCATCATACAGATGGTAGTCAACTGTAATCGTTCTGCACTTAGCATTTTTTCACTTCACGATACATGTCAGGGATCTTTTCTCTGTTCATGCATCAAGCGTTTCCTTGATCTGGGATCCACTGTACGAATATTCCATAATCTAGTTAACCTGTGCTCTATCCATGGCTTTTAGGTTATTCCTAATTATTTCCTATTTCAAACACTGCTGTAATGAATAACCTTATATATATGTGGCATTTTCCACCTGGGTGAGTAGATCTGCAGGACATTTTCCTAGAGTGGCATTGTGAGGTCAAAGGATGAACGCATCTGTCATTTGGACAGTGCCAAACTGCCTTCCCCGGGATTTGTACTAGCTCAACACTCACCATGTGGTGTTTTAATTCATTATCTCGATTCATTCAAAAATGGTTTGAAAGGCTTTGTCCCTAGAAATTTCAGGCATCAGGGAAAAGGAGGGGGAGGACTAGAAATCCCAAGAAAGACGTGGCTGTCAATTCTGTGTATATTAATACCTCCTATAAATACTTGAGAAGCAGCAGCTGATCTCAGAACAGCTCTGGTGCCTGCGCAGTAGCTCCTCCCACTCCGCTCTGTGGTGCAAGTGTCTGCAGGTGTCGCTTTGAGATTGCAAGCCTTTTGAAGGCAGGGTCTTTTTCTCGGCTGTATCCCACTCCCCTCCGTGACGCCTGACACAGTGCCTGGCATGCATCTTACTTAATTCTAAGCCATATGTTTTCCCCCACATTTTTGTGTCTCTGAATCGGTTGTGCCTCATGGTCAATAAATAGCATGTCACAATTACTGAGAGTATATTTTCTTAGTGGGACATAAAATAATTGTATCTTAAAAATCAATGGCATTTTCCAGTCAGCGAAACATGGTAAAGGGCGCCCCTATTAAATGTGTGAGTGGAACGATGGCCGAGATGTCGCTGCTCCTGCCAGTCCTCTTGCTCTGAGTTCTAATCCTCACCGTTGCCCATTTAGCTGGTGGCTTTGCTAGCCACTCACCCTCCAGGTTTAAAGCTTCGGTCAGACTCAACACTTCCCTCTTTCTCGCCCAAGCCTCCAATTATGGAAACTTAGCATTTTCTAGTAGAACGGAATCTTTAAAATGATAATAGCTACAAAAAGAACAAAGCTGCAGCACTTACACCTCCTGATTTCATAACTTACTACAAAACTACAGGAATCAAAACTGTAGTACTGGCATAAAGACAGACATACAGCCCACTGGAATAGAATAGAGAGCCCAGAAATAAACCCTTGCATATGGGGTCAAATGACTTTTGACAAGGCCAAGATTCATTCAATAGGGAGAGGACAGTCTTTTCAACAAATGGTGCTGGGAAAACTGGATATTCATTCACATGCAAAAGAATGAAACTGGGCCCCTACCTCACACCACATACAAAAATCAACTCAAAATGGACCAAAGGTCTAAATGTTCATAAAACTATGAAACTCTTAGAAGGAAACATAGGGCAAAAGCTTCATGACATTCAATCTGGCAATGATTTCTTAGATCTAATGTCAAAGGCATTTTGACATGACATTTGTTGTCAAAGACAACAAAAGAAAAAATAGACAAATTGGATTTTATGAAAATTTAAAATTTTGTGCATCAAAAGAATAGCAACACAATCAAAAAGCAACCCACAGAATGGGAGGAAATAATTGGAAATTATATATCTGATAAGGGATTCACATCCATTATACAGAGAGAACTAAAAACAAACAACCTACCTTAAATATGAACAAAGAAAGGCCTTAAATAGACATTTCTCCAAAGAAGATATACAAATGGCCAGTAAGCACATGAAAAAATGCTCAACATCACTAATCATTAGGGAAATGCAAATTAAAACCACAATGAGATACCACCCCGCACCTATTAGGATGGCTACTATAAAACAAAACAAAACAAAAAAACAGAAAATAACAAGTGTCAGAGAGGATGTGGAGAAACTGGAACCCTTGTGCATTGTTGGCAATGTCGGATGGTATAGCCACTGTGGAACACAGTATGGAGGTTCCTCAAAATATTAAAAATAGAATTGCCATATGATCCAGCAAATTCCACTTCTGGGTATACGCCGAAAATAATTGAAAGCAGGGTTTTGAAGGGATATTTGTACACCCATGTTTGCAGCAGCATTATTCACAATAGCTAAAACGTGGAAGCAACTCAAATGTCCATTTACAGATATACAGATAAGTGAATGTGGTACGTCCATACAATAGAATATTGGTCAGCCTTAAAAAGAAGGAAATTCTGACACAGGCTACAATATGGATGGACCTTGAAGATATTATGCTCAGTGAAATAAACCAGTCACAAAAAGATCAAAATACTGTATGATTCCACTTATATGAGATGCTTAGAGTCATCAAAATCATAGAGATTTAGAAAGTAGAATGATGGTTCCCAGGGCTGGGGGGGGGGGAGAAAGACTGGGGGGTTACCATTTAGTGGGGACAGAATTTTAGTTTCACGAGGTGAAAAGAGTTATGGATTTGGGTGGTGATGGTGACTGCACAACATTAGGAATGTTTAATATCAGTGAACTGAATACTTAAAAATAGTTAAGGGGGCGCCTGGGTGGCTCAGTCAGTTAAGCATCTGACTCTTGATTTTGGCTAAAGTCATGATCTTGGGGTTGTGGGATTGAGTATCCCATGGGGCTCCACACTCAGCAAGGAGTCTGCTTGAGATTCTCTCTCTCTCCTCCTCTGCCTCTCCTCCCACTTGCACACACACTCTCTCTAAAATAAACAAATAAATAAAATCTTAAAAAATAGTTAAGATGGCAAATTTTATATGTGTATTTTAATGCAATAAATATAATTGGAAAAAAAATGATAATAGCTAACGTACTCACAGAACGTTTACCATGAGGCAGACACTGATCTCAACACTCTCCATGAGATAACTCATTTAATCCTCATAACAATCTTATGAAATATTATTAGCCTGACTGTAAAGCCGAGGAAAGGAGGGTGGCCAACCAGCCGGGCTTGCTCAGGGCTGAGGGGGTTTCTGGGATGCAGGACTTTCAGTGCTAAAAGTGGGAAAGTCCCAGCCAAACCTGGATGAGCTGGTCATCCTAAAGGAAACTGAGACACAGAGACATGGTATCTTCCTTAGACGTACCAAACAGGGTCCTTGCCCCAGGCCCTGCACTTTCAAGGGCTGCCCTCTGACCCTCCGGCTGTGCCCCTTCTTCCAGACAAGCTGGGACCTGCGCACCCCTTTGAAACCACACTGTGGGTATCCAGGACTCTAGAATTTCGGGTCCAAAGGACCTGAGTCCACTTTCAGCATCTCCACCAGCGCCTTCCCTGGTTCATCCCCCCAAGGGCAAACTTCCCTGTCTGAGTGCAGGGCTGCCTATTTGTCAGGGGGTGGGGACAGAACCTGGGCATGAGGGCCTAGAAAAGGAAGTGAAGGGGTCTTGCTCTGTCATGCTTTGACCTGGAACCCTACGGACTGCAAGAATTCTCACCTGGCATTCTAGTTTATTACGGAGGTATATTTCTCAAGGTCGAAGGATAAAACATGTATTTTTTTAAAATAGTTTGTTAGCTTGATTTATAACTCTTACATACTTAGACCTAAGGTATGTGGGCTTCTCTCTCATCCTCCTGCCTCGGGTCTGGCAAATGTTAGCAGTAGGCCTGCAGAGTGAATCACTAGTCCAACCAGGCTGCACAGAAGTGCAGAGATTTGCAGCTTGGCTCCAACTCTATGCTTTTAGCTGGCTCACCCTATTATTTTCCAGACTGGGGAGAAAAGCCCAGAGAACTTTAGACAGTTGCCCAAGGGCTCACGGCTAATTCGTGTCACAGCAGGAATTTGAATCCTGTGCTTTAAATGATGCTGCGGGGGCGCCTGGGTGGCTCGGTTGGTTAAGCTGCTGCCTTCGGCCCAGGTCCTGATCTCAGGGTTCTGGGATCGAATCCCACATCGGGCTCCTTGCTCAGCAAGGAGCCTGCTTCTCCCTCTGCCTGCCCTGCCTGCAGCTCCCCCTGCTTGTGCTCTCTCTCTGACAAATAAATAAAATCTTAAAAAAAAAAAAAAAATGATGCTCCAGGGACCGTTCAGTTACTACTCGTGTGAGCGTGGGCAGATGTCTTCTCCCTTTTTAGGCCTGCGTTTCATCATCTGTGAAATCGGGGAAATGCCCCAACTTCGTAGGGTTGTCGTCAGGAACAACAACCTGAAATACTAAATGTAAAGTTTCTAGCACTGTGTCTGATGCATAATAAATTCTCAGGAGGCGAGAGGTGCAGTGTTAGTCCTTAAGCGCAGCTCTGATTGTGCCACTTTTCTGCTTGAAAATATTTGACGGATTAAACTTTGGGACACATCATATGAGAAACATACAAATCCTTGAAATCTATTATAGTCCCAAGGGTCATCCTTGGCGTGGCATTTGAAGACCCTCCATGAGCTAACTGTGGTCTATCTCAAGATCAGTTAAACTCTGGGACTCTTTGGTTCTTGATGTATTTCAAGATCTGTCATCTCAAAAAAGGGTAGGTATAGGATAGCGCAATTCAGATGCATGGAAGGAGTTAGCTAACAATAGAATGGACCTCCTAAGAATGAATGAGATTCCTGCTCTGGGAAGTATCCAAACAAAGATTTGTCAGTCAGAATGCTGGGAATGCAAGAAGGATTCTTGCATTAGGAGGAAGGAAGGTGGACTCCCTTCATGCTTTAAGAATCTTCTTTAATGAGATGGGGAAAGGCTTGTGATATTATGCTAATGAAAGAAACAAACAAAGGCTACCCAACTGTGTGTAGAATATGAACTCAAGTAAGAGGGGAAAAAAAAAAAAAAAGGAACCAAAATATTTGTTTGGAGGGTAAAATAACAATTGAGTTTAGTTTTCTTCTTTGTACTACTCTGAAATTTCCAAACTTCTTAAAGTGAACATATATTATTTTTATTAATATAAAACAATTGTATTTTTTTTTTAAGATTTTATTCATTTATTTGACAGAGAGAGAGAGATCACAAGTAGGCAGGGAGGCAGGCAGGGAGCCTGATGCGGGGCTCCATCCCAGGACCCTGAGATCATGACCTGAGCCGAAGGCAGAGGCTTTAACCCACTGAGCCACCCAGGCGCCCCATAAACAATTTTATTTTTAAAAACAGAAAAGAATTTTGTCCTCCTGACTGATCTTAGGTACTCCTATGTCTCTGAAACCCCAAGCTTCCCACGACCTCCTCCAAATCTGTTTTATTGCACCCTTCCCAGCTCCATGAAAAGTCATGCAGCTAATATGTTTCAGTGTCTTGCTGATACTAATCCTCAGCCTGGAGTCCCTTGGCCTCTGTGTCTATTGAAATTCTCTCTACCCTCAAGGTCTTGATTAATCTCTCTGACTCCTCCATACTATGCCTGGGATTGAGTCGATCCCTACACATCTTTGTCCTCCTCACAAGACAATGAGTTCCTGGAGGGCAGGATTACATATGATTTCCTGCTAGTATTCCTACAGTGCCATGAATAGACACTCAGCAAATATTGAATCTTTTGGCTGATATTGAATCTTTTTGACCACTAAACTACACTTAGAGCCACGGGTCAGACAGTATAACTGAGGTTTTACCCTGGAGTCTAGCCTTCTGAAATTCAAAACATACCATCCCAGGGACATGTAAAAAAAATTTTTTTTCCTTGTTTTTAAGCTTTTAATTTGGAATCATTTCATATTTCCAGAGAGTTGCAAAGATAGTACACAGAATTCTCATATATCCTTCAGCCAGCTTGCTCTTACGGTTAACATCTTACATAATCATAGAACATTTATCCAGACTAAAACATTAACACTGGTACAACGAAATGGCTAGCTTTAACTGGACTCTCTATTTTCCCATCGGATCCAGGATCCAACTTAGAATACCACTCTGTATGGAGCATCGTGTCTCCTTACCCAGGGACATTTCTCTTAATGTGGAGGCTGGGGTGACTGCTTTCTATAGTTTCTTCCAACCAACCTTTTTCCAAATAATCAAAACGTGAGCAAGAACGATAGTATGGGGACGGCGAGGCCGCAGCCCTTGCCCTCTCCTGGGCCTCTGGGACTTTGGACAAGTAAGTGGATTGTTCTTCCCACCTGGGGCTAGGAGGATGACTTTCATTTCACAAGATCTAGTCTTTTTCTTGAATGGGCACCTGTAAATACAGAGGGGGTTTATAGGTTACTTTTAATTCACTCAATTTCTGGGCTATTCCATAGACCACTTCTCCACGGCCTGGCACGGGGACACGTTCCCAGTTACTTCCAAAACTTCCCAGCAGCTGGCATTTATCAGCAATCTTAGCAATTCAGTGACAACGGAGGTCACAGCTGTCACAGGAAGCTGAAACCAAGCCTGCTGAAATCACACCCATTGGAAGGCGGGTGAAAGCATAGACTGAGTAGAATTCAAGCCCGGAAGGTGGGGGTGGCTGGGGTGTCAGGAGAAGGATGGGATGCTGAACGAGGTGAATACACAAGGGGAAGAAAAGCTCATGTGTCGCTGGAACTCGGGTTGATTTATAGACCTTCACGGGCTTGTTGCTGAGCCCTTGTGTCGATCAGTAACTAGCATCGGCACTGCTGGGCTCCGGCAGACCCCACCACGCCCCTGGATTAGCACAGCAGCCTCCTCACTGGTCTCTCGCCCGCCCCCTCCCTCAAATCCATTCCCAGCATGGGCACCTGCCAACTCAGGTCCCTGGAGAGTGCAGCCCCCCATCTAAGCAGGAGGTGTGGGGTGTGTTACCTTCCTGGGACTTAACAAAGTGCCACAAGCCGGAGCTGGGTGGTGGCTTTAACGACAGGAATTTAGTGTTGTTGTTGTTGTTGTTGTTTTAAGATTTTTTATTTATTTATTTGACAGAGAGAGAGAGACAGCGAGAGAGGGAACACAAGCACGGGGAGTGGGAGAGGGAGAAGCAGGCTTCCGGCCAAGCAGGGAGCCTGACCATCAGGCTCGATCCCAAGACCCTGGGACCATGACCTAAGCCGAAGGCAGACGCTTAACGACTGAGCCACCCAGGCGCCCTGGAATTTAGTGTTAGCGCCCCTCTTCCCTGCATTTAAAAAACCAAAACCAACCCCAAAAAGTACAAAGAAGAAGACAATTACATTCCCCACCACCTGGAATTAACCATTGTTTACATTTTGACATATTTTGTTTCCCAATGTTTTCTTTATGACTATATAGTTTTAAATTCCTTGGGCGATATATGAATGCACTGTCATTTTTTAAAATAAAAAATCAGAATGTTACAAGGAAAGCTCGAGTTCATTTTAACCTCCACTGGCTATCCCAACTCCCTGCTCCTCTCCCCAGAGAAAGCCACTCTTATGAGTTGGGAATGTATCTTTTCATTTTTCAAAAAACACATTACATATGTTTGAATATACCACAGTTCCGTTTGGTATGTTGCAAACGTTGTATTATGCTGCATGCATTATTCTGCAACTTTCTGTCTTAATATATTTTGAGGTCTGTCCATGTCCCTGTGTCTATAGATCCAATTTATTCCTTCTAACTGCAATCTAGTGACCCATTATGAAAATAGACTCTTACTTATACTTCCCCTATTGATGGCCATTGAACTGCTTTCAGTGCTTTGTTATTCGATATGATCCTGCAGTGGCCAGCCTCCTTGAATATACCATCTAAGTATTTCTCCAGGGTAGAAACCAAGAAGTAGAATTGTCAGGGTACAGGGTATAAACCCATTTCCCCACCACCTCACCAATACCTGACATGGTCTAACTCTATTCCTCATTGTATCTTTATAAATGAGAAGACAGGCCTGGGGCTGTACTGCTTTCTCATAGTCACAGAGCAGGCTGGGTTCAGGGCCAAGAAGAGCCCCCACACCCCGTGGTTCCACAGGGCTCAATCTTTGCACCACGCCATATGGTCACTGTCGGTTCTCCCTGGAAAATCAAGGGAAAGGCTATAAGGAGGTAGGTGGGGAGGGAATGGCTGAAATTCTCCAGCATGGAGATTATACTGTGAGTGGAAAGGACTCCAAATCCTCCCAGAAAATGGCTTCACTGTGCTCCACGGATCTGCTCTCCCACCCGAGGCAGTTTCTACCTGCAGCTTTCACAGCTACACACAGGAATTGTGATTGGCTCTTCCAGCCCAGACAAGGGTGGGGACAGAAATGGCGTCTCTAAGCGGCTGATTTTTTCAGTGCTGCAGCCCTGCTCTGGGAGGTTGGGGGAGGCCAAGCCTCTGGGGACTCATGCAGGTGCATAGCCCAGGGAGGCCATCCTGCATCCCAGGCTCGCCAAGCCGACCGCAGCGCCCAGCACCCAGCGCGCGAGCCCCAGCGACCCCTCCCTGCCACTTGCAGCACCTCTAGGGTGAGCTGGCTTTGCCAGGGGCCCCGCAGCCAGCACCTGAGTGGCTGGAAGGGAGCGAGCGCTGCAGAGAATGGCACTAAGGACAAGTCACAAGGACCTCCCCAGCCAGCGAGCATGCGGCCGCGCCCACTGGGGCAGCTCTGCGATGCTGGACCCTGGGAGGCACAGGCAGCAGCCACCTGCTGTTAGCTCGGAGTCAGAGACTCAAGGCTGGGCCAGCACTTCTCACTTCCCAGGCTCCGATGGGGCTGTGGAAGCTCCAAGACAGGGACCCCCACGGAGGATGAAGACTAACCCTGCCTGCATTTCCCCTCCGAGGCGCAGCGCACGAGGGGAATCTGGGTGAGGTCCCAGATCCCAGCCCCTCCTTAGAGCTAGTTTTAGTGTGAGGTGCTTCTCCCCAGGGGCTGCTGGCTAGATTTCCCTCTTTTTCCTCAAGGCAGGAAAGACCAGAGGGAGAATTTGAGGGAAAGAACAAAGCTGGCACCGCCCAGCCTTTCCTTTCAGAGCCTGGAAGGCTCCCTTCCTCTCACAGTTGGGATTACTTGGAGGGCTGGCATTTTTTCCTCAGCAAACTTTTCTTCTTAGCTACCACGTTTTGAGCCCTTGTTATATGCCAAGCACTGTACTAATGCATTATCTCATCTCCTCCTCTCGACAACTCTAAGACCTTAGTCTCAGAGACGATACGCAATTTCCCAAGGTCACGCATATAGAGTGGCAAAAGTGGGATTCGGACATTTTCCCAGATCCTGTGTTTCGAAACTGTTTTAGGTTTAAAAATTAACTATTTGGTGCGCCTGGGTGGCTCAGTGGATTAAAGCCTCTGCCTTCGGCTCAGGTTGTGGTCTCGGGATCCTGGGATCGAGTCCCACATCAGGCTCTCTGCTCAGCAGGGAGCCTGCTTCCCCCTCTCTCTCTGCCTGCCTCTCTGCCTACTTGTGATCTCTGTCAAATAAATAAATAAAATCTTTAAAAAATTTTTTTTAAATTAACTATTTGCTCACTCCCACTAGTCTTTCACAGAGCCTTTTGAAAAAATGACAACTGAGCACAAACACCACAAACATCAGCATGCTATTTTTACTCGGTGGGAGGAGGGAACAGAGCACTGGTGTCTTGCTGGTAAGAGTGTAAGTAGGTAACACTTTTCTGGAAAGCAGTTTGGCCATTGGAATCGAGAGCTTTAAAAACTGTCCTTGCCCTTTAACGAGGAAATTGGCACATCTAAGGAGACCACACTAGTTAGCACTGTGTAAAATGCACATTTCCAGGGACCCAGCAATTCCACTAAAAGGAATCTATTCTGTAGATGGGTGCACTAGCACATATATGGTCAAAATGGTATATGTGTAAGGTCATTCCTTACTGCACAGCTCCAATAGAAAAAGATAGGAACTACCCTAAAAATATTTCAGTAGGATTCATTATGGCACATCCATTTGAAGAAATTCTACGCAATGTTCCTAGAAAATGAGGCAGTTATTTTCATATAAGGACCAATCATCAAAAAATATTAAGTGAAGAGAGAAAGTACAAAAGTATGCATCTGGTATGCTATTTCTGTATGAAAAAATAAATATATATGTCTGTATATATGTGTGTGTGTATGTATATGTGTGTGTGTATATATATGCATATATATGTTTTTTTCTAAGATACACAAGAAACCAGGTAATAGTGTTGCCTTTATGGAGGAACATCACAGCTGAGGGACCAAATACGATAAAGACATTTTTTTCATTGTGTAATGAAATAGTACTTTTGGAATTATGTACCATGCATGCCTATTAGCAATTCGAAATTCCACTTAAAAAAATAGATACACTAAAATCCTACCTCTAGACCCAGTAATTCTCCTTTTGGGAATCTAGCTTAAGGATATTATTGGATTTCAAAGATTTATACAAAAAGATATTCACTGAGGTGTTACAGGGAAAAAGATATAGCAATTCAAAAGTCCAACAATAGAGGAATAGCTAAGGAATTACGGTATGTACATGCAATACCTATCATGAAATCATAAAAAGGATGCTTACAAAAATATTTTAGTGACATAGAAAAATGTTTATTACGTTAAATTTAAAAAGCTGCACAGAAATTTTTTCTGCAGTATGATCTGATCACTATAACAACAGTTGGACATAGGAAATAATTGGAAACAAACATGCCAAAAAGTAAACAATTGTGGCAAGTGGGTAGAGGGACTGTCAGTGATTTTTTTTCTCCCTACACAGCTTTCTATACTTTTCCACCTTTTTTGCAATGAGCATCCATGTCTTGGATAATTAAACACACACACACACACACACACACACACACTTAAAAATAAATCCCCACAGTATTTAGAAAAATTAAAGATATAAAAACATGTTAACCTAGCAAGTCTACTTGTAGAAATAAACCCTACATAGATAGATGCACAAATGCATCATAGAGCATAATATGAATAACAAAAGGTTATAAACAACTCACGTGTCTGTACTTAATAAGTACAGAATATCCATAATGGAGAATATTAAGCGGCAGTTACAGAGAATGGAATAGGTATGCCAATGTGGAAAAATCTACAGGGTAAGATATATTTTTTAAAGATTTATTTATTGATCTGAGAGAGAGAGAGAGTGAGAGTGAGCTGGGGGAAGGGCAGAGGAGGTGGGAGAGAGAATCTCCAGCAGACTCCGAGCTGAGCAAGGAGCCTGAAGTGAGGCTCGATCCCACGAACCCAAGATCATGACCTGAGCCGAGATCGAGAGTTGGTGCCTTGACCGACTGAGCCACCCAGGAACCCCAGGGTAACGTATTACTGTGACAGGAAAGCAACTTGCTGAAGAATATGGATGTTATGATTCCATTTATGCTAAAGAAAGAAAAGCTGGAACTCTGTTTGTGTTTGTACATAAATGTATGGAGGATGTTAAACTTGCCAGTAGTTGTCTTTGGGGGAGGGAATATACTGAAAAGGAGACTTCTGCTTTGGACTCTACATTTATCTGCAGTGTTTGTTTCTCTTATAATGATAATGTGTTTTCATATCATTTATGTAATTAAAATAATATAATCAGGGGGAAAGTATACGGATAGAGAAAGATCTAAAAAGACAGATAACAAAATGATGAGTAGTTTTCAGCAGGAATGAAGGATTGGGGCTTGAAGTGGGTCTCTTTCCCAGTTTACTTTATATACGCTGGCACTGACTTTTTCTCCATGCCCACACATGAACTACCTTCATAATTAAAACAGCAACATCAAAAGTCCTCTGGATTTCTCCAGCTCTCCGCTGTCCCTGTTTCAGGGCTCTCTTAGGTAACAACCCCAGTCACATGCACCGCCCAGGCGTACAAAGCCCCAGACGATACCGGGCTCATTTCTCCTCTTACCAAAGAGGAGGAAACCGAGACTCTGAGACACAACCTTCTGGCAGCTTTGCTGGGAAAGTGGACACAGGCGACCTGGGTCCCAGGCCCCTCTCTCCCACCTTCAATTTCCAGAGATAACCCATAGGAAGGGAGCACCGAGGACTGCTTTCCACCAGGCGAGGGAGGACAGGGCTTGAAGCCACATGTTAATGACGCCGGTTAGCACCAAATGAGGGAACAACAAACCCCATCATTTGCCGAGTTCCCTCTAGGCTCAGCTTCAAGCTCCTTTTCCAGACAATGGCTGGTCACATCCCCACACGGCCTCTGCCAGGTTTTCCAGAGAGACTGAGACGGAGCGTGGGGCCAAATTGGCCTCCGGTGGCCAACACTTTGGGACTCACCTCCAAGGAGGGAGCTAGGAAACCTTCCCAGGGCCCAGGAGCTCAGCTCTGGAAGATCTATTTGCTCTAAAAAGCTGAGCAGGAGACAATTACGGTGGCCTGGAAGGAAGAAAAACAGGGTTTCCGGAGCCAGCACCGCCGTGGCCCCTTTTGTGACCCTGGCAACTCACCAGATCCTCCGAGTCTGGGCACTGGGCCGGGGGTGGGAGGGCAGACAGGAGCCTCCGTATCTGGGGGAGAAAGGGCGGTGTCAAGCCCCCTCCCCCTCCATGGCTGTCTCAGAATCCTAGATGTTGGTGAAGCTGCTGGTCCCTTTCCCGGCGCAGCTGCTGCCTGTCTGTCTCCATGGCAACCAGGCCAAAAGACTAATTTGCCAGGGTCCAGGCTCCGGAGCTTACCTTGGAGCAGGGTTTTAACTTGTCTTTCTGGAAGCCAATCCATTGCCACTCCCAGGAGCCTCTGATAGCATCCCCTAGCCATTGCATGGGAAGGACACTGGGCCAGCCAGAAAAAATACTCCGTGTGTCCTTTGTAAACTCCACCCACTGGGAGAGAGGAAAGACAAACAGCCCAATGGCCTTATCAGCACTGGTGATTTGCGTTTCAGAGACCCCCATCCTGCTCCCTAGTTGCTCCGGGCTGCTAGGAGGGATCTGCCAGAACAGATGGCTTAGGCAACAGGATCACTTGTCATAAGGTCCCCCGTCTTACTCGTTTGCATTCCCTCAGGCTCCTCACGGCTCTCTGCTGGCCTATGGCTGGTCCAAAAGTCCTGCTGTGGCTTGTGTGGTTCCAACAAGACTGAAGTCTTTTTTGTTCTTTTCTAAACAAAAAATCTTGGTGAGCACCTCTTTCAGAAGCTCACGGAGGGTTAGGCGGGCACTCGGAGCTTTACAGGCCTCTCCCTGAGACGTAGTCAAATTTGCCTGACTCTCCTGGCTTTCCCCAGGGCCGTTTTAAATCAAACAGCTATCTTTTTCTATTTGTAACTTCCTAGAGGACAGGGATTATACGCCGGTCTCTTCCCAGGATATGGCCTATTGCCTCGTACGCAGCAGATGGCTTTGTGAACACTTCCAAAGCACCTTTCTACACCAACCCAAAAAATCCGACTCGAGTCAGAGGACCCGGTTCTGGGCCTTGCCCTGCAGCTAACTTCCTGTGCAACTTGGAGCAAGTCTGTTGCCTTTTGTGGGCCCCTCTCTCCCGATCTGTGAAGTAGGACTGTGATCTCTGGAGATTCCTCCTCTGCTCCAACTCTCTCTGTCCAAGACAGAAATCCATACAGCTCTCCGTAGGGGAAACTGGGTCAAGATCAGGATCGATTAAAGAAAAAAGAAATCATGGAATGGTAACTTTGGACCCTAATGTCCCAACTGAAAAGGGCTCACAGGATAAATAACACAGTCTATGCAGATTAAATGGCGTCCCTGAGATGCATTCTGGAAAGCTAAGTTATCTGCCCTATTCACGGCCGCTTCTGAGGAAGGTGTCCTGAGTTCTCTCTGTATGAAGTTGTAGTGGACTGGGATCCAAACCAGTCTTGTCTGGACCCGGGACGAGATGGCCTGGTGGATGCTGGGCCCAGTGGAGACGAACTCCTGCCGTGTGGGGGCTTGACTGAAAACCCCACATACTGGGCGGAGTTAAATCCGGCAGCGAAGCAATGCACTGGCCTCTCTCTGCGTAACTGGTCCCGCTGGGAGCTGGCGGAGCTGGTGGGACCCTTACCGCTCAGGCCGTAACCCCAACAGCTCCGCACTCACTTGGAAGCCGGGGATCCTGAGCATGGCCGGGTAGCAGCTGAGACAGCTTAAAACGGCAACAGAAAATCTATCCCCCTCCAGGGGAGCCTCACGACAAACTTCCGTCACCGAATTTCATTTACACGGGCTTCTTGTAACCCAGAAAGGCAACCCGATACACATAGACATACCTGTCTAAACATGGCACAAAGAGAACCCCAAGGTGACCACGGGGCTCCATGCCCACGATAACCAGCTACCACGCTTCCTCCAACAGCCCACGCTCCAACCACGCTGCACTCCCCACAGACTCGTCCACACACCGTGCATGATCCTTCCTCTCCACACACCCCTCCTTATCACCTTCCTACTCATCTTCCTTCTGTGGGGCCTTCTCTGGTCCCAACTGTTGCTCGCCGCGCCCCTTTCTCAATCCCACAGCACCTCGGGACGCCTCAGTGAGGGGTCTCGACTGTGGGCATCATTCCAAACTCCTCACATCTAGGTTCCACCACTCTTTGTCTAGATCTGTCTCTTCTCCTTTTGCATTCCTCAGAGCCTGGAGATTTCCTCAGGTCCTCAGTACTGAACACAGTGTCTGGCCCCGGGGAAGGATTCTATAAGCATTTTTTTTCCAGCACTGAGCGAATGCATGAGAGAAACAGTCTGAGGGCCTCCAGACCTCGTGTTTGTATGAAGATGCTCAGAATCGTGCCCGGCACTTGTTACCACGTTTTTCATACTCTCAAATCATTTCTGATGTTACTCGTTATTTTGATTGTCATCATACCCAAGGTACGCAGGGAGAGGGCACGGATTCCCCACAGTAGAGAAGGACTCCAAGATTCTAAGAAGGGCAGTGACCTGCTCAAGGTCACAGGAGAGATGGCTCAGGGTTGGAGGAGAGTTCTGACCTCCTGCCTCTGAAGCTGAGATTCATTCCAGTGGCTTCCTGATGTCTCTGTGACCTCCCACACGAAAGGGAGTATGAAGAAAAGGAAGGGAGCTTTGAGGCCACACGGATCTTCACCCCTTTGTGGAACCCTCTCCTTCTTAGCAAAATCCCAAATCCATAGCCCTAGGGAAGGAAGCATCTAGAACCGTGGAAGCTGGGGCACCTGGGTGGCTCAGTGGGTTAAGCCTCTGCCTTCAGCTCAGGTCATGATCTCAGGGTCCTGGGATCAAGCTCTGGCATCGGCATCAGCCTCTCTGCTCAGCAGGGAGCTGCTTCCCCCCCTCTCTCTGCCTGCCTCTCTGCCTACTTATGATCTCTCTCCCTCTCTCTCTCTCTGTCAAATAAATAAATAAAATCTTAAAAAAGAAAAAAAAAAAAAAAATAGAACAGTGGAAGCACCGGGCTCACAGGAGGCAGAGTTGGGTTCCACATTTGGGATTTCCACATTCTAGTGATTTCATCTTGGATAAGTTGTTCACCTTCTCTGAGCCTCAGTTTCCTAAGAAGTGACAGGGACTTGCTTCACAGAGGTGCTATAGAATCTGCGGGTTTCCAGAGCTGAAAAGAATTCATACCCTGTTAAAGTACCATACGCATGGGAGGGGAAAAACAAAAATGACGGGGCGAACAAAGCACGGTGGACAAGGCCTCAAGTCCGAGCTCGAGCAGGGACATGCCTTCAGATGCAGCCCTGTGTGAGGGCAGAAGCCTCTGGCAGGGCGACAGGGCGAACTGCCCTCTGTCGTATCATTCCCACGTCTCCTGCCACGCCCCGTAGGCAATCGAGGGAAGCACAGTGGAGAGGGTTCCACTTTACCCTAAACCTGCAAATAGGCATTTTCCTAAATTCCTTGACCTCATAAAAACGATCTGCTTACTTTGCCATCACTTTATTCATTTTTTTTTAAAGATTTTATTTATTTATTTGACAGAGAGAGAGAGAGATCACAAGTAGGCAGAGAGGCAGGCAGAGAGAGGCGGGGGGTGGGAAGCAGGCTCCCCACTGAGCAGAGAGCCCGATGTGGGGCTCGATCCCAGGACCCTGAGATCATGACCTGAGCCGAAGACAGAGGCTTTGAGCCACCCAGGTGCCCTATTCATTTATTTTTAAGTAATCGCCACACCCAGCATGGGGCTCAGACTCAGAACCCCGAGATCGAGAGTCGCACACTCCACGCACTGAGCCAGCCCGGCGCCCCGGTGATATGCTTAGTAGATTTCACCGGGTTCTGGCCAGCGGCCTCTTCCCAAATCGCTCTTTGGCCATTTTGCTACTTATTTTCCCTTCCACGAGGCAGGTGGGGAGCCCACACCACACCAGTTCGGACCCTGCTGGCCTTTGTTGGAGGAGGGGTTGGTACGCACAGGGCCTGAGGGACGATGGCTTTTATTAAGGCCCTAGAAAAGCCACGCTCAGCGCTTCCATCACTCATCACCAGACCTGCCGAGTAGGAAATGATAATCACTGGCCGCTGTGACATTTTACACCCTCTCCCCGGAAATAGCCAATTGCTACTTGCTGTTATTATTATTTTTTTACATTTCCATTATTAAGGTCATGGATCCAGCCTCTGTCCTCACATATATTATTTCGCCTAGAGACAGGGAGCTCTAGTCCCCGCTGCAGACAGTGCCGCTCCCAAGGCGCAGCGTGGAAAATGCTTGCTCGCCTCTTCTACCGTCCACTAGACCGTCAACTCCTCAAAGGCGAGGAATCTGCCTTATTCACGTAAGTATTTCCAGTGACTGGCACAGCGCCCAGCGCATTGGAGGCATTTAGTAATTATAGCTACCGTTTGTCGCACATTGTGCTACGTACTTTTTTGCTTATCCTCTCGTGTAATCCTTACAACAACATCTCAAGGTAGCAATGTTATGATTCCCATTTTACGGATGGGGAAATTGAGGCCCGGAAAGGCGAAATAGCTTGTCTGGGGCGACACAGCCAGGAAAGAGCAGAAGCAGGATTGAAGAGAGGCTGATTAGCTTCAGAGCCTGTTTCGGGCCACCCACCTCCCCTGCTGGGGAAGTCTTTCCTTCAGAAGGCCATTTCTGCAGCTGAGGCAGAGGCCAGCTCTGAGCCTCCATTTGGTCCTCCCGAATCTCTCTGGGGCCTTCACCCTTTGTTTTCCCAGCAACAGAATGGGGCACTTATCCTTCTTCCTTAGACCCGATGACTGCAACAGTGGGAGCAAGGGTTTCTTATCACAAGTGCACGGGGACTACCTGAAAAGGAAAAATTCATAATGATTAAAATAATGAGGCAGTCGAGGGACACTCCAGGCTCCTCTGTCCTTGGGGGAGCCTCACATCCTAATCTGGGCCAAGCCTCCCTCCCCAGGGGGGGCTGATTTGATGGTCTATAAAATGATGATAATAATGCTGACCCTTCCCCATGGAAGGAAGAGGAGGTGCGTGGGAGGAGTTACGACTTAGACGGGAAAGATTAGAGATGAAAAAGCACAAGTTTCAGGCTGAATTTAGAGCATGACATCATTTCTTTTCAGAATCAAAAGTCGCCTATAAGTCATGTTTATGAAATTGCTTTTTGGAGTTCCCTGAATCCCTCATTTTGCCAATCTTCTACCTCCTGTAACAGGAGTCCAAAAAAGGGGACACGGAAGTCCAGAGGGTTTTGAGACTCAAGCTTTCACAGGACAGACTGTAGACTCACAGGCTCACAGAGCGCCCACCCCCGCCAAGGAGTGAAGGACAGAAAAACAGGAGGGGACAGTTGGAAGGTGGCTTTGGCTAGCTTAGGATTTTCAGGGGGAGACACACAGGTCATGGGGAGGGAGGCTCACTCGGAGCTGGGGAGGGGTCCCCGGGCCCTCGCCTGGACTGGCTAAAGCCAACAGTCGTCCGAGGGCTTGCGGGCTCGGAAAGATAACAGTGGTATTTAGCAGAAGAGAGAAAAATGTATTCGACTCCCGGCCCAGTTATGATTTAGACGCAGCCGTGGGCAGAATAGCAATGAGCTCCTCATTTTAAACAAGTGGTAGAGAGATGGAAATAGATCAAGGGTGTGGAATCAGTGGAGGTTTTTGCAATCAGTGAACGGATGGCAGACCACACCCTCGTCGGGCAGGGAAAAGAGAGGAATATGAAGACATTCCTTAAGAATAAAAAGCCTCTCTTTTCAGAAAGGAGTGTTCACGTTATTGCTGCAGAGCGGCCTGCACCCAAATCATCACTAGCGAAGGTTCAGACCTCCTCTTGGTGCTGGACTCGGGAAGGGAGGAGACTCCAGACCTTCCCCTGGGGACTCTGGATCCTAGTGAGACCCTCCTCCAAAACTAAGGGAACACTGGACTGGATGGACCCTCAGGTTCATGTAGCAAAAGCTAGGACAGTGGTTCCCATTCATGTATTTGGTGCTGGACATTTTATATATATTCTTTTGTTCCAACCCTACAGCATTCTCATGAAGTAGGTCCCTGGATCTGCATGCTGTAAGGGAAGAAACTAAAGCTGGATCTAGCAAAGGTCTAGCCCAAGGCCACACAGTTAAAAGTGGACACTCAGGATTTGAACTTGGGCCTGTCTGGCAGCAAAACCCACATTTTCTCCACGACACCACAGAGGCCTTTGGTCAGTTGTTACTTCTCAGCAAGGCCTTCCTTGACCCCCTGAAGCAAACATGCAGAGCCCCGTCCCTGGCACTCTCTATGCCCTGCCCCTATTTTCTTCCTCTGCTCAGCACCTAAAAGCATCTGGTCTACTATATTTTTACTTATTTGTTTACTATCTGTTTTCTTCCCCTAAAACCGAGGCTCCACGAAGGCAAAGATTTTTATCCATATCCGTTTCCAAAACCAAGTGCTTAGAACAATACCTGGAAAATTAATGAATATTCAGCAAATAAACAAATGTTGAAAAGCCTCTTGCCTGACTTTCTACTGGAAAACTAACATTGAAATGCATACCACTTTTGGGCGCCCGGATGGCTCAGTGGGTTAAGCCTCTGCCTTCAGCTCAGGTCATGATCTCAGGGTCCTGGGATCGAGCCCCGCATCGGGCTCTCTGCTCAGCGGGGAGCCTGCTTCCCCCTCTCACTCTGCGCCTCTCTACCCACTTGTGATCTCTCTCTGTCAAATAAATAAATAAAATCTTAAAAAAAAAAGAAATGCATACCACTTTTGATAAAAAGCAACCCAGTGCTCCTTTAGAAAACCCAAAGTTTCTAAACTCTGATGGACTAAAAGGGAGAGTAAACAGACAGCGGGCCTGCCTTTGGGAAGAAAGGAGCGCAAAAGATAGTATCTGAGCTGCCAAGGTGGGCGAGATGCAGACACCAGGCGCTAGTTCAGAAGCTAATTGGAGCGCACACAGGGGTCTGTGAATAAGAGAATAAAACAGGTAACTAGAGATGCTGAGACAGACAGTGAAGCTCAGTCTCTAGGAAGAATCAACAAAGCCATTCCACAGCCTCGTTTGGCATGGTTCGTGGGTGTGCTGCTGCCAATAACTCTTTCTTCATTTAGGAAGATAAAAAAGGTGGGGGTGGGGGGGATAGGACTTCCCTGTAGGACAGACATCGACTATACCGGAGAAAAGATTCACAGAGTCACTTGAAAGCAGTGGTTCTTTGGGGCGCCGCAGTGGCGCAGTCGGTCAATCATCTGACTCTTGGTTTTCAGCTCAGCCCTGATCTCAGGGTCTGGAGATCAAGCCCCTCATTGGGAGTGTGCTTAAGATTCTCTCTCTGCCCCTCTCCACTGTGTTCTCTGTCTCTCTCTCTCTCAAATATATAAATAAATCTGTATAAGGAAGGAAGGAAGGAAGAAAGGAAGGAAGGAAGGAAGGAAGGAAGGTCACGACCTGAGCCAAAACCAAGAGTCAGATGCTCAACCGACTGAGCTACCCAGGCACCCCTTGAGTTAATTTTTAGATTAACATGCAGTTATAAGAAGTAATATTGAGAGATTCTCTGTACACTTCACCTAGGTTTTCCCAATGGTAAGAGTCTCAGTCTGTTCAGGCTGCTATAACAAAAACACCACAAAGTGGGTGGTTTAAAAAACAAACATCTATTTCTCATGGTTCTAGAGGCTGGGAAGTCCAAGCTGAAGGTGCCGGCAGATTACGTGTCTGGTGAGAGCCCCTTTCCTGGTTCAGAGGTAGGCATCTTGTTGCGTCCTCAACATGGCAGAATGGTGAAGAAAGTCTGGTATCTCTCTCATAATCCTGTTCACGAGAGCTCCACCCTCCTGACCTAGTCGCCCCCAAAGGCCCCAGCTCCTAACATCATCACTCTGGGGATTAAGTTTCAACGTAGGAATTTTGAGGGGACACATTTACTCGATGGCAATAATATCTCATGTAATCATCAATCCACACAACTTACTCAGATTTACCTGTTTTATGTGCACTCATGTGTGTGTGTGTTTAGTTCTATGAAATTTTATTACATATAGATTTGTGGGGCCACCACCACAGTCAAGAAACAGAAAGGTTCCATCACTGTTAAAAAGTAAAAATAATAGGGGTGCCTGGGTGGCTCAGTGGATTGAAGCCTCTGCCTTCGGCTCAGGTCATGATCTCAGGGTCCTGGGATCGAGCCCCGCATTGGGCTGTCTGCTCAGCAGGAAGCCTGCTTCTCCCTCTCCCTCTGCCTGCCTCTCTGCCTACTTGTGATCTCTCTCTCTCTCTCTGTCAAATAAATAAATAAAATCTTAAAAAAAAAAAAAGTAAAAATAATAACCTCAGCATACAACATTAGGAGACTGCTGACATAAATTATGGCACAATTATAGGATAAAAAATTATTCAGTCATTTAAAATGGTGAATATATAAATATTATAAAATGTTTATTGAGATTGTTTAATATCGGAAAATGCTTATGAGAATCAAAGTTGCATATATGATATTTTTTAAAGTGTTGAAAAAAAATTAAGTGTTGAGAAATACTTGAGGAAAATGTACCAGAAGTTTCTAAATACTGTCTGCCTTTAGTTGGTAGGCTAGGTTGTACTTTTCTTCCGTTTTACTCTTTTGTATTTGTCAAAAATTTCTACAATAAGCATTATTATGGACTGAATATTTGTGTCCCCCTAAAATGCATACGTTGAACCTCTAACTGGGAATATGATGGGATTGAGAAGCGGTGCCCTTGTGGGGGTAACAGGGTTTTGGTGGGATTATGAGTGTGGGGCCTCATGATGGAATCTGTGACTCCAGAGGAACAGAAGACAGAGAGAGAGAGAGACTGCTCTCTCTATGTCCTGTGAAGACATAGGGAGAAGGCAACTGTCTGCAGGCCACGCAGAGGGACCCAAGAACCAAATCAGCTGGCACTTCGCTTTGGGACTTCTTGGCCTCCAACACTGTACCTCAGTCTATGATATTTTGCTATGGCAGCCCAAGCTAACTAGGAGAGCATCTCTTACTCAAAGAATGGGGGTGGCGGGTGTGTGTGTCCGGGGGGGGTGAGAATACAAGAGGGGAAGAAGGGAAGAGAAACCAAATTAAAATCAAAATTTTCATGCAAGGCTGAGCCCCCACCGTGAGGAGGGACGGCTCCCTGGGAAACAATTGCTCTGTCTGCCCCAGGACCCAGGGCTGTGGGGACTGTGGCCTATGGCTTTCCCAGGCACCACGGCGGTGTGGAGGGAGTCTCCAAGCCCCACAGCTCTGGTTGTGAACAGCGGGGAGCAAGGAGGTGAGGGCATCCTCTGGGCCTCAGCCTTTACTGATGAAAGACAAGGAGGCTGGAGAGACTAGAAGGGCAGCGGCAGGAGGTGGAAGCAGCCAGTTAGCTCACCCTTGCCTGCTCCGCACTCACCTTCCTGATCTGAACCCAGGAGGAAGGGGAAGGGGGTGTGGGGAGCGGGACCCAGGACGGGCGGAGCATCTGCTCAGGCAGAAAGCCACGGGAGACAATCGAGGGCAGAGCCGTGCTGGAATCTGCCTTGTCTGGGTCTGGGCCCTCTCTGCAAGGATGCCGTGCACCATCTGATAAGAGTACTGGCCTGGGAGTCAGCTATCTGAGTCTCACTCCAACTGGGCCTCAAAGCAGGGCTGTTCGGCGAAGCCAATTCGATATGGGGGACATTTTGACAGAACTGAGTCAAAATAGAAAATTACCATTAAAAAAATCACCAAGTAACTTCTGAAAGACCTATCCAGCCCTTACTTTCTCTCAAACCCTCCCCTCTCCCCTCTCATTCCACATAAGACCCTGACTCCATTCCTGATTTCTACCCTGTCTCTGACTC
>CM052900.1:149077671-149158541 GCA_028534135.1 Potos flavus | reverse complement strand
GTTGAATGGCCACTTTCAAATCTGCTAAAGGTATTGGAAGTGATTTCTAAACAAAGCAAGAGATCTCAGGGAGGGTTCTCAGGTGAAAAAGCCAGAGGTCCCAGAAGGGAAAAAGAGACAGCTCCATCCGGGAATGAAAAACCCTAGAATCCTTATGAGTATATAGGAATTCTGCCCTTTGCAGGGCCGCATGCCCTTCTGCCATCCCACATGGTTCTGGTAAACAGTCACAGTGTCATGCCTGCCCCAGGCAACAGAAGTGGGCCACGGCTCGAGCCTGGCCAATTCTAGTACCTATCTCCTGTCCACAGCAAGCGGTCTAAAAGGAAGGTACAGAACCCGAGCAGAGTCAGCCTCCTTCCATGAGGTCTAACAATATGGTGCCTAGCAGAGAACACTCTAGGATCTTCCTCTGGGATTGTGGACTATAAAGATGACGGGAGTCTGGGGCTGCTGGCAGCCATCTTGCTACCATGCGGATAGTCAGCAACCCTACTTCAAACTTCCTAAGCAAATAAATTGTTTTTGCTTAAGCAGGATCATGCCTGGTTTCCGTCCATGGCAACTAACAGACCAGTAACACATTGTTCCACTCTTTATTTTAGAACTTTGGAGATCCCGAGACTGCCTGAAGGGAGGCTTGCTTATTGACGGGCCCTTCTCAGAGCCTATAGTCAGACCTCCCACAGAGAAAAGAGATCTCCGTGAAAAAAAGCCTCCCAGGCTTCAGAGGAACCTACACCAGCTATCTATCTATACTAATCAGCCAAGTCTTTTATTCACAAATGTCTTTCAATCAAAAAGAGATACATACCTAGGCACATATTGGTGAAGTGCCTGACCTCTGAGGATAGAAGTTGGCCTCTAGGGTTCCCAGAGATACACGATCAAGACTTAGACTGGCATCAGGTCTCTTACCAACAGTACTGCGCGCTGCAAGACAAAGGAGTGAGGTCTTCAAAGGTCTGTGGGAAAAAAATGAATTTGTACCTAGAATTTTCTCCCAGCCAAATTAACATAGACATCTGAGGTCCTAAAGGACTCCACGTTTCCCTGTCACACAACCTTTCAAAGCAGTCTGCATACTCAAGCAAAAGGGGAAAGGAAGCTGAGAAAGAAACGGACCCAAATGGGATACAGGAAACAGAGGACTAACCCAAGAGACCCATGAAGGCGATGTTTTATAAACTACATGAGTAAGAGTCTCAAATTATTGAATCCAGGTGGTGGGTTTACAGGTGGTGTTCTTTGTACTATGATTTTGACTTTTCTCTATGTTTGAAATTTTTCATAATACAAAGTTGGAAAAAAAATAGAAGCACAAAGATCAGGAAGAAAAAAAATTAAACAGCACATATTTTTTGTGTCAATAAGAAAAAGGGGCAGTTAAATGCTAGGATAAATTAAAACATAGGTTATTTAATGCTTTGTTAACAACATAGGTGGTTCCTAATTCACTAGGTTCTAACATCTAGATATTTAAGCCTGTGCTCCTTCACACATGGGAAACATGGGATTTTTAGGTTATGCGATGTGAATGCATTTCATACACAGACCTGTACACTTAAGAGGGATTAAAAGGGTAAATTTCATGTTATGTATATTTTACCACAATAAACTTTCTTAAAGGAGATGTGATTTTTAAAAATTCAGTATTTTCGTTATTTTTTAAAAAACCCTAGTTGGAGCTTTTGGGGAAACAATAACTTTTGTGATGAAGAAACATTCGTGTGCTGCCAGAAACGATTCTGTATGTGTTTTTTTTTCCGTACGCGTGAGCCAGGGTTTTTTTGGGTTTGCCTAGGAGTAGACTTGCCGCTTGTCGGGTATGTGCATCTTCAACTCTGGAAGATATTTCCAAAGTGGTTGCACCAACTGACTGGTGTGCCACCAGAAGGGCGTGAATATTTCCAATGAGTATTTCCCCCAGTTCCACATTTTTGCTGGCATTCGTGTTTTCAGACTTCCGCATTTGGGGTGTGAAATTTGAGTTTCATTTTTACAGAGTAGGGGTGAGCAGACGGGGCTCTGTCAGCGTGGCTGAACCGTCAGGACAGTGCCCGACATCTGGTCCAGCAGTGACACAAGCAGGTATGATGTTGGTTGAATTGAATTGGCCCGGGACGTCTGTCCTTCACGGGGTCCTTTGTGTGACGAGGGAACCAGTGTGCGTGAGGACCTGGGTGGGAAAAGCTGACAGCCCTGAGGGGTAGACCCCAGGCACTGGCAGCAGGCAGGGCTGAGAAGATGCTGGAGCAGGCTGCGTGAGGTTTGCAGGCTGGGTTTCTTCCAGAGGAGGAGAGTCCATGGCAATGCGGGCACAGAGGGGAGGAACAGAATCTGATGAAGAGCAGAGGGGAGGGGGGATAGAAGAGACTACAGCCTGTTCCGAAGCTCAAAGGCAGGAGAAAATTCTTCATCATCCAAGGAAGAAGATGGGTTGTGCTTGGCAGAAAGAATTTAAAGTCGAGAACAATCAGAAATAAGGACAGTGAGGTAAAATTATTAAATTGATGCATGCCTCGGTGTCCCCAATTGTACAAGCAAGATATTGATGGCACCTATCTCATAAAAGTATAGCAAACATTACACGAAATAGTATCGCTAAGGTGCTTGGCATAATGCCTGGAACAAGCAAATTCACTAGGCATTAGCTCTTGTTAAATAACTCATCCAAGGTCACACCACTCAACTCGTGAGTGGGTGTCTAGGATTTGAATAGTTCTCTGATTTCAAAGCCCAGACTCTTAACCCCTGTGCTCTACCGGCTACCCACCATTTATGGAGCACAGTGCTCCACACTCAACATTAGTTACCTCATTCACTCCTTATCACATCCCTGAGCTGGGTATAACCATTTTATGGAAGAGGAAATTGGGCATCACTTAATTCTGTTGCCCAAGCTCACACATTGGGACTCACTCAATACCCAGGGCTGCCCGGCTCCAGGGCTCTCTCCCCACCACCGCACCAGAAGTCTCCTGGCCTGGGTCCCAGTCCCAGATCTGCTACTGATCAACCTGCATCATTGAGTCTGTTTCCTTTGTGTAAATAACAGGCGCTAGTTAGAGAACGATCTCTATGGTCCCTTTAAGTTCCACTGTTCTGGGAAGGTGGATTTGATGAAATCAGAACGTGTTTCAGGTAGGAGAGAAAGGTGTGAGTCAGACGGATCCCCATCCCCATCCGACGGCACGACATCAACCAACAGAGATCCAGAGGCGCCAAGAGAGGAGTCCAGGTCTCCAAAGCATTAGTCATCGTCTGCTCCCACGGCCCAGGGGACCAGCAGGGCTGCTGCAACAATTAGAGTGGATTGATGAGGGGCCTCTAGGATGATGAAAGGGTGGGAGAGGGCATGTCAGAGGGCACACTGGGAGATCTGAATCACTGAGCCTGGAGAAGAGAGGGCCAGTCTTCAAGTCTCCAGTGAGTATGGGGTCTGTGTTGCAGGGGAGAAAGAACATGAGGGTAAGCCTCAGGGTGTCTGGGACCTGGCCCTCGTCCTGGTTCTGACACTAACAAGCCGTAAGGCCTTTGTTTGACAAGTTACTGCATCTCTCCAGTTTTCAATTTCCACGTCTAAAATATTAGGGAAAGAACTTCAAAGAGGAATCCCACCAATTTATACAAAGAAATGTAAAATATGATAGCTAAAAACAACTAAAAATGGCTCAAAACCCTGGCAATGGGGCGAGTTGCTAAGTAGACCCAAACGGGAGGGTGGTGTTTGACCTGACAGAATATTAAAATGTCATTTGGAATGCCAAATGGTAACGACGTGGATGGCGTGCTGTGTGCCGGGCACTTAGGAGAGGTCTTGACCTGCACGACCTCGTCTGATGTCCTCAAGCATCTTGAGGCTGATAGGATTGCATTTTTCAAATGAATTAGCTGAAGCCCTGAGAGGTTCAGTCACCCAACACGTTAATAAGTGATGACATCAGGACTCCAATCCAGAGGTCCATTGGACTCAGAAGGCCCTGGCCCTCATTTACACTCTCCTGTTGGATGGGAGGACCGTGCAGAAATAGACAAATGGATATATGAAAGTGTGAAGCAGGGAAAAAAAAACTCTCAAGAGTGATTATGTTAATGTAAGAAAGTTGGCATCCCCACTAGGTTTGGAAATTTATAAATAGGCAATTTAGGATGAGAAGTTACTCGGGGCTGCTAAAGTTTAGATGCTTCTGCTCCATTTTTGGTAGTAAAGATGATGAACTACCTGAGTGAGAGGAGAGTGCAGAGGATGGGGCCTTTCTGATTCTACTAGTAGCTTTCGAGGTGAGCGGAGAGGGAAAGGACGGCTGCACTTCCTCACCCCTGAGAAGAGACTGGAAGTCTGGTCCCATAACTCTCCTGCTTCAAGCTTTTCAATTACTTCATGTGGCCTACCGCACTGGTTTTCAACCTTGGCTGCATAGTACAAACACCTAAGAAACTTTTTTTTTTTTAAGTAGTCTCCATGCCCAATGTGGGGCTTGAACCCAAGACCTCAAGATCAAGAGTTGCATGCTCCACTGACTGAGCCAGTCAGGCACCCCTCACCTGAGAAATTTTTAAAACTACTAATACCCGGGTCCACTCCCAGAGATTATTATTTACTTGATATCGGCGTAGCTTTGGCATTGGAAGTTTTAAAATCTTCTCCCATGATTCCAATGTGTGGAAACATCTGAAAACCACTGGCCAAATGATAAAGGCTTAACTCCTTCACTTGACATAGAAGGCCTTGATTTCTTCAGTAAGCTCCCCTATATCCCCATTTTTCACCTATTTTCTCCAAACCAGTTATGATGTTCTGAATATGCTATGCTCTGCTATTTATATTTCTGGATCTTTACATGTTATTTCTTGTGCTCGGAAGGCCTTCTCCCTTAGCCAACTGGAAAATTCCATTCGTCTTCAGTTCTGTGGCAGCGAGCCTCCATGACGACCCCCGGTAATCCCCACATCCTGGTGTTCACACCTGTAGAGTCCCCTCCCCCACTGAATAGGCCTGGCCTGAAGAATGATAGGATATTGTGGATACGATGGAATGAGTTCCAAGGATGGGTCATGAAAGACACTGCAGCTTCCATCTTACTCTCTCTTGGATCCCTTGTTTTGGGAGAAGCCAGCTGCCATGTCTTGAGCAACAGCCCCATGGAGAGCTCACGAGGTAAGGCCTCCTGCCAACAGCCACGGGAGTGAGCCAGCTTGGAAGTGGATCTTCCAGTCTTAGTCAAGCCTTCAGATGACAGTAATCCCAGCTGACATCCTGCCTGCAAGAGAGATGTGAAGCCCGAACCACCCAGCTAAGCCACTCCAGAATTCCTAAGCCATAAAGTGTGAGATAATGTTTGTTGTTCTAAGGTGTTAAATTTGGGGTTATTATGCCACGATAACTAATACAAATACCAAGCTCAAGTATATGAAACTCTCTGAGAGCTTTTCTCCTCTGCTGAAGTTGAACTAATCACCCTGTACCCCTTCAGAGCCTTAGATAGCCCCCATTACAGCGCTCGTGACGCGGGGCCTAACCATTGGCCTTTCTTGCCTTCTAGATTCAGTTTCATGCGGACGGGGCCAACCATTAAGAGGAAATGAACACATGTGAGAAAGGCCATCTGAACTGATTCTCACAGACCTTTTAGCCCAGGCTTCTTCTCTACACAAAAGTCCAAGATATGACTGCTGGAAACCATGGATGTCATGGTGAGTGGGTCCTGAGGATTTTCTTCATGAATTCAACAAAATCCTGGCATCTGTAGATGCATCTAAAGCACTAGACTAGAAGTCAGACCTGGATTTGATTTGATTTTTTGAGAAGGCTCCTCGCCCAGGGTGGAGCCCACACAGGGCTTGACCTCACGATCCTGAGATCAAGACCTGAGCAGAGGTCAGGAATCAGACACTTAACTGACTGAGACACCCAGGCAGCCTGAGATCTGGATATTAATTCTCTACTGACTTCTTGCTGAACTTCTCTGAGCTTTGGCTTCCTCGTGCACCAAAAGGCTCTTCCAACTCTAAAACTTAATGATTCTCTATTTTCAGCTAGTGCTCTTGTTCCATAAAGAAGAGAAAATTAGGCTAATAATGTTAAACTATAGCGGGGGTTCTCAAACTAGGCTGCGTTTATCAGGAATACCCCTGGAGCTTATAACACACAAACACACACACACACACACACACACACACACACACACACACACGGAGCCCACTCTATACCTTCTGAATCAGCCTCTCTGGGTCTCTGGAGACATGGCCAGGAATCTGTATTTTACTTTACAAAGTTCCAAAGTGATTCAGATGTGTGTCTAGAGCTGAGAATCATTGATCTACCATGTATGTCAGAGATTAAAAAAATTTTTTTCTGCCAGTTGGTCGGCCCCATGGGTTTGTTCTCTGAACTGTTCACTTCCTGTGAGGTGGACAGATGACAGATGGACTGTTGGAACCAGCCCATCTCTACTGCTAGAAAAGCATTCCAGGTACACTATCAGGACTCGGTTGGATCATCAACAAAAATGACTCTCCGTATGACCCAACCGTTGAAGGCATTTACCGGAGAGCAAATCATGGGTGATTTTTGCCTATGTAGGGTAAAGAGCTGGTTTCTTTTTGTGAGATAGGAATAATCAGAAATTAAGAGCACTGGCCTTGGAACCCAACAGTTTAGGTTCAAATCCTGGCCCCAGGACTTAGTCACACGCTGGTGACTGTGGCTGAGCGAGCCCATCTTCCTGAACCTCATTTTCCGGCTGCGGTATGGGGAGAACATGCACTACCTTGCAGGGATGTTGTTAGGTTTAAATGATACAATGTATGTGAAACACTTAGCACAGAATCTGGCACGAAACAAGTGCTCATTATGTAGCAGCACACTGGCAAAAACAAAATATGGCACTTCTGTTATTAATAGCAATATATATTTGTCTAGTGCCTTGCAAATTACAAAGCCGCTCTTACATCGGAAACTGAAACCCTCCCTCCGCCCCAGTCCTGAGGTGGGCATGGCAGACATCAGTGACCCCATTTTACAGAAAAAAAAAAAAAGGCTCAGAGGGTTCACTGGCTCCAGATCAAATGGCAAAAAAGTGCGTCTGGCTTCAGACCTGGGTGTGATACCATGCAAATGAATAATTATACATGCACACTTGGCAGGCTGAGCATGTAGGGACCATCTGGCTTCACAGGCTGAGGAGGACTGGATTTCGGAGTAGCTTCTTTTTTTAGACGAAAGCAAGATGGGGAGAATAAGCTGGCAAACTTTCCCTCATTTTCAGTATCAGTGTGATCTGTGCTCAGTTTTGCCTTCCTTCTGACTCTCAGGCGCTCCGCGTCCGTGTGTCTCTGTTCACTCCAGCTGCCCTGGGCCACATCGTCACTGGCTCTGCCCCTGGGCCCCACAGCTGGGGTCTGAGAAAACCAAAAGAAAGGGAAGCAGGGGCAGCTGGAGCCATCAGAGGGCTGGGCGAACACCAGCTGTTCCCAAGTCTGGCTGGGGAACAAGAAGCCTGCTGAGGGGGACAAGCGGGGAGGGGACAGTTGATCCCTGCTCCCCATGTCAGTCAACAGGGGGATGCTTTGCCCGTGCAACAGATGGGTCCTGCTCCTGGAATAATGTAATCCAGCCCAACACTAAATATGGCACGGATGTGTTTCTCCTGGGGAGCGGGAGGCCAGGAGATCAAATGTTGGTTGAGTCTAATCAAGAAGGCTTTTAGAGAAGAGGGGAACTCGAAAGGGGCCTAAAGGATTAGCAGTACTTGGAAGTACAGGAAGGAGGTGGGGAGGCTCCCCAAGCAAGAAAACATCATGAGAAAGAGCATGCGTGTTGGTTTGGGGAATGAGTGGGCATAGTAGGGGGACTGGGGAAAAAGAGTGCGGGGTAAGAAGCAGAGGACAGGAGGGACAGAGCAAGACCAGACGGAGTGGTGGTGGGGGGGGACGAGATGCCATCCTACAGGGAAAAGGGGGTCCTGCAAGTTCCTGACAACTCCAGGCCAGAGCCCTGGAATGGCAGAACCAAAGGGGCCTCAGGGATCAGCCAGGTCAACAACCACCGCCCCAAAGCCCAATATACAGATAGAGAGACCGAAGTCACCAGAGGAAAAGCACCTACACGAGGTCACCGAGCAACAGAGACCGTGTCTGAGAGACGAGACAAGTACCCCGGGCTCCAGACCAGCAGCTTGGGCCTCTTTCCATCAGACCACCTTGCCAGACTGGCATTTTGATACAAAAGTCGTGTTTTAGGCAGATTTGGCAGCAGGACGCAGGGGGAGAGGGATTAGTCCAGGGGTGAGCTGCTGGTCGGACTGGCCTCAAAGGACCCGGAAACCGACAGCAGGGGGGACACAGCAGAGCTGGTGGGAAATCAGAGCTGGCGGTGAGGGGGAGAGGTGAGATCATTCGCAGGCTCTCGTCAGGCCTGGGGGGGTGTCTCCTGAGGACGGGGCACTTGAACCCCATTACTCCCCCCTCGAAGGCAGCACACAACAATCACTACAACTACTACACGCTCCCCACCTCCGGGCCCTCCTCCCTCTGACCAACATCTACACCTCTGAGTTTCCCACTCAACATTTTAGGACCTCCAGGTTCTATCTGGTGCATAGACACGTGTGCTTGGATGATCAGGAGTGAAACTAAAACCCAGACCAGAACCTAAGAGTGCCGACCCTTCCCGGTGGTGAAGAGAGCCGGCCAGGCTAGAACTGCGGGGTGGCTTTTGAGTTTTGATGTGAGGAGCAGGAAATCAGAGCCAAGAGAACGGAAAAACTGTCTTCAGCTAGCTCCTCCCTCGCACAGTGAGAGCAGCCGGGTGGCAGGGGCAGGCTTCTTGGGAGGGAAATACCCGGGAAACCAGACAAGCTGCAGCAAGAGTGGAGGCCAGGCCCACCGGGGTCCATTCAGGGAAGGGCAAGCGACACCTGACCGTACAGGCGTGTCAGAAGGACAAAGGACACAGCGCTGGTCACAGCTGGTGTTGATGCAGCCCTTAGTACACTGTACTAAGACTTTACACGCAGTACTTCGTCTGATCTTTACAACAGCTCCAAGAGGGAAATACTACTAGAATTCTCTCTTTGCAAATGAGGAAACCGAAGTTCAGGAACAGCATGAAGTCACAGGGCTAATACTAACCAAACACCGGACCCACAGTCCTTCAGGGAGGCGCATTTCCCTCCCCAATCCATCTCTCAATAATGCGGGGGGTGTCACTGAGTCTAAATACAAGTCATACAGAAAATTGCTGGAGTTTGACTTTTTTTTTAAGGATTTTATTCTTAAGTGAGCTCCACGCCCAATGTGGGGCTTGAACTTACAACCCCAAGATCAAGAGTCGCCTGCTCCAGGGACTAAGCCAGCCAGGCACCCCATAGAATTTGCTATTTTTGATTCCATTTCTCATGAAATTACATTCTTCGTATCCTGACAGTTTAAAGAGACAGAGGAAGGTGGAAACCTGAGTCTGTGTATCCGACAGTACGGCTCAGTGATCAGGAGCTTGGATTTTGATGCTGAAATGCCAGTTTTGCCAAATTCTTGCTGTGACCTCTTGACCAAGTCACTTCCCTAGGGCTCTGCTTCCTCATACGTAAAATGAGGCCAATAGCACCTGAGCTCAGGGGGTTCCTGTGAGAAGCAAGCGAGATGATGCGTGTGAGACCTTGAGTGTAACCCCGGACTCCCAGGAAGGGCCCGGTAAACACCGGCTGTGACAATCATCATCTCGGTTCCTTCACCACGCGGCACCGGCCGGGGACACTGGGCATCTGCGTGTGGTTGTGACAGGACAGGAAGTAATCTTCCTAATGAGCATGGGTCCTCTCCTGTCCCTCTGTCCTCGGCAGGCCCAGGGGCCCCAGAAGAAAAGGGAAGCAGATACAGGACACCCACAAGGCCCAGACACGCAGCTGAAGTCCACTGACTGAGGATGGGCAAGGAGGCAGCCATGTTGGGACACATACGACACATACGAGAAAGGGCCCTGGGGACTGTGCTGGGGGCACAGCAAGAACCTGATCGGCCTCAGCCTGACAAGTCCGTGAATGGGGAGGGATGAGGAGTCTCATTCCAGTCTACGTTGACTAGCTTTCCCTCCTCACGTACCATCCCACGCACAGAAGCTTCACCATGTACCACGAGCAGGCTTCCCGAGGTACAGTCCTAGAAAGGGATGGGGAACAAGATGCAAAAGAAACCCAAGACCTCCTCTTGGCTTTTGGAAAGGTAATTTACCAGAAGGTAATTTACCAGTAAATGCCAAATAATATGCACGATTACCTTACTTATCTAAAGGCCCATTTAGCTGGTGTCTTTCAATCCCTTGGAAGTGAACAAAAAAACAGGACAAAGGACCAAAGGCCTTGTGATATCCCTTCGAGCAGTCAAAGGGAGGATTTTAAAGTCCGAGCGCTAAAGGCAGTGCATTTTAACTGCAGGAGAGTCTTTAATGCCCTCTCTGACTACCTGCTTTTACTTTAAACAATTGTAAATAAGGTGGCTGATCAGAGGTCACAAACTTAAAGGGAACAGGGAGGGCTGCCAGGGGCGGGCACATTTAAGGCAACGAGGAGTGAGAGCTGGCAGCCTGACCACAAGGGAGACAGCACGAACTCTGAAAAGCAATCAAGAGAGCTCCAAGGACAGCCACTGGGGCCACAGAGGCTCGATGCAACCAGCTCTCCATGTCTTTCCAGACCAGGGAGCCCCGCTGCTCAGGCCTGAGACCTGCCCACAGATAGGTCGGCTCTCTTGGGGGTGGCGTGGGGTACTAGGTATGGTCAGATGACTTGCTCTGGCTAATGAAATGTGACTGGAAACAGTGAGTGGGTGGCACTTCTGGGCAGAAGGTTCAAGAGCTAGTGGGGGCTCCACCATGGCAACTGGCAATGGACGCTTTCAGCCGGCCTGGGTCCCCAAGCGAGGATGAAGACGTCGCCAGGCAGAGCTTCCCCAACCAACAGAGAACAAAGACATGGGCAAAAATACACCTGTTACCTTTGGAGACTGCTTGTTAATGACTACATAATCTAGTTTATCTTAATAGAAACATCCTAAAACGTCAGAGGTCAGCTCACATTAAGAAAATGTGTGCATTATCTTTCTGGTAGACTGCCACTCAAAATAGTCAATATTGTATTTTGCGGCTTAAAGGATAATTTTCAATTATATAAAGATTCACCTATTCCAGTGTCACCGGATAAATGAGTCCTTACCAGATCATGAACTGAATGGGGGAGATGGATCCAGTTTCTGAGTACCTTCTTTACAAAACCTACCTGCATAGACATGGGATGTATTTGCTGGGGCTCCCGGGCTAATGCTGCCAACACTGGCCCCCAGCACCTGCAGGACCAGCCCCAGGCACAAGAAATGGCATCTACTGGTTCTGTGAGTGTGGAGGGGCTCTGGTCCCCATACGGAGGTTTGCAGGCTCTCTTAGATACCTGCATGCACTCTCCTAGAAGAAGTCCATAATGGGTTGCTGAGTAAAACGGCAAGCCCCAAACTTCAAAATATACAGTCTTTTAAATCGTATATGGAATATTTATAAAACCGACCTTACACTGGGCCAACAAGCAAGTTTCAACAAATCGTAAAGGATGAAGACCATAGCGGTTATTTTCTTTGACCACAAGGCAATCAAGCCAGAAAACAAAAGCTGTAAGGTAACTACAAAAATCTCACATATTCGGAAAGTAGGAAACATACTTTTAAATAACCCATGGGTCACACATCCTTACGCTTAATCCTCTTAACAATTCATGATGCAGATCCCCGTTTTAGAAAGTCAGGAACTGAGAATGGAAAGAGAACACAATTTGCTCAAATTTACACAGGGGTGGTAGAGCCAGGACTCAAAACCAAGATACAGAATTCTAGAGCCCAGTGCTTTAATAAAGGATATTCTCCTTATACTCCATCTCGCCGGAATTCCTAAGATCCTCCTAAGGTCCACAGTCTCGGTGGATCTGATATTTCTCTTGGGGGTGGTGTGGGCTACTAGGTATGATTGAGTTTAAGACCAACAAGTCTGAGATCGAGAACAGCTGTTGAGATGAGAGACATGATCCCCGCTTGCTTTGGTGGCACTGACCTTGGATCTACTGTGTAGAGATGCATTTCCCTTCTGCTCCTGCCTCGTCTGGGGTCCCCTACTTTGGGCTGAGGTATGAAGCCTAGAGGAGTGGAGAGGAGAGTTTCGGGTTGATGTTCCCAGACAGCTTTGAGTTAGATCTCCAGGAAGATTTCCTTTCCTTTTAAAGTTCTTTTTTCCACATGGGCATAAGTGGTAAGCGAACAAAGAAAGACAGAAGGAAAAGTTACTTCCAGATGGCTCGCCATCTTGCTCTAATGCAGATTAAATAAAGAAAATATTCCAACATATCATTAGGCAAACATAAGTATCAATATCATTCATATTATAAATGGAACAGAATGGAAATTCAGTCTCTATCTTGACATACATTTGGGGCTAGGGCCTCAGAGTCGGAAAACACAATTACAGCACCCTGATTCTGAGCACATTGGGAGGCTCATGACATCTGAGGTAAGAGGCAAGACCAAAGTGTTCCTAGACATCTCCAGGGGTGGCCCCCTGAATTATAACCAACCAAACTGCCTCCCTCCTGTGGCAAGGGCCTGTTCGAATGGCCACTTAATGGTGTTAACCTACCTTCTCCATCTCCACCAACTTGTGCTGGTTCCTGTCAGGACACATTTTTGGCAAACCTCCATGATACCCGGAGCTTCTGCGATACCACTCTGGACCTCAGTTTCTCTCCCTATGCTGTGAGGACGCTACTTCTGCCCTCCTCTGTGGGCTCACAGGTCTGAGTCCTGACTATGTTTCATGTAACAAGAAAATAAATGGAAATCTGATAATGGTCCACGTCCTAGAAAGTTACCTAAAGTGCTTACCTAAAGAACTTACCAAGCGGCCCTGGGGAGGGAGAAGGCTGAGAAGTAGGAAGAAGTAGTGCTAAGCTGGGCTAGAGGTCCTGGAGGTGGGAATTTTACTCCCTTTGGCTTCATTTCTTCCACGGCAGAAGCCACAATGGCCCAAGGGGAGGGAGTAGGCCGCTGGGTTAATACTGTTCAGCTTAAAGCTTGAAGCAACCCCCCTGCCCCCAGCTCTACCCCATTGCTTGTTTCCCACACCATCAGGGTTCAGTTCCCAGAAAGTCAGTTTGCCAATCAGAAGGTAATCCAAGTCCCAGCGTGAGTTTAAGATCAACAAGTCCAAGATCAAAGTACCCAGTTACCCAAGCAGCGTAATTACATCCTCTCAATCTGTGAAGGGTCACATCAACCACTTCTTGATAAGAGGCCACGGGTGTCCCTGGGCAGGCCCCAAATGGGAACTCAGCTCCGTGACCTTTCACAAATGGCCGGTTGTGCCTACAGGCTGGACAGATGGGGTGGGGCCCCTGGGGTGAGTGATGGTCCAATGCCTTCAATGAGGCTGTTCCACTGGTCATAGTCCTCTTGCAGGTCTGTGTGGGGAAAAAAAACAGGAAGGTTAGGGAAATCTTTGTAAGGCTAGCTCAAAGAGTGGATTTCGGGGGTGATCCTGGAGAGGAGCCCCAGGGATCAGGAAAGGACTGGTTATGGTGGGTGTGATGGTGAGAGCAGTATGGTAACTAGTATTCACTGAGTGCTTTTATCAATGAGCTTCTTAAATGACTTGCTTAACCCGGGACAACTCAATAAGGGTAATAATAATAACAGAAGGCAGCCTGTACTGAAGGGTAATACATCCTAGAAACTATGCCAGACATGTACTGTTTCAGGTAATTTTCACAATCTCCCTATGCATTAAGTCCTGTATTAGCTATTTTATAGAGGAGGAAACTGAGGCTCAGAGAAGCTTCCCGCCTCACCCAAGGTCATTCCAGTGGAGAAGTGGTAGAGCCAGAATTCAAAGGTGTCAGAAGGCTTGAGAAAATGGAAAGCCCGAGTCCAAGCTCAGGGAAGCCGCTGAGCAGGAAGGAAGAGATCTTTGCACGTGAGCCGGGGGAACTCCGTGACGGGTGGGAGAGAACCAGATGGCAACATCACGAGGCAGCCCAACACTGGATACGATTCAAGAGAGGGCCCTGGGATCATAGACAGATGGGTCTACCATAGCGAGAACAGTCAAAGGGGTCTAAGGCCTCAGGCAGAGGGAGCAGGGCATAGCTGAACAGGCAAATGGTGCTTTTGTTCCAAACAAACAAAAGCTGGGACAGAAGGCAGGGACCACTCTCCTCCAGCTCTGGATCCCCAGTGCCCTGCCAAGAACCTGGCATGGAAGAGGTCCTCGACAAGTAAGTGTTGTTACATATTCATTATATCAGAAACTAGCGAGCACACCCATGATGGGCCAATCTGTTCTTGGTCCTAAAAATACATTCACACACAAATAGAAATTCTTATCCTCATAAAGCTCATAATCTAACAGGCAGAGATAACAATAAACACAATAAATTATATAGGATGGGAAAAGGTGACAAGTACTATGGGGAAAAAAACCGAGCAGACAAGAGAAGCAGTGGCGGTGCCTGGGGGGATGAGGGGAGGAAGGGGAGGTACAGGGGCTTAAAAAGGGGGGTCAGCGGCGCCTGGGTAGCTCAGTTACAAGAGTGTATGACTCTCGATCTCAGGGTCATGACTTCTAGCCCCACACTGGGTGTAGAGATTACTTAAATAAAAGAACTTTAAAAATAATAATAATAAAAATACAAAATAAAAAGGATGGTCAGGGTGGGCCTCACTGGGGAGATCTGCACAAAGACTTAAAGGAGATGGGAAGAAGCCATGGGACCAAACGGAACAGTGTCCCAGGTAGAGGGAACAGCAGTGCAAAGACCCTGAAGTGGGTGTGTGCCCGGAGCACCCGAGGCTCGTGTGGCAACACTGAAAGCGGCTTGGGGAGGAGCAGCAGGGACGGGGGTCAGGAAGGACTGAGGGCCGCATTATACGGGGCCAGCAGGACACTGGACATTGGCTTTGACTCTCAGAGAAACGGGGAGCCACTGGAGGATTCGGAACAGGGGCAGGAGAGATCAGACTTAGTTTCTAGCAGGTCCACTCCCGGCCACTCAATTTAGAAAAGACCGTGTGGGGAGGCAAGGGCAGGGAGAGACAACTTGGATAGGGTGGCAGTCGTGGGGGTGAGGACACGTGACGAGGTTCCACATGTAGTCGAAAGGTAGAACCAAGAGGATTTCCGAGGGATTAGGAAGGGGAGCAGAGACAAGAATGAAGACGTCGGCTTGAGTAACTGGAATCGGGTTTTGCTGGGGATGTCTATCGGACGGAGGAACACTGAGTGGCGGGTTATACAAATCTGACGTTCACGGGAGAGATCGAACTGGAGACATAAAGTGGGGCGCTGTCAGCCTGAGACTTCAAGCCACGAGAGCGGACGGATGACATCGGGGCATACAGAGACGAGGGCCAAGCCCTGAGCCCCGGAAGCCGTAAAGCAGCCCGAGGAGGAGCTGCCGTCTAGACAGGAGAAAACCCACAGTGGGGTGTCCTGGAAGCGAGCACAAGGTCTCACGGAGGAGGGCGACCCCAGCTCTCTCAGAAGCTGCTGAGCACTCCGGCAGATGAGGAGGGAGAACTCACCCCCGGATTGAGGGCTGCGGGGGTCACTGGCCACGCTGACAAAAGCAGTTCTCACAGGGACCTGGGACGCAAATGCCTGACTGGAGTGGGTTGAAGAGAGAATGTGATAAGAAGAACCAGAGAGAATAAAGAAGGACATTCTTCTGAGGAGTTTTGTTAGGAGGAGCAGGGAAACGGGGTGCTAACTGGAGGGGAAAGTGGGGTCAAGTGGGTATCTTTCAAGAGAAATTTCAGGGTGAGGGGTGCCTGGCGGCTCAGTTGGTTAAGCATCTGCCTTTGGCTCAGGTCATGAGCCCAAGGTCCTGGGATCGAGCCCCACATCGGGCTCCATGCTCAGTGGGGAGTCTGCTTCTCTCTCTTCTTCTGCCTCTCCCCCTACTTGTGCTGCCTCTCTCTCTCTCACTCACTCTCTCTCCCAAATAAATAAATAAGATCTTTAGAAAAAAGAGAGAGAGAGGGAAATTTCAGGGTGAAATGAACCGGGTCAAGAGGGCCAAACGGATGACCGAAGGTAAGAGGAAAAACCTGCTGTCACAATCACCTTGAGCCCACGGGAGAGGAGGGAACCCGGTGTGCGGGTGCAGGACCTGGCCTCAGACAACAGCCTGGGAGCCAGTAACCAGGGCGGAGCTGAGCGTCGCACAAAGGTGGGTGGACGAGGTGCTGGGATTTCGAGCAAGTACTGACTACTTCCACTCTCTCAGGGAGGTGGGAGGCGAAGTTAATCAGCTCATAGACAGGGGAGGGGAGGGTGTCAGAGGTCTGTAGAGAAAGGAGAAGGGAGAGCGGGAGAGGGGAGACAGAAGCTGCCTACAGCTCATAGGACAGAAGCACCAATCTTCTTAAGAGAAGAGAAAGAACATCCCTGGGTCAGGGGCAGACGCGCTCCCAGAGGTATTTTTAGGAGCGGGGAGAGGTACAGCTCGCTGCAACCCATTTTGGTTTCCCGTGTGACATGTACCATGTGGCCACCAAAATGTTTTTCTCCCTTTGCAAAGCTAATTGCCCCAAGCGGAGAGTCTTTGCCTTTTCAGACTCTGTCTCATCTCTTCTTGCTGGTGACACCGGACCCTCCGAGTGGGGCCCTCAGCCTCTCAGACAGGCCCATCGCCTGTCCTCCATGATGCAGCCGGACGGCCCACACACGTCTTATCATGACATTCCCTCGCCAGTGGACCAAAATCCCCACTCACTTCAGCAAATACGTGGCTTCTACATCTGGCTTCTGCCCACTTCTCTGCCCTTATGTTCCACCAATTCACTCTCCTAAGCGCCAGACACACTAAACACACTTCCTCCAAACCGACCACGCAAGCCTCCGTGCCTTCTGTTTAGAAGACCCTCGCCCCTTCCCTGGTGAACCAGACTCATCTGTTCAGGTTAAAGACAAGCATCCCTTTGTCTAGGAAGCCTCCTCTCCCGGCTGTCCTTTCCCTCCCGTCAGCTACTTGCCTGCTCTCTGTGCCTCCTCAAGACTGAGGCCACACCTTGGTCATCAGAGTCGCTGGCAGGACACGGCATCAGCTAAGTATGTGGGCTTTGGAATCAGACAATTCAGGTGCATTCTGGCTTTGCCACTTAATAACCAGATAACCTTGGACAAATTACTTAAATTTCCTAAGCTTCATGTCTTCATCTATAAAATGGAGTTAATAATACAAGTACCTACTGGAGAGGGTCGTCTTCGGGATTACATGTGATGGCGAATCTAAAGTACTTAGTGGAAGGCCTGGCATAAAGCAAGTTCTCGATAATCTCCCTCTAGTCTAAGATTCTCCTTGCCATCTCTTCTGCTGGTCTCCAGTAATGAGCACCTTAGCTCAATAGACATTGCTCCAAGGCAGCCCAATCGTGCCATAGTGGGCTCCCCTGTCATCTTTCGCTCTTTACCTAATGACATGACACTAACAATTACCAGGGAAAGTGGGCCAAGGACCATGTCGTCAGTCCCCACTGCAGTCTAGGGTCATGGATCCATTCCCTCTCCTATGAGGTGAGAGGGCGCTGCTCTAAAGTCTCTATTAACCCTAAAGTCTCTAAACCCAGAGGGCGTAATGGCTCACAAGGAGCAAGATGAAATGAACAGGTATGTGGATATGTAAATTCAGGTTAAGAGAGTCAATACATTCATAACGGAACAAATATGTTTTAAAAGCAAACTGAATCCATCCATAGGCGCCTGGGTGGCTCAGTCGGTTAAGCATCTGCCTTCGGCTCAGGTCATGATCCCAGGGTCCCGGGATCAAGTCCCGTGTCAGGCTCCCTGCTTAGCAGGAAGTCTGCTTCTCTCTCTACCCCCCACCCTGCTTGTGCTCTCTCTTGCTCACTCTCTCCCTCAAATAAATAAATAAAATATTAAAAAAAAAAAAGCAAACTGAATCCACACCAAATTTGTTAGGCAACTGTTGGGACTGTTAATGCACTCAGGCCATGCAACTAGACATCTGGTGTCCAGAGCATAGAGGTGACCGTCCTGCTGAATGTACCACATCCAGCATGTCAGGTTCAAGTCAGGTTCAAGTCAGGTTCAAGTCAAATACCACACACCAAAAGGCACCCTGACAGACAGTCCATCCAAAGGGGGTAATAAATGACGACGTGGGGAACCGCACGGGGACCAGGTGGAGGTAAATGGACATCGAGCTTACCGAACAGAAAACACAGAGAAGACACCACTGGAAACTTCGAGTATTTAAAGAGCTGCCACGTGCAAGGGGCCTGGGGCTTCTCTGGGTAGCCCTTGAGGGGATGACCAGGCCAAGTAAAGAGGAGTCAGAAAGGATCAGATCTTGGTCTTAGGCTAGAGTGTGGTGACCCTGGAAACTCGGGTTGGCCTGGCTCCCTTCGGAAGGAAACTGCACTGTGCACAACACCGGTGAGGGGTCAGTTTGGGGCACACAGTAGTATCCGTCTCCACTCTTTTTTCCTTTTTTTTTAAGATTTTATTTATTTATTTGAGGGAGAGTGAAAGTGAGAGAGATCACAGAGGGAGAGGGAGAAGCAGACTCACTGCTAAGCGGAGAGCTTGATGCGGGGTTCGATCCCAAGAAGCTGAGATCATGACCTGAGCCAAAGGCAGACGCTTAACCGACTGAGCCACCCAGGTGGCCCTAGCCTCCTCCATGCTGGCTGGATTAGAAAGGGACATCTGGTCAAGAGAGCTCCAGGCCTCAGTGGGGGCAGTGGCCTACAAGGTGCTGCTAAGTAAAGGTGAGCTGGGAGAATCAAGCGGCCTCTCTTGAGAATCTGATCGAAGAAACCCAAGAAAATATGGCAGTGAGCAGTGGGAGCCACAGAGGAAAGGATGCCACAAGGTAGGGAGACCAAGTCATGAGTGGTTCGAGCCAACCGAAGCTACGAGGAACCAGTTAACTATGAATAAGTAGATGCTATCAGCAAGAGAAAAACCAGAGTAGAAAAGGAGAAGAATACAGACCAGAGGCAAGAGAAACAGATGGCATGAGAGGAATAGACAGAGAGACTGAGCCCACGAGAGAGACCAGAGAGAGAGCGCGGTCAGTCCTGCAAAGCTACCTCGGTTCCCGTAACTTTTCACTTCCCACGTGGCCGGGTGTACTTTCGTAAACAAACTCTCCTTTTTTTCTTGAAGTAAATGATTGAATCTCCAGTCCTTGTAACCAAAAGGAGCCTAACTAGAATATCAGTTTTCAAACGGAGAGGCAGAGGGGGCTGACCCTCGTAGCGGCGCACTCTCCGTGCTGCCTATGTGGCAGGACGAGGGAGAGGAGACCTCCTCTGGGTGGGAGGCTGCACCCAAGACCTCTACAGGCCTTACCATGTACCTGGTCTGTGATGTATGACACTGGTCATAAGCCTTCCATGCTTTGTTTTGTTTAAAGGGCTTCTACGAATTTAGCCCATTTATCATAACCTCCTCTGCAGTACAGATGAGGAGAGTGAGAATGAATTAGGACACAGGTAATGGAGGAGAGAGAGAGGTGAAAGTGCCATTTACAGTGAGGAAACCAAGGCTCAGAAGTTAAATGACTGGGCCAAGGTCATTCAGAGAGTAAGAGACAGAGTCAGGTCCGCAAACTTACAACTAAGTGTTCTTCCTACAACTCCATGCAACTCTCTCCTTCACTCAGGTTTTCCTTTTGCCATACATCTTCCTGACCTGGGACATGTCAGGATAGGCCACTGGGTAGGGAAATCTAAGGGACCCCCACGGTTGCCCACAAACCCCCAGTTCTCTGCTTACCTAGGTGCTTCTGCAGGAAGGCCAACATGGCCCTCACCATAACCTTCTGACCTTCATACGGGTCCAAGCTCCCACGGGTTTGCGGGGAGAAGAATTTACCCATCCAGTTACCAGCCACAAAAGCAAAGTCAGTTTGACTCCGATGAACAGAACCACTAGAGGAAAAGAGAAACGAGTAACTGGTACGGGTCTGGAGGCGAGAGCACACAAATATTTGCTAAGCACCTACCACGGGCAAGGGGCTTTATGTGCATCACCTCTGAGTTTTCTCATCACAATCTCGGAAGGGAAGCATTTTCCTTTTGATGGAATCAGAGGAAATGATCTGCCCAAGGTCACACAGTCAGGAAGGGACAGAGTTAGGACTTGAATGCAGGTGTGTCTGGCTTCAAAGCTGCCTCAACCCCCAGACCACGTCTGACAGCCCCGGGAAAGGGTGAGTTAGGTGGAGTGGGTGGGCGCAGGGCGAGGCGGCAAGGCGGCGAGGCGGCAAGGCCTGCCGTACCTGCCATTCCGCTGTGACTATAAACCACTGCGCTGTGGCTTTTCCCTGGTGACTTCTGAATAGTCACAAAACATATCGGCTCCTTCTTTATCAGAACTGTGCCACAAAGTAAACTGGAAAAGGAATCACCTGCTTTTATTGAAGTAATCAGAAAAGTAAGGACAAATGCCTATAAAATAGGGCTTTTGGATTAGAATTTAAGTTCCTAGCTATCAAATACATTGAATTCAAAAGTGAAATTCTCACTACGTTCATTTTGGGCTATGAGTCACAGCTTAATATTTATTAGTCAATTCAAGGAGGGAAGAAAATCTAAATGCTAAACTTTGGTTGACATCATGTAGAAAACCGGGCTTATTTTTTAAAAATATGTTGTTTAAGGCAGACGAAAAAGTGTAAAGAATAATAAAATGGATACTTGAGTATCCAGCATTCAGTTTAAGAATATAGTGCCGAGGCACCTGGGTGGCTCAGTGGGTTAAAGCCTCTGCCTTCAGCTTAGGTCATGATCTCAGGGTCCTAGGATCGAGCCCCGCATCGGACTCTCTGCTCAGCAGGGAGCCTGCTTCCCCCCTCTCTCTGCCTGCCTCTCTGCCTACTTGTGATCTCTCTCTCTGTCTAATAAATAAAATAAAATCTTAAAAAAAAAAAAAATAGGGACGCCTGGGTGGCTCAGTTGGATAAGCAGCTGCCTTCGGCTCAGGTCATGATCCCACGGTCCTGGGATCGAGTCCCACATCGGGCTCCATGCTCAGCGAGGAGTCTACTTCTCCCTCTGTCTGCCTCTCCCCCTGCTTGTGCTCTCTCTCTGTCTCTCTCTGTCTCTCTGACAAATAAATAAATTAAAATCTTAAAAAAAAAAAAATACAGTGCTGATAGTTCAATTGCCCTTGGGTTCCTCTTCCCAAGTGCTCTTGCCTTCCTTCCCTCCAGAGGGCACCATTATCCTCCATCTGACACAGTCAAGCAGCCGTGAGATCAAAAGGGAAGGGGAGGGCTGGCCCTAAGGAAGACAGCCTAGCCAAGAGGAGGAAGGGAAGTACTGACTACGGGGCTCCCAGCATTCCAGCGCCTTGGATTCGGCATTTCAACTACCCAAGTGATTCCAGAAGCCCGTGACATGTAGTTACTTGTTGTTTTGCTCAACTAGGACCTGGGATACTTGAGGCATGTGTGGTCAGGCTCTGCTAGGCTCAAGTGTAGGGCAGAAGCAAGTTGGAGACTTGTCCATGGGCCCTCAGCCCTGCACCCGAACTCTGTGCCACTTCTGATCTACGGTACGGATCTGGAGGTCACTCAAAATTTTCTTTCCGTGAAAGTGGCTCCTGTGAGAAAATCACCTAACAGTGCTAGCATTGGAAGTGAAGAGAATCTGGTTTCTCTTGGGCAGAATATAGATGGTTTATGGATGATATCTGAATTGAGGTATTCAAGGTCTCCAAAAGTCTATCTTGTGAATGTCAAGGGTCTGCTGTATTTACACTCTTCAAAAGACTCGATAAAATTCCCAAATGAGGTTAGAGATATCTGGAGTCCATTGGACCCATACTTTCCCTTTCTAACTCACAATCCCACAATACCCTTCTTCCGGAAAGCGACAGGTAAATCCTGTCATCGAGTCATATAAAGTAGTAAAGGAATTGCTGTAGGTGAAGCTAAGCGGAAGAGGACAGATAGGAAATCCTAAAGGAATTAAGACTTGGCACTTCACGAGGTATTTAAGTATTGTATTAATGGGTAGAACTTATGGATAATTTAGAAGAAATTAAGAGAGCCATCGCTGAGTAGCAAACGCAGAGGACACTGGGGATCCTGCTCATGACCCTGGAACTTACTCACAGGACAGTTATGATCCTGGACTGTTCGTGCTGGGCACATATCTTCTTCATCAAGTTGACGCTCTCCATTGTCTGGAATTTCTCAGCATTGATAAAGAACACAGGGCCTCGGGCTTTGGGGTAAAAGTCACGTTCCAGGGGAAACATCCAAGCATCCAGAGCCACAGCACACCTGTGACAGAACCAGACATTTGGAACTGTTGTGCAGAAACCCAGGCAGAAATAGTCAAGCCGGTGGGGGAGGGACAGGGTTCTTCCCTTCAGTGGGACAAAGGCTCAGAAAGCCAGGAAGGGCGTACCAGGGCCCAGACCCTTCAGTTAGAATCTTGGTAGAGATCACTTTACCTGTCAGGATAGATCCTTCTAGATTTTATTTGTTTGTTTATATTTGTTTTAAATATAAAATATTTATATTTTATATATCTACTCTTCATACAGTAGCCAGAGGGATCTTTTATTTTTTTTTAATTTTAATTTTTTTTTTTAAGTAGGCTCCATGCCTAGCGTGGAGCCCAACACAGGGCTTGAACTCATGACCCTGAAATCAAGACGTGGGCTGAGATCAAGTCAGACACTTAATCCACTGAGTCACCCAAGTGCTCCCTTGAGGGATCTTTTAACGTGTAAATAAGATTTTTCTCGGGGTGCCTGGCTGGCTCAGTCAGAAGAATAGGCAACTCCTGATCTCTGGGCTGTGAGTTTGAGCGCCATGCTGGGTGTAGTGATTAGTTAAATGAATAAATAAAAACTTAAAAAAATATTTTTTTCTCTGCTTAAAACCCTTAACGGTTTCCCATCGTACTTGGAATAAAATTGAACTCTCCTACTCTGGCCAAAAGGCCGTGTGATCTAGCCTGTTTCTCTCTCTGATCATATCTTGAACCACTTCCTCCTCACTCACTGTGCCTTTCCCACACTGACATGGCAAGCTTCTTTCTACCTCAGGGCCTTTGCATTAGCTGTTCCCTCTGCCTAGAATGATCCTTCCCTAGACCTTCACATGGTTGGCTTCTGAAGTCTTGGCTTACGTCACTAAGAAGCCTCCAATGACTCTGGCATATCAGCCTCGTTTATTTTCTTCACTGCACCTGAGTGCTGCGGATTTGGCTGTTAGCTTGTTTACTTGTCTGTCTCCTCCCACAATAACATAATGCCATGAAATCAGAGACCTTATTTTCTTGTTTGCCCCTGAGTCCCCAGCTCCCAAACCAGTGCCTAGCACATAACACTCGAGTGACAAATACTTGCTGAACGAACGGTGCGCGGAGCTCACAGAAGCGTCGCTGGGACACTCACCGAAACTGGGTCTCCTTGGCCAAAGCCAAGACAGCTGTGGCCCCGCCAAATGAATGTCCCATCACAGCCACGCGGCTCATGTTGATGCTGCCCTGAGGAAAGCGGAGAACTGAAACAAATCAGAAATGCGGGGCTGCTTTTTCAGGAGTTCTTCAGAGGCAAGAGGCAGGGAGTGAGACGAGGCAGAAGCACCGTACGGGGCAGGGGGAGCTCCCGGCTGCAGGGTAAGAACATCTTGCTCACCGGAGAGCGGCCAGTCAGGCAATCCCCAGACTGGACGACTTCCTGTAGTCAGGAATTCTGAAAACTATGCTCTTCATCTTTGTTTTTGTACTCATACCACCTGTAATACCTGAACCAGGGGAGACTTCCAAATATACATGAATAAACGACTGGGCCTAAATGATGTGATTCTGCACAGATCCATCTGTGCGAGAGCATGTTAGGAACGAGAACCGTCTCCAACCCCCAGATCCCTGCCTTACAGCCGGTTCAAAGGGTGACACAGGAGCCAAGTCGAGGACAGAATGGAAAGCTCCTGCTTCCTCTACGTCCCTCTGAAGGCAAGGCCTGCTCGTGCAGACACAAAGCCGCCTTCTACTTCCTCTGGATATCTGTCCTGACTTTGATCGGGCAGAGTGAGTCAGCTTGCTCTTCCTGCTCTGCAAATATCTATTTCAAGTTGTCCCCAGAAGCCTTTAGGACACGGTTATATAAGAAGCAACTGCAGCCGCCTGCCGAGGGGCTCAGGAAATCTCTCTCAGCCTTTGCGGCCCAGCCTCTGCCCTGAACCCGTGCTCTCCTCTGCTCTCCCCAGTTTCTACCCTGAGGCTCTGTACCTAAATTCTCCCCCTTTGCTTAGTACCTTCAGACCAACAACTTGGTTGATGGCCGCTTCAGCTTTTTTTTTAATAGGTTAATATATTTATATATGCTGAAAATCAGGAGCATATAGCGAAGTCACCCACGTACCACACTCCCTTTCCACACAGCTGCCCAACACGTACCCCTAAGTGGGTCAATTTCTTCAGTGTCTTTGGAGAGCTTACTTATGCACACATGGGTAAATGTGAATCTCTACATCCCCACTTTTCACACAAAACTTACCTTTGTGCATAATAATATTAGTTACATGAAGACCTTCCTTATCCCTTTTTATAGCTACGTCTGGTTTCCCCATGGCGTAGATGGCTGGCTGATCACCAGCCATCTTCTTCCCAGACATACAGCTAGACTCCCAGCAGTTGGATGTGGCCTTGGGACCGAGTTCCAGCCAACAGAAGGAACATGAAAGTGGTATCTCCACTTCCAGGCCTGGCCCATAAAAAGTGTTTCATACCAACCTCCACGCCCTCCCCTGCTCCTGGCTTAATGCACACAGTGGCATTGGGTTTCACAAGGGGAAGACGGTAGAGCTATAAGCTGAAAGGAGCCTGGATCCCTAAGTCACCCCTTGCAAGAGGAGCACCATTTGCAACTTTGCGTGGGAGAGAAGTAAATTTCTATTGCGTTAAGCTACTGAGATCTGGGACTCAGGAGTTACAGCAGTTCGCATTACCAAAACTAACACATCCATTGTCCCATAATCTATTAAACCACTTCCCTTACTGGAGAACGCTTAGGATATTACTAGTCTTTTGCTGTTACCAACAACAGTGGAATGAATAACCTTGTACGTATATCACGTTGCGTGGACAGGTATCTCCAGAATACGTTCCTAGAACTGGACATTGCTGGGTCAAAGAATATGTTGATAGCGATTGCCAAACTGCCCTGCGTGGGGCAATCTGTTCTCTCGTGGGCAACAGCAGAGTATCTGCTTCCCCACAGCTTTGCCAACAAGGGTGAGTAATCAATTTTCAGAGCTTACTCTGCTAGGTGAAAATGTTCTTAGCTGTTTTCATGCCGTCTTTCTCCAAAGCATAATCCAACTCAACTGCAGCCTGCCCAAGGCCTGTCTCAGGCTCACAGGCACGCAGCCTTGCACTTCGGCACCTGGGACCCTGTCTGTCTGCTGGGGGTTGGCGGCACACATCGCACTGTTGGAGAAGTGCTTCAGATGTCGGCCTCCCAGCTGCCCTCCAGGCAGATACTGTGCCCTGGTTGGCCTTGACTTGACCAGAGCCTTTAAAAGGCATTTTCTAACAAGGCTTTGGGGCACACAGCGCAGGCTTTGGGATCAAAAGGCCCCAGTCTGAAATCTGACTCTACCATTTACTTGGCTGTGTAACCTTGGGTAGATACTTAGCCTCTTTGATCCTTGGTTTCTTTCTATGTAAAGAGCTAATAACGCTTGCTGCATAAGTTTGTGTGAGCGGCTCTTATCATTTTAAGTATTCATCAGCAGTAATTGTTATTTCATATATATTTCTATATATATGTATGTACATACATACACCATTCTCATTCGTGCAATGGAATACTACATGGCTATTAAAAACTATGCCATAGAAAAATATTAACTGGCATAAGAAGACATTTAGATTATTACGCTAAGTGAAAAAGACGGTTACAAAACAGCTTGTATTAAATAATAACATTATTGTTTTTAAAAACATATACACATGTGTTACATGTTTTAAAGGAACTAGAAAGACGAACATCAACATTAAAAAAAAAAAATGCTTTTTTTTCTTCATGCTTTTGTGTGATTTCTTGGCTCTCTAAATACGGCCTGAGCTACTTTTGAACTCAGGTGGGAGAGATCGGGGGAGGCTGGGAATCCATCTGCATAGGAACCAAATTCCGTAGCTGGGACAGTTTCTATCCTCCCGGGAGGATTTTTGGGATTCCCTCAAAGGAAGGAATTAGCCTGCTGGAGACACAGGTCGTTCGTTGCTCAATATCCCTGCCTTTGGGGTACGAGACACCTTTCCCTTATCCGTGTGGCCCCGTAGGGATTCCAGTCCCGGCGCTCAGGTGTAACGTAGGCAGGCCAATCAGAACACCCTATCCCTCGGGTACAGGGACTGGTCCGGAAGGGACATGTAACCCAAGCAGGGCCACAGCCTTCTCAGAACAGTGGAAGCCATGAGAATTTCTTTTCCTTTTATTTTTTTTTATTTTTTATTTTTTTTTCCTTTTAAATTTGAAGCTGCGTTGAAATATAGGCTTGGGCTGCCAGCAACCATGGTTCCTGCCTAATGGAGAGAGTACGGTGAGAATGAAGCCCACGAGTGCCCGAGCTTGGATGACAATGTCTGAGACCCTGGATCTCGCTACGCTGGCCTAAAGCCAGTCTGCCTGTGGTCTTCCTCACTTATTTGAGCCAACAAATTCTCTTTTGGTTTAAGCGAATGAGTTAGGTTTCTGTTATTTGTAACCCCCAAAGTCCTGTTGAATACACGTGCTCCAGGTCATACCAATTGCTGCCGTACCTTCAAGGTCATCAGATCCAGCCCATCGGGCAGGATGTTGAGGACGATCTGCCCAGCAGTGACCTCTTCCAGGATCCTCAACACCCGTGCACACTCGCTCACCCTCTGATGCACCTGCAACAGAGACAGTCGTCGGGGGAGCTGGAATACGGCACAACCGTCCCGCAAGAACCTGTCTCCAAAGGAGTCGAGGGAGGGTGCAGGGAGAGTGTGCCCACCCATCTCTCAGCAAGCACTGCGGGCTCCACGGCCTGAGAAAGGCTCGGCAACCTCCCAGCAGCTGACACAAGCGCCACCTGACAGCCACTGGAATCAGCATGGCTATTCAGACTCTACCCTGCTCCCCATGGAGCACCAGGAGGACCCAATAAGACAACATATATGAAAGCACCCTGAATGCGAAAGAAATAAGAGCGTTTTTTTAATCAGCCCAGTACTGCATTCTACTTGCTTATTTATAGCATACGTCTATTGTTTTCGTCTGCCTAGCACTCACCTGCCCCCAATTCACCCATTACCCCTGACTTTTGAGGACTGTGACCCCCTCAAATCTCTCGACCTATTTCTGATGAAAATTTCCCATTTGGGTACTTCTCCTGGGCCCAGGAGCCTCCCTCCAGGATTTTTCATACTGCAGCTTGAGGCAGGTGTGATGACTGGGGGACGACCCCCCAAACAGCCCTATCCTCTTAGGTGGTGAGGCCAAATATATGCAAACTCAGTCCATCCAGAGCTGTGGTTCTAACCTCGTGATTCTAAGCCAGTCTGCAGATAAGACCAATGAGCAGAGGAGACAGAGAAGGAAAAAACGTCTTGATGGTATCGGGCTTCAGTGGTCCTGCCCCTTACACGCAGCCTGTATGAGCCAGTCAATTCTCTGTTTGGCCTACCAAGATTCAACTGAGCTTCTGTCACCTGCAATCGTGGAGGGTCTTGATCACTACCCCCTTTCTCTGCCGTGGCAAGCTCAGACTCACTCTGAGTGAAATTTCAGGACAGAAGCGTAGTTCAAAGTCTTCTTAGTGACTGTTAGTGTCAGGACAGGCTTACTTTTTTATTTTTTAAAGATATTATTTATTTGACAGAGAGAGAGAGGGAAAGAAAGAGAGCACATGAGCAGGGGCAGAGGGAGAAGCAGGCTCCCTGCTGAGCAAGGAGCCTGATGTGGGATTCGATCCCATGACCCTGGGATCATGACCTGAGCTAAAGGCAGCTGCTTAACCGGCTAAGCCACCCAGGCTTCCCTCAGGACAGGCTTATTAAGGCTCCCTCCCCAACGGGCACAAGCCTACCTGGCAATTCCGGATGTGGAACTCCTCCTCCCTTTCCTCAGTCTGACGGTAAGGGATCCATTCCTCCTCTAGCGGCTCGGGAGTCAGCTGGCTCTCCCCCGGGGCCTGCTTGCAGAAACAGGTGGCCGCGGCTGACCCGTCCCTGAAATACACGTGCCGCCGGAGAAACCAGAGGACACTCTTGAGCTTATGTCTCCCCTTTGCCAAATCCTCTATTCCCACCGAGACATTCTGGATCATCTTTTGGCTAGCAGGGAGAAAGATCTGGGGCCATACACAGGAGAGTAGGAAAAAACACCGATTTTGAAGACAGACTTGGATTTGGAGCCCAACTCAGCTGTGTCCCTTCCAGCGAGTGAACCTTTGAACTTTGGTTTCCTCGCCTTGAAAATGAGTAGAATGCCTGCCTTGGAGGGTCGTTGAGAAGATTAGAAATAATACATCGGTAAGGGACTAGCCTCTATCCTAGCCGACTGGCGGCAGCCAATCCAAGAGGTCATTACGGCCTCACCCCCTCACCTGTGTTCCAGGACAGCAACCACAAAGCCGTGGGAGGCCAGCTCCATGCAGAAAGCTGAATACAGCGTCCTAGAGAGGCGAGAGAGGAGAGGAGCGGTCAATAGAATTGGCCCCCTGCAGCTCCCATTCCAACCATGCTCTGCTAGCGACCATCTCAAAGACCGAATGGAGGAAGTTTCACCAGCAGCCCTCCCTCCCTCAAGGTTTTTTCTCCGGTTAGCAGAGCACTCGCACTCGTCTCACCAAGGCTCCGAGAAGCATGTGTAAATCCATCCATGGTGTTTTCAACCCCACACGAACCCTGACTCATCTCCACCCACCCCCAATACAGTTTGGCTACTTAAACAATTGAGTTTTTATTGTCTATATATTATTGTGTATATATAAATATATATATTATTGTCCCCAAATTCGTCGGTCAGACCGTTGGAGACAGGCACTCTGGCTCTTTCTGTAATATGTAAATATGCACCTATAATTTAGCATGGGAATTTGCCCAGCCTCCAACTTCCCAGAAAAAAAGGAATACGGCAGACACTGTCAACTACCTAAACACTTATTTTTCTCTCTTCCTTAGTAGCAGAATCTGATTATCAGCTGAAGATACAGGCATCAGTTATGACATTTCCAGCCTCCCCTGCAGCCAGGTTTATCTACGTGATTAAGTTCCAGCCCAGCAACAGAAATATAATGATGCCCTCATAAGTAATTAAAATTCTCTAGTAGATACATTTTTTAAAGTAAAAAAACAGTGGAATTAATTTGAATAATATATTTTATTTAATTCAACAGAGCCAAAACATTATCATTTTAACATATAATCAAAATGTCTGAATTAGGGGTGCCCGCCTGGCTCAGTCAGTAGAGCATCTGACTCGATCTCGGGGTCATGAGTTTGAGACCAATGTTGGGTCTCAAAGAGTAAGTAATCAAAGAGATTACTTTAAAGTAATCTCTTACTTTTAAAGTAATCAAAGAGATTACTTTAAAAAAAGAATGTTGAATTAACAAAACATTTTATTAAGCTTTTTTTCCCATATGAAGTCTTTGAAATCCAGTATATATCTTATACTTCAGCACATCTCAGTTTAGACCAGCCATATTTTTTATGTTCAACAGCCACATGTGGCTAGAAGCTACTAAAATGAACCAAGCAGCTCTAGTCATTGGGATGTAAGCAATTGTGTTATAAAGAACTTTCAGGGGGAAAAAAAAAAGGTTTTAGGAGAGTTCTCCCTTCCTATTGCCTGGAATGTGGATGTAATGGCAGGAGCTAAAGCAGCCCCCCAACATCATTAGACAGCCTTGGAAACAGAAGCCACACAGGGCAGAGCATGATAAAAGAAGTCTGGTTCTCTGGTAACTCTGTAGAAGTACCTTATCATAGCTGTCTACCGCTAGCGTTCTTTTATCTGAGCAAGAAACAAATTTCCTATTGCTTAGGCCACAACTGCTTGGAGTTTTTCTGTTAATACAATTTGCCTGGATCCTAACTGATTCAGGAAAGTCAGGAAGGACAGACATTACATTTCCTTTCACCTTCTCTCACTTCACCGAGGGAGGCAGTGAACTAGGCATAAGAACCAGAGAGATCTCTGATCGCTTCCCAGTTCAGACTGTGTAACCTTTGGCAAGTCTGCCTTTCAGAGCCTGTTTGGTCATCTGTAAAATACACACCCCCACCACCTCCCTCCCAGGATTGTGCGGAAACCAAAGGAACAATATAGCACACTGCAAGCAGGGAACGTTTAAATGCACATACTCCTCCCTGGGGTGGGAACCCATAGGTCTGGGAGGATTTCAGATCCTGAATTAACCACATATGCAACAAGAGGAAACCAGGTCCCTCTCCCTCCCTGCCCTTTGGCTTGGAGTTTCATCCTGGAGAATAAAGAGTATTTACACCTGGCTCACCCAGGTCGATTGAGGTGTGAAGTCTCAATACAGATTTTTTTTTTAAAGATTTTATTTATTTATTTGAGAGAGAGAGTGAGAGAGAACATGAGAGGGGAGAAGGTCAGAGGGGGAAGCAGACTCCCCATGGAGTTGGGAGCCCAATGCGGGACTTGATTCCGGGACTCTGGGATCATGACCTGAGCCGAAGGCAGTCGCTTAACCAACTGAGCCACCCAGGCGCCCCTCAATACAGATTCTTAAATGACCACTCTCCAAAGTCATGTGTTCACCTGCTCTCTGTATAAAATACCTGTGAGCTTAGGAGAGAATGTTTCTTACTTCTTTTTCCTGCTAGACTACAGTCCTTCTGACAGAAGGGACTCTATCTTATTCACTAGTGAGTACACAGCCCCAGCACAGGCCCCAGCATATGGCAGGTACTAAATTTACTGCATCAGAAAGCAACACTAAAAACCATCTACTTGCTTTATGGCCTCATCTCTGCACTTACTCTCCTGCCACGGGCTACAGTTATGAGAGTCCATGTTCGGGCTCCTCGAGTGGATGCAATTCCTTCACTTATCTCCAGAGGACTCACCTTCTTCTCATGCCATGTATTTGCTAAATGAATGAGAACCTAGCAAAACATAGCCCTTGGATTCACTTAATAAATATTCACTAGGAAACTACTACTTTCCAGGTATTGTCCTAGGTACTAGAAGAGATAGAAGACAGATATGGTTTCTGCCTTCGTGGAGCTTACAATCTAGTGGGAAAGACAGACCTTAAAGAATAATCACACATGTAATTCATTCACTACAATTGTGTTAAGTACTGGGATGCCTGGGTGGCTCAGTTGGTTAAGCAGCTGCCTTCGGCTCAGGTCATGATCCCAGGGTCCTGGGATCGAGTCCCACATCGGGCTCCTCGCTCAGCAGGGAGCCTGCTTCTCTCTCTGCCTCTGCCTGCTTGTGCTCTCTCTCTCTCTCTCTGACAAATAAAGAAATAAAATTTAAAAAAAAAATTGTGTTAAGTACTGGAAATGGAAAGTACAGGTTATCTTATGAAAGCACATTACGGGAAAACTTTAATACAATACAGGGGTCAAGATGGGTGTGCCTAAGAAAGTCTTCTCATCCAAACTAAGACCTTGAGGGTGATCTGGAACTAGCCAGGCAAAGATGAAGGGGCAGGGAGCACGGGAGAGAGAGAGGAGCAGAACAGCAAATATTCTAGGCAAAGGGAACAGCCACAAAGCACAGAACAGATAAAAACTCTGAGGCAGAAAATAACGTAGTGCCTTATGGAAGTGAAAGAAGGTCAGTTTGTCTAGAGAGCTGGAGTAGGGCAAGTAGTAATAAACAAGGCTGGAGACTTTGTCTGGGACCTGCATCCAGGTAAGACCATGACAGGAGCTGAAATAAGTTCAAAGGGCTATTAAAAAGACTAAGCAGGGAAGCGACATTCATTCATTTATTCAACAACTATTTATTGAGCACCTACTATCTGCCAGGCTCTGTTCTAGGTGCCAAAATTAAAGTTCATATTTGCTTTTAAAACAGATCTCCTCGGGGCACCTGGGTGGCTCAGTTGGTTGGGCTCAGGTCATGATTTCAGGGTCCTGGGATCAAGCCCCATGTTAGGCTCCACAATCAGCAGGGAGTTTGCTTGAGATTCTCTCGCTCCCTCTCCCTCTGCCCCGCCTCCACTCATGCTCACTCTCTCTCTCTCAGATAAATGGATAAATCTTTAAAAAACAAAACAAGGGGCGCCTGGGGGGCTCAGTCATTAAGCATCTGCCTTTGGCTCAGGTCATGATCCCATGGTCCTGGGATCGAGCCCCTCATCAGGCTCCCTGCTCGGCGGGAAGCCTGCTTCTCCCTCTCCTGCTCCCTTGCTTGTGTTCCCTCTCTTGCTGTCTCTCTCTCTGTCAAATAAATAAACAAAATCATTAAAAAATAAAAAAATAAAAAACAAAACAACCAACAGATCTCCCTGGCTACAGTGGGGACAATAGTTTGGGGAGTGGGAAGGCAAAAATAGACACCTTTAAGATGTGTGACACTCTAGGACATAAACTAGACTTATGTGTTCGATAATGAATAGAATAGTCACAAATTTAAACAGGAACATATCGACTACACTTATTAAGCTACATGACACAGCAAGGTGGAGAAATCAGGATTCACAGGAAGATTTCTGAATGGATACTGCCTTACAAACATCAGGCAGAGTTTCCCAACGTCTGGTAAGAGAGACCTTACAGTTCCCCAGCCCGTGTCCTCCACGCAGAGAGAGAGAGCACTGTGTGTGTGCAGGCTTACGAGGTGCCGCTCTAACTGAATCCTCACAAACCATGCGGGGGGAGCAGCACCCTCATCTGACAGCTGACGAAATCGAGGCCCAGAGAGTTCTACGGCTGTCCCACGCTCACACGGAGCACAACCTCCCGGGTCGGGCTCTGCGCCTCGGGTGTGCAGGGAGTGAGCCCATCTCACCGCAACGTCGGTGCCGCGGCAGAGCTGTCCCCCCATGGGCACTGAAGGAATGACTCTGGCTATAATGCTCCAGCTCCTTCTAAGACTTCTGCACTGTTGTATGGAAAGAGAGCTAGAAGTGTTTATTTATAAATGTTTCTTTATTTTTAAGTATAATATAAACATAAAATCAATTATGTCTGCTTATTTATTTATCCATGCAGGAACATGGGAAGCGAAGGCTGTGAAGCCCATGGAAAGACCCCACCAGGTGACAGGGCCTTGGGGACGGCCTTCACGGGAAGGTGGACGCAGTGCTGGCAGATGGCAAATCCTGTCTGTCTGCCCTTGGTAGCAAGTTAAGACTCAGCAGCTGTCACGAGTTAAGGACTATGACAAGGTCTGAGGGACAGAAGCTCTTACCTGAAGGCTCCCATGCCATGGGAGAAGATGATCAGGGGGTATCCGGAGTCCTTTGTCTTAAAGGGGGCATTCCAGCTAACAGGCAGGCGACAAGATCCTAGCAGAGACGGGGGCTATATTATCTCCGGCTGCCACGAAGCCAGAATCCCAGGGGCGGCCTGGGCAGAGGCATGGGTGGGAACATGTGCCCTCCTCACTGGAGAAGCACCTTTTGCCCCTGAACAGTCCAGGGCAATCAGTCACCTTTGCTTTCCCCCTTTCTTCCCTAGAAAGTACAAATATGATAGAATATGGGAAGATAAATGCCAAGAAGTACCAAACAACTATGGGGTAAACCCCTGAGATGCCAAGGCAGTTGGCTAGAGCTCCTCGTGGTGGGGCCTTTGGGGGAAGTAGATGATTCAACGCAACTTTACCCGGAGAGAGGAGAGCTAAGGAGGAACTGTCAACGATAAAGCCTGGATTCAAACCCGGGACAACCTAACTCTGTAACCAATGTATATAATCCTCTCCCAACGCTCCACGCCACGCCGGCTAATGCATGCCCCACTACAAGAGGGCTGGACGTTGCCAGCTTTACAGTACTGTGCCTGCCTAGGGATCTCCCAGGAACAGAACCAAGAAGCTGGGAACGTGGTGGGGAGGCCAGCACTTACCCACAGCCAAGCTGAACAGCAACCCCCACCAGCGCTTGTTTAAGTGCAGGTAATTGGCCAGGCCCATGCAGTACTCATAGCGGGGAATCCACAGGGGCTGCTCCGGGGTCTCCTCTGCCTCTTGGCAAGGGTAGAAGAGTCGAAAGAAGCTTCCCTGTAGGAAAGAAGAGAGCAACTGCTCAGAGCAAGAAGCCCCAGCTTGGTTAGATTTCCCAACAGACACACTCGGGGGGGTAAGTGGGGTACCAGCAAAGCAGGTCACCAAAATGGGGCACTTAAGCTTCCACTCATACACCTGAATCTTACATTCAGAAAATCCAGAAAGAAGCAATTTTATTTTTAGCATTCACGCAAGGCTTATGTCATTTCAAATAGCTGACTGTATTTTCAATGACATCTGAGGGGCACTAAAATATTTTCAGTGCTTGGATCAGAGAGATTTAAATCTGGCCCTGAGCCCAGGCCTGGAGGAGCCCTGGGAATGAGATCAGCCCTCGTGCTGGCTGGGGCGGCATCCAGGGGTCACCCAGGCCCGTTCTCGAGGCTGGCCCTTAGGAAGCCGCAACACACTCGTTTCACATGGGAGTGGGTGATAGGTTAACAGGAAGTATGTGCGTCTCACAAGGGAGAGGGGGAGTCCAAGGGCCAGCAGAGAAGTACCTAGGAACTGGTGGAGGGAAAGTCCAGAACCAAAGCAGGAGGAAAAACGGATAAAGGCAGGAGAGGAGGAGGAGCAGGTCTTCGCACCCAGGTTGGGGAGTCAAAGGCCAACAGCACATGGCCCACTGCTCCCCCTCTCATACCTTCAGATTGGGACGAGACTGGAAACCTTTCCAGATCAGGCATCTGCTCTCAAGACTGGGCAGGAGATCTGAGAGCTGCCTTTGGAGCTCTAGCACACGCCTCCCCCTTCCTTCTAGCTGGCAAAAGAATCCATCACTGGCTATCAAGAAGTTTCTAACTGGAAAGAGGAAGAAAAAGGTCAGGGAAGACAGACCTGGGGGCTCTATCACCAAATCCAGACCAGCTCTAACTCAGTTTCCCCCGCTGAGAACCACACCGTTAGGCTAGCTAGTGATAAGTCAGGGCACAGAAGCAGCGGGGGAGATGTGCAGGGACGGAACTGATGGCACTTACCTGGAGACCGTGTCCCTCCATCACATCCCCGCAGCCCACGAGGTGGGGTCCTGTGACAGGCGGGAAGCCCAGGGACTGGTTCGCCCCCATTTCATCACCAGTTGAAACAAACAACGACCTGGACAGTGCTGGACTTGATGGCTGAGGGCGGAACACAGAAGAGCCTCTTGCTGGTTTCCTCTTAGCTTCCTGTTGCTTCTACGTGTTATCTGTCACCCGTGTCCACGGCTCCTTATCACCCCATCTCCCTGCCAGGGACTCACTCCGTCTTCCACGTCATCTACTTTGCTACACTGACTTTGCCAAGGTTTAAGGGCTGCTTTGTTGTTTTGGGGAGCAGGGTGAAGAGACAGTTGGGGAAAGAGAGCTCCCATGCTCCCCCCAAAACCCAGTGGCAAGGGGATGCCTGGGTGGCTCAGTCAGGTGAGAGTCCGACTCTTGGTTTCAGCTCAGGTCATAGTGCCAGGGTCGTGAGATCAAGCCCCGTGTCAGGATCCACACTCAGCAAGGAGTCTGCTTGAGATTCTCTCCCTCTCTCCCTGCCCCTCCCCTCGCTTGCACTCTTGCTCTCAAATAACTCTTTAAAAACAAAAAACAAAAAACAAAAAAAAACCCACCACCAAGTGTTTACTCAGCACCTACCACGTGCCCAGCACGGCAGTAACCTCTTCAGAGAATGTAACCCAGACCGTGTCCTCATGAGGCCAGGAATAGGATGCATTACTCGCTCTGTATCGCATTGAACTAAGCTCCTTCCGTACGGTACATCATTTCATTCTCTCCACAACTCTCTGAGGAAGGGCCTATGAAGAGCCTGTTTACCAATGAGGAAACCGGCTGAATAACTTTCCCAAGTTATCCTGCTTCCGGGCAGTAAAACCAGGTCTGTCTAATCCAGACCTAAGCTCTTAGGTCTACTAGGATCTACTGATCCTGCTCATGGGGGAGATTTAGTCATACGTCCACACACACACAGACCTAAACTACTACAAAGTAGCACTTAGGCTGGGCCTTGAGGTAGGAGGAGATTTAGAGGCAGGGGAGAGGAAGGAAAGCATTTCTACCCAGGACGTAAGAAAGGGCAGAGATGGAGAAGAGTAGGATGCGGCAGCAGGTCACCCAGGAGCCTCATCAAGCAGGTGTGCGTGTTCCTAACTAGCCAACATTCCTGTAACCTGGCTGCTCCCTAAATTGGGGTCAATGCCATTGCTCTCGCTCCCTCTTCAATCTCATCATCCCCAGCATCGTCATCACGACATTTACGGAGTGCCAGGAATTACACTAAGTGCTTTAATACATCATTAATTAAAAAGCTGAGATGAGGAAACCGATGCTTGGCAAAGTTAGGCGACTTCTCCAAGAACATATAGCTAATGGAGCCGGAATTTGATCACGGGCAACGTGGCTGTAACAGTGGAGAATATGGCCAAGCTTCTCCACATCCATTCTATCTTGCCCTCCTATGCAGTATCCCTGTGGCTTGGGTGGGGCTGACACACCCTCCCTAACTTCTAGATTTGGGCCTTAGTTGACCTGAACCAATCAGCCTTAGTGTCCCCTGGTCAGTCTCTGGATGAACAGTGGGCATGTGACATAGTTGGTCCATTCAGAGTAAAGCCCAGGACTTTGATGGCTGAAGATGGAAATGTTCTTTCTTGTTCTGAACTAGAGGGATATGCAGATATGAAGTTTTGAAATGTTGCAGCCGCTTTGCTACCTCAAGGATGAAGCTACCCACCGTAGAGCAGAGAGAATCAGACAAATGGAGTCATATTTGCGAAGACATTAAGAATCTCTAGATCAGACAAAACCTGAAAAACCTGACCCACTTCTGGACTTTCTAGTTACATGAGTCAGTAAATCCCCTTTCTGTTAAAACCAATTGACTTTAGATTTCTATTGCCTGAACCAAAAGCATCTAAACCAATACACCGAGTCCCAGACCCACATTTTTGGTCATTACACTATTCTGCTTTCTTTAAGACACTCTGGGATGGATCAGAAAGTTCAAATCCAAGCGTGTCTGGCCAAAAAGAGACCTTAGAAGCCATTTCTATCAATCCTTGCCACAATTGTCTCCCACCCCCCCCACTATATATAGGTCCTGAGAGGTTAAGTGACCTCGTGTAGTACCTGGCTCTCGCGAAGTATCCAGGAAGTATTTGCTGACTGAGTGAACAGTAGAAACAATGGGATTTGGCAAATGAGTGGATTTGGGGAGGCAAGGGAGACAGAAGAGCCAAAGAGGAGTCAGGTTTCAGGACTGGGTGACCAGAATAATAGTAACTTCTTATGTGAAAACATTTCAGTCTTACCCCATATAAAGAACAGTGCTTGGGATAGGAATCAGGATGAGTGGAGTTAAAAACTGCTAAACAGAAGGGAGCGGAACTCTCCAGTAGTCCTGGAAAGTTTCTGGGAGAATCTTTAACTAAGTTTGGAAATAAATACAAACTAAAGCTAATTGGCCAGAGTGAGGCATACACAAAAATGAATCCGCATTCTCTGGGCTCACATTAACTGATGATGCCCAAGGAAGTAGGGAGATGGGAAAATCCTATTTTGCCTAAGAGGCACCCACCCAGAGTATCCAGAGTCATTTCTAATAAATGCCACATAATTTTCCAAGAAATCAGCCCAGGTCTCTCTACCTTCTTTTGCTCACCTCATCCAAACAATTCATGGTGGTGCCTTTCTAGAAGCCTCTCCACCCATGCAAGCCTGCCCCATCTATCAGGGCCCAGGGAAATCTCTGGTTCTCTCCACTTTAACAAGTCCTTCCACCTGCCCTCCTCTCAACTCTAAGCACTGTCCGCATCCCTCACCAGCTAACCAATCATAGGCTGCCTTAGGATAGCTCTTGGATAATTACCTATTCTAGCAGTTTTCAATCAGTGACTTGCCTATAAGTGGTCCAAGTAGAACCTAGTTTAGAGGTTCCTGAATCTACTGTCACAGTCACCTGGGAAACTTTCAAAAATACAGATTTTAGGGGGCGCCTGGGTGGCTCAGTGGGTTAAAGCCTCCGCCTTTGGCTCAGGTCATGGTCTCAGGGTCCTGAGATGGAGCCCCGCATCGGGCTCTCTGCTCAGCAGGGAGCCTGCTTCCCTCTCTCTGCCTGCCTCCCTGCCTACTTATGATCTCTCTCTGTCAAATAAATACATAAAATCTTAAAAAAAAAAAAAAATACAGATTTTAGGGTCCTCATTCCCAGAGGTCAGTTTTTAAAAGCTTCTCGTGTTTTTCACCAGCAAGGTCTGAGAACCTCTGGTCCAGATGGTACATAGGACTTTTTATTCAGAGATGCATCCATGCAACAAACATCTACTGAGTGTATACAGTGTTCTAGCACACCATTTTCTAGCAATGAAATGATGACTATGATTTCACTTGGTTCCATTCCCATGGCTGCCTAGAACCATGTTCCTGCCAGTCACAAGGCTTAATGTAGTATGCTGCATAAAACTGCTCTCAATAATTAACTTATCCAATGAATCTGATTTAATTTTTACACAACTTCAACTTATGCCTCATTTCTTTGGATATACATACTATATAAAGGCTGTGTTTTACACTTCTTTGTAGGCCGAACCATCTGCCCTCGTGCTTTCCCTATGTAGTAAGGAACCACTAAATGCTCCTTTACTTGGTTTTGATTTAAACCCTCTCAATTCTTAAATCTGTTTTACCCAAAAATAAGGCTATATGGCATAGCGTAAAAAGAAAGGCTTTGGTGACAGTCTGAATTCCAATTCTTAATTGTATCAGATCTTGAGCAAGTTCCTTAAATTCTAAGCTGCTGAGAATTTATCCATATGACAGAAATAATAGCACTCATGAGGTTGTCGATGAGGATTAAACGAAATAATGAATATAAAACACCTGACATGTAGAAGGCACTATAACCAGGGATGGTAGCTCTAACGACAGTAGTCACTACTGCATGACATCTCTGAGCCTAAGTTCCTTATAAGTAAAATGAAGACACTTCAAAAGTTAAGTTTAAATAAGAAAATTGAGAAAATACATAAAAAATTTTTAAAAATAAGTAAATAGGAAAAGTGATATTGCCAAGGTCTTGGTATATTTTAAGTGCTTACAAAATGTTAAAAATTCATTAACAATGCTATTTCAGCATACCTGGCCAAGGGGCCAAGGTCTCTTTCATTTTTTCTGTATTAAACCCTTTGGGAAGGTGGAACCTTTCCTCCCAGCCTTTTTGAGTCTGAAACACCCCAGCAAAAATCAGAGTGAAATAAGGCCCACAAGAGCCCAGGAGAGGGACAGTACCTACAATGCAGCTGTCCCATTTCCTGACGGGATCCTGTTTCCAGTTAGCAGAAACCAACCGCCCTTTTGCCAGCTGTGTGGACTTTTCATCACTGGCTATTTCAGGACAGAGTCCAAGAGAAGCACTTCTCTGGGCCTTCCTTTCAGACAAAGCTCCCTGGGGAGTTAAAGCTCATTAGTTTGACCTTTGGTCTCTGGAGGAAGTGAGGAAATATCCTGCTCTTGGAGAATGGAGACACCAAGCATTCAAGGGGCAGGCTTGAGCAACAAGGGGGCAGAGATAGAAAAGGACCCGAGATAAGAGTGTTCCAGAGCATTACTAATTATAATAAAAATAACCTCTCTGGCTTGTGGAGGCTTTACAGTTTAAAAAGCCCTTTCACACATATTAGCTTATTGGCTCCACTAAAAAGCCTCCCCCTAAGACTGACAGAGCAATTGCCATCTCCATTTTGTAAATGAAGAGCCGGAGTCCCAGGGAGACTGCCTGATTTGCCCAAGGTCACAAAGCGAGTGAGCTGCAGAGGTGGCCAGATCCCGGGTCGGCTGAGTCCAGGGCTCTTCCACGGAGTGAGAGAAGGAATGGCGACCCTTCTACCACTAGCATGAACAGCGGAAAGTGAGGGGAAGAGAGAAGCACACAGGGGGCGTGGGTCATAAAGAAGCCCAGGTTTCGGGGACGTCACATTGTGTGCTCCGGGTGGGGCTGGGGGGGGGGGGCTGGATCCTACCACCAGAGCTCAGGGTGGGATTCCAGGGGTGCAGGGAGTGAAGGCGCGAGATGACAGTGGGAGCGTTAAGGGTGCGGGTAGATACTGGAGGTCTCTGAAGAGGAAACAGAAAAGGATGAAGGATTAATGCGGAGTTACTGGGATTGAGACGAGCAGCCCCCAAACCGGGCTGGAGAATGAAAAAGCCGGCTGATAGCTCAGTTCAGAGCAAGAGCTTTCTCTAATCCAACTTACCCAGTCAAGTTGACCCCTCAGAAGTAACCCAGCAGGTCAACTCCACGGAAACCAGAACCTACTCCGGACCCCGTGGCCCTTTGGTAGGTGTAGTTTCCAGAACTCATTATTGGCACCTAAAAATACTCCCTTTTCTCTGCCTGGAACTACAACTCCCGAGGTGCATCGCGCAAGATTGAGCATTGCGACCCTAAGACTACAATCCCCAGAGTTCTACGCAGGCCCTCATTGTTGAATGAGACCGCCCAAGTGCCAACGTGCGGCGCGATTCCTCCCCCTGGTGGTCTGAGGCGTCGCCGCCACGATTAGAAGACTCGAGCGGAGAGTTACTGCTTATAGTCCCGGTTAGTAACCCTCCGCCTCACCGTTCCTCAAATAATTCCTGGGCGTGCCTACAAATAGCCTTGGCTTCGTTTTATTCTCAGGGAGGTGCGGAAGTTGGGGGAAAGGTTTGATCCCTTTTTTATTTACCCCTACTCTGCGCTCTCTGAGAATATGAAACTGATCATTCATGTTAAGCGCATATTTTCTACCAACCGATACCTGTGGACGCTTGTGATTTTCCATTGTCCTTCTTCAGAAACTCCCCGACAGAGAACAGGGAGGACCCCACCCCCTCCAGCCCAGCCCCTCCATCCGTCATCCCTTTGCTGTCCCCTATGCTGGTTCTTAGGGACACGGTGGTGAACAAGATACTGTCCCTAGCCTCAAATGAAATCACAATCTAGCGGAGGATTCCGACAGATGAAGAGCTACAACACAGCGATACGTGCTCTAATAGGGGAAACACAGGGGGTTGTGGGAACCCTGAAAGGGGGGCACCTGCGCAGGCTTCGGGGAAATGGAACCGTTTCAGCAGAGCTTCTTAGAGATCTTAGAGGGATACCAAAATTGGAAATTGAGGAAATAGGACTTAGCCAGGAATACAGGGATTGTGAAGAATGTCTTATATTCAGGCTGGAGCGCAGGAGTGTGAGGGATGAAATGGAGAGACACCTGAGGAGGTAGGTAGAACCACATCCTCAGAAGTCTTGTAAGCTTCTGTAAGAAATTTGGATCATTCAAGTGATTTAAAAACTTTCAACAGCTTCCGACTACCTACTAAAAGAGGTCCTAACTTCTTAGCTTTGATGCAGGCAGGCCGGGTCTGAAGACCCAGAGGGGGTCCTGCAGGACTAGCCAAGAGGGTCCTTGGCTTCATGCAGTATGGAAATCAAACTCCAGCCAGCAGGAGGCGAAAGTGGTTTATTGATGATACAGAAGCAGCAGATACAGAGCATCTGGAAGACTCAGAAAGGAAAGGAGCATAAGTCTCATCTTTGCTTGGGGTCTGGGGGATTTACTGACCATCATGATCTGATGCACATGTCCTCTCAGGCATCCAGGAACTGGTCAGAACAAGGACAGGGTCCAGATGTCCATCCTAAGTCACTCACTCCTTGGAGCCAGGGGTCTTGGTGTTGAGATGTCTAGCACCAGTGGTCTGGAATATGCACAAGATGGCTTTGCCCAGTAGTTCCTTAGATACTATCTACCGTGCTGGAAGACTCCAAAGATGTCATTAACTCTTTGTCCCTTACAAGGAGGACCTACATACAATAAGGCACGTGTAGGACAGGGGTGCAGGTCTAGCAAGAATAGAAGCCCAAAAAGGAGCAAAGGAAGAAAAACAAAAACAAAAAACAGCTTTTTCTCTCATGGGGTCCCTTCGGTTTCCGTGCCTCAGCTTGGCATTGGAGGTCCTCCTCAACCTGGCCCCCCACTACTTCCCCAGAAGTGTCGCTCACTCTGATCTCCTCTCTTCTGCTTTGCCTCCAGCTACCTTTACCTCCTCGCCATTCTCGAGATGTATCGGGGTTTTTGTTGTTACCTCCGCCCCTTCACTCATGCTCTTCCCTCCACTAGATGCTGCCCTGCCAGGTGGCTGGTCTAATCCCACTGGGCGCTCCTCCCCATGAAGCTTCCCTGATTCCTCCAGTCCCAAAGGACCTCTGCCCCTCTCAATTGCTGGGATATTTGTGCGCACCTCTTATGTGGGGAGTTAGCAAGAAATAGTGAGCTCTCTGAGGTCAGGTGCTGAGTCCTACAGCCGATCCCCACCCACCGCTACCTCACATACCCTCAAATCACCGGTGTCCAGAGTCCCCGTTTTGGTCTTCTCTAGGTTCACCCCTGCTCCTCTGTCACCGCCACCATCCTTCCAGGAACCATGATAAAGTTGTCAGGAAAGAGTGACGGCAGCACGGCACTGTGGTAATTAAGCCCCGGATTTAATTAAAGCTGTGGTTAGTGGCGGTGACAGCGGAATGTAAAAAGCTTAGCACACATCCAAGAATGCTCTCTTTGGCACTAATTAATTGGTGCTGTGCAGCTGGCCCAGAACACCCAGGACTAACCAGAGTCCCCAGTCATGAAAGGAGCAGCTGGGGTCATTCCTCTGTCTCCTACTCCCAGGCCAGCCTACGGCAGGGGTATTTGCTGGGCAACTGCCTTTTAAGCTTCCCAGGGAGGGGAACATCACAGCCTCCTTTACCTCCTTTGTCACTATTAGGAAGATCTGTCTTGGGCCCAAACTCCTGTTGCAAAATAGAATGCTCGAGTTCAATTGCATTTCCTTCCAGTCTAGTTTTTTTGGGGATAAACAACCCAAATGCTTTAAGTTTTTAGCAAGCAGCTGATTTTCCAACCTTTCATCATAGATCCTGCCCTCCAACAGCCCAGAGTTCCCTTCCAGTTGGCTACCATCCCACTCCAGCGTTCTCATTGTTGCTAAGTTACTCAGTTGATATTTAAGTGACCAGTTTGGATCTCCTGTTCTCTCCACTACCTGCCAAAGTTGTTGGACAACACTTTTTAAAATCAAACTATAATATATATACAATAAAGTGTGTAAAGCGCACTACTAGTAAGTGGACAGCTTAATCTTTTTTAAAAAACATTTGATGCAGGTTGGGACACTTGGGTGGCACAGTCAGTTGGGTGTCCGATTCTTGGTTTCGGCTGAGGTCCTGATCTCAGGGTCATGAGATTGAGCCCTAAGTCGAGCTCTGCACTCAGCTCAGAGTCGGCTTGTCCCTCTTCCTCTCCCTCTGCTCCTTCCCCCCTCGTGTGCACACAAGCTCGCTCTCTCTCTCTCTCTCTCTCTCTCTCTCAAATAAATAAATAGGGGTGCATGGGTGGCTCAGTTGGTTGAGCATCCAACTCTTGGTTTCGGCTGGGGTCATGATCTCAGGGTCCTGGGATTGAGCCCCCTGAGTGGAGTCAGGAATCCGTGCTCAGCGGGCAGTCTGCTTGAGATTCCCTCTCCCCCTCTCTCTCTGCCCTTCCCTCCCCCTGCACGCTCTCTCTAAAATAAATAAATAAATAAATAAATAAATAAATAAATAAATAAATCTTAAAAAAAAAAAGACAGATGTAATCATCATTTAGTGTGAAATGTGGAACATTTCCAATAGGACAGGTTGCCTCGTGTCCCTTCCATGTTGATAACCACTCATCCTCCAGAGGGAGCCACTATTTTCCTACCATTATCATCTAGTTTTGGGTGAGCAACACTTTGTAACTTTTGATGGTGATGTTTTATGCTCAATGACCCATCAATGGGTGATACTTGTGTTAATGCCACTGCAGTAAAAGACCACCAGAAACAGAGCTGTTATTGAATAAATTGGGTACTCGTTGCAGTGAGGGAGAGCAGACAAGATCGGGAACTGTGGGCCATCTCACAAAGACGGTATCAGAAAAGACTTAGAATTGGGGCTTTTGTTAGATGATTTCAGGTTGAAGGGCTTTACTCTGGATTGGATGCTACCCGGAAGTAGAGGTAATTCTATGACGTGGTATCTTAATTTTATCTAGAAGGAGGGAAGAGTTCACTAAGGTGAAAGCTGTCATTAGTAAGAAGCAATAGTCTCTTTTATTAGCCAGGATAGAGGATGGTTGGTGTTTCTTGTAGCTTGGACAATGTTCAATGTTCGTTTTGTCTATATTCAGAGGTGATTATGGAATGAGCCTGTTTGCATCTTTTTTTTAAGATTTTATTTATTTGTTTCACAGAGAGAGAGAGAGAGAGAGAGCAAGCACAAGCAGGGGGGAGCAGCAGAACGAGAGGGAGAAGCAGACTCCCTGCCGAACAGGGAGCCTGATGCAGGGCTCGATCCCAGGACCTCGAGATCATGACCTGAAGGCAGCCACTTAACTGACTGAGCCAGCCAGGTGCCACAGTCCTGTTTGTATCTTGACCCATCACGGACGTAGTGGCCCCACTGATGTCGACGTTCTGTGAAATTGTTTCTGTTCAGCTTAGGAACAGAACTGTGAGTCCCAGGCCAACTCCTGGAGGTCAGGGGCTGCTTTCTTCTTTCTTATATACCAACATATGTTAATGCCTGCTCTGGGCTGGGTGCTGGGTGTATAGAAATTACTTGCCATCGTGTCCTTGGGGCCCTCATGGCTGGTAGGGAAAATAGACAAGAGAACAAATATATACCACTGGAAAGCACTATAGTTAAGGGTCTGAGCCCTGGAGATAGGCTATGAAGCTTTTTTCCTTAAGATTTATTTATTTATTTGAGAGAGAGAGAGAGCAAGAGTACGAATGTGGGGAGAGGGGGAGAGGCAGAATCCTCAAGCAGACTCCCCACTGAGTGCAGAGCCCGATGCTGGGCTTGATCATGACCTGAGCCAAAACCAAGAGTTGGATACTTAACCCACTGAGCCACCCAGGTGCCCTGGCTACAAACTTTAAATCCCAGATCTGCCATTGACTAACTGAGATCTGGGCCTCAGTTTGCTCATCTGTAAACGAGGACAACAATAGCAGCTACATGATAGAGTTGATGCAAGGACCAAGTGAGCTCATGCACAGATCACTGGTTACTTAAATGGCTTGGATCTGATAGGGGACAGAGGTGGACCCAGGTTTTATGAGGCTTGAAGCTTATACAATTTGGGGAGACCCCTCTTTAAAAAAAAAAGAATTTTCAATATCTTTTTCATACCTTGTAAAACATGTGGCCATCTGAACACATTGCTAGGTCCCCTCCCAGGGCCTCGGAAAGGACTTGAAAGCTGAAACTTCATTATGTTCTCTACAACTCTGACCTTGCGAAGAGACAAAATAATGCAATAGCTTCATTCTTTTCAAATCACTGCCTTCAAACAAGCTCTCCCCGAATACCGTTGTCCTGGCTGAAATCTGCTCGAATACTCTTAGCTCTTTCTTGTCTTATAGCCTGGAAGTTAGTGGGTTAGTGTCAGAGAAATTGGAGGGTCCTGCTCTGAACATAGCCACATCTACTCTTTCCGGCCTTGGGCCCCAGCCGGAGTCCGAATGAATCCAGTGAGGTCTAACGTCCTGTAAAAGGATGGAGTATATCCTTCATAAAGGTCAAGAATAGTAACTGTCCTTCTCTCTTATTGTTAATACAATGATTCTTCTTCCATCCAAAAAAATATTGAGCCCCTAGTATGTCCCGGGCACTGTGTTCAACACTGGAGATCAGGCAGTGTGAGTACTCCAAATTTGTTCTTCTTTTTCAGAGTTGTTTTGACTATTGTAGGCCCTTTGTACCATATGAATTTTAGGATCAACTTGTCAGTTTCTACAAAAATGTGAACTGGATTTGGGTGGATTGTGTTGAATCTATAGATCAATTTGATAACTTAACTATTGAGATTTCTGGACTATAAACACTAGATATCTCTCTATTTGAATATTCTTAACTTCTCTCAACCATATTTTATAGGCCTATGTATAGATCTTTCGAGTGTTCAAATTTATCATTTCGTATTTAACCTGGTACCTGGCTGGAGGGAACGGGTAGGCATTGGGGTCTCTGAGGTTACTCCCACATTTCCCCTCTATCTGACCTAACTCTACAGCTAAGGGGACAGCCACCAAGGCAGTCACTAGGGCGCCGACTGAGAGGGACAGGGACTACGGAGCCCAGAGGAAGGAGGCCAGGCTGAGGGGGTTTCCTGCAAAGGAAGAAGCTGGGCATCTTGCCCACCCCCACCTGGGAGGGGAAAACTGGTGAAGGCATTACCCTTTCAATTTCCTGGCTCCTTCTATGCCTTCAGGAGTTTATTTGGCCTTGGCAATGGCCTGCTTCCCAGAACCTCTCATTAAAAATGATTCTTGGAGGCTAGGCCAGTTCAGGGATGCCCAGAGGCCAAGGAGGTCCTGAATTCCCACTTTCAATCTTTTCTTCCTGGCCCCCAGCCTTGTTATCATCAAGCCCATCAAATGTCTGGCAAAGGCTGGCCAGCCTGCAGAACATGAGCTGGCCTGGTGGGGACCAACTTCTTGGCAGGTTTGGGAAAATGGGAGTGCATAGGTGTGGATCCCTTACTAACATAAGTAATGCCCCGTCAGTCCCTGCTCAAAATTCTTCTAGGACTGCTCTCAGCCTCCATGACTAAGCCCAGCATCCTCACCGGAAAGCCTAGAAGCCCTTCAAGAGCTGAGTCAACTGCCTTCAGTCAGTCAGAATCACTCTTCCTTCTCCTGCAAAGGGACTACCTGCTCCCTAGGCATGTGCTTAGCCTCCTGCATGTGATTTATGCCGTTTCCACTTGTGCCTACTGCACCAGTCCCATCCGGCCTTCCAAACGCAGCAGAGGTAGATGTCACTTCCTCTGGGGGATCCTGGTTGAACCCCCTTGTGCTCTTCGGTGCGTCCCTCTTGGTGCTTCCCGGACACACACCGACATCCCCGTGACAGGTCTGCCTCCTCACATGGCCATGGGCTCCTTGAGGACAAGGATGCCGTCTTATTCCTCTCTGTGGGCCTAGCACAGCGCTGGGCACAGTGGGTGTTGGTTAAGAGTATGAGCAAATGAGTAAAAGACACCCAGAGCAGGGGGTTGGAAACGTGAATGACTCTGGGGTCCGAGCAAGTCAAGTGAATTGGTGTAGGATGCTGGGGAGCGGGAAGGGTGGTGGCAAAAGGGACAGAGTGATTTGCCTAAAGGAATTCGAGTTCCATGAAAGGAAATAGGAGAGCGATGCCTGGGTGGCTCAGTTGGTTCAGCCTCTGACTCTTGATTTCAGCTCAAGTTATGATCTCAGGGCTGTGAGATGGAGCCCCAGGTTGGGCTCCACTCTCAGCAGGGGTCTGTTTCTCTCTCTTTATCTCGCTCTGCCCCTCCTGCCACTCGCACGCTCACGCTCTCTCTCTCACTCTCAAACAAATAAATATTTAAAAACAAAAAAACTGGGGTACCCGGGTGGCTCAGTTGGTTAAGCATCTGCCTTCGGCTTGGGTCATGATCTCGGGGGCCTGGGATCGAGCCCTGCTCAGTGGGGACCCTGCTTCTCCCTCTCCCTCTGCCCCTGCCTCACCTTGTCCTTTCTCTTGCTCTCTCTCCTGCTCTCTGTCAAGTGAATAAATAAAATCTTAAAAAAAAAAAATACATAAAAACAAAAAAACAACAAAAAAAGAAAACTGGAGAGTGAAATTCAGCCTCTGTTAACAACGACAGCAATAACGGCTAATTACAAACTGACTCTGCACCAGGAAATAAGGTGTGGTGGTTCAGGGTGTGGACTCCGGAAATGGGCTGCCAGGTTCGGGTCCCAGCCCTCCTGCCTGTTAGCTGTGAAACTTGGGTCCTGTCACCTAACATCTCTGAGCCTGTTACCTTACTTGCAAAATGGAAATAATAATAACACCTACCTTAGAGGCTTGTCGTGAGGATTCAAAAAGTGAAAACACGGGAAGTGTGAAATGGTGCCTGGCACGTGGAAAACATCAAAACAGAAGTGCTACTGTTTTGATTCCGAGATGGCCAGGGTCCAGAGAAGGCTTCTCCATGAAGGTGACGTGGACACAGAGCCCTGGATGCTGAACCCTGGGAGAAGAATGTTCGAGGCCGAGAGAAGAGCCAAGGAAAGGTCCCAAGGTGGGAAGTGGCTTTGCTGGGTCTGAGAAGTAGCAATCAGGCCATAGGCTGGAGTGCAGTGAGTCCGAGAGACCAGCCAGAGACAAGGTCCTGGAGGGTCGGCAGGGGCGAGGTCACACGGGCCTTCTTTCTAGGCGCGGGAGGGAAGCTTGGATCTTATTCTGTGTGATGCAAACCACTGGGACAAGGGGGGTGGGTTGTTTTAAAAAAGGTTTTATTATTGCAATATGGCAAGGCCAACAGATTCACAGATCCCGAGAGGAGGGGCCGTACCATGCTCCAGGGGGTCACGTGGAAAAGCACCAGGTCGGTCAGGAGGCAGAGGGAGCAAGGGGAAAAGCCTGGGCAAGAGCCTTTATTGTGGTTACTGTGGGAGGAATGGATAAGGTAGAGGAAGGTGGCTTAGGATCGGCTAGTATTAATAACATCGGCAGGCTCTGAGACAGAGGGCAGTCCTCCCCACCTCACCGTTCTCTAGCACCTGGCCTGGGGTGAACAGGGTAGGGGAGAGTGGCCCTGAGCGGGAGAGCCCTCCAGGAGGTGTTTGGGGGTATGGGCCCTGGATTGGTTGGCTTGCATCAAGGCAAGCTCGAGTCACTCGCTTATCATCTCCAGGAATGGGCTAGCCTTGGGAGGGGCAGTCCCTCCAGGGTCAGCAAGCCACCCCCCCGCCATGTCAAAGCATCAAAATACAGAAAATAAAAAGACCTGTTTGGTTTTTTTTAAGATTTTATTTATTTATTTGACAGAGAGAGATCACAAGTAGGCAGAGAGGCAGGCAGAGAGAGAGGAGGAAGCAGGCTCCCTGCTGAGCAGAGAGCCCCATGTGGGGCTTGATCCCCAAGACCCTGAGATCATGACCTGAGCTGAAGGCAGAGGCTTTAACCCACTGAGCCACCCAGGTGCCCCTAAAAGGACCTGGCTAATACAGAGTTTCAGCCAAGGAGGGATAGAGTTTACACTTTAACAAGATCCTCTGACTGCTGTGAGAAAATAGAAAATGTGATCGCAGGGATTAAATGAGGCAATGTCTCGATGTCTGTAAGGGGCCCAGCCCTCGCCTGGGCTCCCATCAATTACAGACATAATCATCACGTCTTAAGGAATGTCAGTTGAGCCAGGCTTTGGAGGTGAGGCCAGGACTCCCAGAGAAATCGGACTGACCCCCTTCATCTCCTCCTTGAAGCCCACCTCCGGGCCCAATTCCTGCCCCTAGCTCTCACTCCTCTGCTGGGCATCTCCTCAAAGAGCCAACAGAAAGCTGTGTTTACTCTGCCAAGTGGCATCCCTAGGGAGGGAGGAGAGGAGAAACAAATCTTCCTGCCTTGGCTTTGAAAAGCAGGCTGTTAATTACCTGGGTTTCACGCAGCCCCACTGCTCTGTAAACACTTGCCAAGCTGGCCTGTCGGTTAACCCCTTGGCACCCAGGGCTGAGGTCCAGGAGTCTGGGTGTGGGCTGATCTGGGAGGGCCGAGGAACTTGAGGAGGCTGGGCATGGCTTTGGAGTCTTCGGAGAAGGACTCATTCAAGCGAAATATTCAGGAGGAGGGAACAGAATGATTCTGGGGTTTGAAATTGACTTTATTTGGCCGGGCCGGTTCTGCCGTCCTCCAGCTTCCACCCTGAGACCCCTTTCCCAGGAATACAGGCCCCAAAGGAGTGGCCAGGGCCAAAAGCTCAGCCTCCAGTTTCGGGCAAGGATGGTCCCCGTTGGTGAGAGGTTGGCCCAGCAATGCCTGCTCACCTCAACCCCTTCTGGCTTTCTCTAGCGTCGAGACCCCTACCCTGTAAGAAGCAGAGACCCACCGCCTGGGGGTGGGGACCCAGGCCCTGGGCTGTGTCTAGGCGTGGCTGGTTAGAAGGTAGCCTCGGCTGACAATAATTATTCACCCGTGCACGTGCCCATCCAGTTGGCCAAGCCCTTTCCCACGCGTTGTCTCCTTCGATCGGCTCCACAATAAACCTCCGAAGCAGGAGGAGTTAGGTCCCTGCGATGCAGCGGCTCAAATCTAGGCCCTGTTACTCACCGGCTGTGCAGCCCTGGGGCAATCACATCACCTCTCAGAACCTCACTGATCTCACCTGTTCAATGGGCACAACAGAGGCCCATGCAGGCGATTCTACCATGAGGCTTAAATGAAATCATGGATCCAAAGAGCTCCGTCGTGCCTGGCACTGGGGAGCAAATGTACCAGCCCCTCCCTTAAATTCTCTTGAATTCCTCTCTTGAATTTTACAGAAGAGAAAAATGAGGTTCACCAAGGTATCAAATTATAATCTTCCAAGTGTTTAAAAAAAAAAATGATACCACTGCGTAGCGAGTGCGTGTCAAAGTTGTATTTCACTATAGGATGATAGCGCTGGTTCGGGGGACTCATGGAGGACGGTCCATGAAGCACAGAGAATGCTGGAATAAGATTGCTAATCAGATCCAACCTGGCAAATACCCTACAGGGCATGACTTACAACCTTTAGGATGATCTCTACTGGTCAGAAATCATTTGTATTGCTGCTATTAGATAAAAATCATTTGTATCTTACCTGCTTTCTGAAACTTAGTGTCTTTTTGAAAAGATTTTATTTATTTATTTGAGAGAGAGAGAGAGCACAAGTAGGGGGAGCAGCAGGCAGAGGGAGAAGGAGGCTCCCCACTGAGCAGGGAGCCTGATGAGGGGCTCGATCTCAGGACCCTGGGATCTTGACCTGAGCCACCCAGGTGCCCCTACAACTTAGTGTCTTAATTCTCATACTTGTAAATTGTCTGGGCCCCTCATAGAGGATACATAAGGGGTCACATGACCCTTGGGGGCTTCTTGGATGAAGCCCCAGGAGAATGATGAAAGTACACACAATCTCCTCATTGCCTCACTTCCAAGTTTTGCACATTTTCCCTGACAAAGTCAAGTGTTCACAGAATGAGAAAGGGAAGGGTTGGGCTTCTAAACTGTCAGAATCACTTCTCAGTAAGAATTCCAGATCTTTTTGCCCAAAAAAGCTAGTCCTGCTACGACGTCAGGGTGATGGACAGAAATTGAAGGTCCAGGAAAAGGGCGTAACTTGTCCAAGGTCACACAGCTATACCTGGGGGAGTGGCAGAGGCCGGACCTGCGTTCCCTGACTCCCATCCCCAGGGCCCCCGAGCAGCTTCCCCGGGCCTCCCCCAGGTCTGGGTTCCAGGTGTGAGTTCCCCGCTATGGGCAGGAATCGCTCTGCATCGTGGCGGGGCCTCAGGGGGAGACTCACTTTGGCTGGAGCTGGATGGCTATCACAGAGTCCGGTGGGGATTCGCCACCGTTTGGGGTCATCAGTGCTCAGGCAAGTGAGAGCTGAAACCCCGGAGCCTCCCATGGCCTCCAGCCCCCCACACGTGTGAATTCTGCAGTAAGACACCCAGAAAGCTCAGAGCTGGAGGAAAAAACGGCAACAGACGAGAAGCAGCAGATGGTTGCCATGGTGATCACCTCCAAGCGCCAAGTGTCTTTCTTTCTGAACAGAGATGGAGGTGCAGCAGGAAGAACATGGGCATAGGGGAGAAAGTCCAAGTCCGCGCCCCGATCTACCCCATATGGACAGCTTGGTGCAGGCCAGGTCACCTCCCCTGGGGTCCGAGGAGGACAGAGGATGCATTCGTTGGGTGCTGGCTTTGTGCCAGGCGTGGTGTGTTGAAGGTTGTCCGTTCATGATCTCATTGAATCCTCTTCCCAGAAAGCCTTGGAGGAATGTGCTATTCTCAGCATTTTGTAGAGGGGGAAACAGCAGCAGAGAGAGGTGAAGTAACTTACGCAGGAACACACAGCTTGTTAAGAGCACCTGAGCTAATGCTCCGGGCCCCTTTCTCTTGGAAGACTAGATACATTCCTTCTGGAAATTTCAGCCCCATTCCAGAGAAGGAGAGACAGGAGGGAGGCAGAACCAGGGTGCAAAGAGGGAATACTGCAGATCAAACACAGTGGTGTTAGCCCCCATTTTCTGCCTGGGCACTTGGCCGACACGAGACCTGGCACCTCAGGCAGGGAGCACCCCCTGGCCCGGGCAGCCCCCCAGTGGCGGTGGGACACACCGTAGCCCTGACGCAGACACTGCAGTGCTCCATCCGGAGCACCTCCTGGTCTCCAATCCGCTCACGGTCCGCTTCAACCCGACCCTGCGAGTCACAGGAGGGCTGCCTTCTCCCAGAAGCCTCCCCGTGCTGAGCCAGAGCCCCGGCCTTCTCCTCCTCCTCCTCCTCCTTCTCCCTGAGGTCCTTTCCTCCCTGCCCTGTCTCACCCCCTCTCCCCAGAGTGTGGGCTACTGGGCCATTGATCAGAGCCCAGGCATAGCACGGGAGCTCCGGGTGGCTTTGATGAGCCCTGAAGAGCTCCACGACGGAGGCCCCCGGAGCTTTTGGCAGAGGCCGGAGATGTATTTTTAGAATGAGCCCAGCACAGTCCTGACTGCCAGGATGGCCTGCCTTGTCTTCCTCCATCCAAGCCGCAGGGCGACCATGTGACTCGCAGGCCAAACAAGCCCGGGGCCCAGCCAGCCTGAGGGCCTCCCCCACAGGGCTGAAGGTAGGAGTTGGCTTGTGCGTGTACCCGAGCGTGGACATGGGCAGGAGCCAGCCAGGGTGCCCGCGGCTGGGGGAGCAGGGGCAGGGGTCCCCTACCAAGCCCCTCGCTGGCTGGCCTTGACCTCCCACCCCTCCCAGCTTTGTCCACCGGTCAGCTCATCCACTCATTCAACAAGTATTTGTTGGCCATTTATTACCCTAGTGCCAGGATGAGAAGAGTGAATGAGGCAAAATCCCTAGGCTCAGAACCAGACCCCTGACCTCCCTCACCTCGGCTCCCCACTCTGCCTCCCCCATCTCGGCTGATGCAGCTTCCTCCGGCCTGCGGCTCAGGCCAAACCCCTCATCCAGTCCAGCAGCAATCTGTCCCTTTGCCCTAGCTCAAAACATACCCAGAATCCAACGACTTCTCACCCCTTTTACCCCTGCCACCCTGGTCCTAGCCACCATCAGCGGTCCCCAGCATGGTTCCCCTGGGCCGATAGGGCTCCCCGCTTCTGTCTCTACCGCCCATGGCAACTTCTTCCCTGGAGTCCGAGCAGGGCCTCAAAAACGAGTCAGGTCCTGCCTCTCACGTTGTTGCACATCCATGGCCCCCCAGAACCTGTGCCCTGGCTTCTCCCCACCCTGCCGGAGTGACCTGACCTTGCACACACACACCCCCCTCACTCCCTCGCCTCCAAAGTCAGCTTCTCGGGGCACCCCCTCACCCCTCCCCACTCATCCCATCTAACACTGCAGCTCCTCCCCTTCTCCACTGCTTTTCTTGCCGAATAACACGAGATAATTTCTTTATGTTTTGCTCATTGCCCATCTCCCCGCCCTGGAACGTGAACTCCACGAGGGCAAGGTTTGGTGTGCTTTGTTCCCTTCCCTGAGAACCCACCTGGCCCACAGTACAGCCTCATGAAGGAGACTTGTGGACTGTGGAATGACTTGTGGGGGTGACAGTCATTAAAAAAAACAGTCCCAGGGGCACCTGCGTGGCTCAGTGGGTTAAAGCCTCTGCCTTCGGCTCAGGTCATGATCTCAGGGTCCTGGGATCAAGCCCCTCGGCGGGCTCTCTGCTCAGTGAGGAGCCTGTTTCCCCCTCCCCCTCTGCCTGCCTCTCTGCCTGCTTGTGATCTCTTTCTCTCTGTCAAATAAATAAATAAAATCTTAAAAAAAAAAAAAGCAGTCCCCGCCTCCACTCCTGCCTTTTCCTGCCTGCTCCCACCCAGGCGCCCCCACAGTGATTCTTCTAAAAAACATACTGTGTCCTTCAAGTGTTAGGGCAGGTGTGACAATGTGAGGCAGCCCCTCGGTGCACTCCATGCTCCCCTCCCCCCTAGTCCTGTAATCGCCTGGATCCTGGTGTCCTCGGGGACACGCCTTCTGCAAGAATGGGGGCGTACCTGTCTCACTCAGGAGACAGGATGGTGCAATGGCTGAAGGAAAGGACTGTGTGGGTCCAAATCCTGGCTAACGTTTGGGAATTTAGGAGACTTACTTAAGCTGCCTGGGCCTCTGTTTTCCCATCTATAAGATGGGGATAATGACAGTACCTTCCTCAGAGCCCCCCTAGGAGAAGATCCAATGAGCTCATACACTTGCACTTGGAGTTGCATGTGGGACATAGTAAGTGTAATAGGAACGCTATCTGTTACTGTTCTTCAGGGTCGTATCTCCAGGGCCTGGCACAAAACCTGGCCCACATTGAGTACTTAATAAATACTTGTTGGATGAGTGAACGAATGAATGAATGAGGATAGGGATAGAAGGATGAAGAAGTGGCATGAGAACCTAGAGGAGGGCCCAGCCCCAGCCCGAGGAGAGTCAGGAAGGCTTCCTGTAGGAGGGGGGCTGATTTCTGTGGGGTTAGCTGAGCAAGGTGAATGTTGGGAGCGGCAAACAGCAAGTGCAAAGGCCTCTCCCCCCTTAGGAAAGCCCGATGCGTGCAGGGAAAGCCAGTCCATGACTTAGTGATGGACACTCCAGGCAAAGAGGCCAGGCTTCCCCTGTGCTGGCCATTTTGAGGGCATTCTTGGGTGAATGAACTGTGCTCTTCCCTCAGACCTGCTGCCCACAGACGACAAAACATTCCCACAGAGGGCAAAACATTCTTCCTGGTCAGATCAGTGGTCCTCTGAGATCAGGGCAAGGCAAGCAAGGAAAGGAGGTTGCCGCTTGTTGAAGGACCTCATGGGGTAGGCCTGGATTTAACCTGACAACCCTCTCACGGGTTGTCAACCCTCCATGTAGAGATGAGGGGACAGAGGTCCCACGTCATCCAGCTAAGAGGTAGAGGCAGAGTTTGCTCTAGGCCAGCCCGGTCCAGTGTGGCCTCCCTCATCAGACTGGGGCTCCTGGTGGCCAGGGTCTGTGTCTCCGCGATTTTTAGCGGGTGACTTCCCCATTCCCAACTCCCCTCTCAGAGCACAGACCAAGGAACTAAGCAGGGGAACCCCTCAATGGCCATGAACTAATGGATAGCCAAGTTCAATGTCAGGCAGAACTCACCATATGGACTGGAGGGTGAGCACCGAGACCTTCCCTACAGAGCTCTGGACGAGGGCAGACCTGGGCACCTGAGTGACAGGTGACAGGAGGGGGTCTGAAAGGCTGCAGCTGGATGAGATTGCGGGGCGGTGCTAAAGGAGGAGGGGCTAATCCTGGGAATAGGTGAGAGCGTTTTACCCAAAACCACCTGCCCCATCCAACCCCCACCTACCCCTCTCCCCACTCGACACTTCGCTTTCCTCCTCTGTGGACTTTCTCATCCGCTGACTGATAGACTCCCCACACTCGCGCCGCCAGCTGAGTGACCAGTGGGGAGCTCTAAGGAGGAGGGTCCGGAGTTCAGGGTTCAAGTCCCTGCCCTGCCGTATCTTTGTCGTTTTAGGAAGACACCACCCCTCTCTGAGCTTCACTGCTCTCACCTGTGAAGAATGACAGGGCTAAACCTCTGCCTTGGAGCGTCGACGACGTGTGAATTCAGAGACTTGGGCTGTGATGGCGAGACACGTCTGTGAGGAGTGTGGGTCCTGCTGGTGAGGATTATTGACCATCGAGGAAAGTGGTTTGGAAGGGGTTAAGTGGAGACCCTGCCTCCCAGGCAGGAACGAATCAGGGCTGGCAGGGGAGGAGCCAGGCTGGGAAAGAGATCCAGTCAGGCCAGATGCCACCCTGAGAGGGAACGGGAGAAGCCACCGGCAGGGCTGGGGGCTGTGGGGCTGGGGCGTGGGACAGGGTCCTCGGCGCCTGCCCCGTGATAGCTCCAAGTCAGAGGGTGCAGGACCAGCTGCTAGGGCTGGGGGAGGAGGGGCCAAGCTGCCTGAGTAGGGGACAGCGGCGGGGTGGGAGAGGACTAGGACCCAGAGCACTCCCAGCCCCCCAGGCAGGGGGCACCGGCTGCACCCAGGCCTTGGCCTCAGCCGACCCTGATAGCCCACATGGGGCACGGGGTCTAATTTTAGTTCCAGCCGCAGGGCCCACAGCCCAGGGGTGCCCGCCAGTGGGTTACTCAGGAGTCGCTCAGGCAAGGGGAAGATTGGGGAGGCCAGCCCCCCCTCTTCTGTCCAGCCCTGCACCCTGGCCAAGCCACCTCCTGCGAGAGCCCTGACGGGTTCCCCATGGCCTGGCAGACTGCCCGCCTCACTGCTGAGGCCAAGGTCAGGGGGTGCAGCCAGGAGGGCAGAAGGACGTGGCCTTGCAGTGTGGTCAGCGGATTGCATCAGCCTGAGCAGTGCCCGGGGCAGGGGGCCCTGCTGCGGGGGCAAAGCCTGGCTTGGTTGTCCAAAGGCCAAGGAAGCAGATTCCTGACTGCAAGAAGGCAAGGCCACAAAGCCGGGTCCTACCTGGCTTCCCGGCGCCTGGCTGGTGACTTGCGGTTTGACCTTACACAGGCCGCCCATTCTCAATGGGCCTCAGTCTTCCCGTCCGTGCAATGAAGGCGCTGAAGTAGAAGGCAGAGCCCAGCTCCAGCGACTCACCCTCGAGCCCCTGCTCCTCCTGCTTCCCCCAGCCCTGGCCGCGGGTGGCCACATGCAGTCGTGGAGAAGAAAGTCCCTCTGGCTGGCACTGTCGGCCTCTTGGCTCCTCGTCCTTCTGAGAGTCCTCCCCCTCCTCCGCCTGGCAGTGCCTGCCAGACCCCGGGCAGGTGCCCCCCAAGGCTGGCCCCGCTGGCTGGACGCAGAGCTCCTGCAGAGTTTCTCCGAGCCTGGGGAGCTCCCAGAAGATGACCCTCAACCTCCTCCAGCTCCCCGCGGTGGCAGCTGCGACTGGGGAGCTTGCTTTGATGTCTCCAAGTGCAGGGGTGGTGGTCTCAAGGTGTTCGCGTACCCGGTGGCTGGACCGATCTCTGACACTCAGCGCAGGATCCTGGCTTCCGTTGAGAGCTCCCGCTACCGCTCCGTCAGCCCCGACGAGGCCTGCCTCCTCCTCCTCCTCAGCCTGGAAGCCCCAGCTGGGGAGTGCAGCCCCGTGCCCCAGCAGTGGAACGTGCCCCAGCAGTGGAACGGCGGAAGGAACCATCTGGTCCTTGGTCTCCACCCAGCCTTCTGCCCCCAGACCTTCCAACTGGGACAGGCGATGGTGGCCAAGGCCAGCCCCACAGTGGACACCTTCCGGCCTGGCTTTGACGTGGCCCTCCCGCTTCTCCCCGAAGCCCACCCATGGCGAGGTGGGGCCCCTGGCCAGCTGGGACAGCACAGTCCCCACCCCGGGGTGCCCCTGCTAGCCCTGGCGGAGGAGAGGGGCGGGTGGCGCACGGCAGGCACTGAGTCCTCTGCCTGCCCCTGGCATGGGCGCTGTGAGCAGGACCGCGGACCCGAGCAGTAAGTGACCTTTACCACCGCCACCCCGGGGTGGGGGATGGGGGGCGCTGGGTGGGAGGGATCTGCAGCGGGAGCGAGCCCAGAGGCCAGGGTGGAGGGCGGGATGGAGATGGGACTGGAGAACCAGCTAGGCCTGACAGACTCTGGCCCCGGCTGCAGCAGGAGGGAGAATCAGGTTATCCTGAGAGACACCCCACCCAGAAGGTCCTTTGTCACACGGCGGGGGGGGTGGGGGGAGTCCAGAGTACGTTTGGGGGTTCTCCCTTGGGGGTCCGTAAAAACAAAAATATGACTCGCTCCTACTTACTCTTTTTCTCTCATTCCAATTCCTCCTTCCCTAATATTTTAACATACACGTCTGTTGTACTCAGTCTGTGCTAAATTATAAATAATGGTTATAATAAAATAATACTAACTGCTATCATTTGTTTGTGTACCAAGCACTAAGCTCAGAGAGGAACTTAAGGAACTTGTATGAGGCCATCCAGACAGATAGGGCACAGCCAGTGCTAAAATCCAGAGCCGCCTGTTTCCAAAGCCCTCAGCATTAGAATTCTGAGTTTTAACCAAGGGTGTACGATCAACCCATCAAATGCCTTAGAGCCACAGAGATTAAGGGCTGGTCACAGATGGAAGCTGCTCCTTGTCTAATTTGGGGGATTAATCTCTTAAGGAAACAGCAAATATGAATGAGGTCAGACCAACAGAAGAACTTCCCACCAGCGCTACTGCCTGGAAACATGTAAGGGGCACGGAGAGCTGAAGAGTTGTTCAGAAACTCCTGTCCCTGGGCTAGTTGGAGTGACTCGCCTCAGGTGATAAAGCAGTTAAACCCTTAGTACCCAAGCCCCTCTGCGCCCCCAGGAAGCCGGCAGCGTCCAAAGACTGGTTGGGCAGGCAGGAATTCAAGTCCTTTTGAGGTTGTCCAGGGCCCAAGCGGCAGAAGGTTCCTTCTCCGTGACTGGGGCAGACCTGAGTTGGAAACTGTCACTCTGGTGTCCTTCCCTTGCTCCCTCCCTCAGGTATCTCCCTGTTCTCTGCTAGAACAACAGGGGCTGTTCTCAGTTCCCCCTTCTCCCCCCCCTGGGCCAAGCTCCCTTTTTGCCTCTGCTTCTCAGGGGTTTCTCTCAGCCAGAGGGCTCTCCTGGGAATGCAATCCCTCTACCTCCTCAAGGCACATGGCCTCCAGGGAGCCCCGCAGCCAGAGCTAGGAAGGCAGTGGCCTGGTCAGCCCCCAGGCCCTTGTGCCCGGACCCATCCCTAGCAGGCGTCCTTGGCAGTGACCTGAAAGGTCAGGGATCCCTCCCACCCCAGGCCCCTGAAGCTCAGAGCTCAGACAGAGCTTACCTTCAGTGAACAAGTTTCTCTTGTTCACCACGGCCCCACCTGACCTTCCTGATTAGGCTTTTTAGCTGTTCTTGCTTATAGGAAGTTCTTCTTTCGGCTGACTTTAATTACCGCGCTGGTGAATCTGAAAGCTATTTCAGTCTGAACTTCTTTGAGAAACTGGAAATTAGGGAGCTTCATACAGTAGTTGAAACTTTGACTCGCTGAATGTGTGCCGACGGCCCCCAAATCGGCCAGAACTGGGCAAGGCTTTCTCGTCCTCGTGGGCCGCCCTCTGAGTAGCATGGTGGGTGAGTTCATTTCCAAGGTCTGATGCTTGGCAGCCTCTGACTGTCCTCTGCAATTTCCCAGGTTCTGTCTTTGGCCTCAATCCCCGCCCCCACCCCCCTGCACAGGGGACAGGCCTTGTAATCTCTGGAGTTGCATAAGCCTCAGTTTCCCTGAGGTGTCAGGCAGCTGCCTGAAGCCGCCAGACAGTATAGGGACAGAAGGAGAGAGGGAGGCCACCAGCCACAGGGCAGCCCCCGGAAGGTGGCCTGAATAAACAAGTACTGGCCCGAGAAAGAGGCAATTCACAATCCCTGCCACTATCCCACAGCCACTGTCCCACATTCACTGGGCGGGCCGGGTGGCAGAGGGGGAGGGGAGGAAGCGAACACGCAGGGACAGCTTGCTCTGGGCCAGGTGCTGTGCCAGCCACTTTGCACACGTCACACACCCTCAAGTACCCTGCAAGGGAGGCGCTGTCATTCCCATTTCAGGTAACAGGAAACTGAGGTTCAAAGCGGCGGAGGGAGCCAGCCAAGGCCCTTTGGTGACGAGCTCCTTGACTCACCATGGCCTCCCTCAGAGTTTGGGACGGGGCGGCTGCGGAGCTGGGCTACAACCCTGCACTTCTGGCCCCAAAACCCGTATTTTTCCACCTTCAGCGAACAGTCTCCTGTTGCTTTGGAATTAACCTCCACCCATATAAATTGTTATTTATTTATTTTTATGAATAGGGAATTCATTCACAGGGTACAAAATTCCAAAGGCACAAAAGGGTATACAGTGAAATTCCCTCCCAGCCCTGGCTCTGGCCACCCAGTTTTCCTTCCTGGAGCCAAACCCCGTTTCTGGTTCCTTTCACGTCTTTTCTGAGATACTCTGTGTGCGCACAAGCAACATGTGTGCATATGCTCTCCCCCACTTAGGGTTTTGTTTTGTTTTTGTTTTTTTAACATAAATTCAGTGCATGTTTTAAAGTCTCCTTTGGATCTAGGAGGCGCCTTGCCTAGGTCCGTGGTACTTTCAGGGACCGAGGAAAACGTTTTCATTTCTTTGAAAATCAGAAGAAAAAACTGTACTTTTAAGTAGAAGAAAATGTTTTGATATACATGTTTTTAAAGATTTTATTTGACAGAGAGAGCACGAGCCAGGGGTGGAGGTGGGGCAGAGGGAGAAGGAGAAGCAGACTCCCCGCTGAGCAGGGAGCCCCATGCAGGACTCGATCCCAGCATCCTGTGATCATGACCCGAGCCGAAGGCAGACACTTAACTGACTGAGCCACCCAGGCACCCCTAATATATAATATTAATGTTTTCATTTATTTTTAAGTAATCTTAAAGTGTTCACAACCCCGTGATCAAGAGTTGCATGCTCCACCAACTGAGCCAGCCAGGCCCCCCAGTGTTTTTGTTTTTATACCAATGAAATTATCAAATGTAATTTATATATAATATTTATGGCAGAGAGACCCCAAAGGCCAAAGAGCCTAGGGCGCACAGAAGTCACAGTGTGGCCCTGCCTATAGCCAGGCTGCAGGAGGGCCCAGGGGAGCCACACTAACTCCATCCTTGGGCACCGAGGCCAACACCTTATAGGGTCACAGAACCCTAAGATATCATTGGCAGTTCCCATGATGTCCCCTGCATAACATGCACACAGACACACCCACACAAAGGCAGGTGCTCATCTAGCTCTGCTTACTTACCTCTACTGATGGGGATCTCACCATCTCCCAAGGCCACCCACCCCCGGCTACTGTCAGCCAGATCCGTTCCCGAATTTGTGCCGAAACTGACCTCTCGGACATCTGGCCCCCAGGTCCTGGTCCATCATTTATCACACGCTGAGCATCCATTCACTGAGCAGCCATTATGTGCCCAGTCTCGGCCAGGTGCTCCACCAGGCCGTGGGGACGTGGGCCCTGGCCCTCAAGCTGCTCGGTCTTGTGGGAGAGGCAGGCAAGTCCCTGGTTAGGACCCACATCGTTAAGCGGAGAGATGCTGTGCAAGCTGCCTTGCTCGCCGGCTCCTCGACTTCCGAGCTGTGGGGCCCTCCAGGCCTCCGTTCCCTCCTCTGTAAAGCAGGGGACTAGCAGCACAGACCTCCCGTCTCTGTAAGAATGAAATGAGTTACCGCCCCTAAAGCACTTAGAACAGTGCTCAGTAAAGGTCGGCTGGCTCATTACTACTGCGTGCATATAGGCTGTGGGGGCTGAGAAAAGGGAGCCATCTCTGGAAAGATCAAGGAGGGCTTCCCGGAGAAGGTGAGGTTTGAGCTTAGATCTTAAGATCAAGTAGGAGGAGGGGCGCCTGGGTGGCTCAATTGGTTAAGTGTCTGCCTTCGGCTCGGGGCCTGATCCCAGGTCCCGCATCGGGCTCCCTACTCAGCGGGGAGTCTGCTTCTCCCTCTCCCTCTGCTGCTCCCCCTGCTTCTGCTCTCGCTCCTGCTCTCTCTCTCAAATAAATAAATAAAATCTTAAAACAAAAAAAAATTGTTAAAAACAAGATCGAGTAGGAAGAATTCCTTGGTCTATAAGGCAGAGAGGGGTGCTCGAGGCTGAGGGAGGACGTACAGAGACACAGAGGAGGGAACAGTGGAGGTTAGGGAGGATTGAGGAAGTTTATTCAGAAAGCTCTTTGTCTCTGGGTTCTTGGAAGCCTTGAACTCAGGGCTTCTCAGTCCCTCGGGGCTTTGTTGGGAAGGGGAGGAGGGCTGGTGGTGGCTGGTGCTGTGGCAGCTTCTGGTAGAGTTTGAGAATGTTCTGTTGTTTAGCGTGTGGCTTTTTCCAGGAGAAGCGTGATGGCCGCCTGAGCAGTCTGGACAGCAGGCAGGAGGCAGAACCCCTGGGAAACCCCTAAGCCGCAGCTCTGGGGTAGTTCAAATAAGCCAGGGGCAGGAGTCGGCCTACTTGGTTCTACCTCCAGCCTTAACCCTCTCTGAGACCCTAAGCTACTCCTTGGGTCTCTCTGAGACTCAGTCTCCCCATCTGTTCAATGGTTCAGACTCAGACCAGACAGGCTGCAGCTGAGGAGGGTCATGGGACCTCTGGGCCCTATTCGTCAGTCCCACTCTGAGCAGGCCTGTGAGCCCAGGAGTCCTGCCCCCTCCGTGCCCTCCCCGCACCTGCCAGTAGCTAGGTCATGGGCACCGCTTCCCTGGATGGGCAGTCCCAGGGGGGAAGCTGTGACTCAAGCCCCTCCCCCCACAAACACACACAGCCTGAGTGTGGCCCTGGGGTTGGGGGGAGAAGGTGGGAGGAACAGAGGAGGCTTGTCCTCTGGGCGAGGGGGCCTCTGGGCAGCAGTTTCCTGTGCGGTTCCAGGCTGGGGGCCCAGCCCACCTCCGGACAGAGGAGCCTTTCATGGGCCTGGGCTCTTGGGATGGGGGGAAGGCAGGGCATTGAGGCCACGCAGGTGAGGGCTGCGCCAGAATCTGCGTGTGGCGGAGCAGTTGGGGGGGGGGGGGCGAGGCTAACCTGTGCTTCTCCCAGTGAGACCAGGCCTTGGAAATAGCTGGTCCTGCCCCCTCCCATTTTGCAAATGAGGAAACTGAGGTCCAGAGAAGAGAAAGGGGAGATGCCTGAGCCCCCCAAGGGCAGAGGCAGAGCTAGAATCCAGGGCTCCTGCCTCCCAGCCCACCGTGGGTGAGGGGCGGGTGTGAAGCTTGGATTTGTGTCAGTGTTCGTGTGTGGCTGTGTGTGTGCGTGAGTGTTTGTTAACATGTGAAGATGATGGGTTTGCACATTGAGAATTTGGGAGTGCTGGGGGGACGTCGAGAGAGCCAGGTGGGGTGAGGGGCAGCTGTCTCAGGCCTCACCTGTGCGGCACTCCCTCCTGTACCTCCTTAGGACCCACCCTGGGGCAACGCTACCCAATGCTACCTTCTGCCTCATCCCCGGCCGGCGTCCTGATACCTTGCACTTCCTCCAAGCCCTGCAGGTACCACCCCAACCTAGGCGTCCCCTGGCCCTGTCCCCCTACACTCCTGAGCTGGCAGGCTCTCTGGGCCAGGCCCGCGGGGAGGGACAGCGAGCTGCCCACACCCACACTCACCACACCTTCTGTAAAACAACCCACCATCCAAACAACCGCCTTTCTCTCCTCTTGGCCCCTCGTCCCCAACCGAAGCAGCTGCTAACTTGGAACTGGAGGAGGGGGCGTGTGTGTAGGATACGACCCGGCTCCCCAGTGCCTCCCTTTCCCCCAGGCCGGCTGTATCCCTGTGCTTCTCAGCCCTCGGTGGGAGCTGCCCTTCTCCGAGGTCATCGATTGGACCAAGGCGGCCATCGTGGCTGACGAGAGGCTCCCATTTCAGGTAGCTCAGGGCCCTGCCCACAGGGTGGGGACTGGACCCAGGACGTGGGAGGAGCATGGGATCTCAGCCCCCAGGATGATCTGTCCTCATTCCTATCCCCCCATATGTGTATATTCATGATCTTGTTCCAAGCCCCAAGCCTCTGCGGCTCCCACAGGATTGGAGAGACGCAGAGACTCCTGACGGCTCTGAGAGCAAGTCCTGAGCCTTTTCCAGCCTCAGTTTCCCCATCTGTACAATGGGACAAGTTAGACCAGATGATCTCCATGGGCCCAGCCCACGACTCCACTCCCTTTAAGGGAAAGCCACAAAAATCCAAAATCTGAGTGCCTCCCTGGAGGTTGGGGTGGGAAAGCAAAATGCACGGAGACTTTTCCAGCTGATGAAACTACTTTTGCCCGGCTGTGAGAAAACTGCATAAGCCTTGACTCCCCTGAGAAGCGAGAATGGTACAGTAGCTAATAATAGTAACTGCCCGCACTGAGCCGCTACCGTATGCGGAGCACTTAATGTATATTATCTTATTTTTTAATTTATTTTTAAGATTTTTTAAAAATTTATTTGAGAATGAGAGAGAGCACAAGCAGGGGGAGGGGGAGAGGGAAAGGGAGAAGCAGACTCCCAGTTGAGCAGGGAGACCGGAGACGGGGCTCGATCCTAGGACCCCAGAATCATGACCTGGGCCAAAGGCAGACACTCGCTTAACCAACTGAGCCACCCAGGCGCCCCTGTATTATCTAACGGAACCCCCACATCCACCCTATGAGGGAGGTACTATTATTCTCCCCACTGGACACAGACGCGGAGAGGTTGAGTAGCTTGTCCACAGTCACACGGTTACTAAGTAGCATTTAGGCCCAAATCTGTGCGACCCTTGAACTCTTGATTATCACCTGGGACTTGGCCAAAGGTGGCTGCTGCTACCTCACTTGGATAACTGTGGAGAGAAGGCCTCTGGTTCCCAGACCTCCAGGTCGGACGTCCCATCTCAGAGTCAGAGCCTGACAAGGCCCCATGCCTTCTCCTTTCCTCCCTCTGTGCCTCAGGTCCTCGCTGCCCTCCAGGAGATGCCCCCCACCCGGGTCCTCGCCCTGCGTCAGCAGACCCAGTTTCTATGGGATGCCTACTTCTCCTCAGTGGAGAAGGTCATCCATACCACTCTGGAGGTGAGGGGGACTCCATGAAGGGGGCCGTGGTGCTTGGCTCCTGCCTCATCCCGGTTCCCTCTCCACACCCCTCTCTCTGGACACCCCTTCTGCCCCACTGTTTGGACTTCCCCCTTGAAGAGGCTTCTGGGATGAATCTGAGACTTGGCTCTGGGCTCTTGGACAAGTTCCTTCTCCAGTCTTGGCCTCGGTTTCCCCCCATCTGTAGAGGGATAGCTCTGGCCAGTAGATTCCGAAGCCCGTGCCAAGGTATCAGCCTGGGTGATGGTCAGCGGCTGCCTAGAGTGCTGTGTTAAAGGGGATTCTGGGTCCGGAAAGAATGTCGCAACTTGTTAGCACATCTGCCATGAGTGAGGAAGGAAAGGGAGGCAGCAAGTTCACCATCACTGGCCACCTCTGGACACCATCACTGAGTGCCCCCTACTCTGGACTTCCGCACCTGAACCCCTGGGACAATGATGCAGCTGCTGCCCTCCCAGGAGCCTGAAGGGGGGCGGGGGTTGAGGGGGGCTACCCCAGGTCCAAACTTCCCCAGACACTGCCCACGACCACACTGGCACAGCCCTCTCTCATTTCACAGATTATTCAGGACCGGATCTTTGGAGCATCCGCTCACCCCTCGCTACTGTGGAACAGCCCCCCAGGCGCCCTCCTGGCCCTGCCTACCTTTTCCACAAGCCCCTCGGACTTCCCCTTCTACCACCTACAACAGGGTATGCCTGGGGATGGGACAACTCGAAGTCCCCTCACCAACTCTTCCCGAGTCTGTCCCAGCCTCAACCATAGAGCCCTGCCACGCCCTTCCCTGATTTGCCCACGTCTCTCCTGGCTCCCGGAGTCACTGGCTCAGGCCACTCTTCAGGGGGTCCTGTCCCCTCCCACCCTAACAGCCTGTGTCTCATTCCCCCAGGCTCTCGGCCTGCAGGCAGGTTCAGCGCCCTGATCTGGGTGGGGGTCCCAGGCCAGCCCCCGCTGAAGCTCATCCAGGCGGTGGCAGGCTCCCAGCACTGTGCCCAGGTCTGTCCCCCTTGCCAGCTGGGGTCCTGGGATCCAGGGTGGGGGCAAGGGAAAGGGCAGGGCCCTTGAAGACATCTAGACCCCAAGCGTAACCACATGTTTTGCAGGGAGGCACAGAAGGAGTTTTCAAGGGGTCTTAGGGGTTTTCACTGCCCTCTTCTTTAACTCCCAACGTTCTTGCTCCTTTCCTCCCCACGCCCCCCAATGGAAACTGCTGAAATCATGTAAAAAGCAGGTTCCCCTTGGGGCCGCTGGAGAGGTAAACAGACATGCGTTCATGCATGTGCTCACCCATCAGTCATTTTCTCAGTGCCGGGCCCACACGCTCGATGCTGAGGACGCAGAGAAAAAACAGGAAAGGATTCTGCCCTGGATTCCGATTCAGTTAGCATTTCCTGGCACACGCTGTCAAATCGCACTTGCAGAGAAGCCACATAGACTCTGGAGGGGACTGACAGGGGAAGGAAGCCCTTAGCTCAGCCAGGGACAGACAGAGGAGCCCCACGGAGGGGACATTTGAGCCGGGCAGTGAATGATAAAGGAGCAGAAGAAAACGAAAGTATTTGAGAGAAGATGGGGATGGGGCGAGGGGCCAGGGCCCAGGCTAGGGGCTACCACTACGGACTCTCCCCAGTTCCGATGCTGTGGGTAGCTACCTTCGTGTCACACCAGAATTCCTGCCTTCCTGACACTCAGAGGCAAAAACAGGCCACCAAAGAAAGGACCTTGGCTCCAAGTAAACTCTCCCAAACTCACAAATACAGCCGCTCTCCCAGCCTCGGGAACACCCCCTTTTCCTCCTAGATCTTGGTTCTCTGGAGCAGTGAGAAGCCACCCCCTTCCAGGTGGCCCAGGACAGCAGTGCCGTTGACAGTCCTGGCCGGGCAGAGGAAGGTGAGGAGTGGGGGGGCGGGCACGGGAGGGAGGGCTCCAGCCCCGCATGCCAGGAACCGGGGACGGCACACACAGGGGCTTGGCTTGAGCCTGAGCCAGATCTGGACTTCCAGTCAGGCCGAGGCTGGTCAGGAAGTCGCGCCTCACACGTCCCTGAAGGATCTCCCCGGGGGGACTGCTTGCGCGGTGGGGGTGCGGCAGAACTCCCTGGAGCGGATGGCGGGCTCGCTGACGCGGGTCTCAGCGGCAGGCCCGGTAGAGATGACCCTCTCCCGTGCCTGGCCCTTGTGGATTGTGCTTCCAGAGAGCCGGGGTTTTATGTGATGGGGGAAGGCAGAGGGGGTATGTTAGCTGCCTTGGATGAGCCAGAGGAGAAACGTGGGGTCTTGAGGAAATGCGGAGACGGCAGCAAACGGAGCCAGAGGGTAGCTTCTGAGAACCGGGGACGCTGGGAGCCCCCTGCATGCTGTGTGGCTCTGAGCAAGTCCCTTCTTCTCTCTGGACCTGTTTCTTCCAAAGGGAGGATGTTTGACAGCCCCTGCCAGGGTTGAGGTGGGCATGGGATATGACAAGAGGAATCCCAAGGGGTTGAAACTAGAAGGGCCCCTAGATACCATCTGCCCCATTTTACGGGGGGATGGCGGTGCGGAGAGCCACAGTGAGCTCCAGGCCCCAGTACCAGGCGGCTGGGCTCTTGTCGCAGCCCCCGCCTCGTGGCTGTGTAGACAGTCACTGTGGGAGCCCGGAGAGGGTTCCCGCAGCTGAGTCGGCCTCACCTCCCTCCCACGACAGGCCAGTGACCGCTTCTTCCCGCACAGAGAGCTCAGCACGGATGCCATCCTCAGCCTGGATGCACAGAGCAGTCTTACCACAAGTGAGGTGAGGGCACGGTCCAAGAGGAGCTCAGGGTGTGTGTGGGGGGGTCAGAGCCACCTCAGATTCCCGGGGGGGGGGAGGCAGTGCAGCCTCCTGCTTCTGAACCCCCCCCTCCCACAAGCCTATCAGCCTCCTCCTTAGTAATCTAGCAGCGACTTTCAGTTTTCAGCTCCCAGCTGGAAAAGCATTGTTTCCAGCTCCCCATCGGGAACCCCCAGCCCGCCCCGGCGCTCCTGGAAACTTACTTTCATGCGCCCATCTCCTCTCCCCTGAGTCCCCTCGGCCAGGCTGGCCTGGCCTCCGTGTCTCTGGATGTTCCCGGCTGGTCGGGAAGTCCCTCCTACCTCACTTCGCTATCTCCCCAGGTGGACTTCGCGTTTGTGGTGTGGCAGAGCTTCCCCGAGCGGATGGTGGGCTTCCTGACATGGAGCCACTTCTGGGATGAGGCCCGGGGTGGCTGGGGCTACACTGGCGAGAGGGCCAACGAGTTCTCCATGGTTCTCACATCAGCTGCCTTCTACCACAGGTACAGATGGCCGGCCTGGCACTAGGACACAGGGCCAGAGACCCCCTCCTTGATCCACGAGCAGGGCGGTGTGGGAGTGAATGCAGCAGTCAACCTAGAGCCCAGAGATCCAGGTTCCGGGCTCAGATCTGCCACATCCAAGCTGTATGAGGGGCAAATCTCCTCAGCTCTTGTGACGCCTCACTTTCCTTATCACCTCACAGGGCTGGTGTGATAATCAAATGAGAAAACCAGAGGAAGGCCTTGGCACACAGAGGTTCAATGAACGGTAGCTAGTGTTATTTTAGACAGAGCTAAGCAGAGAGTAGGGGTTTGGGTTTGGTGATGGTGGTGGCAAGAGAATGGCTCTAAAGCTTTATAAGTGTGTGTGTGGTGGGCTGGGGACTGTCGCAGGCCTTCCAGAGGTTGACTGAAGCACCCGTCTTTAGGGTAGGGACTGAATTCTGGAAGGCCCCTTTAGAGGGGTTCCTTAGACGCGTTTAAACCAAATATGTATGACCTGGAACCTCTAGTAGGTTTACCCAGGAGCTCTGCAGGGGGTCCTAGCAGAGTGAAGACTACCCCTAAGGCCTCCAGGGCGGGCCTAGGTTGTTCTAGAGAAAGGCTGCGTGAAGCAAGGCTCACCCTGAGCAGCATCAGTCTGGTTAATCCACAGCCTTCCTGAAGCTGGTCTTTTGGGGCTGCCATGTTTAATGGCCTTGGAACTAGCTGATGACCCCCCATCTCATGCTGGCTGAGTTCAGACCTCAGAGCCCAGGGGTGGGGGCCCCATGGAACTATAACGGAGGGGCAGGGAGGACACCATTCGCTGCAGACGAACCACAGAGCACAGAACAGTAGAGTGTTGTATTTCTGGTGTGAGCTCTCTGAGGCGGCCAGGGCTGAGGGGGGAGCAGAGGTTTCTAAGGAGGCATGGGGATTGAAGTCAAAGGGGGAGTGAGGTCAGGAAGGAGGAGAATGGGGCCTGGCAGGGAGGAGTGGCGGGTCAATTTGACTGCAGCCGCTCCCTGTCACCCCCCCCTCGCCCAGGTATTACCACACCCTCTTCACCCACTCCCTGCCCAAGGCTCTGAGAACCCTGGCAGATGAAGCACCCAGCTGTGTGGACGTCCTGATGAACTTCCTGGTAGCGGCAGTCACCAAGCTACCCCCTATCAAGGTCCCCTATGGGAAGCAGCATCCGGAGGCCAGTCCTCCCCTGGTGAGGAGGACGTCCAGGGAGACGGCACTGGGAGGGCACTGGCTGGGGAAGGGACTTCCCCCTCACTGTCTAACCCCAATCTTTCTTTGCTGCAGGGTTTGGGGGCATGGGGGTGGGTTCAGAAGGACAGAGAAGACCTCCAACGCGTTTCTCCTCCCCCTTAGGCGCCTGGGGGCTCAGAGCCGCAGCCACCGGCCCAGGACTGCATCACTCAGATGGCGGCCGAGTTTGGCTATATGCCCCTGGTCTCCTCTCGCCTCCGTCTGGACCCAGTACTCTTCAAGGACCCCGTCTCCGTGCTGCGCAAGAAGTATCGCAGCCTGGAGAAGCCCTAGCATGGACCAGCAGAGCCCCCAGTCCTGCTCCCGGGGGGCGCTGCACCTGCTGGGGGGGGGGAGGGGCTCAGCCCCCTCCCTTGGGAGGTCTGGAGAGCCAATCAAGGCTGCCAGTTAGCCAGCACGTCAGATCCCTGTTAGCCAATGGGCCCAATGCCCCGAGCTGCGGGGCCTCGCCCCACCCTCCAGTCCAGCCACCAGTGGCAGGTCACAGGTGCACGGCGCTCACTCTGCGACTGTGCCCTCAGCCGTCGCTGACCCTCTGCCTGGGATGCCTTTCCCGGCTTCTCTGCGGGAGCCTTCTACTTGTTTTTCAGATCTCCACCTTCTCCACGGACTCGCCTGACCCCCATCCCAGACCCAGATCCTCTGCGCTTTCACAGCCATGTGTTCCCCACTGTTCATGCTGCTTTGCGAGGTACACGGTCAGGCCCCAGGACCAGCCTGGAAGCCCCTAGAGGGCAGGGCCATGTCCTCTTCTCTCTGGCCTGGCAGGTGCTTCACAAGTATTTGACGAACAGACAGAAGACATCAACTGCATGCCTGCATCTGTGCGGTAGTCAAGAGTGTGGACTGTGCCTAGTGAGACAAAACTCCGTCCTCTCCCGCTCCCGGGGTTCTTAGTCCGGCAGTAAGGCAGCCACCCGCAGATGCCTGGGTTTCCAGGCGCGATCTTCTGACAAAGAGGCACTGAGAAGCCAGTTTCGGGGCTTCCTTCCCGACCTGGCAGAACAGGAGCTGGGGGAGAAAGAGAATGGGAATGCCAGGGGTCCTGCCAGCTCCGCCCAGGGCCCTGCATTACCGCCCATGACCACTAGAGGTCAGCGCCGCGCCGCGCTCCCTCTTCCGGGAAAGGGAATGTGTTCTAAGCGCCCCTCCGGTCAAGGAGTGACCCGGCAAGGGGGTGTGGAGTGTTGGTGGGGTGCAGCCCGAGGTCTAAAAACTGGGGGGAGGAATTTGAAAGAACAGCCCCACTCCTTTGGCCCACATACTCAGGACTAATAAGCCATTTCTAGGTGGGCTGGGTGGGAGATGGGGTGGTCCGGAGCCCCCTGGCGGGGACAGTGGACTGGGGTAAGGGCTGCTGGGTTCTCTGAGGTTCATCCACGTGGAACTGGAATTATCACTTCCGAAATAAAGCGTGTCCTTGCCCCCTCATGCTCAGGCTATAAATAACCCCTACAGCAGCTGCATGGGGGAGGGGGAACTCAGGGCTCACCGGGGAGTGGGGCGACCCTAGAGAAGGTGGGGGTGATGGGTCCAGCCCAGGTCCACGGTGTCAGGTGTTTTCCTGCTTTGATGGCCTCGAGGCTTTGGAAACTCTCGTGACTAGCTCGCCCTGGCTGGCTAGAACATGCTGTCCCCCGGGGCTTCTCCAAGGCCTCCCACCCCCATCCTCCAGCTCGACCTCTGGCCCCTGGATGACTTGGGTCCTCCCTGGAACCAGTCACAGCTGGGGTGCAGAGAGGACTCTGCTTTGGAAGGCATAGGGCTGCTAGATTATCAAGGTGGAGGGGGGCCTGGGAGTTAAAGAGGAGGGAAGGCATTCTGGCCCAGGGTCAAGAACAGTTGAAGGTGGGTGAGGAAGCACACAGCTGTGGCCCAGGCAGCCTTCCCGGGGCGGGGAGGGCTCTGAGTGCCAAGAGAAAGAGGCAGTGAACTGCCTTGGCATGGCCTTACCCACGGAGGGCACTGCCAGCCCAAGGGCTCACACTGTACCAACACGCAGCCCAGAAGGTTTTCAGCTCCTGCTGTAGAGGGAGGCCTGGGTGACTGAGGCAGAAACCCCAGACCTGCTTCACAGTGGCTGTGTGACTTCAGAGACTCAACCCCTCGGAGCTTTGGTTTTCTCATCTGGAAAAGTAGTCTCTTGAGAGGCACACAGCTTCTCAGGATCCAGGTTCCCAGGGCCTGGAGGGCAGAAGCGGCTTGATTGCCCAGAGAATGGATTGGAGTAGAACTCAGCCATCAGTGGCCCCCCGCCTCCCACTTCCAGGCCACATGACTTCCCACAGATTTTGAGGGGCTGAAGAACCCACTGACCTAGATCACACGTAAGCCTGGATGACAATGCTTGAAAGGCATCAAGAGGTTATTTCGTAGATGGGAAGAGAGAAGCTCACAGGGGAAGGCGAGTGACCAACGCTTCCTCTTCCTGCCACGAATCAAGGCAGAGTCAAGACAAAGTCAGGGCTGCCCCTGGGGAGGCTAGGAAGCCCACCTGGCTCTTTGGCAGGTGGCATGCTTTCCAGCATGATGATCAAAGTACACGCTCCTCAGGCAACACCAGGTGCCTAACAGACTTTGGTTCCCGTCCTCACAACAACCCTGTGAGGTAGGTTCATTCTCGGTCTCTCATTCTCTGGTGAGACCTAAGGGCCACCTAATGACTGGGGCTGGTGCCTTCTCTGTGAGACTAGGGACAAGTCTCCCCTCTGCATCTTGTCAACACAAGCTGCCCCTAACTCAGGAATCTACATACACCTCAGGAAGCCAACGTCTCCCATCCATTGTACGACCAACCCCTCTTTGTCCTCTGTCCTCGAGTTCTGAGCAGGTCAGGCCATACCGGCCACAGCGCTGGCCCAACTGCACCGGAAGTCAGGCTCTGAGATCCCTGAGACTCTGTCAGGACAAGAGAAGTGGGCCAGGGGCTGTGGGGCCGCACCCCACCCCCAACCACCTGGGGTAAGGGAATCACAGTGTTGGCACAGGGTTCCTGGGCTGGGGGAATAAGGAAAAGAAGAAACCAGCCAGGTCCTGATGTGGTCAGAAGCCTCCTCCCTCCAGGAAAGGGAAACATGGCTCGGAGCTGAAGTGACTGAGGCACGGGCAGGCCTCAGGGGCCCGCTGGTTTCCCACCTCAGGGGGACAGGTGGGGGGGACCAACCCCCAAGGCCTCCCTACACCACAGTGTTAGAGGCAGAGGGAGAAGGGCTTCTTCACAGATTCATAAGGCAAAGGCCAGACTGACATGAGGAATAAGGCAGGCGGGCAAGGGGACGTTGGAGTCGGTCTCCCCTCTGTCACCCCTCACTGTCCGGAGGCTGCTTGTAGGAAGGCGTTAGCTGAGGATTAGGCCCAAACCCAGCCCCACCAGGCACCAACCCAGAAGCTGGAGGAGCGGGGTCACGCTAGCTTTACACTTGCCGCATCTCCATCCTTACACTGGCTATGTAGTCAGATGGGGGAGGCAGGGGACAGTTCCTTCACACTCAACACAGAGCAGAGGTCAGGAGAGGGACCCGCTTTATAACGCAGCCAGGGGAGCCGAGTCCCGGCTGGGCCTGGGGGACACTCAGCCCCACCGGCTGCGGGTCCCGTCCACGTCTCCGTGGGCACCTGGCCAGGCAGTCAGTCGGAGGGGCCTTGGCACGCCTGACAGTCCTTCATGTCCTCCGAGTAGTCCTCGATCTGGATGGTCACGGTGTGGAAGTGGAACTTGCCCTGCAGGCGGGTGCTGGCTGCCTTCAGCACGGCCTGGCCATCTGCATTCTGAGCTAGAGGCCAAGAGGACACACCGGGGGAGGCACCACACAATGAGTTACTCACTCGGGCCCTGAGGAACGATCAGGAGCCTAGCTCATTCCCCACCTCCAGCAGGACAGGGTACGGGCATCAGGGAGACCCCCCCAATCCCACCCCCACACCGGGCCACCCTCCACTTCCCACCCCTGGCACAATCCCACGAGGGCAGGAGCCGCCCTGGCTTTAAGGCCGGGAATCTTGCCCCTGCCACCTAGGCACTGTCAAAGCCTGGCCAAGTGACCTGACCGCCCCACCCCAGCCCCAGCCTCAGTTTCTTCATCTGTAAATGGGATTGTGACAACCAAACGAACTAAGGTCTATAAAGTACTCAGCGTGGGGCCAGGTTCAAAGCAGCGGCACTGCGGACGTGTGAGGTCCTCGGGCACTTCGGGGATGGCCCCAGGCCTCCGGCGGCCTCTGTCCCTCAGCCTGCCCTGAGGATCCTGGTCACTCACCGATGGCGATGTGGACCGACAGCACGGGCTGGGCCACGGTCAGGGCCCAAATGTGCAGGCTGTGCAAGGCTTCCACCCCTTCCACCGACAGCAGCAGGTCCCGGACAGCCGTGAAGTCCACGCCCTTGGGGGTCCCTGAGGGGGGGGCAGGGATAGGGGCTGAAGGAGCCTGCTCCCCCCTGCCGCCGCTGCTTTCTGCTGTTCAAATGTCGCCTGCCTCCACAGAGAAGAGCGCCCTGGCCAGCAGATCCGATGTTGCCCCACCCCCCAGATGCTCTCCATCCTCTCGCCCTTCTGTATTTTCCTCCTCACGCCTGACACTGTCTGCAATGACCTTGTCAGACTCTTGCCCATGTCCTCCTCTAAAACGGAAACTCCACGAGCACGGGACGGTCTGCTTTGTTTACCGCCGTATCCTCAGCGCCCAGAACACTGGGCCCAGAGCAGGGACCCAATGACTATTTTCTGGAACAGAAAGGAAAGACGGGAACCTGGGGACCCCCGCGCCCACACGGGGCCTCAGCATCATCACTTGTATCTGGGGCCGTCACACTCTGGGGGAAATGCTGACTCGCAGCCAGACACTCCCGCTGACTCCACGTCAGCGCCCAACTTCGGACTGGAGCCTGGCCACACACAGCCCCAGGACCCCGCGACCCCGGGGCACAAGAAAGCCGGTGAATGTGGCGACTCAGGGTGGACCATTTGCCAGCGCTGAGGAAGTCCCCGGAGCCCAGCCACGTGCTCGACCCACGTGCTCCTGAGGCGGAGGCCTCAGAAAGGAAGGCACTGAGCTGGAGGGCATTTGAGAGGCTTGGCCAGCATCCACCATCTTTTTTTTTTTCTGAGCCTCAGTCTGCCTCCTGTGCAATGGGAGGCTGAATCCTCGTCCCTCTCTCTGCCCGAGAGGAGGCAGCTGGAGACTGCGGAGGTGTATGGGGGAGGGGTGGAGCACCCAGTGGTACACGCACCACCTAGAAGTTACCTGACTAGGCAGGGAGGACACACCCCAGCAGGGAGGGGACACCTTGGGGCCAGAGGGAAGGGAAGGTTCGGTCCGGGTGATATTTCCAGGAACAGTCACACCTGAGGGCTCCAGTCGATGCCAAGGCTGGCCTGGGGCCCCAGGAGGTTTTCCAGCCTGTTCCAGGCTCCAGACCATGGCTCCCTGCCAATGTGCTAGGACTCCCCTGCTCCCCCACACACACCCCCGCCCAACTCGTTAGTGCTGGAGAGCCCCGAGCCCAGGTTACCTTCCATCAGCACCAGGATCACATCTCTCAGGATGGTCAAGGTTGTCCCCAAGACCAGGATGGAGAAGAGGAAGGTGCAGATGGGGTCTACATACTTGTACTCTGGCTACAGAAAAAGGGGAAGGCAGAGCTGCGGCTCACCACCCAATGCCTCAGCCGCTCGCTCTCTCCCTCCCACCCGGTGCTGAGGCGGGGAGGGGGCTCTCTGCGGGGTGGGCACAGGCCTCACCGGGGCTCTGCCTCCCAGTTCTCTGCCTTTTATTCTGTCTCCACAAGAACTGGCAGCTCAGGATAAGGCACGTCCCTCCCCAGCCCTCCTTTCCCGAGGGACTGAAGTGTGAACAAAACTACAAGGAATCCTAGACACCAATGGTCCAACATCTCATCTTATAGATGGAGAAACTGAGGATCAGTGAGTGCAACGGACTATCTAGCAAGGGCTGGAGCCAGGCCTCAACCCCAACGGCTGGCTCTTTCCACTACACCGCTCCGCCTCCGTGTGGTGGGCAATGCACTGGCAGCCCGCAGGCCTGGGGCTTTGAATCTGGCTCCACAATTTCCCAGCTGTGTGACACCATCCAAGTCACTGAACCTTTCTGAGCTGCAGAAAAGTTGCTGCTGCTCTTCAGGATTACTGTGACGGTCAGAGGTGCGGACACTTGGTAGGCGTTGGGTAAATGTTCCTTCCCTCTCCCCACACAGCTGGGAGGGAACTAGAACCTGGGAAGGGCCACGTAGAGAGGAACCCCCACGTGATCTATACTCTCCTGCCCACCCCTACCCCCCCCCAGCCTACCTCCCTCTGTCCCCAGCTCTGACCTTGAAGTATAAAATATAGGCTGCCACCAAGATGCCAATGCTCTGCAGAAAGTCTCCAATCACGTGGATAAAGGCAGCTCGGACGCTGGGGTTCTCCTGCTGCTGGCTGCTGTCGTGGCTGTGCCCGTGGCCAGACTGGTGAAGAGTCAACCCCATTCTGCAGAAGCAGAGACAAAGCCAAGGGCTCACTGACGTAGCAGGGAGAGGCCCCCCAGTAGGGCTGGCCTGCCTGTGGGACAAAAATCCTAATCCCCAAACTGCCTGTTCCCTTTCCCTTTGCCTGGTGAGGACCCCAACTCCCACAGCCTTGGTTCAGAGCGCCACGGGAGGACGGGCTCAGCTCCCATGCCAGGCTAAATCTGGGCACACGGGTGCCAAATCTCAGGACAGGAGGGCACCATGGAGGTCATCTAGTTCCCCTCATCCTTTCACAGAAGGGGAAACTGAGGCCTAGAGACGGAAGTGACTTGCCCAAGACCACTGAGCAGGGGAGAGCCCAAACAAGACACCCATGTTCTACATACCCTGCCTCTCACTGACACCAGTTTCAGGCCCACCGGCTTGAAAAAGAACTTGGATTCTGCCCCTGCGGACATCTGTTCCTGTAAGAGCTAGACTCACCCCTTCCCATTTCAGGTATGAAGGCTCCCTGTTTATTCACGCACACATATGGGGGGCCGAGTCGATGCCGCCCCCGACTCCCAGCTCTCAGTGGCCTCAGCCTGGGCCTAAGGCAGGACTGAGGAAGCAGGAACCAGAGCTCAGACCACTAGGGAAATTCTGGTCCTGTGGCCTGTGCATGGCCTCCTTCCGCTGAGAGCAGGCCTGCAGACGTGCGTGTGAAAAGTGGGAGGGGGGCTCACAGGGAACGGAGGCGACACTCACATGATATTCACGGCCACAGCGCAGCCCGACGTGATCAGCATGGTCCCCCCTTCGATCTCGTAGTCCCCAGAGATTAGCCGCTCCACCGCCAGGAACACCAGCACCCCAGTCACGACCCAGATGGACAGCACAGAGAGCAGGGCTCCCAGGATCTCTGAGGAAGAACCCAACACCCATCTTAGCTTGGGGCCCTAAGACTGAGGAGGCCTTCCCGGTCCTCCATGATCCCCCCGCCCCCTCCCTGCAAAGCCAGGTTCTGGAGCCAAAGGTACAGCTGGCATGGTCATGCCCTACCTCGCCACTCATCCGTCAGAGGACATCAGAGCTAGAAGGAACTTAAGAAGTCACCTGGGTCAACCCTTTTTGTTTTACATGTAAAGAAACTGACTTACTAAAATATATACCTATGGCTCAGCTGACAAACTGAGGCTTCTCAGGAGAGACTGGGCCATCTCCCACCAAGAGGAAAATGACAGTGCAGCCCAGAGATGAACTAAAGGGGGCTTAAAGCCTCTATCTTCCAAGAGGCTTTGCTGACCTTTCCCTGCCCGGGAAATTATTCCACATGGAATTATGTGCTGAGTTGCTGCCATAGTTATTTGTTCTTGAAGTCTGGCCATTTCATTTCTTCGGAAGGTGAACTCTCCTTCCCTGCAGACTGGAAGTTCCCAGAGGACGGGGACCAGGGCTCCCCCGTCAGACTGGGAGCTACTGGGGGACAGAAGCCAAAACTGACATCCTCTTCCCCAACCCAAGTCACCCTCCTGGCCTCACTCAGGGATCCGCCTGGGGTAGCCACGAAAGAACCCACATCTTGACCCACCCCCTCTTCCAACCCCATTCCCACCCCAACCGGGGTCCTCACCAGCTCGCTGCCACCCGAAGTTCATCGTCTTGGTGGCTGGCCGGGAGGACATCCAGAGAGAAAAGAGGCTGACGAGCATGCTGGCAAAGTCAGTGAGCAAGTGGGCCGCGTCGGTCATGACTGCCAGGCTGTGAGCTAGGTACCCACCTGCAGGGGCAGGACCCGAGATGGAGGGGCCTTATCGGCTCCCCCGGAGCCAACTTCCCAGACCGTGTGTGCAGCAGGGAAACCATGGGCTCTGGGGGAAGACCATGGATTTGGGACCTCTCCACCCATTAGCTGTGTAACCATGGGCAAGTGACCGACTTCCTCTGAGCCTCAACTTCTGTCTGTGAAATGGGACTGACACGATCTAATTAGAGGGTGACTGTGAAAATCAAGTTCAAATAGGGCCTGGAAAGCACAGGAGGCACTCAGTAAATGCTTTTTCCTTCTAGGCATTCAGGCCATCCCTTACACACTGGTTGTGCATATCTTGGGCAGATTACTTAACCCTAACGTGCCTCCGTTTCATCATCTGTAAAATAATAACACCCATGACAGTATGAGCTTGTTTGTCATGAGGACTGGATGAGATAACCTGTATGTAAAAGACTCAGCATAGTGAATGATCAATAAATGGGGCTATTAGTAGTTTCTTTTTAATTAAGTAGGCTCCACACCCAATGTGGGGCTTGAACTCACGACCCTGAGATCAAGCCGTGCATGCTCTAGGGACTGAGCCAGACAGATGCCCTGAGGCCATTAGTATCAATATTACTGGGAACATCCTGGAGAAAAGCCTTTTGGATCATGAGACTATCCATGCACCCAATTTCATTTAATTAGCACAAAAGTTCTTACCAACGACTTCCCCAATCATGAACACCAGGCAGATGGCAGAGGCCACATAAAGCTGTCGCTGGGCCCGCTCCTTCTTGGGGTCCATGTGACTGCCAGGACCCTTCTGGGCATGACAGTAATGATTACTCTCAGTGACCAGCCCAATGGCCTGCAAGTCCAGGCCGGATGGGGGCAGAGGGATCCAGCCAGTCCCCTCCTGCCATAGAGATCCGGTGTAAGACCTGGCCAGAGAGGATGGGAGAGGGCCGACTCAGCTCGGAGCTGGGGACAAGGAGGCCCGCCTCCAGCCCTGTCTCTCTATGGGGCCTTGGCGAATGTTCCCATGTATCCAATTCAAAGAAGAGCTAAGGGCACTCCAAGCTCGACAGTCCCTGAGGAGTGGCCAAAAACTCGTGTTTGGGGTAGAGTTTTGGGGAAATGACCAGTCCAGGAATCTTGGGGTCTCGGCCCAGGGTGTTCCCTCCTCCCCCAACCCACCCGGGGCAAACACGGAGGAGGGAAAGACCTTGGGACGTGGCCAAGGGGCCGGGCCAGTGCAGCCAAGCACGGAGAAGGAACAGAGCTCAGGCTCAGAGAGGGCAGACGTCCCTCTGGCGCGCTCGGGGACACAGGGCCTCCCAGGGCGGAGCTGCCGGGGGCAAAGTGTCGGGCCAAGGGCCGGGCTCCAAGCATGCGACTGCCCATTAGCGGGCAGGGGTCAGGATCTGTGCTCAACGGCGGGGGCGGGGAAGAGGGGGGGATGATCCCCTTGCCCAAGTTCGATTACCCCTTTCCCTCCCCTCCCTCTGCCCCCTCTGTGCGGCCCCAGTTCAAGCCTCCAGCAAAACAGTCCACTGTAAACGGCAAACCAGAAGATGAGTCCGGAGCCGCTCAAATCCCCGTCGCTGCACAGGCTCTCGCCTTACCGGGCTCCGGGCCTGGCGTCCACCAGATGCTGCTTCTCCGTGGGCTCCATGGGGCCCCGCACGCCCCGCGCTGGGTCCGGGAAGCCGCACGCGACCGCGGTGCCCAGTGCGCCCTAGAAGTTGCGCGCGGGACCCTGCGCAGAGCGCGCCCACCTGCCCGGAGGGCCCCGCGCGCCGTTCCCCGCGCCCCTGCGCCCGCGCCTCCCGCCCACCCGCTGCTCCGCGCAGCAGCTCCCGCCCAGGCCGCTCTGGGGCGGTCCCGCTGCCGCTCCGGCCGCTCCAGCCCGTCCGCGCCCGCCGCTGCGCCCTGCGCCCGCCCGCTTTATCTGGCCCGGGCCACCCCGTGTGAAGCCGCTCGCTGCGCGTCGTGTGCAAAAGCCCGCGGGGAAGGGGGAGGGGAGGCCGGCTGCAAAGGGTACCCCGGCGCTGCCCCCGAGCATCGGGTCTCCAGCGCCCCTGGGGCCCGAGGAGCCCACCCCGCGTGACTTAGGACTGGGCGCCGGCTGCGCGCACTGTCCCCCGCGCGCGGCTGGCCGCAGCCCGCCAAGGCGCTTGCGGACCTCGGTTTGTGGAAATCCGCTTTGGGTCCCCTGAGAGCAGGAATGTGGCACCTGAGGCTAGATGTGTCGTCCCCTCAGGCTGAAGGCTCCCGAGGTTGGCTGCGTCCTTCCGCTCGGGCTAGGGAGTCTCCTAGGGGCGGGATGTTCGCACCCTCGGGCTGGGGTGGAGCCCTCCTTAGGACTGGCTGTGACCCACGGCCCCATCCTAGCCACCGCAGCAGCGCCAGTTTCTGCCCTCCCGCGCGCTCCGATTAATATCTGGAGTAGCTTTATCTCCACCCCTACGTAGAGCAGTGTGGCCCTTCAGCAGCAGTCACCATCTGCGGTGAACTGACACCACCGCCCCCTCCCTGCCCTGCGGCAGCTCACAGAAGCCCCAGGAAGGTGCTGTGCGTGGTGTTCCACCGGAGAAGCGGGCCTGTCTGGGTTGGCTTGGTGCTCCACCACCTTTAAGCTGCGTCTTCTCGCGGCGGTTTGGGGTGGGTGTCAGGACCTTATGGCGAGCCTTATGGATGGACTCTGATAGGGGCCCATTATATAGAAAGATCTTTGGACTGCTGACTTCTCTGCCCTGTCACTCCATCATCCCCAATGCCTTTGGTCTAGGGGAACATGGCTTGGCTATGTCCCTTCACATAGACAAGTGTCTAAGGTGCAAGCCACTTGCCCACACCACTGGGGATAAAGAGGTTCCTCAGTCTCTCCTGGACAAGAGTCACTTTATTTGGAGACCAGGTGCAAGGAGTGAGGGTGGCAGCACCATGCCTACCTAGACTGGGTACCCACTGAGTGCCTTTCCACCTCCTGTGGACTCTGAGTGTGAAAAACGTTTACCTTAAGCTTTGTGGTCTTCCTGGTATAGTCTAAGAACCAGTAGATCCAGCATTACCTGGAAAAGGTGTTAAAATGCAGGTTCCCAAAACGCTGCATCCAACCAACTCAATCAGAATCATACCTTGGGGCACCTGGGTAGCTCAGTGGGTAAAGTGTCTGCCTTCGGCTGGGATCATGATCCCAGGGTCCTGGGATCCAGCCTCAGAT
>CM052900.1:149016867-149077171 GCA_028534135.1 Potos flavus | reverse complement strand
GGTGATTTAGTGGGTTAAGAGTCTGCCTTAAGTCATGATCTCGCGGTGGGGCTCCCTGCTCAGCAGGGAGTCTGCTTCTCCCTCTCCCTCTGCCACTCACCCCTGCTTGTGCTCTCTCTCTTTCTCTCTCTCTCTCCCTCTCTCTCAAATAAATAAATAAAATCTTAAAAAAGAAGAAGAAGAAGAAGAGTCACATGCTCTATCAACTGAGCCAGCCAGTTCTCCCGCCTCAGGTGAATTCTCGTCACCGCCCACACCACCAACATCCTCCCAATCAGTCACCCTGCATTTGGGGGCCCTCATCCTCTCAGGAGATACACCCTATTCAGACACCATAATTGGTTAAAAAAAAAAAAAATAGTAACTTGAGAAACGATTGGAAATGAGAGAAAACTTTAAAAATTCAAAGTTAGGGACTGAGTTAGCATTGGAAAAACTCCCAGAATGAAAATGGGCAAAGGCGTGATGGGTTTAAAGCACTTTTGTGAAGTGAGCTCCACCGAGCAATAGTTCTGGTGATGTAGCATGAACGAATAAGCTGGGAAATGCCGACCTAAATACTCACTCCACCAGGAAATATCAAGCGGCAGTATTTCAAACACCATGAACGGGATGGACCGATCCCTGCCTAAGGTTAAAGAGCTTTCTTTATGGCAGGACTGCTCAGAGCCCTTAGCTTGGGCTGTGTTCTGAATGCCGAAAAAAATCTGGACAGACTCTGCAACTCTGCAGTGTTCCTCAAATGCGTAAGTTTGCAGCGTCTCAGATCCAGTAATGTGCCTCCTCGGATCCGCTCAGCCTTACCTCTCTGCTGGCCCCTTGGCTCCTTGTTCCCGGAGACCCTGGATGCTACTTCGGCCTTGGTCTCCGCCTCGCCCATCCCCTAGCTCTGGTGGCTGGCTTGGCGTCCCCTGCATTAGGGCTGGGCTCCCGCAGAGCCGCTGTTGCGCCCCGTGTGGTGGGAACGGTAGCCGCTCCAGCACCCACGTCCAACCTAACTGGTCCCGGAGGCTCTGCTCATCCCACCACCTGCAGTCAGGTGTGCCTTCTAGCCCCCCAACCCCCCCCCCGCACCTGCAGCTGCCCCAAGCGGGGGGGGGGGGGGGGCAGGCGGGAGAGGGGGGTCAAGTGATGCAACCGGGAAATGCAAGGGAATTAACACTCTGGGAGGCCGGCTTGGATCCTGAGACAGAGACGAAATTCCCTCCCTCCTTCCCTCTGATGAACTGCTTTGAGCGGTGCTGTGTTCTTTATGACCTGCTGGAAACATCTCACGGGACTGAGCAAGCAGCAAGGGGCCCCTGGGTGAAGCTGTGGCCGGCTCAGCGATGCCCCACGTCACATGTCACATTTGCTTCCCTCCTTTCCTGTCCCGCTGCCACTTCCCTTCCTTCCAGCTGCCCTGGGATCGCAGCGAGCCTACAGCGTGGAGGCTTTACTTCAGTCTCGGTGTTCTGGAGAACCAAGAACAAGGCACTGAACCTCTTTCTTGGGGACCCCCTCTCAGGGCCAGTTTTCCATGGAGCCCCCACTGGGAAATGCTAGTTTAAAGAATTTCTTCTTTGGTGGGGGGAGGGGGACCGAGCCCGCGGCACACTTCTCATCAGGCCTTCTGTCCATCCGCTCTGAGCTCGTCTCTCCAGAACAACCGGCGGAATGAAACCCCAGCTCTCCGCTAATAACAGAAAGAGAGCGCTGTGCGTTTATTGAACAACATGTAACACAAACTCAGCTGCCAGCCCCTCCGTCACGGATGGGCACTGACACCTGTTGGGTACAGTATCCCTTTCTCCGCCCGTGAGTGCTCCCCAGCCCTCCCTCCCAGCAAAGGAAGAGGGCGGCTTTGTCAGCCAGACTCCCCTCCCCTCTTTCTAACAACAGCCGGTCACACAATGACCAGGCATTATCATACAAAAGTTCCTTTACAAAAAGCACCAGTTGGCATACATATACAAGTATATACAAAAAAAATCACATTTAAAAAATGTACAAAATATTCCATTTTGCACCAACGTAGGAAAGTGTCCTGTGTGGTTGTTTCAAGCACGTTTCCAATTCTAGTTCCGTGGCTGCTGGACACAGTGGTGGGGGGCCTACTGCTAGTCCCTGCTCTCTGAGCGGAGAGAAGACACACCTTCCCATTGCCCCTCCAGGGGCCCCGACCCCTCCCACCCTGGGCCTGTCACCGAGGCGGCTGGGCCCGTCCCCACCCTCCCCGGTCTCTCTGCATCCAGAAGGTCTCGCCCTCATCCAGTTCCTTACTGGTGTCCTGCAAGAAAAAGACAAAGAAGCACAAGGTGAGACAGGTTTACAGGAGGGTGATCCGGGGCTTACCAAACCCCAGTGACAAAATTATCAGACTCCAATTCCTGCCTGGCCTCTGTCTTCTTAAACCAAAATAGAATTTAGCCATCAAGACACGATGGATTGCACATCCAACACAAAACTCTGAAAGAGTATCCTGTATCTTTCAACTGGATTAGAATTCAGTTCCAATAGCAACTTGGCTTGAAAAATGATATTAGCAAACATGTGCTAAATAGCAAACACGTCCTTTCTATGTGCCTCTGTGTTAAATGAGGATCTCATTTACTTTTCACCAGAACCTTTTGAGGTCAATGGTATCATTCCCGTGTCCAGATGAGCAGCCCAAGACTCAGAAAAGTTGTGAACCGCCCAAGATTATACCATTCGTCTTTGGGAAAGCTGCCATTCAGAACCCAAGCACTTAAACCACACTCTGCAGCCCAGAGAGTTTTCTAAATGACTTGCCCGAGGGCACGTGGGTGATCAGATGCTCCCAGGGGCCCTCGGAGGACCGGACTGAGTGGCAGGCTGACAGCGGTGGGCGGAGCAAACTGGCAGAGGGGGCTGGCCCTGCCCAGCGCCAGCGCTCTGGGATGGGATGGGACAGGATGGGATGTGGGGGCAGGGCAAGCATTGTTAGTTCTTCCCAAATTTTCACAAGAAGGTAGAGATCCAGATTCTCAGTTGAAAGTTCCTTTTAGGGGCGCCTGGGTGGCTCAGTGGGTTAAAGCCTCTGCCTTCGGCTCGGGTCATGATCTCAGGGTCCTGGGATCGAGCCCCACATCCGGCTCTCTGCTCAGTGGGGACCCTGCTTCCCTCTCTCTCTCTGTCTGCCTCTCTGCCTACTTGTGATCTCTCTGTCAAATAAACAATTAAAATCTTAAAAAAAAAAAAAAGAAGAAGAAGAAAGTTCCTTTAAAAAAAAAAAAACTGGAGCGCTGGGTGGCTCAGTTGGTTAAGCAACTGCCTTTGGCTCAGGTCATGATCCTGGAGTCCTGGGATCGAGTCCCACATTGGGCTCCCTGTTCAGTAGAGTTTGCTTCTCCCTCTGACCCTCTCCCCTCTCCCCTCTCGTGCTCTCTCTCTCACTCTCAAATAAATAAATAAAATCTTTAAAACAAAAAAACAGGCGCCTGGGAAGTACAGCCGGTTAAGCCTCCAACTCTTAATTTGGGCTCAGGTCACGATCTCAGGGTCGTGAGACTGGTCATGGAGCCTGCTTGGGATTCTCTCTCCCTCTCCTCTCTCTCTCTTTCCCTCTCCTCTCTCTCTCTCTCCCTCTCCTCTCCTCTCTCTCTCTTTCCTTCTCCTCTCTCTCTCTCTCCCTCTCTCTTTCTTCCTCTCCCTCTCCTCTCTCTCTCCCCCTCTCTCTCTCCCTCTCTTCTTTCTCTCCTTCTCATAAAAAAACAAAAAAACCTGCCCCCCCATCTCCTAATTTTTAAAATGTTGGCAACTAATTTAAAAAAATTTCAACATTGTGCTAGCCAAACAAAAGTTCTCAGTGGGCCCAGCCTGGCTCATAAGTCCCTTGTCGTTTATGTCTTTTATGTTACACTGCATTGCTTTCCACTCAGGAAGGTCATTTAGATATAAAATGAGAGCTTTTTACTGTGAATAGTTTTTTTATTTTTTTCTCTAAGGATAAAGGGAACAGGACTTTACCCTCAAAAGGGAAAAAACACGTATCAGGACCGTCACCACACACTGGCCTCATCCCCGGGGTCCAGCGCGGGACTTTGCCCACGGTCAGGATGGCGTGGTGTTGAATGACTGAACGAACGAACGGTGAATTTCTTACCTTCTTCCTTTCTCTCTGTGGGCTCTTCCCCTTCCTGATCTTCTTCTTCTTCAATGAACTCGTCCTCTTCCTCATCTGTATGTGACAAAGAACCACTGTATTAGGATGGGGCCAGCTCCTCAGAAGAGCTGCTCGAAGGCACTCATCCAAACCCCTTCCCACCCCCAGTTGGGACCCCATGGCCGTGCGGTGACATGAGTGGCCCCGGAGGTGACGAGCTTGCCAAACCTAAGCTGCAGAGGCCCGCTTCCTCCTCCTGCTGGCCTCCTCCTCCCTTCCCACACCCCTCTTCGTTCTAGTAGCAACGGCAGCTCCTGTTGCTTGACTTGCCAGCGACCAGAGGGGACTTTGGGGGAAGCACACTTGGGGCTTCTGCCCATCTCTCACTTAGAGACACACCACCTGGGGAGGATGGACTCCCTGGTTCTCAGGGATCAGAGTCCTTGTCTTGAAGGAATTTGCTCAGCCTTTGAAATCTGCTTGCCTAGCACTCCTTGTCCGGTGTTCCTCATTCCACAGCCTACAAAGGGGTGGCTGTGGGGTGGGGGACACTCCTGGGCCATCCCCTTGATAGCTCTCTGAAGCTGAGCCCCAGACAGACAGGCGGCGACCTATGTCCTCACCTTCCCATCCTGGGACATCGCCTAGGGAACGTGTCTGTTCTCCACCCCACACCCTCTCCCAAGCCATTTCATACTGCTCTGGGGTCCCGAAGGGGTCACCAGAGAGCAGGGCACTTGTCAGGAGTGTGTAGGGAGAGGTTTGAAAGAGTTCCTGCCTCCAAAACGTCAGCCCAGTTTCCAGCTACATAGCCGGGACCTGTGCGTAACCGAGGGGTTTTTGTTGTTGTTGTTGAATTATTATCACAATTAACTGCTTTTAGCAGCATCTGGTGAGCACTTACTATGTGCCTGCTAAGTGTTGTGCCAAGCACCCTGTGTGTGCACGCATGTGCACGTGCATGTGTGTGTGTGTGTGTGTGCGCGCGCACGAACACCTCACACGCATTGTCTCATAGAATCCTCCCCAGGGTCTTGAGAGCCAGATGGCCCTTGGTGGAGTCTGCGTGGGCTACTTACTCACTGTGTGGCCTCCAGCAAATTACTGATCCTCTTTTGGCTTTATTTCCTTAACTACAAAATGGAGACGACGACAGAAACTACCTCATAAAGTTAAATGACAGAATTTAACGAGTGGGGTATTTTGGAGTGCTGAGCATAGCTTCAACACCAGATTCTGCTTGTGGGACACAACCCAAGACGGGCCAGCTCGGTCTTTCCCAGCGGGTCATCGGAGCATCCCCTCTCAAATCGATACAACACTTAGCAAAACTGGATCCGCTCTCTCGTTCTCTGCTGCTCAAGAGCTACCTCGCAACTGCGTGACCTTGGGCAAATTATTAAATCTTTGCTCTTCATCTGGTTTCCTCGTTTCCCCTTATTACTTTCCGCTTATTGTGATGGTGATGTTGTTATAATTATTATAGGTACTGTGTGGTAGACTAATTACAAACAGAAATGAGGACATAATCCAGGTAAACTAAGGTGCCCAAGTGATGGTAGCATTAAGAAGCTGGAGCTAAGCCCAGCCTTAGGCAGTAACTGGTTTCTATCTAGTACCCGACGATCTCCCCCGCATCGCTATCTTATCTGTTGCAAGAGCACCATGGTGTGGTCATTACTAGTAGGCCCACGTTTAACTTAATTTTTAAAGTTAGAAAATGCAATTCAGGGGCGCCTGGCAGACACAGGTGGAGGAGCACGTGACTCTTGATCTCAGGGTCATGACTTCGAGCCCCATGGTGGATGTAGAGATTACTTACAATAAACAAAAATTAAAAAAGAAAAAGAAAATGCAGCTTGGAGAGGGAGAGGGGCTCACCAAAGGCCACACAGATAACATGTGGCAGAACCAATATTTGAACTTAATCCGTCTGTCTCCAGTTGCCATGTGCCTCCCAGCGGCGGGTCCATACGTAATTGAGCGACAACTATGTGCCAGGTGCTGTGCTAGGCTCTGGGCTCGTGCAGAACTTGGCCGTCGGAGTGTGGTTGTTTGCTAGCGTACCTGCATCCAGGTGGGGCTCGGTGGGAGGAAAGCAGATTCGCAGGGGTGGATCGGGGAAATAGACACGTGGCACAGCCACCTCCTTTACCTGTCCCAAAGTCGATGGCCCTCAGGGCGTCTGCTATGTGATCTAAGTCCAAAGTAAAGTAGTCCATGTTTTCAAAGCCCTGCTCTGTCTTCCCCAGCTGGCAACCCTTGGAAGCTTCCACAATGCTGTGGGGGAGGGAGAGGGAGAAAGGAGGGGCAGGGTGAGATTTCTGGGCCTCAGTGAGAGAAGGGGGTGTCTTAGCTCCATTTCACATCAGTGCCCGTGTTTGTGCCCACACCCGGGCCTTGCACCTTGAGGCTCCCCCTGGAGGGTGGGGTATTTCCTCTCCAGTTGCAAGCAGAATGGAGGGGCCGAGAAGGTAGGGGATGCAAAGGCCAGGAAAGCTAGCCTGGGCCGAGACCCTCCCCGCCGACCTCATGCGAAGGGGGAGGCCCCCTGGACAGAGATCAGAGGCCCTCGTGGGAGCTGGGGCCTTGGATCATAGTCCTGGAGGGATACTGACCTTTTGATGAGTTGCTTAGCACTCTGTGGGGGGAAAGAGAGAGAGGGAAGGGTTAGGATTGCAGAAGAAGCGGCCCCAAGAAATCAGCAAAAACAGTGACTGGGCCGCAGGTGGGCCCGGGTGCCATTCCGTAGCCTCGGTGGGACCTGCCCCCTGCCCTGACTTGAACAGCACTTGGGCCTTTTCCTTCTGCTCATGGTCTGCACGGGTTTGGGTCATCACTCTAGGACCCTTCCACTGTCATGGCGGGAAGCTTGGATTTTCGGGGTATCATTCTAAACGCTCTTAAACCCCCAAGTCTCCAAGATAAGAATCATACCCTAATCACCTTTTTATACCCAAGGTCTAGCCCAAAGCCTGGTCCACAGTAGTGCTTGGGAAATTTTTATTGAGCTGTGAAATCTTATCGTTGATCCTTTTCTGTGGCCCCCCAACAAGCTTTACTAGGACAGGGCTGTGTCTCGTTCATCTCTGTCATCTCTGCCTCTGTGGCTGACCTATAGAATGTTCTCGATGAACAGTCTCTACACGGACACTGTATTTTGCAGTTTACAATGCTGTTTCACAAACATCCTTGTATTTGATCCTCACAAAATCAGTGAAGAGGAAAGAAGGTAGGAATCATTGGGTGCCCACTTTACAGACGAGGACACTGAGGCTTAAAGCTTTAAATGGGCTGCCCAGGAGCACGTGGGTGACCAGTGACAGAGCATGACTTGCACTTTAGTCAGAGCCGGTGGGTCGAAGTGACCGCCCACACCCTCCTAGTCCTGCTCACCAAGAGGAAGATGGCCCCGCCAGGCTCGTCCAGGGACTGGATGGCTGTCTCCACCAGCTTAGTGGACTTGTCCAGCTGCTCCCGGTACTGCTGGATGAGGGCCTCGATGAAGCTCAGCTTCTCCTCCTGCTCCCGCGTGATCCGCTGTAGCAGCTCACTCTTCTTCTCGTCCAAGATGGCGTACAGCACGTCAAACTTCTGGCTCAGCTCTTCCTTCACCTGGTGACTGTTCTCCTGGGGACAGAAATCTCAGTGTCACACCCGTGGGGTCCTCCTCCCTATCCCCGGCACTTCCTTCCTGGGATGGCTGTGCTAGGAATCACAGGTCTGAAGCTGAAAGAGGTCTCACTATGCCCCCATTTTACAGAAGACAAAAGGAAGGCTTAGCAAAAAGAAAGCACTTGCTGAGGTCTCATAGCTGCTTAGCCAGACCGGTAATGTTTGCAGGCTGGTGTCATGGAGAAAGCTAGCCCCTTCCTCAAAAATAGAGACTCCAGGGTCAGATGGGATGATCGATTCTGGGCTCTCTGTGTGCGCCCAAGTCACTGTCTCCCTTCCCCTGGCCTCCATTTGAGGATCAAGACTGGATTCCGGAAGCTTTGCCTCAGTTGGTCCTAGCAGGCTCTCTTCTAGTGGCCTCCTCACTGAGGCTCCCTTCTCTCCAACACAGATGCTACATCTTAGTTTCCTTACCTGTAAAATGGGTATAATAACAGTATCTCATCAGACTGGGGGCTCTAGTACCCTCTATCAGAGTGCGAGCATCTACGAGTAGTAACAATGCCCCCCTCCTTCCCTTGAAACCATCCTTCACACAACTCTTCGTCCACCATGACGATCCTTTCCCCCATCTCCTCGCCAGGCCCCCTCAAGTGGAGATGGAAAATCGTGGCTGCTTTTGCAGAGATGGAAAACATTCCTTCTGCCTCTACGGTCTTGCTTCTTACAGTGTGGTCCATGGACCAACAAGCTAGACAAAACCCCGGGAGTTTGTTAGAAAGAAATGGAGAACCTCATGCCTCCCTCCAGACCTACTGAATCAGAACTTGAATTTTAACAGGATCCGAGAGTGATCTGAATTCACTTTTTTTTTTTAAGATTTTATTTATTTATTTGACAGAGAAAGAGCGCACGCATAAGCATGGGGAGAGAGAGGGAGAAGCAGGCTCCCTGCGGGATACAGGACTCGACCCCAGGACCCTAGAATCATGACCCGAGCCGAAGGCGGACACTTAACCGACCGATCCGCCCAGGGATCCCTGAGTGCGCTTTAAAGTTTGAGAAGCTTTGGTCTACCTCACGTTGAAGACAATGCTCTGGAAACTACTGGTGCTGAAGAAATACTGAGAATTATTGCTGGGATCCTCCCCGAGGTCAGGGATCAGGTCTGTCGTGGTCACCATCCCATCCCCAGCACCTTTGGCAGGGCCCGCCCCACAGCCGTGTTCCAGAAGCATTTGGTGAATGAGCGGATGAATGGATCAGTTGGTCCCCACCCCACCAAGCCCGCTTGGACACCCCAGCCTCCAGGCCCCAACCCGCAGCCACCACCCCCAGGTGAGCCTTCACCCCAGAGACCAGGCCACACCGAGTGGCTTCGGACCCCCAGACAGAGCTCCTTTCCCCCTCACCTTGGTCACTCGACAGGAGTCCTCCAGCTGAGTGATGATGGTCTGCACGCGGTCATTCCCCGCCACCAGCATGGAGATACAGTTACTCAGCTCAGTCTAGTGGCGGGGGCGGGGGGGGCAGCAGGAGAGGGGGACAGAAATAGTCTCAGGGCCTGTCTTCTCGGGAGTGGCACCCTCCCTCCCCTCTCTGCCAAAAAGAGCCTCTTTCTGAGGTGCTGCTCATGGCCAGAGCAAAGAACATCAGAGAGATACCTCATCTCTGATGTTACAAATGAGGCCCGGAAAAGAGGACATGACCAAAATACAACAGCAACGTAGGGGAGGGGTCTGTTTCTGGGAAAGAAGGGATGTGGAAAAGAAATAGCGTTGGAGAGTTCTAGAAGAGAGAGATCAAGCGAAGAGTGGGAGGCAGGGAAGAAGTGTCCAGAAAGAGGGGCCGCAGCTTACTGCCCAGGCAGGATGATGGGACTCTCGCAGGCCGGGGGGTCCGGGGGAGGATTCTCGGCCACTTTCTGCCACAGGAGAGGTAATCAGCACAGCACAGAGGTATCTGGGGCCCGAAGCACCCTGGGACTTAGAAGTCGTGGCCTGAGAGGACCCTGGTGGCCTGACCCAGGGGTCTGGTCTCTGCCCTGCGGCCACACCCAGGTGCTCTCAAGTGGCTCTAAGTATAACCCATGAGCTCAGCCACCTCCCCCTGTGGCCTGGGAAGTCCCTCCAGAGGGACTATTCCTGAAAGGTCGGCTCAGCAGATGGACAGGGATCAAATCCACATCCTGAATCACCCAGCCGTGCCCCGCGGGCCCAGGCTGGGGGTAGAGGTGGCCCTGGCCATACCTTTTGTCCCTGGAAGACACTCTGCAGCGGGGCCACCTCGCAGGCCTTGTGAGCCCCGAACACCTTGCACATGGAGCACGTGGGCATCTCACACGTGAGGCAGTAGATGTTGATTTTCTCGTCTTCGTGCTCCTTGCACATGGGGTGGCTACCCTTCTGCAGGGGCCGACTGCAGTGGAGAGGAAGCACCAGTCAGATGGGAGAGGCCCTGTCTCCTCCCCAGCTCCAATCCCCCACCCCGACCCCCACCCCCCGCCGCCGCCCCAGATCTAGGGCCTGAGCTCTCAGTGACTGGCTGTCCCCAGTCCTTTCCATTTTCTGGAGACCCTGAAGCAGAAAAGCCAGTGACACCAAGGCTGTCCTCATATCCTGGGACTCCAGGGAAAGGTTGTAGAATCCCAGGGTCAGAACTGGAGTACGGTGAAATGACTTGCCCAAGGTCACCCATCCGGTCAGGGCAGGGGAAGCAAGAGTGCGCTTGCTCTAATTATAGTCCCCGTAGCTCTTGGTGACTGCAGGCCGGACTCTGAGCAAAGCAATTTATACCCATGGCCTCACTGAATTCTATATTTAATCCACCAGACTGTAACCGCCATCAGAGCAGGGAAACTTGCCTCTTCTCATCTCTGCAGCATGCAGCGCGTGGCGTGGAGGAGGGTGTGACTCGGGGCAGGTGGCGAGAACACATCAGTAAACTCGCCGGGAGGGCGGCCCCAGGCTCAGCGAAGGAAGCAATGTGTGGGCCCCAAGTCCCACCGCCAGAACACAGGCAGCCCAGGGATGGCTCACAGCTCAGCCTAAGCCTTGACTTAGAGTCCAGAAAGTTTTTTTCTTTCCCAAACACACATTCTTCGAATGCTTTTCTCCCTTGGTGGCATTCTCTACTTAGGGACTCTGGCATGTAATGTTTCTCTCGGGGCATCAGTTTCTTCCCATCTGAGGCTCAGTTTTTTGGGTCTCAGTCCCACCTCCCCAGCTAGACTATATGCTCATTTAGAACCAACCCCGTGTCTAAGCCGCAGCTGCTTTCCCAGCCCCTAACACAGCGAGCATCTCACAAATGTCAGATGGTGACTGTCCCCCGCCCATGGCAACGCCTCACCTCTGAACAGCCTTGCACAACTGGTCATACCCCAGGCATTATTATCTCCCAGGTTCTTAAATAGGTCCCTTTCCAGACTTACCTTTCTTTCATTTTTTAGCCCAGGGCCCCCCATGCTGGCAGGGGTCTCCCTTTGCCACCTGGCTCTACCCCTGCCCAGGGAAGGGAGCTCTGGAATGGCAGTAGGTGCAGAGGTGAGGTAAGATCCTGAGGGTCAGCTGCCCGTGCCCACTGCCATCCCCAAAGCCCATTCCCCAAACAGGCACGGCATCTGGGTTCAAATCCAGACTGTTCTGCCACTCGCTCCTTTTGTGACCTTGGGCAAGTGATTTCACCTGTCTGGGCCTTGGTTTTATCCCAGAGCTACTGGGATACGTGTAGAGCCTAGCAGAGAGCAGATCCTCCAAAAAGGGCAGCTCTCCCTGCCGTTCGACTATGTGGAAAGGTCCCGAAGGTTTCAGACATAACATGCTCTTCATAGGTCGACACTCGGGGCAGGGGGCCGCCATATTTAGGTGCCATATTGATTTCATTATTATGAGCACGATCAGCAATATATCTGCACTTTTGTAGGATTGAACTCTAGCAACACAGAGGCAATAGCGGTTTGGAATGTTCCCCATGGAGTCAGTTAGACAGGCTCCCTCCCAGCTTCACCACTTGCTGAGCAGCCTCGGGCTAACCTCTGACCCTCTCTGAGCCTCCATTTCCTCATTGGAAAATGAGGGTAAGAATGCCGTATGGATTACCGTCAGAATTAAACAGGGGTCATGCACGGAAAATGCTTAGTACAGTGGCTAGACACAGGAGGTGCACCACAGATACTTGATAACGTTTAACATTTCCCATCAAAACCCAATTTGAGAGTCACAATAACAAACCCTACCGTCCTTTTCTGCAGACAGGGGAAATGACTCACCCAAGTTCCCCCAGTGCCTTAATTACCGTCAGACTCGCCAATGGTTGGCCCGATCAGGGCTTTTTCTCACTAAGATTAGTCTGTCCCCTGTGCTTGGGAAGGACACTGCCTGCAGGCAGCACTGGGTGACGGTTTGGGACCAAAGGCCCTGAGGGCAGCAGCCTGAAAGACTTGTCGGGGCTGTTCCTGGCCATTTATTTCTCTTCCCAGCTGGGAAAGCTTGGGCAATTGACGTCATCTCTTTGAGCCTCAGCTTCCTTATCCATGAAATGGGACTGATCCACAGGACTGTGGTGGTGCAACGGGAAGAAGCTTCCCCAGGGCCTGCAATGATAGATGTTACCTTCGCCGTAGAGAGACCGGCTGTATTCTCTCTGGGCACTTTTCTCTGCTTGTCACGGCCACTTAGGTGGCTCCAGTGCATCCCTCTCCCTGTCACATCTCGCCCTTCCCCTGGTTCCTGTCTCAGTCTCTGCTAGGAGGGCAGCCTAATGTCTGGGCTCTTTCCATTCCCTCAGTGATGCCAAGAGCCAGGGCCGGGGGATAGAGCTGAGCCTCTGCTCTGCCTGAGGAAGAGGGAGATGGCTCTCTGGACTGGCAAGTCTAGCTCTTCCAGCCAGGGGAATGGACCCCCGGCAGATGCGAAGGAGCCTGGGAGAGCCAGGCACAGACCGGCTGGGGAGGAAGGATGGGTTCCCGGCAGCCGGGTAGACTGACCTGGAGCACTCCTGCTTGTAGATATCAATGATGTTCTCCACCAGCAGATTCCTCTGCAGGCCGTACACTCCGTGACGATCCATGATCACCTCATGGCGGCAGGAGGGGCAGCGGAAACGGCCTCCAGACATGGACACGGAGCCAACCCGGTTGGTCCAGAAGGGATTTGCAGCCTGCAGGTGGCAAGCACAGAGGTGAGGCCTGGGACAATCTCTGATTGTCCATTTGACCTGGAGCTCCCCATCCTGAGATGAGAGCCAGCCCACTCATAACGGGGAGCACCTGAGAAACAACTAAGTGAGTCTGGGAGTCAGCAGACCTAGGTTCAAGTCACGGTCATCCTCTGAATGACTCCGGGCAAGCAACCTTCTCACCCCAGGCCTCCAACCCATTCACGCAACGGGCATTATCATTAGACCCAGCCGGGAGGGCTGCTAATTCAAAGATAAAATTGTGAGAGAACATTTTGTAAAGTGCTTCTGGGACCCTGAGTGCTGCCTCCTCCCAATCCTTTGTGAAGGAGATGGATTCCCTCCGGCCCCATATTATAAGGAACTGGCCTCGAGAGGGAAGATGCCTCTACTGTCCAGTGTCTCCTGGCCACCTTCCTCCTCCTAAAGCTCTGGGCCCCCTGCCACCAGGGAGCTGGCTCCAGCCCCTGGGGTCTGGTTTCTCTCTCCTCTCCGCCTGCCTCTCCCACTTATCGCTTGAGGTATTTGACTCCTGATTGGAGAGTCAACTGCAGGCTCAGGGCAGCGGTGGGGGGGCTGGGGGCAGGGTGACACATGTCATGGAGAAGGAATGGGGCAGCCAGAGCTGCCGCTGAGCCTCCTTCAGCCCATAGTCCTCCTCAGGGACTTCGCTCTGGACAGGAGAAAGCCAGCCCTGGTTTAGAAGCCCTGGACTAAGAGAGAATGGCTTTCACCACAGGAATGCCGAGCGGCCACCTGGGGCCCGGGGCCCGGCCCCACCCGGCACTGACCTGGAAGATGTCGTTGGCACACTTCCGGCAGAGGTTGTGTTGACAAGGCAAGATGACCACCGGCTTGGTAAACATCTCCAGGCAGATAGGACAGATGAGCTGCTTCTCTAGGTTCTCCATGGGGTTCCCATCCTGGATCAGGCTTGATTTATAATCCATATTGTCAGGAGCTGTCGGGGTTCCCCTGGCTTCCTCCTTCACCTGCTTCCCTCTACGCAGACCCGGGGTCTTGCCTTTGTCACAAAATACCCACACAGAGCCTCTTTGCCTTCTTCTCCTGGTGCCCGAATTCTGTCTTGGTCTGAGGCCCCTCTGATATTTATAGCTGGGTCCCGGTCACATGAGCTCCAAGAGGGGACCAGCTGAGCATTCCGATGCCAAGTGGCTGGCTGGGGCTTGAGCTTCCTCCAGGCCTGAAAGACCAGCCCTCTCAAATCACATGTAGGGATGAGCAATCGCTGTTCTCCAGGGAGGAGGGTCGTAAACAAGAACAGCTTGTTCGTGGGCGGGCGTGGGGGGAGGAAAGAGTACCAGAGTTTCCTCCAGAAACTAGTCTCCCATACCAGGCTGGTAAGCCAGCAAGGGGACCCAAGGAGTGGGGCCACTGGGATTTGCAGGATTAATTGCCAGGGATCCCTCACTGCCCTAAACCCCCTCCTCTAGAGTACCGAGTAGCTCCCAAGAAGAGGGGTCAGGGCAGCCCTTCTCTGTGAGCCCATCCCTGAGCACAGAATATTGCTAGAGACTTTGAGACCCCACCCCAGCTAGTCCATCCCTCCTGCATCCATTGGCCACTAAGCTCACTTTAATGTTGAAAGGGCTTCCTGGAGACATAGTCCAGTGCCCTTGTTTTATAGATTTTGACCCTGAGGTCCAGAAAAGGAAAGGAACTTATTCACAGTCGCTTAGAAAGTCAGTGACAAAGCCAGGAATCTTTTTCATTCATCAGACATTTCTCTGGGTACTAACTATACATCAGGGTGACAGCTAAATGAGTAATCCTTTTCCCTGCCCTGAGAAGCTCACAGCCCAGGGAGGGAGGCAAACAGAAATCGCTATCTTGGGTGCCACAAAGCTCTACCTGGACACTTAGAGGTTATCCAAATGTTCCCCTTTGCTCTCTGCACAAATTTAAATTTTCCTCTATGTTCTTCTGGACATCTTCTGTGTTGGCAGATAGAAGTTATTAGAGTAGTCCCGATGGCTATTTTTAAGGTAGAATCTCACGCAAAGAGATATAGGGGCCAGCCAGTGCCAGGTGCTGGGGCGAGAGTGGGGGCAGTGACAAGGGGCCTCAAGGATGAGCCTAAGAGACCATAGAACATACAGGAGTGTCCAGGGTCTCACGAAAGAAGGGTGGTAGGAGAGGAGGTTGGGTCCCCTCCACCTGAAGAAGAGTTGATGGTTAGAGCCCTGAGACAAGACATAGTGAGTAATGAGGGCAGAGGAGCCAACCGTGGGGTGAGGGGAAGAAATGGGAGTGAGAACCAGTCATAGAAAGAGGAGGAGGCCCAGAGGACAAGAGGCTGGGGAATTTTTTTAAAGATGTTATTTTTAAGTAATCTCTATACCCAACACGGGGCTTGAACTCACAACCCCGAGATCAAGACTCCCACGCTCCACCGACTGAGCCAGCCTGGGGCCCCATGAGACTGGGGAACTTTAAGGAGGGTGTGGTCCCCACCAAAATGTTAATGGCTAGTTTTTGCCGAGCACTTACCGAATGCCAGGCACGACGCTAAGCGCTTCGTGTGAGGTATTTCATTTTATCACCCCAACAGCCGACCACGCAAGAACTGTTTCATCCCCATTCCAGATGAGGAAACTCCAGTACAGAGTATAAAATAACTGCCATAAAGTAACACAGCTTGCAAGAAATGGCTCTAGGACACGAACCCAGGCATGCTTGACTCAGAAGCCCAAGCTCCTTTTGTTATTTATTTATTATTTATTTATTTGTTTTTAGAGAAAGTGCATATGCTTGAGCAGAGGAAGGGGCAGAGGAAGAAGGAGAGAGGGAGAGAGAGAGACAGAGAAACAGATTCCTTGCTGAGCACAGAGCCCAATGGGATGTGGGGCTCGATCCCATGACCCTGAGATCATGATCTGAGCCAAAATCAAGAGTCCAAAGCTCAACCCACTGAATCATGCAGGTGACCCCCCAACCCCACCCCAAGCTCCTTCTATCTTCCTTCTATGTCTACTGAACTGCAAGCCAACACTGCCAGGCCAGCTAGAGGTTGGAAGAGGGGGAGGGTTGAAAAGAAGCCATCCCTTCTTCCTTGCTCACACCTTAGTTTTGTTCAGATATCAGACAACACTGTTCTCCAGGAAGGTGGACCTCTGCAAGGCCACACGAGACTAAGGCTTAAGCCTATCATGCTAATCCCATTCTCCTTTGCCTTGGTGATGTAGCTATGGCCTAGGAGACCCAAGGGCTCATGGAAGTGGGGGAAGGATAAAGTGAAGGGCAGAAGGAAAGCCTCATTCTTGCCTTTGAATGGGGCTGTGAGAGGGTGGGGCAGCTAGCTTACAGCCAAGAGGGGGGAAAAGTCACAGGGACACATCCACTCCCTGAAAACAGCAAGGAGGGACTGTAGAAAGCACAGGGGACATTGATGCCATCACTGTGCTGCCAATTTACCCATCCCTGGAACTGCTGCCCTCCTGACTATTTAAGATCTGAGATAACAAATGTCATCATAGTGGAATTACTCCGTTACTTGCAGCAGAGAACACTCTGTATACATTTAAGACCCCACCTCCTATATGGCGACAATCCTCACATCTCTAATTTCAGTTCAGACCTCTCTCTCCTTTAAGCTGACGATTTGTTGGAGATCTCTACTGGGATGTCCTGACAGCACCTCGACTCCTCATGCCCCCAAACAGACCACACCATCTCCCCCACACCTAGCTCCTCCTTGCGTTTTCCTTGTCTCGTGTCTCAGCGAACACCACCACCATCACCACCATTTGCACGGACCAAAAAGCTGAGAGCCGGCTTAGGGCTCCCGGTCCCCTCATTGCACACCTGGTCAATCTCTGCATCAAGCATGGGTCCACCTTTGCTTCCCACCTGTCATTTTACCATTATCTGTTTGTGAGTCTGATTCTCCCTTTGGACCTTGAAGACTTGGAGCGTAAAGACTACCTCTGTTGATTCTGTACCCGCAGTACCTGGCACACAGTAGGCACTCAACAAATACTTCTTAAATGAGTGGGGAGTGAATGAATGAGTTCAGTAAGGGAGTCAGACTGTCAGACTTGGGAAAGATTAAGGCACTTGAGCAAGTTTTTTTTTCGCTGACACGTTGGAGAGAAAGCACTGGAAGATTGGGAGAGGGGTGATGGAGTAAACGATCCAGCCCTCAGAAAGGAGAAGGACACGCTATGTCTTGAGTTGGCAGGACAAGAAAGAGGAAAGGATAGAGGTGAGAATCAATGCTGGGAAGTGGAGAGAAAGGTGGTCTTATTGATGATCTCAGTCAAGAGGGAGTTGAGGCCAAATTCTGAGGCTGAGCAGGGGGAAGGGGAGCATGAGACCGGCCAGTGTGGGCGCGCAGGAGGAAGTCCCCTAGAGAGGGTTGGAAGGGCTGTGCGAGGGCAGAGGAGCCTCGCTGGTGTTTCATAACCATAGTTTTCTATTTGCGAGGAGCCATTCACATGGTTCCGTTGACTTTGTCCAGGACACTTGGCAGTCCAGGTGCAAAAGCCACACAAATGGACAGTGGGATCCACTCCAGCCTGGGCCGGGCCAGCGCTGCTCAAAGTCAAGAGGTGAGGAAGGGGAATTCCCACGTGGGCCACGCTGGGCATCAAAACATGTCTTGTCACCTAATCCTCCCAACAGCTCTGCAATGGGGGTATTATGATCTCCATTTTTCCCAGGAGGAAACAAGGCTCAGAGAGTTAATTGGTCAAAGTCACACAGCCACAAGTGGCAGAGTAGAGCTGGAGTTCACATCCAAGAAGGACTGACTCCTTACCCGGTGCTCCTCATGCTGAAGCATTTACTGAGTGCTTCTTGCGTGCCAGGCATTGTGCTAAGCCCTTCCCGTCCATCCTCTCTGGTTCAGTCTTCAAAGTAACTCAGTGAGGCACGGATCATGATTATCCCTGTTTTGCAGCTGAGCAAGGAGGCTCAGAGAGGTTAAGTCACTTGGCGAAGTACCCCAGCCAGTGAGTGGCAGAGCCAGGATTAGAACCAGGAAGGTATAAACTAGTATCATTACCAGTTGCTGGAACATACTGGAAAGCTATGGGCTGACAGATGAAGAGACAAACAAGGAGTATCAGTGTTGCATCTGATTCAGAGCTTTTGACTACTACGTTTTACTGCTTCCCTCTTTGCACATCTCCTTGCTTATTTATTTTTAAGCTTTAATTTATTTATTTGAGAGAGAGAAAGTGAGTGAGAGAGAGAGAGAAAGCATGAGCAGGGGAAGGGACAGAGGGAGAGGGAGAAGCAGACTCCGTGCTGAGCAGGGAGCCCGACATGGGGGTCGATCCCAGGACCCCGAGATCATGACCTGAGCCAAAGGCAGACGCTTAACCGACTGAGCCACCCAGGCACCCCTGCCTGGTATATTTTAAAGCAAATCTTAGACATCAAGTAATTTCATCCATAAATACTTCAGTAAGCATTTCTAACCGACAAGGATTTTCTTGGTACATAATCACAATGCCATTGTCATATCTAACAAAAATAGCAAAAATTTCTTGATATTATCTAGTTTCCAAACCATTTTCAGAGGACACAGATTGCCTCAAATGTCTTCTTACAGTTCGTTTGTACAAATGAGATCCAAATAAGGTCTTACACATGGCATTTTGGTGTTTTCGTCTCATTGATCACTTTCAATCCATAGTAATTGCCTTCCCTCCCACTCTTCTGTGCCATTGACTTGTCAGAGAATGATTCGGGGTATTATGATTCTCATTTGGACATATCAGGAACTGAAGTCCAGAGAAGTCAAGTGACTTGCAGAATATCACACAGCTAAGAGACGGACTTCATTTGGACTGCCCCCAAAGTCTGTTACCCATGGGAGGAGCTTAGCGCCCAAGGGGGTCCCAGCTGGGTAGGGACTAGGCAAGGTGGTGGGGGCGAATGGTCTGGACCTGGAGAGGAAAAGGAGAGATGGAAAGTGATAATAATTATATATAATTACATAATTATAATAATTATAACACTATTATTTTTGATTGACTGCTTGCAAGTGGCTGGGCATCTACTAAGAGCTTCATGGCACTATTTCATTCAGTCCTCACATCAGCAGGTCATACTTATGCCCATTTTGCAGATGAGGAAACTGAGGCACGGATTGGCATATGGAGTTGCCCCAGATCCCATAGCTAGTGTAGGCAGAGCCGAAAGTGGCCGACTTAACCCCAAATTCTATGCTGTTTTCGATTATCACCAGAGAGGGGACTTTTTGGAAACCTGAGATTTTGAGGTTGGTTGGAGAAAACCCTGCCAGAGACCAGCAATGTGATGCCCAACCAGCCACACACACAGGTTCTTGTTTGCCAAAGGGAGCGACCATGAAGAAATGCTCCCCAAGGGTCCCTCCATGTCCTCAGTGGCTGGATTCTCGGAGGAGCTCTTCCAGGGATGGATGGCTGGCTGACGCAGGCCTAGGGGCCGTGATGCTGGAGAGGAAAGCACCCGCCATCTCCGCTTTCATTTCCGCATAGCTTGAGGCTTGCTTAAATGTTTCCTTGGTACATCATGGATCGGATCCTCTCCACGTGTGTGCTGTTCTCGCCCCGGTCCCCATGACCTCCCCAGGAGGGTGGGGGCTGCCCTGCCTCTTCCTGTGGATTTCCCCTCGAGCCTCCGTGGTGCCTGAGCACCCTCAGATGAGGGTGGGGGGAGGACAAAGACTGTTTTTCTTACAGCTTGAGATCCTTGTCACATGCTTCAGGGTCATCCTCAACAAAGAATCATCCCAAATCACAAGATCAAACCCATAGGTACTTCATCCAGAGGCTAAAGACAGACCAGCTGGCAGAGGAAGGTCAGTGTCTGGGGTGTGATGCAGTCCCCCAGGTGCAATGCCCACTGGGCCCGGCCCACGTGCCGTGGAAGGGGAGCAGAGTGTTCTGGGCTCTCACCACTCAGGCCCCCATACATCTCTTCCACTGGCCTCAGGTCCAGACCCCCGTTGTGGGCAGCTATGAGAACTCTGGGCCATGGGTGGCCTTTAGAGAGCAGGACTGCCCCAGGGGATATGGGACACCTAGAGGATCTGGAGGGGGCTCTGCACTGATGATCCCAAAATAAACTACGGAAAGCGCTTTATACACTGTGAGAAGCAATCGTCCCTTATTGTAAGACCCTTGAGAGCAGAGCAACTACAAAGAGGCTGCCCAGGCACCGGTGGGTCTGAGTTCAAGTTCAGGCTCCTCTCTACATCATCTCTGTCACCTTGAGTGGATTACATAACCTCTGTGTCTCAGTTTGCTCAACTGTAAAATGAGAGTTGGGTCAAAAAATGCTATCTCCGGGGTGCCTGGGTGGCTCAGTGGGTTAAGCCTCTGCCTTCAGCTCAGGTCATGATCTCAGGGTCCTAGGATCGAGCCCCACATCAGGCTCTCTGCTCAGCGGGGAGCCTGCTTTCCCCTCTCTCTCTCTGCCTGCTGTGATCTCTGTCTGTCAAATAAATAAATAAAATCTTTAAAAAAAAAAAAAATGCTATCTCCAGTCTTTTAAGCCCAAGAGTCTAGGATTCTGGGTGACTGTTTGCCCCCAACACTCTATGGGCTGAAAATCGATGGCACAGAGGTAGGAGTCCATTTGCCCAGCATGTGGCACATACTTGGCACATGACAGACACTCGAAAAACACTGTCACTAATATTTTCACAGTCAGGGGAATAATATGGGCTGGCATTTACTGAACAGTTACTGTGAAGAACCCCATGGTCTGTGTATTATTTATTGCTGCGGAACAGATTTTCCCCAAACTTAGCAGCTTACAACAATAATAAACATTGATTATCTCAAGTAGTTTCTGTGGGTCGGGAATTCAAGAGCAGCTAAGCTGGGAGCTTCTGGCTCAGTGCCTCTAAGGAGCTGGTAGTGAGGACGCTGGCCGGGGCTGCAGTGCAGTTTACCTTAAGACTTGCCTGGAGCTGGAAGATCCACTTCCAAGATGGCTGACTCATGTGGTTGACAAGTTGGCGCAAAGTCTCCATTCCTTAGCACGGGTGCCTCTTCACGGGGTTGCTTGAGCATCCTCAGAGCCTGACGGCTGACTTCCCCCAGACAGAGTGATCCAGAAGAGCAAATGGTCTTTTAGGACCTAGCCCCAGACATCACACACTATCGTTTCCATTATATTCTACTGGTCATGCAGACCAACCATGATAGAGTGTGGGAGGGGACCACACAGGGGCACGAATACCAAGAGGCAAGAATTGTTGGGAGCCATCTTGGAGGCTGACTATCGCGGTCTGCTCTTCGTGTCTTATAGCTATTAATTTATTAATTCATGAAGTTGATACTATTATCATTCCCATTTTATAGAAAGGAAACTGAGTCATGGAAAGATTTAGGTAACTTGCCTAAGGTTATACTTCTAGGATATGGCTTGGGGCATTGTTGTGGACTTAATGTCCCTATCTCTCCAAAATTTATATATTGACGTGCTGACCCCCATTGAGATGGTATTTGGAGATGCGGCCTTTGGGAGGTAAGGACGAGTGCCCTTAGGGACACGAAAGAGGCTGCTCCCTATCATGCACACGCCCCGAGGAAAGGCCATGTGAGCACACAGTGAGCTGGCAACCATCTACGAGCTAAGAGAAGAGGCCTTAGGAGCCCACCTTGCCTGCGCCTCCTTCTAGGACTTCCAGCCTCCAGAACCGTGAGAAACAAATCGCTGTTGTGTAAGCCTCCAGAACCGTGAGAAACAAATCGCTGTTGTGTAAGCCTCCCAGCCCGTGGTATTTGTTATGGCAACCTGAGCAGGCTAGGAAATGATTTGAACTCAGGGACATGGGCTGCTCAGCCCTTGCTCTCAAATTGTCCCTCCCTCTGCCGCCCAGTTCACACTGGCCCCGACTCGCCCTGCTCCCTGCCTGGCCCCGGGGCTGTGCGGAGAGACTCTCCCCTGAACAGTGGGGTCCAGACGGCGCTGGGAAGACTGGCAAGGGGACTGGAGGAAGCCTTGTGGCAAACTCAAGGTCTGGGGCTCAGTGCTGGCCCGGATGTTCTGACACTTATATCCCCAGAGAGACAGTCCTGGGGGCCAGCTGCCCACCCAACCCGGCCCGCCGCTCCCCGCCCCCCGCCACCAGCTTGAACCTGGGGTTTGCCACACACACCCTCGGGGCAATCCAGATCATAAACAGTAAGCGGGAGGAAAACAAACTATATTTAAACCAGCAGTTGCTCCATAAACAAAGCTAAAAGACAAGTGACCATTGGGAACAGTAGAAACACATGGAAACACCAAGTGTCAATGCCCATAATACATTAAAGTTCTAGAAACAAGCAAAGGATACAAAAAGGCAATTCCTAAAAGAGTAAGTGCCAATGCCCCTTCCCCCAAGACAAAAACAAACAAGAGGCTTATCCTCACTAATTTTTAAAATCTCATTAAAACCACAATAAAATCTGATTTTTCCTCTATCAGATTGGCAAAAAACTCTTAACGATTAATAATATACAAGTTTGGTGGACATGAAGGGCAACAGACACCGGCACTACCCTTGACCTTGGGGGCGGGCGTACAGTTTTGCAAAGTCAAAATGTGAAATATGTATACACGTGACTCAGCAGTTATATTCTGAGGCATCTGTCTTATCCAAAAACTAGACAGATAACAACCAAAAGATATATTTAGCTGTAGCTAGACAGAGAAATAGAAAATCAGCTATACAGATCCATTTAAATACAAAGATGTTTTTTGCAAACTGGTTTATAGTAGCAAAACTTTGGAAACACCCCAATGTCCATCAGTGAAACAAATAAATTGTTGTCTGATCATATAACGAATACTGCACAGCGGCGACGGTGAACAAATATTGCCATGGGCAGCGACGTAGATGAATCTCGAAGACCATTGAGCAAAAGAGCACATACGGCATGATTCTGTCTTTATAAAGTTCCAAAAAGCCCAAACTAATCAAAGCTGTTAGAAATCAAGATTGTGCTGCCCTCGGTCTGGGGGGAAAGGGGGTCGGGAATAAGCCAGAAGCCAGGCTCTGGGCGTGCTGGTCAAGGTCTGGTTCTTGATCTGCATGTGGGTTATTCAAGCGCGCTCCCTTTGCGAGGGTGCTTTGAACTGTACCCTTGTGGACTGTGCCGTTTTCTGAATACATATTATACTTAAAGGAAAAGTTTATTTAAAAATAAAACTATATGGGGCACCTGGGTGGCTCAGTCAGTTAAGTGTCCGGCTCTTGATTTTGGCTCAGGTCACGATCTCAGGGTCGTGAAATCGAGCCCCGCATTGTGCTCTGTGCTGGGCATGGAGCCTGCTTAAGATTCTCTCTCTCCCCCACCCAAAAAAAGATTCTCCTTCTCCCTCTCCCTCTGCCCCTTCCTCCCAAAAAAACAAAACAAAAAAACAAAGCACATCTCATGTATGCACATGTAAGTGTTCCTCCAATTTAAAAAATGACATTGGGCTTTCTATACTGAATACCAGGATGTCCGCAATGTATTGTTAGCTACAAGCAGAAAAACAGACGCCATTTATATGTACTCTGATTCTTTTCTGTTAAAATTATGTATATGTTTAGGTAAATATACTTATATGTGAGAAATATTGTACAGGCATAGAAAATGGCTAGAAAGAAATCCCCCTGTTAAAAAGTCACTGTGGGGGCGCCTGGGTGGCTCAGTGGGTTAAAGCCTCTGCCTTCAGCTCAGGTCATGATCTCAGGGTCCTGGGATCGAGCCCCGCATCGGGCTCTCTGCTCAGCAGGGAGCCTGCTTCCCCCTCTCTCTCTGTCTGCCTCTCTGCCTACTTGTGATCTCTTTCTGTCAAATAAATAAATAAAATCTTAAAAAAAAAAAAAGTCACTGTGTCTGTGGACTGGGTTCTCAAAGAGCTGGGGCTTCTTACTGAGGCCCTCTGAGGAGGCCTGGCAGGAAATCGGAGCTGGAGCTGAGTGAGCTGGGCCCTGGCCAGCAGGCCAGAGAGGACTTAGGAGTAGGATTTCTGGAAGCCCCGTAAGAGGTGGGCAGCCTGGGACCACTGGAACAGCCAGGTCAAGGCCCGGAGAGGGCATTTAAGGGCCCCTGCTGGGCAGGGCAAGGACAGGAGAACCAGCCCTGCCCCAGGGGCCCTAGTGGTGGTGGGGGAGGGGAAGAAAGGAGGGGACCCCATGTAATCATCACAACCCTACGAAGTATGTATGGTTATCTCCATTTCTAGATTGGGACGCCAAGGTTAAGTACCTTGCCTCAGGTCATGCAGGTAGAAAATGGAATAGCTGGGCCTTGAACCCAGATCTGTCTAAACCTGGAGTTAGAGGCTGCGCACTGGGCTGGGGAGGGAGGGGCCCAGGACTGCAGAGATGAGCAGTCTGCCTTCAGCAAAGACTCAGAAACCCAGCCTGTGCGGGTCTCTGCAGGGGTCGCCTATTAGGAATTACAAAAGCGGGTTCTGCCCATTGCTTGCAGCCACGCCACCCATCTGGGGTCAGGGCTCAACCACTAAACACGGCCCCAGGGCCTACTCTGTGAACACTACACTGACAACCTCCAGCTCGGGCTGCCAGCACCTGGAGGCTGCCCCACCCAAAATAGAGCCCAGGTGTGAGAGCTGCTCAGTCCACTGTGCCCCTGCCCGCAGCCACCCCCTGACCTCCCAATGCCCCTTCTACCCCTCATTCCTCTGCCCCTCCTCTTGGGAAGAAGCAAGGTTGGGGCAGTGGGGCAGTGGTGACTAGAACAGCCTGGGTCTTGGATTCAAGTCCCTGAAGTCTGAGTCCAACGTCACCTGCCTAATTGTCCTGAGCAGCTTAGAACAAGGTAATTTACTGATTGTTGGGGATAGGGGATGGGGGACAGCAGCCAGTGGTTGGGAGCCTTCTAAGTACCAGTTTTATTCAGTCCTTACGACTGCGAGAGGTAGGTATTAGTATCGCTGTTTTACAGGTAAAAAAAACCTGAGGCTCAGAGGGGAAGCAATTTGCCCAAGGTCACCCACAACTTTGGCTCTGGAACCAAGGAAGACCTAGATTTTGAGCCTGGTTCTGCTACCTGGTGGTCTTGGGCAAGTTACTTGACCTCTCTGAGCCTCAATTGCCTCATTTATAAAGATGATATTAAATTAATATCCAGGGGCGTCTGGGTGGCTCAGTGGGTTAAAGCCTCTGCCTTCGGCTCAGGTCATGATCTCAGGGGCCTGGGATCGAGCCCCGCATCGGGCTCTCTGCTCAGCGGGGAGCCTGCTTCCCCCTCTCTCTCTGCCTACTTGTGATCTCTTTGTGTTAAATAAATAAATAAAATCTTTAAAAAAATTAATATCCAACTTGTAAAATTATCGTAAGGATTTGAAAAAGTAATGTTAAAAAAAATTTAAAAATAAAAAGTAATGTTAAAACTCTAAGCATGGTATCTGGTACAGAGAAGGTCCTCAGTCAACATTATTATGATGAGTTCAATTATCTGACCAATGAGAGGTTTCATTCCCCAAGAATACCACTACTCTAGGGCTAGGGAAAATTTTGAACCTTCCCAGATCAATCCAAGAGGTCTTCCTGAGAGAAGCAGCATTTCTGTCCCGTTTACCCTGAGACTGTAAGTTCGCTGGGTGTGAGTGTGGCTGTGGTGGGGCTGGGGCTGGGGGTATTTGGGAGAGGACGGAACAGCTGAGGTAGAGAGAATTACCTCAGTGTGGTGTGTGGGGGTCAGGTCAGGTCTAAACATGGGCAGGCCACCAGACCTCGTTCTCGGAGGATGTCCCAACAGCCTGCTTGGGCACCTTGGATGATAAACAGGTTGTCACCCTCCGAGCCCCAAGTGAACCTGACAAATGCTGGCAGGGCTGAGGGGAAGAGCGGAGGCCCTTCTATAAATACTCCATGACTCAGGCTTAGCATCCTGTTGAAAGAGCCACTTGTGTTTATGGCTCTGTCGCTCTGGGGAGGCGTTCCAGCACAGGGAGGAAGGTCTAGGCCCCCCTGAGGTCTTAGACCACCCATTTCGCTCTGCTGGGGTGGATACGGGTCTGCGGCTTCGTGTCGGTCTCTTACAAGATTTGGGAAATCTTTCACCTCCGAGCCTTCTTTTCTTTTTTTTTCTTTAAATTTAAGATTTATCGGTTTATTTTAGAGGGCGGGGAAGGGCAGAGGGAGAGGGAGAGAGAGAATCTCAAGCAGACTCCCCGCTGAGCATGGAGCTCAACAACTCGGGGCTCGATCCCACGACCCCGAGATCATGACCGAAGCTGAAACCAAGAGTCAGACGCCCAACCAACTGACCCACCCAGGGGCCCCCACCTCTGGCCCTTCTGTCACCTAGGAAATGAAACATCTCTCTCTACTTTAGCCAGACGGGCTATGGCAGGATCGTCTAGTGGTTGGGCACACAGGGTTTTGTTTTGTTTTGTTTTTTTATTATTTATTTTTTGTTAATTTAAATTCAATTAATTAACATATAATGTATTAGTTTTAGAGGTAGAGGTCTTATATAATACCCAGTGTTCATTACATCACATGCCCTCCTTAATGTCCATCACCCAGTTACCCCATCCCCCCACTCTCCTCCCCCCCAGCCACCCTCGGTTTGTTTCCTATGATTAAGAGTCTCTTATGGGGGCGTCTGGGTGGCTCAGTCAGTTAAGCATCTGCTTTTGGCTCAGGACATGATCTGAGGGTCCTAGGAGCAAGCCCCACGTCAGGCTCTCTGTTCGGCCAGGAACCTGCTTCTCTCTTTCCCTCTGCCTGCTACTCCGTCTGCTTGTGCTTTCCCTCTCTCCCTGTAAAAAAAAAAAGAAAAGAAAAAAAAGTCTCTTAGGGTTTGTCTCCCTCTCTGACTTCATCTTGTTTTACTTTTCCTTTTCTTTCCCTATGATCCTCTGTTTTGTTTTTTAAATTCCACAGATCAGTGAGATCATATGATAATTGTTGTTCTCTGACTTATTTTGTTTAGCATAATACCCTCTAATTCCATCCATGTTGTTGCAAATGGCAAGATTTCATTTTTTTGATGGGTGAGAAGTACTTCATTGTGTATATATAGACCACACCTTCTTTATCCATTCATCTGTTGATGGGCATCGGGGCTCTTTCCATAGTTTGGCTAGTGTGGACATTGCTGCTACAAACATTGGGGTGCAGGTGCCCCTTTGGACCACTACATTTGTATCTTCGGGGTGAATACCCAGTAATGCGATTGCTGGGTCATAGGGTAGCTCTATTTTCAACTTTTTGAGGAACCTCCATACTGTTTCCCAGAGTGGCTGCACCAACTTGCATGTCCCCCAACAGGGGCACATAGGTTTTTATGGTGCCAGAAAACCATGGGCTCCAGTCCCAGTTTCATCCCTGAACTAGCTATGTGACCTTAAACCAGTGACTTGACTTTTCTGCATCTCCGTTTCCTGAACTATAAAATGGGGATAGTAATGGAAATCCCTTCATAGATTTGTCATGAGGATGAGAAAAGAGGGTCTATAAGGCACTTAACACGGTAACCAGCATGCATCAAACCTTCAGTTAATAGTAGGTATTATACTGGGGCGCCGGGGGTGTGTGTGTGCAGTCAGTTGAGTGTCTGACTCTTGGTTTTGGCTCAGGTGGTGATCTCAAGGTCACCAAATCGAGCCCTAATCAGGCTCCATGCTCAGCGTGGAGTCTGCTTGGGATTCTCTCCCCTTTCCCTCTACCCCTCTCTCCTTCTCCCTCTACGCCTCTTCCTCTGCCCATCGCACTCACGCTCTCTCTCGAGCTCTCTCTCTGAAAGAAGTAGATAAATCTTTTTTTTTTTTTTAAGTAGGTAGTAGGGACACCTGGGTGACTCAGTTGGTTAAGCATCTGCCTTCCGCTCAGGTCATGATCCCCGGGTCCTGGGATCGAGCCTCGCATTGGGCTCCCTACTCAGCAGGGAGCCTGCTTCTCCCTCTCCCACTCCCCCTGCTTGTGTTCCCTCTCTCGCTGTGTCTCTCTCTGTCAAATAAATGAATAAAATCTCCAAAAAAAAAAAAAAAGGAACAAATAGAATATTAAGCAGCCATTCTAAAATATCATTTTGAAAACTAAATGGAAAAGTAAAATAAAAAAGCAACCAAGATGGTCACTACAACAGTTCATGTGCACACTTAGTCCCAAATTTGCTAGACAGACAAAATGGTCAGAAAAGTGAAATAGTTGATTTATTGAGTGGCATGATTGTGGGTGGCTTTTTAATCTTTCTCCTTTTTGAAAACTATCTGCTGTTGTCACATGGCTATTTATCTAATTTTTTTTTAATCAAGAAAAAAGAAGCATCATTCCAGGCATCTCACACAGACCACATAAGACGATTCTCTGGTTCCTGTGAGGTTAAGCACATGAGATGGATATATCACCGTAGTGAATTTCTGTGCAATCTCAAGCAAGTTACACTCCTTCCCTGGGCCACAATACTGAACATGCAGGTTGCTACACTGCCTGGTACGTCTGCCAAAAGTGGGGTCCCTCCTAGATGATGGCACTGGCAAAACCAAGCCACATGCTATTCATGTAACACACATTTATAAGGATACGTTTTTTTAACCGCAAGAAAAAAATGGAATCATTAATAAAAATTAGTCAGGAGAATGAGAAAACAAGTCACAGATGGGAGGAAATATTTGCAAAAGACATATTTGATAAAGAACTGTAAAAAAAAAAAAAGGAACTGTGATCCGACATCTACAAAGAACTCTTAAAAGTCATCAATAAGAAAATGAACAACTAGATTAAAACCTGAGCAAAAGATCTGAAGAGCTCACCGAAGAAGATATCTGAATGGCAAATAAGCATGTGAAAAGATGCTCAACCTCATATGCCATCAGGGACTTGCCAAATTAAAGCAAAAATGAGATACCACGACACACTCATCAGAATGACCCAAATTCCAAACACTGACAACATCAAACGCGAGCAAGGATGTAGAGCAACAGAAACTTTCATTCCTTCTTGGGGGCAGGTAAAATGGCATAGCCACTTTGGAGTACGGTCTGGCAATTTCTTACAAAACTAAACATACTCACCATAAAATACAGCAATCATGCTCTTTGGTATTTGCCCAAAACTTACGTCCACACAAAAAGCTGCATGTCAATGTTCAGAGTAGCTTTGCTCATAATTGCCAAAACTTGGAAGCAACCAAGATGTCCTTCAGTAAGTGAATGAGTAAATAAACTATGGTACAGCCATACACTGGAATGGTAACCGGCACAAAAAGACAGCGAGAGGGAGCGAGCTATCAAAACACATAAAAGACATGGAAAAAATTTAAAGGCATATTACTAAGTGGAATAAAAAAAACCAATCTGAAAACGCTATATGCAGTATGATTCCAACCGTACGACATTCTGAAAAAGGCAGTATGGAGACAGTAAAAAAGTTCAGTGGTTGTCTGGGGTTTGGGGAGAGGGAGAGATTAGTAGGTGAAGTATGTGGCATTTTTAGGACAGTGAATATTCTATATAATACGGTAACGGTAAGATACATGTTATACACATTGGTCAAAACTCATACATACCAAGAGTGAACTCGAATGTAAGCTATGGGCTCTGGGTAATAATGACGTGTCAATGCCGGTCATTGATTGTCACAAATGTATCACACTGGTGCTTCATGCTGATTGTGGGGGATGCTGGGGGGGCGGAAACAGAGGGTGTCTGTACCTTCTGCTCAATTTTGCTGTGAACATAAAACTGCTCTAAAAAAAGGTTATTAATTTTTCAAAAATCGATATAAGAATTTTGGGTGGGGAAATTGGGAAATTCCTGAAAGATCTTTGTTCCTTCAGGTCTGTCACCGCTCACGCAGGAAGGAACAGGAAGTCCTGTATAAGATGAAGGGACTGGGCTTCCCACATTCGCTCTTTGCTGGACACTGACTGCGCACTCAGCCCTGCAATGACATGAATCATTTCACTTGTTCTTTCAACAGCTAAGAGAAAATGTTTCTATTACATGAAAGGGTTGAAAACTATTATTCCCAGGGAACAGCTGAGGATGTAGATTTCCGCTGTCACCCAGTTCTCTCCAAGAGGCTGAGCTCTAAGCCAGTAGGGGAGATTGGGGGCGCCTTTGACCCCATCCACCGTCAACATTCCACAGTTCCATGAGTCGGTCTGTCACTTCCGGGGGCCCAAGTGAGGGGCCCTGCTTCCTCCGATGGTAGATTCCTGGAAGGACAGCGCTGTGCCCTTAGGGGACTGAGAGTCTGACTGCCAGGAGCGCAGCTTCAGGCCGGAATTTCGCACCTTCCCAGACCCTAGACCACAGGTGGAGGGTGTCTGGGGGACGGGCCAAGCCTGCCTGCGAGGCTCGGAAAGGTTGTTCCCACGGAGAGAGGGCTCCTTCTCCAGCCCTCAGCCACCTGTTCCCCAGATCCACCCTCCCCACCTCTGCACCTCCTCTTCGGAATGCTAAATCCAAGAGCTGGTGGGGCCGGCAGGGTATTAATAACTGGAGTTTGACGTTTGTGCTGATTAGAAAGGCATTCCCTACTGGCAGCCAAGACGTCTGAATACCTTTCAGCCCATCTCTCCAAGCCGTCCATGACCCTGAAGAGGAGGAGGGAGGCAGGATAATAATAATAATGACAACCGCTGCCCAGGTTTGAACGCCATGCTGCCAAGCACATCACCCACGCAACACCCACACTGTTGCATTCAATCCCTTCAGGTACTTTCGTCCCTACGTTTCCTATGCAGAGACACTGAGGCTGGTGAGAGGTCAAGTAACTTGCCCCAGGCCACACAGCAGGGGAGCAGCTGGGCAGGAACTCAAATCTGTCTGCCAGCAGTGAGCGCTCCTGTGGGCGGGGGAGCCGAAGACGGGTGTCCTGCTCAGGTGCCAGTAAGCACTGTGGCCCAGTTCCCTTAACTTCCCGGAGCAGACTGGACTGGTACAGTGGGGAGGGGGGGGGGTTGCGATGAGCTTCCAGGAAGCCACCTTTCTGATGGACTGCTGGACCAGGCCTGTTGGCCCAGGCCACAAGACAGCCCCAAGAGGCAGGGCCAGCCCGGAAGAGGGGCCCTCCCCGGGCTTCTGGAATGGGGAGTCAGGTGACCGGAACATCCGCTCCAGCCCCGCCCCCCTCCCCGGGAAAACTGGGCTCGGCTCACCCCTCCGCTCGCCTCTTCTGCTTCTGGTTCTCTGGCTCGTGCTCATCTCTTCACTCCTTTGAGGTGTTTGACTATTTGGGAGGGACAGGATCACAGGGAGAGGAGATCGAAGACGCCTGTTTGTCCAGGGGCTCATAGTCACAAAGGTCTCGAATCTGGGCTTTTGACATTAGCTTTCCAGGGGCAGTGTGGCATCGCGGTGGCTTAACCACTGGAGCCAGACTGCTGCTGGGCCTCCCCCCCAGGTCTGCCTCCTTAGGGCTGTGTAGCCTCGGTAAGGTTCTTAAACCGCTCTGTGCCTCAGTTTCCCCATCTGTAAAATAGGGATAAATAGTACCTACTTCCTAGGGTTGTTGTGAAAATTAACTGAGTTAATAAACGTGAAGTGTACGTTTCTCTAAGCATAAAAGCCTGGCACAGAATAAGCCCTCGGTGTTAGCGCTCCATCATTTACTATTTCCAAAGGATGTTCCATGCAGAATAACAGAAGGGAAAGGAGATATTCATCAAGGAAACTTTAAAAAAATCATCTCCCATATCCCACCCTTCAACACAATCACCGACACCATTTCACTGCATTTCCTTCCAATTATTTTCCTGTCTGTCATTTTTACAACACTATAATTACAGTGTACTGAAAAGATTTGCAAATTTGCGACTTGTTTTTCTTTTCTTTTTAAAGACTTTACTTATTTATTAGAGAGAGAGAAAGAGAGAGCACCCATGAGCAGGGGGAATAGCAGAGGGAGAGGGAGAAGCAGGCTCCCCACCCAGCAGGGAGCCGGAAGTGGGGCTGGATCCCAGGACCCCAGCATCAAGACCTGAGCTGAAGGCAGATGCTTAACCGACTGAGCCACCCAGGTGTGCTGGGACTTGTTTTACATTTAAGATTTTATCCTAAACATTTTCTGTAATCATTCAGTAGGATTTTGCTGAGGGTCTGCTTTGTGCTAAGCAGTGTTCTGAGCTCTGGGCATACAGCAACCAGCAGAAGCAGACAAACCCCTTCTCTCCAGGAGCTTACATTCTAGCAGACGATGCTACATTGCCTTCAGAACTCATGCTTTTGGGGTGCCCGGGTGGATCAGTTGGTTAAGCATCTGCCTTCAGCTCAGGTCATGATCCCAGGGTCCTGGGATTGAGCCCCGAACCAGGCTCCCTGCTCAGTGGGGAGTCTGCTTCTCCCTCCCCCCCCGCCACTCTCTTGCTCACTCTCTCTCTCTCAAATAAATAAAATCTAAAAAAAAAAAAAAATTAGTGTTTTTACATGGAGGTCTCATCACATACATACATACGGTAGTGAACGCAAAATAGGAAGAATGAAGTTCAATGAATTCTTATACGTATCTTCATCCATGTAACCACCACCCAGATGAAGATCGAGAACACTTCCATCACCCCAGAAGATTCCCTCCCCTTCCCCATCAATAACCACCCCACTTCCACATAGATTAGTTTCACCTGTTTAAGAAGAGGATCCATTCTTTTGAGAATGCCGATTTTCTAATGGTGGCAGAATATTCCATCCTAGAAATATATTATTGGACACATATTTTGCTTTTAGTTTCTCGCTATTATCAATGGTGCTACAGGGAATGCCATATTTTTAATTATCTTCTTAGCTTAGACTCTGAAAAGTGGGATTGATTTTTGGAAGCGTTATTTAGTAAATATGGACAGATTGCTTCCCTACAACGTTGTACATGTCCATCAGCAGTGGGAAGAGCAAGGTGCACCGCACCGGCGGAGTCCCGCTCAGTCACCTGCCTTCTCGGCTTGAATCACCTAGAATTTTAGCTAGAATTCTTAGCATATAATACAGAAGGGCGTCTTCATGACAAGTCTGACTGGCATGAGAAGGACTCACAAGATAGGCTCTCTCTTGATCCTGAGTTTGGGGCTGAGCTTTATAATGTCAGAACCCAGAATTCTCGCAGCACACTAAAAAGACATTCAGGGGATTCATCTTTTTTTCTTTTCTTTTTTCTTTTTTTTGAGCTTGAACTCAGACCCTGAGATCAGGAGCTGCGCTGAGATGAAGTATCGGACCCTTAACCGACTGAGCCACCCAGGTGCCCTGGGGATTCATCTTTCATTGGTGGATTAACAATAACCAGGCAGCATATAACAACAACAATAACAAGCAACAATAACCAACCAATCGTAAAGCAGCTATCACTCTAGGAATATACGAAGACACGTGGAACAGTCAAGGAAACCAGAATGTGTATGCCATCCCTCTGGTAGACAGCCACAGGGAAAGCCAAATTATAAGGAAGTTCCTTGGTGGCTGAGTCTGTGTTCCCCAGAAGACAGAGCTGGTGAGACTGAGCTGTGAAAATAGGACACTTCGTCTGCAGCTCAATGGACTCCCTCAGATCCGGGTCCTTAAGGAAAACTGAGGTTAGCCTAGCACTCTTGGATGCCTCCTCCTTCCCTTGGCAAACTTCCAAAGCCCAGATCCTATGCGATCTCCCACTTGTCCTTAGATCTACTTCTCCCCTCTTTCCTGGTCACCGTCTAGGCCACGCCACCACCATCACCTCTGGCCTAGGCCTTTGCAGCTCTTGCCACCCTTGGTCCAAACTTCACCTGCCAACTAAGTGATCCTCTATTTTTTTTTTTTTTAATAGGCTCCACACCCAGCATGGAGCTGGAACTCCCAACCCCAAGATCAAGAGTCACACGCTCCACCGACTGAGACAGCCAGGTCCCCACCTAAGCGATCTTCTCATTTTTTTAACAATTTTTTTTAAGGATTTTGTTTATTTATTTGAGACAGATACAGAGAGAGAGAGAGAGCATGAGCAGGGGGAGAGGGAGAAGCAGACTCCCTGTTGAGCTGGGAACCCGACGTGGGGCTCCATCCCAGGACCCTGGGATCATGACCTGAACCGAAGGCAGACGCTTAACCATCTGAGCGACCCAGGCACCCCTAAGTGATCTTTTAAGCTGGAAACCTGATCTTGTATAAAATCTCTACTTAAACCCCTTTGGTGATGGAAAGATGAATGGATAAACGAAATGTGGTGCATACAGACAATGGAAGATGATTCAGCCTTAAAAGGAAGAAACACTGAGGCATGCTGCATGAATTGAAGGCATCAGGCTGAGTGAAAGAAACCAGACACAAAAGGACAAATACTATTCAATATAATACAGCGCTTCTACGAGGTACCTGGAATAGTCAAGTTCATAGAGACAGAATGTACACTGGCAGCTCCCAGAGGCTGAGGGAAAGAAGGAATGGGGAGTTGGCACTTCACGGGGACAGTGTCTCAGTTTGGGAAGATGAAATAGTTCTGGAAATGGATGGCGGTGCGGTTGCACCAAAATGTGAATGTACTTATGCCGCTGAACTGTACCCTTGAAAATGGTCAACTTCATATTATATATATTTCACCACGATTGAAAAAACAGCTTTGATGACCCTTTACTTCTCTCTCAACATGCATAGCAGGGTCTACAAGATCCTGCAGGATCTGGCCCCGGCCTTTGTTGGCCTTTTAAGGTTGATCATCACACCTTGGCCCCCTTCAACTGGGGTCGCGCCCCACTGGGAAATAGGAATGGGAATCAGACAGATGACCTGCTGAAGATCCGAGCTTTGTTCCTGATGAAGTGGGGCCGGAGACAGGCTTCTCTCTGTAGCTGCAGAGAGATGGTCCATTCTAGGCAAAACTATGAATTTTGACCTTAACCCGTGCACCCTTCCTTTAATGACCATTTTCTTCTCTTTCATAGCTCCCATTCCTACGAAGAAAAAACATTTAAAAACTATCCATGAAAAAAATAATTAATATTTGTCTTCATGCTAAAGGCGAGACAATTTAATACAATAGTTACTGGGGGTTAAAAACACAAATATTATATTCTTAAGATGTGAGCATTTCACTGTATGAAAAACATATCTCAAAAAAAATTCAGGAAAAAATACATGAGTACTGTAGTCAGACCTGGGTTCAAGTCCCAATTCAGATGTTTCCTAGCTATGTGATTTTGTCCTCTTAGAAGTCCGTTTCCTCGGTTGCACAAAGGGAGTAACAATAGTACATGCCTCACAGGATAACTATGCAGAGTAAGTGAGATCATGTATAAACGGCACTTTGCACAGAGCTGGTTACCTACTTTTATTTACATTTATAGTACCTATTTCTATTTATCTGTAGTTTATAGGCAAAATTGCTGCCCGATGATCAGCTTTCTGTGGACCTATTTTAATTAGGGGCATCTCCACTTGCCTCTTCTCATGGGACTCCTTTGTTCAGATAGGAAAAGGAACGTCTGGAGACACAACAATTTCTGAGGTTTGGAACCTGAAGCTTAGCTCTACCAGTGACTTACTAGAAACTGAACTTACTGAGTCCCTCTGAGTCCCCCTTTCCCCAGTTTTAAAATGGTGTACTAATAATAATGGTGTACTAATAATTTCCTAGGGTTCTTGTGAGATTTAGAACCCAACTCTTTCCAGCTCTGAGGATTCAGACCTGCCTTTAGGGCTGGGGCAGTAGCTGTACCAATGGAACCTACCACAAGGGGGCAGGATTGCTACATCCAAGTTCCCACCTACCCCTGACATTTCTTTTTTTTTTTTTTTTTTGCTTTTTTAAAGATTTTATTTATTTATTTGACAGAGAGGAGAGAGATCACAAGTAGGCAGAGAGGCAGGCAGAGAGAGAAGGGGAAGCAGGCTCCCCGCTGAGCAGAGAGCCCGATGCGGGGCTCAATCCTAGGACCCTGAGATCATGACCCGAGCTGAAGGCAGAGGCTCAACCCACTGAGCCACCCAGGCACCCCTGACATTTCATTTTTTGAGCATACTTGTCTACTTGTCAAAATCAACTTGAATATATAACTTGTATATTCAAGCATATACATAAGTGGAATAGTATAATAGGGACGCCTGGGTGGCTCAATGGGTTAAAGCCTCTGCCTTCAGCTCAGGTCATGAACTCAGGGTCCTGGGATCAAGCCCCGCATCGGGCTCTCTGCTCGGCAGGGAGCCTGCTTCCTCCTCTCTCTGCCTATTTGTGATCTCTCTCTGTCAAATAAATAAAATCTTTAAAAAAAAAAAAAAGAATAGTATAATGAACCCCAATGAACAATCAACATTTTGCCAATTTTCCTCTTTTTGTCTGCCGTACTGCTTGTGGAATAGTAAAGCACAGCCCAGACCTCGTTACATTTTATCCATTACTCATCGATGTGCCATTCTTTTTTTTTTTTAAGGTTTTATTTATTTATTTGACAGAGAGAGAGACAGCCAGAGAGGGAACACAAGCAGTGGGAGTGGGAAAGGGAGAAGCAGGCTCCCCACTGAGCAGGGAGCCTGACGTGGGGCTCGATCCCAGGGTCCTGGGATCATGACCTGAGCCGAAGGCAGACGCTTAATGACTGAGCCACCCAGGCGCCCCCTTTTTTTTAAAAAAAGATTTTATTTATTTATTTGAGAGAGAGAAAGAGAGAGCATGAGAGGAGAGAAGGTCAGAGGGAGAAGCAGACTCCCCGCGGAGCTGGGAACCCGATGCGGGACTCCATTCCGGTACTCCAGGATCATGACCTGAGCTGAAGGCAGTTGCTTAACCAACTGAGCCACCCAGGCGCCCTCAATATGCCATTCTAATTGAACAACGCTTTTATTTCCACAGGCATGGTGTCGTTATCACGTCTAACAAAAAAGAATAATAATTCCTTAATCTATCAGTCCATATTCTAATTTCCCTGCTGGTACCACACATGTCTTTTGACAGTTGGCACACTTGAATCAGGATCCAAATAAGGTTATTGCGTTTGGCACGTATCTTGAGTTTTATACCTTAACATTCTATCTTCCTTTTGTAATTTCATTCCATGAATTTGATGCAAAAACCAGGTCACTCATCCTGTAGGATGTCCCACGTTTTGAGTTTGGCTCATTGTAGTATTTGTCTATCCCCCTGATTTCTGGTAAACTGGTAATTAGATCTTGGTTTGATTAGGCTTAGATTCTTTTTTTGCTTTTTAAGACAACGATATTTCATGGAGAGCGCTGAATCCCCCTCTTCGTAATGTTAAGTTTGGTCACTGAATTCAGGCAGTGTGAGCCTAAGTTCTCTATTACAAAGTTCCCCAACACCTTTCATCCAATCGTTTTAGCATCATTTCATGATTGTCACCTAGACTCATTATTTCATTAAGGTTTGCAAAATTGTGTTTTTCTAATCCTACCATCTTACCATTTCTTTTGCATTTATTAGTTAGAATTCTTTTACAAAAAATAACTTTCTTAGCTACTCTTTGGTTACTTGCAATATAACTGATCAAGGAATGACAAGAAAAATGTTTATTTCTCTTTGTCAATGTTCAAAGTAATTAATTGATTCCCTATAAAACTCCATTGATAACAAATGTGTTGTTTTCCTTAATAATCATTATAATTAATGGGTTTTTGTATATTTTATGTGTTATGATCAATGGAAGTCATTATTTTTCTTTTAATGCTCAAATTGTTCCATCTTAGGCCAGTAGGGTCCTTCGTATTGGTTCCTTGGTCATTTTTACTGACCCCAATAGTCTTTGATAGTTTCCTTGCTTCCAGGCACAAGATGACCCAACCTCGTCTTTCCTATTCCGGATCTGGAACCAGCCATTTATCAAAGGAGCCTTGATTTTCTTTGCTTAATTTTTAATTTTTTTTAAAACTGGAAAATGGTGTTTAGAGACCAAATCTGTGCTTTAGGGGTGTTCATTATTACTGGATTGGTGATTGTTTCTAGGCCTTTTTAGCAGAAAGTAGAAAACACACTTTTTAAGAGGAAAATACATACTTCATTTATTCTGCTATCTAACCCAGATATAAAATTATCTTAGGCTTATTTAATATTTTTTTAAAGATTTGTTTACTTATTTATTTATTTAAGAGAGAGGGCACAATGGAGTGGGAGTAGAAGGATACAGAGTCTTTTTTTTTTTTTTTTAAGATTTTATTTATTTATTTGACAGAGAGGAGAGAGATCACAAGTAGGCAGAGAAGCAGGCAGAGAGAGAGAGGGAAGCAGGCTCCCCGCTGAGCGGAGAGCCTGATGCGGGGCTCGATCCCAGGACCCTGAGATCATGACCTGAGCTGAAGGCAGAGGCTTTAACCCACTGAGCCACACAGGCGCCCTGTAGGATACAGCGTCTTAAGCAGACTCCTCACTGAGTGCAGGGCCTGATGTGGGGTTTTGATTTCAAGACCCTGAGATCATGGTCTGAGCTGACACCAAGAGTCAGATGCTTAACCAGCTTTGCTACCCAGGTGCCCCATCCTAGGCTTGGTTTTTGTTTTGTTTTGTTTAAGATTTTATTTATTTATTTGAAAGAGAAAGATATAGTGAGAAAGATCATGAGTGGGGGGGGGGAGGGAGAAGCAGGCTCCCTGCTGAGCAGGGAGCTCAATGTGGGGCTCAATCCCAGGATTCTGGGATCATGACCTGAGCTGAAGGCAGATGCTTAACCAACTGAGCCACCCAGGTGCCCCTAGGCTTGTTTTATATTAACTCTTTTTCTCATTTGTTGAAAATCTTGATGCCTAATGTTATTAACATACTTATTTGCCTTCTCCTTAAATATATCTTTCAAAATAGCAATGTCAATATTACTTGTGTTTTTAAAGATTTGTTTATTTGAGAGAGAGTGTGCATGGTGGGGAGGGGCAGGGGGAGAAAAAAACTCAAGCAGACTCCTTGCTGAGCATGGAGCCTGACGTGGGCCTCGATCTCACCACCGGAGCTGAAACCAAGAGTCCCATGTTTAACCGACTGCACCACCCAGGTACTCCAGAAATGTCAATATTACTTCTAACAAGACTAATGAGTGCAATTTAATATTTGTATGCAGTTCTAGTTGTCCTTAGACTATAGCCCATTAGGGAGGTACAGCCAAAATACTTATAAAGCCAATTGAAATTATTTTCTCTCTGTAGTTACTCCACCAATCTGACACGCAGATGGCTCATTTGTTTCCATTTGTTTTTTATGGAGTGTTTTATTCTTTTTACTGAACTTTGTTTTATAAATATGCAAAACATTTACAAGTTTCCAAAATAGTCACTATATAATAAGGTACATTCACAGAAGTCTCATTTACATCTCTATCCTCTCCATCCCACAAAGGAAACCATTTTTAGAATACTGAAGTTTATTTTTCTACTGTTTAACTTTTAAATATAAGCAGTCAATGTTCATTTATATCATCCTATTACTGGGTGGATATAAACACTACTATGCACCTTGCTTATTTCACATAACACTATATATGGACATCACTCCAGACTGGCATGTTTATTAGTATATGTAAGAAGTCTTCCATGTATCTTTGTATGGTTGCAAAGCACCCTATCCTGTGCACGTACTATAATGTATTCGGCCGGTTCTTTGACATGTGAGCAGTTTCCAATCTCTTACTATAAAAGTGCCATAATGAATAACTGTGCATACAGCTTTTTGTATTTTTGCCAATATTTATCACTAGGATTGATTCCTAGAAGTTTAGGATTTGACCTAGGATTCCTGGGTGAAATAGTAAATAGGTATCTAGAGTGGCTGTGCTGCCAAATCTTCTGAATGAGTTACATCATTTTGCCTTCCCACAAGCAACATAGGACAAAACCAATCTCAGGTGTATCCTGGTACCATAACAGATAGAGGAGGTTTCAGAGATGAATCATAGACAAGGTTCCTGTCCCAAGGAATTCTCAGTGCAGTAGAAGTCCTACCGTCAAACAATGATGTCAATGTAATAAGCAGGGGCAGATTTACCCTGGAGCTAATGAAGCCTAAGTTTGAGGCCCTCCCTTACAGAGACACTTTCCAAGGCCCCAGCAGCATGTTCATGGGGCCATTTTGTAACCTTTTTCCTAAAGAAAACACCCTCAATGTTTTAAGCTTCAGGCTCCATAGGACCTGAACCCACCTCACAATCTTTAATCAGCCCATCTTTGGGGTTACAGAGCTGGATTTCATGTCTCAGTTCTGCAGTCAGCTTGAGAGGAGGGATTCCTATATTTAATGACTGAGACAAACAAAAGCAAAAGGCTCTTCTGACCAAAAGGGATACCCCTCTCCTGATTCTCATCGATTACTCACACAGGTATTAAGGCCTTCTATAGTTTCTAATTTCAAGGGCAGAAACTAAGCCTTGGCTGGCGTCAGTATCCCTAGCAGAGAGCTGAAGACTGGTAGACGGCACTCACAACAAAAGTCTGAAGGGATTACAGAGCAGGGTGTTGTCGGGTTTTTTGGCGGAGAAGTTGCACCAGGAGACTAGGTATTCAAGGCGGGTACACACACACCCCAAACTACACAACTTCTGCTCAAATAAGGCAGAGGTCTGTTTTCTCACCTGTAAAAACAAGGTTAGCAATAAAGCCTACCCTGTGGGATTTGGTCAGGATTAGAAAAGCTAATTAAAAACCTAACCCAGTCCCAGACTCGGAGGAGAGGGTCCATAAATAGACGACAGCAAATAAAATGGGGAAGTGGTTGATCCTTGAGAGCACTGACGGATGCTTTGCACATCGTGCCTACTGCAGCACTGCGAGGAGGAACGACCGCTTTATTGACAAGTAATAGGTGCAGAATAAATTGGTGAAGAAGGGACGGACGTTTCTGGCGGATGCTTACTGATCTGTGTAACTAACTGAATAATGGCTTGGTCCGAGTCTCTGAGTCACTGACAGTCCCGGGCTGGCTGTCAGGAGACTGAGTGCCAGGCTCGCCGGGATCTGACAGACCGCTGTCCGGCCGCGAGAGAATGTCTTTTTTCGCGCTCCTTCCCGACCCTGGCCGCCTCCGACCGCCGCCCGTCACCGCGCGCGGGCTGGAACCCGACTCCCCGCGGGGGCAGCCGCCGGGCAGGGCCTGCGCGGGCAGCAGCGGCCAGGTGCGGGCGCCGCCGCCCCCTCCTCCCCGCGTCGGGCAGGGCGCCCCCGACTCCCGGCCACCGCGGCCCGGGAACAATGAGGTGCCGGCTTCTTTAAGGGAGATACCACCGCGCCGGCGGGGCAGGGGACGGCGTCCTCCCAGATGATCGCACCCAGTCCCGCGCTGCCGCCGCCTGGGCAACTGCACCGTCCGCAAACATGGCTCAGTGACTCTGACAAAAGGTGCAGCCTCCCTCCTGGCTGGGCGGACGCCAGGCCCCCCAGCTCGGGCCGCGCCTCCCCGCGGGCCAGCCGAAGAGCTCCGCGTCCCGCAGGCACCCCAAGCCCGATCCGAAGAAGATGCGCCAGGCGTTCCGCCCCAGCGACCGCCGCACACCTGCCCGCAGCTCGGTAGGTGGGAAGGGGGGCGGGGAGGGAGCGGGGAGGCCGCGCCGGGCGCGCGCACCCCCAGGCCCGGACCTGCTGCCGCAGACCATCCCCGGGGCTCGCGGGCCAAGCGCGCCCGCTGCGGCTGGACGGTGACCGAGCCCCGGCGGGCAGCGGTGTCCCCGTTCCCGGGCCCGGCCACCCCTGCGGGGAGGGGCACTAGTGGTGCGTTCCGGAGCGCGCACACCTTCGGCGACTCCCGGCTCCTGCGAGCCGCGGGAGAGGGAGGAGGCTGGCGGAGCGCGGGTCGCGCGCCCAATAGGGAGGCGTTCGGTGTCCCGGCTCGCGCTACGGAAAGCCGGAGGGGGGCGGGGCCGCGCGGCGTAAGGGGGTGTGTCCGCGCGCACCACGGGGGCGCGCGCCGGTCTCTGACTGGAGGCCGCGGAGGCTGAGGCGCGAGCTGCCCGATAATGGCGGCCTGCAGAGCCCGTGAGAGGGAGAAGCGGCGGCGGCTACCCTGAGGTAAATTTGGCCCTTAGGCCTGGCACGGAGGCCCCGCTGCAGAGCCGAAGGCCTTGCATGCGCCTCCTTCCCCGGGAGGCCTGTCACAGACCTGTCAGCGGAGTCATGCTAGGGAAGGCCCCGCGCTCCTCAGGCCTCCGGCCCGCACCCCTCCGGCCACCGGCCCCAGCTGCGGCCTCCTCTTCTGCCCCTAGCCTCCTCCCCAGGCCCCGGGCCGCAGCCGCCAGCCCCAAGGTGTTGGGGCAGCCGCGGGACTGGCTTCTCGGGGTGAAGGGCCTCGGGAGGATCCCCTCCGGGTTTCGTCTGGACGCCGCCGGGGAGGGGGAGGGCCTGATCCTCGGCCAATGAGCGGGGCGCTGAGCCGCCGCGTCGGACGACACCTCTGCCCAGGACTGGCCCTTCCCGGGCCCAGCAGGTGTGTGGCCTGGCCCCCCGGCCGCCCAGCGCTGGCTCAGCGGGGCCGGCGTGAGGGCCCGGGAAGTGTCGGCGGGTCGCTTGGGTTGGCAACCAGAGATTTCATAAACGCCCTCCCTCCCCCTTGCGCGGTGCCCTGTCGCCTGTGGCTATGGGACAGCTTGCAAGACAGGAGCCACTTTGAGATAGATAGTAACTGGCGATCCACGGAGAGCAGGAAAAGAGTGTCTACTGTGGACCTGGAGTCAGGATTCCGTGGCAGGATATCAGACACTAGGAAATACAGCAGGAATTTGAAGGGGGGGGGGTTCCAATTAGAGGAAGTGGGACTAAGAAGTAATCTCAGAAGCTTTCATTTTCTTTACTAAATCTATCCTATGGACTTAAAGTAGCTGTACCCAATTTTTCAGGCTCAAGAGTCGGTAGCTTCTTGTTCCCCCAAACTGTGCACTAGAAAGATTGCACAATCTCTTGCCCATTGTGGCAATCTACAAATAAGAATTTGTTCCTGAAGCTCATTGGAATCTTAACATTCTTTGGAGAATGAGGTGGCACACTTCAGACTTTCTTGATTCAACTCATGAGCATTTCTGTGTAGGGCCTTTGCTTCTGCCTTTAAATGATTTATCAAATTGAATTTGAAAGAACTGTGTCAGAGGACAGCTTTTGGTGGCAAAAATGGCCTACATCTAAATAGCTGTTGTTTAAATTTAACAACAGAAAGGTAATATTCTAAGTAGCTTGCTTTATTTTTAGAGGACCATTTTTCTCCACAGAGTTTATTTTCATTTATTTTGCAAGAAATGAGGAAATAACATAAACAAAATTAAAATAGGGACATATAGTTTGTTTACTTAAAAAAAAAAAAAACCACATTTTCAATTCTATATGTAATCTGGTTCACTTTCAGTCCCTAAGCACAAGCCAGGTGTTTGTATTCTAACTTGTGAGGGTTTTTTTGTTTTTTTGACTTTTTTTTTTTTCAAGATTTATTTATTTATTTATTTGACACAGAGAGAGATCACAAATAGGCAGAAAGGCAGGCAGAGAAAGAGGGGGAAAGCAGGATCCCTGTTGAGCAGAGAGCCCTATGCGGGGCTCGATCCATGATCCCTGGGATCATGACCTGAGCTGAAGGCAGAGGCTTAACCCTCTAAGCCACCCAGGCGCCCCTTGTTTTGACATTTTTATGAATTTTTTTGTGTGTCAGCTTTAAGGATAAGCTGGAGTTTCTTTTTTCATGATCAGTAAATAAGAATGATGAATTTTTGGTTTATTTTTAACAGTAATATTTTGAAGCAGTTTGTATGAGAGGCAGTATGTGTAATGGTTATGAATGTCAGAGCCAGATGACCTGGTTTCAAAACCCAGGTCCACCAGTTAGTAGCTGTTTTACCTTAGGCATGTTGCTTAAACTCTCTGTGCTTAAGTTTTCTCATCTATAAAATGACCATAATAGTATCTATTTCATAATATTGTTGTGAGGATTAAATGAATTTAACATTAGAAAGTGCTTGGAACAGTTCCTGATACAGATAAATACTACCAAAGGGTTAGCTGCTTTATTATTATTATTATTATTATTATTATTATTATTATTATTCAGATATTTAGATTTGCCCAAATTATAGCAAATATCTTTCAAGCACTGCAAACAGTGAGACAGATAATTAAATAATACATAAAAAGGTATACAAGCCAATAAGTATACTTAATTTCAACAGAACACTTTGTTGATTTTTCCAGAAACTTTGACCTTGAAGATGGTGAGTAGCCAGCCAAAGTACGATCTAATACGGGAGGTAGGCCGAGGCAGTTACGGTGTTGTATATGAAGCAGTCATCAGAAAGACCTCTGCACGGGTGGCAGTGAAGAAAATTCGATGCCATGCACCTGAAAATGTTGAACTAGCCCTGCGTGAGTTCTGGGCACTAAGCAGTATCAAGAGCCAACATCCAAATGTGATTCACTTGGAGGAATGCATCCTACAGAAAGATGGGATGGTGCAAAAAATGTCCCACGGCTCTAATTCTTCCCTTTATTTACAGGTATGTGTGGTTGAAATGGAACAGAAATAACTTAAACTTAGTATTGGTCAGCAAGAAGAGGAATAAAAGAGTCAGATGAGCTTCTACATTTAAATGCAGGTGTTTATATAGTTAGGAGTAGGTAAGGGTCTGCCAAGAACTGAATAGATGTTTGCTTTAAAACAAGGTTTTATTTAAACCTGTGATGCAAATACCTAAAAATAACATAAGCCACCTGTTATGCCATGGTACTTGCCAGTCTGCATGGGAATGGGGCAACATAGGAGCTAGAGAAGTGATTGAGATTAGAGTCTATTAAGTTCACTTATTTGAAATCAAGTTTTTTGGAACTAAAGCCAGAAGAAAAAGAAAAACTCCACAATCAATAGCAGCACCCATATAGGTAATTGGGCATTTTTTTATAAATCACTGATTTGAATATAAGTCTTTGTTGTTTTAGAGGGTTGTGTGGTTTCTTAACCATGCAGCTCTGGTTAATTTTCATGAAGTATGTGGCATAGCACTTAAATGTTATTAATAGTGCTAATAGCTAACATTTGGGTTCCTACTCAGTTCCACACTCTGTGCCCAAAGTGTTTTTAGGGCAATTGCTCTGAACAATCCTGTGAGGGTGGTACTGTTATCGTCATTACAAATGAAGTAATTGAGGCTTAGAATAATGAATTTATCCACGTCACATACCCAGCAAGTGGCAGGATTGGGAACTGAATGGAGGAGACTATCTGACTGCTTAAACTTGTGTTCCTTTAACTTCCAAATTACTCTTGCCTTCAAATTACCTTTTTTTGTGGACCTGGGGAAAGTATTAACATAGGAAAACAGAAAAGGCTTGTTCGTTTGTTTACTTGGTTCGTTGATTGGCTGGCTTCTAGCATAGATCAAAATCTCTAGTAGGCCTATATTTGCTAAAGAAAAAGATACTTAAGACATACCTAGTTAAAGGCCAGAGAAAAATTTCTTAAGTCCAGTCATTCTTAGAAAAGGAAACAACTTCCCATGAGTATATCTAAATTCAGAATTTTAACCATCAGGGTACAAAGTATGATTTTAAAACAACAAAAGCTTTTGGACCAGGAACAACAAAGAAAACAAACACATTAATCTGTGTAATTAGAAACTTGCAGCTTTCTTTATACGGTGAACAAATATCAATCTTGAGAACCGAATTTATATTGCCGTTTAGCATGCTATATCCTGAAGTTTTACCTCTTAAGACAGTGACTATAAAGCACAACTATTTAGCCTCTATTCCATTTATTGTTTACTTTTCTAAAAGTGCTTAGTATGTAAGTGGCACTGATAGAAAATATTAGAAACATTCTTACCATACTCCCTATTAAAAGTGGATAGAACCTTGATGAACTTTGCCATTGAATTGGTCTACAAATACAAAGACATTTAAATATATGACTTAGTGCTAATGGTATCCTTGAGTCCAGATCAAGCAACCTTTATAGTAATTAGGTATTAGGTGGTCTTTCAAGGCTTTAAGATGTAAAGTATTGGGGCACCTGCCTGGCTCAGTCAGTAGAGCATGTGACTCTTGATCTTGGGGTTGTAAGTTGGAGCCCCATGTTGGGTGTAGAGATTACTTAAAAAAATAATAAGAATAATAATAAGATGTAAAGTACTTACAGCGTTGACTCAATGATTTTTTTTTTTTAATCTAATGCACCTTTTTATTTAGTACTCCCTTTTATCTTTTAAAGGCTGATAGGCCTGTGTTTGACTTGTAGCACTTTTGCTAGCCGTATGATCTTGGCTAAATAACTCATCTCTTCCAGCATCTGTATCTTCAGATGTAAAATAGTAATAATAATTTTACCTTCCATGGAAGTCGTCAAAATTAGAGATGATACAGGTATAATACTTGGCACATAGGAAGTACTCAGTAATAGGTAGCTCTATTAAAAGCTCTGTTAAAATTGTCTTTCCTATGGATTTATTTACTTAACAAGACATTGATCAACACATTTAGCAAGTGCCTTCTTTAAATTCACATCTGATAAAAAACAATTAAATCTGTAATGTGACCACAGAGTCCCTATACGTGGCTTTCTCCATTCTCTACACAAATTTTTGTTTTTCTCCATGTTTTTCTAGATATTTTCCTTGTTCTGAATGATTAAGTCAGTTCCTAATAGCTAAAAAACTTACCTAGAAGAAAATGTAAAACAAATAATTAACAGAGGATATAGTCTCAACGTAGGAACTTAGTGGCCAGTCTGTATAACTTGTAATAAGTGTCATGAATGAGAGGTACAGAATGATATATCAGCATATGATAGAGAACCTGACATAACCTAGGTTTCAGGAATTATGAATTGTTTCAACTGAAACTTGAAGGGTAAAGAGGAGTTAGCCATGTGAGGGAGAATACTTTCCAGCCAGAAAGAACTGTACATACAAATGTCGTGAAGCAAAAAGTACAAAGCATTCTAAGAATTGAAAGAAGATAGTAAGACTGTACTGTACCAGGAGAGTTGTTTTACATGAGACTAGAAAAGTCAGTAAGGTCAGAGGATCCCATAGCCCATGTTAAAAACCTTAGACTGTATCGTAAGAGAACAGGGAAGCTGTTGAAGGACTTTAGGCAAGAGAACCAATGGCTGATGACATCCTCTATACATGGAAATAAGTGGATTGGGCTCTCTCAACCAGCAGCCCTCAAACTATAGCCCTCAGGCAGTTTTTATATGGCACAGATGCTAAAAATAGTTTAGACATTTTTTAAAGAGTTGTTTAAGAAAAAGAAAGAAAGAAAAGAAAGAAGAATATGGAACAGAGACCTTATGTGACTTGTCAAGCCTAAAATATTTACTATCTCACCTTACTCTAAGTCATTCTTTGAATGCTGGGACTTGCATTGCTCAAAGCTATTTAGGAAGTTTGCTTTTGAGAGTAAAGACAGAAGAAGAAACCAAATGAAGTAAGAGTGATGGCACTGGTCTTTAATCTCAGCATATTTAATAACAGTGCACCTGGTAAATAATTGCGCGATCTGTACCTTTCTAGTCTTTCATTTTCTGGCTCACTGGCAAATACATGCAACAAAGAAAATGCATGCAGAAGACATCTGCAGACGGTTGCAATTACAGCTGTTTGCCATTGGGGGAGATGGTGTGAAAAGGTGTTCTTTGCTTCTGCCCTCCAAAATGACAAGAGGAAGTACTAATAGACTTAAGTGTAAAATTGCAGTTCATTCTTCAACAACTCTTCAGCTTCCCTACGGAGTTTCTATTCAGTGGGTCTGAAAAGGCACCATGGGACAAATGCTTTCAAAGCACTGTATGCTGTATTTTAGAATGGTAGTTCAGATTCAGCGAAGTAATCAATATTCTTGAATTTCAGGTCATAGAGTTATAATTTGATAATGATAACAAATAAAATAGCAACTTATTCTAGGTTTTCAGCTTATAGCAAAGAAATATACAAACTTTGAGGCGCCTGGGTGGCTCATTTGGTTAAGCATCTGCCTTCAGCTCAGGTCATGATCCTGGGGTGTACTGGGTTCGAGCCCCACCTGGGGTTCCCTGCTCAGCGGGGAGTCTGCTTCTCCCTCTCCCTCCACCACTCTCCCAGCTCATCCTCTCTCTCTCACTCTCTCTCAAATGAATAAATAAAATCTTTAAAAAAAAGAACGAAATATACAAACTCAGATTTGAATTTTTATATCAAAATTTAAATATGTTTTTTATAAATTGGTTTTTAGAAGCCATACAGTGATAGAGATAGCCAATATATTTGCATTCTGCCTGTAGAAGTTTATGAAGTGATAATGGCAGTCTTTATTTTTATCAGTGACTACAGGGAGGCTTGATTTCCTATTTTTTTGTTTTTTTAAGATTTTATTTATTTGACAGAGAGACAGAGAGGGAACACAAGCAGGAGGAGTGGAAGAGAGAAAAGCAGGCTTTGCAGGGAGCCCGATGCGGGGCTCCATCCCAGAACCCTGGGATCATGACCTGAGCCGAAGGCAGACGCTTAACGACTGAGCCACTCAGGTGCCCCAAGGCTTTATTTCCTTAACTAGTGTTCCTGATCATTTTTCTCTCAATTTTACAGATTGTATAATGTTGATAGTGTATGTCCAATGAACAAGAAACATATTTCAGGCAGTTTAATTGAATAGAACTTCCTAATTGATGTTTATATCTCAGCTGGCAATCTTCCAGGTCTACTAGCTGCTGAAATGTCATTTTTTTTTATGAAGCTATTGTCTAGGTAGGTAAAGTCCAGCTCCATTAACACATGCAGAAAATGTATAGCCAGTTGGACACTTTTCAAAATAAAGCGTTTGTTTGTTTATGATTTAGTAAGCTCTATGCCCAATGTGGGACTTCACCTCATGACCCTGAGATCATGCTCTACCAACTGAGCCAGCTAGGTGCCCCTAAAGCTATTTTTAAATAAGTTTTTACCTCTTGACTTAGAGATTTGGTATGTATTCATTAGGGGCAAAGTGACATTTTGAAGTACTGAAATTTAAAAAAAATGCACATATGAAAGCATTGACCAAATAAAACATTCATGAAATTTCCACTTAAAATTGGGAGTCCAACTTATTAATCAGTTAGTTATTCTTTTTCTGTAGCTGAATTGTATAAACTGTGCAGATGATTGTAATCTGTTTTTCCCCCTCTTATAGCTTGTAGAGACTTCATTAAAAGGAGAAATTGCCTTTGATCCCAGAAGCGCCTATTACTTGTGGTTTGTGATGGATTTTTGTGACGGCGGAGATATGAATGAGTATCTATTGTCCAGGAAACCCAATCGTAAAACTAACACCAGCTTTATGCTTCAGCTGAGCAGTGCTCTGGCTTTCTTGCATAAAAACCAGATCATCCACCGAGATCTTAAGCCTGATAACATCCTGATTTCGCAAAGCAGGTTGGATACCAGTGACTTGGAACCCACGCTGAAAGTGGCCGATTTTGGTCTCAGTAAAGTTTGTTCAGCCTCTGGGCAGAATCCAGAAGAACCTGTCAGTGTAAATAAGTGTTTCCTTTCCACAGCCTGTGGAACAGATTTCTACATGGCTCCTGAAGTGTGGGAGGGACATTACACAGCAAAAGCTGACATCTTTGCTCTGGGGATTATCATCTGGGCAATGCTGGAAAGGATCACATTCATAGACACAGAGACAAAGAAGGAACTCTTGGGGAGTTATGTAAAACAAGGAACTGAGATTGTGCCTGTTGGAGAGGCGCTTCTGGAAAATCCCAAAATGGAACTTCTCATTCCGGTGAAGAAAAAGTCTATGAATGGGCGAATGAAACAACTGATCAAGGAAATGCTGGCTGCAAACCCTCAGGATCGTCCAGATGCTTTTGAACTAGAACTCAGATTAGTACAAATTGCATTTAAAGATAGCAGCTGGGAAACGTGACACATATATTGTTTGCAAATATCTTGGATATGCTGCTTATGTTTTAACAGTGATGCAACAACATAATGTGGCTGAAAAAGAATATAAAAAGCTAAACTCCACCTTTTAAGGGTTTAGATTTTATTGTGGGGTGTTTTTTTTCCTCGTTTTTCTTAAGTCCAAGCTGGCCATTTCGTTAGTATGTTTTAAATGTGTATTACCAATGTGGGTGTACATTTTTTAAAATGATCATTGGTAGAAGTTTGGCAGGAAAATTCTCTAAGAGCCAAGAAGAGAAGAAAGTCCAGTTCTCTGGAAACAAGTCTCTTAAGTATTTTAGACATTCCTTGTCAGTATTAGGAATTTCCATGGAAGAAGAGGTTTGCATGCTGGCAATGCAACCTTTGAAGCTTTGTAAAGGAAACATATATGTATATATTTATGTATATGTAAGTATGTGAATGTGTGCATTTTGCATTCCATATGAAGAAAATGCCACTTCTGTTTAAATTATTTGATGTAGGTTTGGGTTTTTGAGATTTGCTGGTGAAATCAGTGATGAAAAATAAAAGAACCTTCCCTCATCTTCTACCCAGTCCCTCCCTCTAGTGAAATCATACTACACTTTTTATTTTTGTAATATTATACAGCTTTTTTTACGGCATCATTTTGGAGGGTCTAAAATTATCCGATTAAATATAAAATTAAGTGATCCAAAGCTGCTGAAGTATGTTTGAGCTCTCCAGTGCCCTATAGCTGCAGGAGTTGAATTAGCCATGCAATCATGTGGTAGGTTGGCAAGGACCTTGATGATTCAGTCATACCTTCTTTAGGTAACCAAGCATTCAATTAACCAATTAAACCATTGCACTGGAACATGTCTGCACTTGAGCATCTGCAATCTGATATAAATCTGAACACAGGATTCCTCTGTTTCTGAAAACTTTGCAATATATGAACTATGCTACTCGATATAGTAAGTTTTGATTTCAAGACTGTCTAAGCCTCAGCATAAAGTTGAAGAAATCAAATGAGCTCTACCCTCACATTGCCTGCCCTGATATGGTCTCTTGTTTAATCACTGGAATTCCTTTCGTTTTGGCACTAATGCTGTTTTCTCTTGCCTAATTTAACACAGTAATGATAGTGATATGGTTGTGTTAAATGTTGATCACCTTTTTCTAAAGTGGGAGATGATAACCTATACAGTGTGGTAAATGGATGAAATATTGTGGCATCAGCTATATCTTTCAAGTAGAAACTTTCAAGTTACCGATTTTATATAATCACTTGGTATGGTCTATGTCAAAAACCAATAGACTGTTACTCTAGTTGAAGTTAGTTTGATTTTTAACCCTATATAGTTGTCTCCAATTTGTTTTCCTATAAATGCAGATAATTAAAATCTAAGGAAAGTTTTGCTAAAACAGAAGATTAGCCTTTAAGGTTAGATAGACTTTAAGGCCATTGTATCTAGGTTAGTCTTTATAAAGCACTAGAATCTGGTCAAAGTAAAAAAAAAAAAGTATTAGAATGCTGAAATGGTTAATAGTTTGCAAAGTCTCCTCAGCTTTTTTTTTCTGATTTCTTTTTTTTTAAAATTAAAGCATAGTTGACACCTAGTGTGTCTCCTCCTCAGCTTTTTTGAACTTCCATAACGTTTGGAATTTTGCTATCATAATTTTTTCCTTACTTAAAATGTATTTGGGAACTTGAGAAGGTGAAAAAGCACAAAGAATTAGAGTCTGTAAAATTTCTGAATTATGCATTAGTTGGTCTGGAAGTTTAAAATTTGGACCGAAAGGTTTTACTAAGATAAAACCTTTTATGTTTTCTTAAATAAAACCTTTTAAAATTAAAAAAAATCATATACTTTGAACATCACTTTCAAGCTAATAAATACAAGACTTTTTTGGAAATGAGAGGTGGAAATACACTGGAACCTCATGATAATTGACCCTGTGGATCTCCAAATTACTGTAACACAGATCTGGCCAAGGAGATTGGGTTACTGGAAGTGAAAAGTATTATAATGTTGCATCAGTAACATGGCACTTCAGCAGAGATTCATGATGATTCAGGTGATAGTATGCCAGTGCTTCATTTGCTCTTCAAATATCTATGTGCTTGGAGCCATGGTTTCCTAAGTACATAGTTTTTGGTCTTGCCTCATTTAAAATAGCTAACGATTGTCATTTATTTTCAAAGATTTTACCTGTGAAGTGAATTCTTTCTTTCATTGGCAGCAAAGGTATGAGGTGATCAGGAAGTTTCTCTTGGAATTTTCTCAAGTCCTTATATTCTAAAATAGTCTATGATACCAGGCAAAATGATAGTAAATTCTTTGTTTTTTCAATCAGGAGGTATTTATTCTGTACCTACTGTGAGCTCAGCACTAAAGGTCTGTTGGTAAAATGACAGTTTTAAAAAATGGCCAGCCAGGAGTAAGAAATAAAAGAAGGTTGATGATACTTGGAAATTCCTGGATATTTATTTGCTAGAGGAAAAGTGAAAGCAAAAATTTGTGCACAGTGCCTTGCCCATAATAGGTACTCAGTAAACAATTATTCCTCAGAGTCTCTTGCCATGGTTTATAGTGTTTTATGAAATTCGTCTTAATTGAAAAAAAGACCAAATATTTCAAATAAGCTTATAGGCAGCTGTGGCCAGTTAAAATATGGGGTTGTACAGTTAGTTCCTAGAATGTTATTTTGCACTAGTTGTCACTTAGAAAGACGGGGTTCCTGTAGATTTTTGGTGCTAAGGGATACTTTGTCATTATGATGAAGTAAGTGTTAAGTGTCAGATAAATAGCACACTGAATAGTTCTTTCTGCTGGTCTGTTTTTTCCTCTTTGTTGTTGTTGTTGTTGTTTTTAATTGTAAAATGTTTATCAATCAAACTATTGTAGCAGCTACAAAATAATTCACCAGCATGACAAAACGGTCAAAAAATAAGTCATCAGCACTTCAAAAATGAAAGCAACTTTTGAGATTTTCTTTTAAAATTGTCAAATATATTTTATGAAGAATTTATAAAAGGGGGAAATGATTGTAATTTATTGTTCATGACTGTTTTTTTTTTTTTTAATAAAGTGAGTTTCAACAAAAAAAGAAAAACTACCCTGAAAATTTTATATTGTTGATTTGGTGGCTCTGTCTAGTTCTGGACTGTTTTACTTCTAGAACATAAAATAGAGGGTATAAAATTTGAAACAATGTCACTTTCAGCCTTATCTATTAAGTGAAACTTTCTGTAATAGAAGCTATTGCTGAAGAAAAGATTATTGAATTATAGGAATTTCTTTCAGCATTTCAAGTTATCCAATTTTGTTTTTTTAAGAGTTTATTTATTTATGTCAGAGAGCACACAAGCAGGCTCCCTGCTGAGCAAGGAACCTGATGCGGGGCTAGATTCCAGGACCCTGGGATCATGACCTGAGCTGAAAGCAGATGCTTAACTGAGCCACCCGGGTGTCCCTCAAATTCTCCAATTTTGAAGCTTACTACCTTGCTATTTTTGTCAGAAGAACTTATTTTGCCTAAAATAAGTGATTTTTTCATTAATCCTTCTATCTCATTAAGATGAGGATGCATCCCAGACTCAGAATTAAATATAGTAAACGTACCAGGAGGAAGTAATCTTTTTTTTTTTTTAAAGATTTTATTTATTTATTTGACAGAGATCACAAGTAGGCAGAGAGGCAGGCAGAGAGGGGGAGGCAGGCTCCCCGTTGAGCAGAGAGCCGAATGTGGGGCACGATCCCAGGACCCTGAGATCATGACCTGAGCCGAAGGCAGAGGCTTTAATCCACTGAGCCACCCAGGTGCCCCTAATTTTTCAAGCTATAACTTGAAAGCATGGTTTCCTTTCTATAAAGTCATCTGGGCCGCTTTTTTTCTTTTATAGCTTTTATTATAGATGCCTTCTCCAAAATAAAGTACTGAAGATACAGTGCACTTAGTGGTCCAAAGGATCAGCAGAGGGAAAAATGGGAGACAGAAAACATTAATGCTACATGTGATCTACCGACAAATAGGAAAGTAGGCATCAGGAATTGTGGTTGCTTCTGACTCTGCCACCTTGTCCTGGCATAGCCTTTGTAGACAGGCAAATTTTGCTTTCTATTTAGTATATGTGCTGCCGAAGCGAGCACTTTGCTTTCTATTTAGAGATTAATTTTTTTCATTGCATCTTAAACTATAAATATTTGCATTTACTAGCTTTTTTGTAATCCTTTGCAGTTTACAAAGAGGCTTCACTGGTTTTTACATATCTTTTCAATGGGTTTTACTTAAAATAAGGACTGATTTCTTGACGAGGAAATGAATAGTAATACACCAGTTAGGGTGTTAATGGTGTAAGGGTTTTAGTACCTAATCTAAGACTCCAGTTGGAGTTTTCTCTAACAACAAAGCTTTATCTTTCTCACTGAAGGAATGACCCCTGGTTGTTTTGGTCTTTTCTTTAAATTCAAATGTTGCTCTCTTAGTCAACCAATCATAGATGGCCTCTAAAATGCAGTGTAATGATAGACAGTTGGTTTGTGGTTAGATAATAAGTCCTACTTGAGAAAACCTCCCCGCCACACCTCTTGAGGGCACAGTGCTGTCCTTCGTCTTTTAAAGGCAGTACTTTCTCTTTTGCAATGATTTCTCGTTGGTTAGAAGGGAATTGTTTTAAAAAAAAAAAAAGATGTCTTTGACTTCACTCTTTCACTTCCTGCTCAGTCCTGGTATTTCAAGCTTAGCTTCTTCTGAGCAGAAGTTAGGCAACTTGGTATTACTGAAGGCATCATGGCCTAGTGGCTAACAGATAGGTTCGCAGTAGCAGATCTATTAAACGCTAGCTTTTGCAAATACCTACATAATTAATATGTGGCATTGGGCAAGTCACTTCATTCTGAACCCTAGTTTCCTTGTCTGTAAAATGGAGATGGTACATTGGATGATGATATGTACATTTCAGAATTTTTGTAAGGGTCAGAGATAATACAGGTAAAGTGCCTGGCATAATACCTGCACACAATCAGTTCTCAAGTGGTAGCCATTGTTGTTAATTGTGTTCTGATGTTGACAATACGTTGAATGAATGAATGAATAAATGGATTCTCAGTGAGCCAGGCTTCAGCCCTAGCTTTCATTCTTCTCCCCTTTGGGAGAATCTGATGAAGGCATTACATCCTCCCCTCAGGAAAATGTTTGCCTGTGATTTCAGGGGAAACTTTGGGGATGATGGATATGTTCATGGGTTTCATACATATATCAGAATTCACCAAACTGTACTTAAATTTATGTACTTTGTTTTATATCAATTATACTTCAATAAAGTCATTTAAATTTTTTAAAAACTGATCCCTAGGATCCATCTCATATTAATAAAATGAGAATTTCAGTAGGTAGTGTACTCACATTAGTATTTTTTAAGTATTAGTGATTCTAATGTGAAAATGGTAAAATATTACAATGGAAACAGTACTGGTCAGACTGTGGGATAGGCAAAAAAAAATCATAGTGTAGTAGTATTTTTTAGATTTGCTTCCCTTCTAGCAACCAACAGCACAGACCCGTTTCAACACACACACCTCCCCCCCACCAAACTCAAGTCCCTATCTTCACTTTCAGACTCTGTCTGCCTCATGGTAGATCGCAGAGGTGTATAATGTATTAAATCACTATCAGGTATGTTATTCTAGGGCCGGGCTTCTTCAGCAGGACTCCAACAAGGGAATCCAGCCTTGTCAGTGGACTCACTAGAATTATAAGCAAAATTTTATGTGAATATGCCCTCAACCCCTCTGCTCTAATCACTTCCATACCAGTGGTTCTTCTAGTCTTTCCCAAAAGAATGTCAGTGTCTATGGGCTACAGTGGGCTGTGGAGAAAATATTCTTTGAGGATAAATTACATGTTTATCTGGGCTCACTTTAGGCCAAGCCCCGTCCTTAGAGAAGAAATTTCATGACTTCAGGATTTCTTTTAGGGACATAGGCCCAAAAGAGTCCAATAGGGTGGTGTCTCCCGCCTTCAAAATAATTAATTACCATCAGCACTAGCTAGCTAGGAGCCCTTCCAGTTCTAAGATTCAATGAGTCAATTTGACATGGAAAATTACTAATGAAAGGATTATGAGATTTACAAAGGAAGGTCATACATCCCTGCCCTCAGGGGTTGAGAAAACAAAACACACGATGTATCACTATAAATTTCCTCAAAGACACCAAGACATAAGAAGTATCTCATTCCTTCATCCTTCTAGAACAGCCATGATTAGAGAACTTCCCCAGAATCATCCACCAGACTTGGAGAAAGTCCTCTGGTCCTCACTGTGTCCACTGAGATGCTTACTAACCAAATCCCTAGGCCAGCCCTACTCAAACACCCGGGCCTTAGGCCTGTTCCTTCCCATCAGAAATCTCTCTGCCATGGGTCACTACTGGAGCTCAATTCTCACAGAAATCAGCAATACATCCTTCAGTCTCAGGAAGGGTGAGGTGGGTGGGGTTTGCTTGTTCCCCTGTCTTTTAACACTTTGAGCCATTTCATTGCCCTTGAGACTTGAAAAGCAAAGCACTTGTCTCTCCACTGGGACAAGTGAAGCCCTAGGCCTCCAGTACAGAAAGCACGATTGCCCTCTTCAAATGGCAATCGGAAAACTGCCTTTCAAGAAATTAGCACCACTGTGTGCCCGGGGCCTTTTTTAGATACTTTTAAAAAAACTATTGAATTTATGTATATTAACTAGCTGGAGTTTAAATAAAAACTTGAAACTACAAAAAAGATAAAGAGACAATGTTTAGTTTCAAAAAAATAATAACAAAACTATTTTATTTACAAGAATCCTCTCCTAGTTGACCACTGAGCTGTAGGATGCTAATAATGACCACGAGGTAGGGGAGAAGAGTAGTGCCATGCTCTACTTTAAATGCTTTCCACGCATTGACTCATAGAATGCCCACAACCCTGCAAAGTACTTACTGTTCTTTACTATTTACGGGTAAAGAAACAGAGGCACAGGGAGGGTAGATAACCCACCCTTGGTCTACAGTTTGCTCAGGATCTGAACCCAGGATATGAGTGCCCATGATCTTAGTCACTGTTTCTCACTGCACAGAGCCAAGCCACGAACTGAAGAGAGGTCATGCAGATGCCCGGAAGGACTATTTCGGACTATTTCGGGGAATGCGTGCCAGGAAAAAGAGAGTGGACGAAGACAGTGGGATCAGGATACGAAGGGTCTTGGAAGACAGGCAGAGGAATAGGAACTTGTGATCAAGGCTAAAAAACTAATATGTCTTTTTTTTCCAGCATCTGCTCTCGGCATTATAACAAACACAGATTCTTCGTGTAGGATCCATGGATGGATTTCGTAGGATCTCAAGCCCCCTGCAATGTTAGTGTATCAGTGTACATGTTTTTGGGAAGAGGATCTAGAGCTTTCATCGGATTCTCAAGGGGGTCCATGTCTTCCAAAGGTTAAGAACCTTTGGAGGGCGAATACCAATGGCTAAGTCCCTGTTCAGCCATATGGTGTAACTTTGGGCAAAACTCAGAACCTCATCTATACAATAGAGATAATAATGTCTACCTCTCCACAGTAAATATGGGAGTGTTGAATCAGTATATTGTACAACGGAAACTAATATAGTATTAGTTTGTATAGTATTACTAAACTAATATAGTATAGTATGTTAACTACACCGGAGTTAAAATAAAATAAGATAAAATAATGATATCTACCTCCCTGGGTTAGTTGTGAGAGTTAAATGATATCATTATAAATAATAATATACACAGTCATATCATATAAAACTCATAACATTAAAATGTATAAAAAGACTATTAAAATGTCATAAAACAAATAGGAGTTGTGATCATGAAATCTATGTTTTAAACTTTTTCCCAACAATATGGGACCCTCCTGATGAAAAAAATTAAAATGTTGTATAAAGGAGGAATTTTTTTAAATTCTTTTTTACTATGCTGCTAGAGCTGCCATGAAAGTTAAGAGTATGCCAAGCCCCAAAACGAAGTGGAGAGGAAAGTAAAGACCCAAATTGTTTTTAACCCTCAGGGAGCCTGCCAACACCTGGACACCATAACATCCTCCTTCCCTGTCTGCATAGGACATGGGATACGGAGAATTCCCAGGGCTTCTCCAAGATGGGAACACTAATAGGAGACCCCAAAGGGTTATAACCACAGCATAAGGGCTGATATGAAGCAAACACTGGCACCCAGAAGGGAGGACGGTTAAAACTTTCTTATATCGCCTTTGGCCCTGGGAAAAGGGGAAAATAACATTTCCTTTAAGAACTCATAATTTGCGGAGCGCCTGTGTGGCTCAGTCAGTTAAGCTCTGCCTTCGGCTGGATCAAGATCCCAGGGTCCGGGTATCGAGCCCTGCATTGGGCTCCCTGCTCAGTGGGGAGCCTGCTTCTCCCTCGGCTGCTCCCCCTGCTTGTGTTCTCTCTCTGTCAAATAAATTGAATAAAACCTGAAAAAAAAATTTTTTTAAAGATTTGTTTAATTCATTTGATAGAGAGAATGTGCATGAGCAGGGGGTGGGACAGAGGAAAAGAAAGAAGGAGAGAACCTCAAGCAGATTCCCCTGCCAATTTTTTTTTTTTTTAAAGATTTTATTTATTTATTTATTCATTTGTCAGAGAGAGAGAAAGCACAAACAGGCAGAGAGGCAGGCAGAGGCAGAGGGAGAAACAGGCTCCCCGCCAAGCGAGGAGCCCGATGTGGAACTTGATCCCAGGACCCTGGGATCATGACCTGAGCCGAAGCAGCTGCTTAACCAACTGAGCCACCCAGGCGTCCCACCCCTGCCAATTTTTAGGAAAAAAAAAAAGAGAGAGAGGGGAAAAGTACAAAACTACAATGTACATTCCAAGATGAGAAAAGTAAATAAAAATAAATTAATCTCAATGAATGAGTTTAGAGATAAGCATGTCGGACGAAATAAAAGAACAAGATCCAATGATGTCCTGTTTACAAAAGGCAGATCTAAACACCAGAACACAGATTGACAAAGTTGGAGAAGAGAAATACTAGGCTAAATAAATAAATAAAAGCGATATTTTTTTAAATTTTTTTTTAAAAGCTTTATTTATTTATTTGACAGAGAGAGAGAAAGCGATCACAAGTAGGCAGAGAGGCAGGCAGAGAGAGAGGGGGAAGCAGGCTCCCTGCTGAGCAAAGAACCCGATGTGGGGCTCGATCCCAGGACCCTGAGATCATGACCTGAGCCGAAGGCAGAGGCTTTAACCCACTGAGCCACCCAGGCGCCCCTAATAAAAGCGAAATTAAGGCAAAAAGCATCACTAGAGATAAAGACGGTCATTATATAATGATAAAGTTCAGTTCAGCAGAGGGGGAGAAAGAGAACATTTCTGAACTGGTATGCACCTAATAACATAGGCTCAAAATGCTACAGAGAGAACTGGATAAAGCCACCATCCCCTCATGGGCTATACTAACGCACCAATCTTAGTAATTGACAGACCAAGTAAACAAACAAAAATTCAGCAAGAACATGGGAGATTTGAGCCATATCTTTAATAAGCTCTATATGGTCCAGTCATCTGCTTGTCTATCCCCTACTGTTAGGACTTCATGGTTGCAATTACTGCAGAATTAAACCAATTACAAGCCAGCTTGTACATCACCAGTAGATGTCAATGATAGCCGCACCAGAAACTCACTATGTGACTTTACTAAGTGTAGCCACTTCACTCTGAGCCTCAGTTACCTCTTCTAAAAAGTGGCCATATAATAAATTATTTTTTCAAGTACCTTTGTAAACCAAATGAGAATAACGTATGTGAAGATATTCATAAACTGCAGGAAAAAATATAAATGAAGCAATTACTGCTCTTACCTGTTAAGTGGTATTACAAAGCACCAAGCATCAGGGTAAATAACTATCGGAGCAGGCAGCAGGGAGAACAGCGGCGCTACGGATGTCCGGGGCGTGCAGAGTAATGCCAGGCAGCTGCGTGGACCCCGGGGCTATTGGAGCTTGGAAGCGAGAGTCGGGAGGTGAAGGTGAGTCAGGATGACTTCTTGAAGGGTGAAGCCTGCCCTCTGGTGGATGCGCCTGGGATACTTTGCTCAAATGCAGGGTGCTCTGTGCATGTCCCTGGGAAATCTCTCCCCAGTCTGAGTCTCCACATCCCCTCCACTCAACGGACGCGCTTCTTCTAGACATTGGAGGGTACAGTGGGATAATTTGGAAACAAAACTCTCACTGTGACCTTTGTCTCACAGTGCCAAGCTCGCCTGATCTCAGAGGCTTGTTGGGGGCGCTAAGAAGTAAGCGACTAACCAGATGCCACAGAGGGGGCTTGGCCTAGGCTCCTGACGACCAGTCTCTTTCGGATCGCTAAGGCTGGCAGGGAGGGCCTCCTTACCTGTGGCTGGAACCTCAGGAGGCCGAGGGGAGCAGACCACTCAGGGTCTAGGCCCTTTATGGAGAAAAGATTTACTCCCATTCTCTCAGGAAGGCAATTAAAAATTACCAAGGCTCTGGAAATAGTGGGTGCTTAATATTTGTTTGCAGAGCAAATGTTGAAGGGAGGAGGTGGGAAAGGGTGTCTAAAACTCAATAAGTAGAAAGCTGTGTTGGAGCAGCTGCTCAGAAGCCCCCTTCAGATTGTGGGGAAGAGAGACCACGGGGGGGGGGGGGGGGGGGGGGCCGGGG
>CM052900.1:148936052-149016767 GCA_028534135.1 Potos flavus | reverse complement strand
TCAGTGGCTAAGCGGGGGTGGAATCCTCGCTGGGACAGTGTGGTCTCAGGACCCTCGGGGTCACAGAAAGACTGGGGGACCGAGTGTGGCAGAGCTCCCAGGTATCGGAGTGGGGAAGCTGGCTGCGGAGACGGAGCTGAGGAGGGGGCTCTCAGCTTGGGGTTGCCATAAACCCTGATCTGAGGCACAGTCAGACCACTTCTCTTTGAGCAGGGACCCCACAAGTGGCAGATCCAGGGAGACTCCCCTTCCTCCCCCAGGAGGAGCGGATCGGGAGCGCACTGCAGGAATCTGCTGGGTTTGGAGACGCCAAACAGGGCCGTGCACCAGAGATAAACGCTCGGTCACAGGCCGGGTGAGCTCGGAGCGCGGCGGGAGACCAGGGAGACAGAAGGGATTGACTGCTTTTCTCTGAGGGCGCACTGAGGAGTGGGGCCCCGAGCTCTCGGCTCCTCCGGGCTGGAGACTGGGAGGCCGCCACCTTCATTCCCATCCTCCAACGCTGGACGAAAGCGTTCAGGGAACAAAAGCTCCTGAGAACAGAACCCGAGCAGATGACTTAGCCCGACCCCTGGCAAGGGCGGTGCAATTCCGCCTCGGGCAAAGACATTTGAGAATCAGGGCAACAGGCCCCGCCCCCAGAAGATCAGCAAGAACAGCCAGCCAAGACCAAGTTCACTGATCAATGAGACCTGCAAAACTGCAGCACTAGGGGAATATAGCACATGGAATTCATGGCTTTTTTCCCCATGATTCTTTAGTCTTTCAAAGTTTTTTTTTTTAATTTTCCTTATTTTTTTTTAAAGATTTTATTTATTTATTTATTTGACAGAGCAAGAGAATCACAAGTAGGCAGAGAGGCAGGCAGAAAGAGAGGGGGAGGTAGGCTCCCTGCTGAACAGAGAACCAGATGCGGGGCTCGATCCCAAGACTCCGAGATCATGACCTGAGCCGAAGGCAGAGGCTTGACCCACTGAGCCACCCAGGCGCCCCTTCCTTATTTTTTCTTTTTCTATTTTTTTTAAATTTTTCTTCTTTCCTTTTCAGCCAACATCTTTCATTTCCTTTTTAAAAATCTTTTTCAATTTTCATTTTTACAGTTGTATTCTATCCCCTCATTGTAGTTAAACTTATTTTTTATATATATATAAGTTTTTCTTTCTTTAAAATTTTGGGATACAGTTTCTTCTAACAGACCAAAATATACCCTAAATCTAGCATACAATTTTGTTCTAGTCTCCCGCCTGATCACATTCCCTCATTTTTTTTCCTTTCTTTTTTCAACCGACTTCTTATCTTAACAATTCCTTTTGTTAAAGTCTTTTTTAATTTTCATTTTTACAGTCATATTCCATCCCTTCATTGTAATTACCCTTATTTTTGTATATATATAAGTTTTTCCCTTCTTTAAAATTTTGGGAGGCAGTTTCTTCTAATAGACCAAAATACACCCAAAATCTAGTGTTTGGCTCTGTTCTAATCACCAGCCTGATCATAGTCTTTTTTTTTTTTTTTTTCCTTTCTTTTCCTCCCTGTTTTGGATCTTTTCTGCTTTGTTTACTGTATATTTTCCTGGGGTCATTGTTACCCTTTTAGCATTTTGTTCTCTCATTCATCTATTCTTCTCTGGACAAAATGACAAAACAGAAAACTCACCTCAAAAAAAAAGAACAAGAGGCAGTACCGACTTCCAGGTACCTAATCAATACAGACATTAGTAAGATGTTGGAACTAGAGTTCAGAAAATGACGACTATAAAGATATTAGCTCTGGGGGCGCCTGGGTGGCTCAGTGGGTTAAAGCCTCTGCCTTCAGCTCAGGTCATGATCTCAGGGTCCTGGGATCGAGCCCCGCATCGGGCTCTCTGCTCAGCCGGGAGCCTGCTTCCCCTCTCCCTCTGCTTGCCTCTCTGCCTACTTGTGATCTCTCTCCTCTCTGTCAAATAAATAAATAAAATCTTTAAAAAAAAAAAAGATATTAGCTCTGCTTGAAAAAAGCATAAAAGATACTAGAGAATCCCTTTCTGGAGAAATAAAAGAACTTAAATCTAACCAACTCAAAATCAAAAGGGCTATTAATGAGGTGCAACCAAAAATGGAGGCTCTAACTGATAGGATAAATGAGGCAGAATAGAGAATTAGTGCTGTAGAAGACCAAATGATGAAGAATAAAGAAGCAAAGAAAAAGAGGGATAAACAACTGCTGGATCATGAGGGGAGAGTTCGAGAGATAAGTGATACCATATGATGAAACAATATTAGAATAATTGGGATCCCAGAAGAAGAAGAAAGAGAGAGGGGGGCAGAAGGTATATTGGAGCAAATATAGTGGAGAACTTCCCCAATTTGCGGAAGGAAACAAGTTTCAAAATTCAGGAGGCACAGAGAACCCCCCTCAAAACCAATAAAAATAGGTCAACACCCCATCATCTAATAGTAAAACTTACAAGTCTCAGAGACAAAGAGAAAATCCTGAAAACAGCCCGGGACAAGCAATGGTAGAAACATTAGATTGGCAGCAGACTTATCCACAGAGACCTGGCAGGCCAGAAAGGACTGGCACGATATATTCAGAACACTAAATGAGAAAAATATGCAGCTAAGAATACTGTATCCAGCTAGGCTGTCATTGAAAATGACATTCTTTGAAAGAATTAATGAGATTGACAAACCCCTGGCCAGACTTATCAAAAAGAAAACAGAAAGGACCCAAATTAATAAAATCATGAATGAAAGAGGAGAGATCACAACCAACACCCAAGAAATAGAAACAATTATAAGAACATATTATGAGCAACTATATGCCAGCAAATTAGACAATCTGGAAGAAATGGATGCATTCCTAGAGACATATAATCTACCAAAACTGAACCAGAAAGAAATAGAAAACCTGAACAGACCCATAACCAGTAAGGAGATTGAAGCAGTCATCAAAAATTTCCCAACAAACAAGAGCCCAGGGCCAGATGGGTTCCCAGGGGAATTTGACCAAACATTTAAAGAAGAATTAATACCTATTCTCCTGAAACTGTTAAAAAAAAGAAAGAAAGAAAGAAAGAAAGAAAGAAAGAAAGAAAGAAATGGAAGGAAACTTCCAAACACATTTTATGAGGCCAGCATTACTTTGATCCCAAAACCGAAAAAAGACCCCATCAAAAAAGAGAATTTCTGACCAGTATCCCTGATGAACATGGATGTAAAAATTCTCACCAAAATACTAGACAATAGGATCCAACAGGACATTAAAAGGATTATTCACCATGACCAAGTGGGATTTATTCCTGGGCTGCAAGTTTGGTTCAACATCTGCAAATCGATCAATGTGATACAATACATTAATGAGAGAAAGAACAAGAACCATACGATGCTCTCAATAGATGCAGAAAAAGCATTTGACAAAGTACAGCATCCTTTCTGGATCAAAACTCTTCACAGTGTAGGGATAGAGGGTACATACCTCAATATCATAAAAGCCATCTATGAAAAACCCACAGCAAATATCATTCTCAATGGGGAAAAACTGAGAGCTTTTCCCCTAAGGTCAGGAACATGGCAGGGATGTCCACTATCACCACTGCTATTCAACATAGTACTAGGAGTCCTAGCCTCAGCAATCAGGCAACAAAAAGAAATAAAGGGCATCTGAATCAGCAAAGAAGTCAAACTCTCACTCTTTGCGAATGATATGATACTTTCTGTGGAAACCCAAAAGACTCCAACCCAAAACTGCTAGAACTCATACAGGAATTCAGTGAAGTGTCAGAATATAAAATCAATGCACAGAAATCAGTTGCATTTCTATACACCAACAACAAGACAGAAGAAAGAGAAATTAAGGAGTCGATCCCATTTACAATTGCACCCAAAACCGTAAGATACCTAGGAATAAATCTAACCAAAGAGGCAAAGAATCTGTACTCAGAAAACTATAGAACACTCATGAAAGAAATTGAGGAAGACAGAAAGAAATGGAAAAATATTCTGTGCTCATGGATTGGAAGAACAAATATTGTGAAAATGTCTATGCTACCCAGAGCATTTAATGCAATCCCTATCAAAATACCATCAACTTTTTTCAAAGAAATCGAACAAATAATCCTAAAATTTATATGGAACCAGAAAAGACCTTGAATAGCCAGAGGAATGTTGAAAAAGAAAACCAAAGCTGGTGGCATCACAATTCCAGACTTCAAGCTCTATTACAATGCTGTATCATCAAGACAGTATGGTACTGGGACAAAAACAGACACATAGATCAATGGAACAGAATAGAGAGCCCAGAAATGGACCCTCAACTCTATGGTCAACTAATCTTCGACAAAGCAGGAAAGAATGTCCAGTGGGGAAAAAAAAAACCAGTCTCTTCAACAAATGGTGTTGGAAAAATTGGACAGCCACATGCAGAAGAATGAAACTGGACAATTTCCTCAGGCCACACACAAAAATAGACTCAAAATGTATGAAAGACCTAAATGTAAGATAGGAATCTATCGGAATCCTTGAGGAGAACACAGGCAGCAACCTCTTCCGACCTTAGCCACAGCAACGTCTTCCTAGAAACATTGCCAAAGGCAAGGGAAGCAAGGGCAAAAATGAGGTCTTGGGACTTCGTCAAGATAAAAAGCTTCTGAACAGCAAAGGAAACAGTCAACAAAACCAAAAGACAACCGACAGAATGGGAGAAGATATTTTCAAATGACATATCAGATAAAGGGCTAATATCCAAAATCTATAAAGGACTTATCGAACTCAACACCCAAAGAACAAATAATCCAATCAAGAAATGGACAGAAGACATGAACAGACATTTCTCCAAAGAAGACATCCAAACGGTCAACAGACACATGAAAAAATGCTCAACATCACTCAGCATCCGGGAAATACAAATCAAAACCTTGATGAGATACCACCTCACACCAGTCAGAATGGCTAAAACTAACAAATCAGGAAACAGATGTTGGCGAGGATGCGGAGAAAGGGGAACCCTCCTACACTGTTAGTGGGAATGCAAGCTGGTGCAGCCACTCTGGAAAACAGTATGAAGTTTCCTCAAAAATTTGAAAATAGAGCTACCCTATGACCCAGCAATTGCACTACCGGGTATTTACCCTAAAGATTCAAATGTAGTGATCTGAAGGGGCACGTGCACCCCAATATTTATAACCACAATGTCATAATAGCCAAACTATGGAAAGAGCCTAGATGTCCGTCAACAGATGAATGGATAAAAACGAGATGGTATACACACACACACACACACACACACACACACACACACACACACACATACACATACTGGAATACTATGCAGCCATCAAAAAAATGAAACTTGCCATTTGCAACGATGTGGCTGGAACGAGAGGGTATTATGCTAAGTGAAATAAGTCAATCAGAGAAAGACAATTATATGATCTCACTGATATGAGGAATTTGAGAAACAAGACAGGATCATAGGGGAAGGGAGGAAAAAATGAAATAAGACAAAACCAGAGAGGGAGACAAACCATAAGAGACTCTTAATCTCAGGAAACAAACTGAGGGTTGCTGGGTGGAGGGGGGTGGGAGGGATGGGGTGGCAGGGTGATGGACATTGGGGACAGTACGTGCTATCGTGAGTGCTTTGAATTGTGTAAGACTGCTGAATCACAGACCTGTACCCCTGAAACAAACAATACATTATATGTTAATTTAAAAACAAAAAGAAACCCCCTTCAGATGTCCTTGGGGTCCCTGGAGGGAAGCCAGAGAGAGATGCAAATTGTTTCTGGGGGGCTTGTTCTATTCCGAGTGTAATATGTCGCTGGTGTCACAGCTGAGTTCTCTGAAAGGAGACCCCAAAACAGAGTTTGTGCAAAAGATGTTTATTAGGGCAACAACCTCTATGAGAGAAGGGGCAGGACCCAGGCTGAGGCAGGGGAAGAAGTTGTGCTATGGTCCAGGCTGGTGAAACCTGGCTCAGAGGACTCGGCCCAGAGCTGTGGCGTGAGCACCGTCAGGCAGGGTCCTGTATCGGGCTGGAAAGGCCAGACCTTGACACCCCACCTCCTCCTGTCAGCAGATACAGGCTGCTGCCCTGGGAAGGGTCTTGAATCCGCTTCCCCATCAACATTCAAAGAGCAGCTCCTTTGGGATTCCACTGGCCGAGGCGTCCAAGGAGAAACTTGGAAGAGGCATATTAGTGGGACAAGCTAGAATCCCTCCTCCCCCCCATAGCAGATGGTCCCGGGGCCACAACTGATTCTCATCATGTCCCTTCTCTATCTATTCTAGATTCCCCCCTACCGTCGGCTGCCACTTCCGCTGGCCTCAGTGGCTCATGCCCCGCCTCCTCGAGGAGCCTGAGCCCCTGGTCACCAGGGCCTTCTCAGGCCAGGATGGCATCACCTGGCCATTGATAGTCCCAACTGGGCCGGGGAGTACCAAGAAGCACCCAAGTAGATCACCTGGAATCGATTATCCCAATTTTGTAATAGCAGCTTTATTCCTATTTATAAGCAGGGTCAAACCTCCCCACCTCCCCTGCCATGACCCCTTTTCTGCCTGTTGGTCCCTGGATACAAGGAGCTCAGAACATGCAGGAGGCAGACATAGCTTATAATTCAATGCAACTCCTTTTGGCAAAAGTGTGCCCTTTTTGAGGACCAGGACCTCTTACCCCACAGAGCCCAGAGTGGCAGGGCTGGGAAGGACAAGGTCTCCAGAGGTTATTAGAGTAATAGTAAAGGGGGGTCACTCCTTCATTCCTGTACTCCTATATTCTTTCTATGGGGACACAGTGCCACATAAAGTTCTCAGTTAGTTAAATGCTTTGGAATAAGTCTTGCCCATCAGTGTGCACTTTGGGCAGAAAAAGACCAGATCTTTATATTCTTACCTGCCCCAATCACCAGATGTGGGCCAGCCCGGGAAGAGCATGACCTTGGGTGAAGGGGCGCTCAGCAGCTGAGACAGACCTTGAAGGAGGTGACAAGTGGCTGACTACACTGCCCACAGGTAGGGACAGTAAGCCATCCCTTGAGGGGACATTATTAGTAAAGGACCCAGATTATCCACACACCCCCACCTTTTTCCTTAGATTGCTTTTTCCTTAGATTGACTCTCTTCATGGTCCCCAGATGACCAGAATCGTTCTAGGAATCCCATCTAGGTAGCTCATCTAATGGAGGAAAGAGACCATTTCTTCCTGCGTCTCCTTGAGAGCAGGGACACCTTCCCTCGGATCCCGCAGCAGACTCTCCCTCAAGTCTCACTGGCCAGAAAAGGAAATGGTATGGTTTTAGAAGGCTTTCAGGGGCCCGGAGCTTGCATCACTCTGGTCCCAAGACCCTCAAGAGAACTTCTCGAGCCCCCCTTCCAGTCTCTCCTCGGTTTCTTCAAAATCCATTCGTGCAACAAATGTATTGAGAAACCCACTAAGTGCGAGGCCCCGTGCCGGGTTCTCAGAACATATCCGTGAACAAAATAAAGGTCCCCGCCCTCACTGAACTTACATTCTAGTCGGGGAGACATGTATGAGCATAAATAAAGAAGTCATTTAGTATGATAAGATTGCTAAGTTAAAAAACAAACGAACAAGAAGATGCAAAGAAAAAAATAGAGCAGGGCGCACGCGTTGGGAATGCTACAGAAAGATGCTGGTTGACTTATTAAATGAAATGGTCAGGGGAGATCTCATTGGGGCAAGAGTTTAACAAAGTCTTAAAGGAGGTGAAGGAGTTAGCAAAGCTGAGAGCTAAAGGAAAGGCATTCCAGGCAGAAGGTCAAAGCCCAAAGGTAAACATAGTTGTGTGTTCAAGGAGCAGGCCAGGAGGCCAGAGTATCTGGGGCAGGGTTGGCGAGAGGGAGGATAGCCAGAGATAAGATCTAGGTCATGAAAAGCCTTGTAAGCCTTTGAGTGCGTTGGCTCTCACTCCAGCGAAAAGAGGAGGAGCCTTTTTCAGGAATTTGAATGGGAAGTGACATGGTGATTAACCTCCACTTTGAAAGGCTTGATCTCTGCTGGGTGGGCTGAGATTAGGAGGGAGCCCTGGAGGCTATTGCAGCAATCCATTCAAGAGAGGACAGCATTTGGCCCAAGGTGGTAGGAGTAGGGTGGGACAGCGGTGACCTAAATCAGGATGTGTTCTGAAGATAGGCCAACAGATGGCTGATGGATTAGATGAGGAATGTGAAGGAAAGACATGTGTCCAAGATGACTCCAAGCTTTTGGCCTGGGCCATTGGAAGGATGCTGAGATGGATCTGGGGGCGTAAGAGATCAGTAGTTTTGTTTCAGTCATATTGAATGGTGAGTTCCCAGGGATCAGCATCAATTCAAAGTCAATGTCTAGTCATGCCTAACAGGTCTGAATTTTCATCCCCCTTCCTTGGAGGAAGACCTACACTGATCCACTATCCACTTGTGGGACCTGGCCTCCTATGCAGTGGGGACACCAGCTCCGAGAACTGGCTTGGATGTGGAAATCAGATGCAAGGCCGAGATGTTCCATTGGGACAACAATTCACTTTAGGCTTCTGGCCACAAGACGTGGAAGTTTTTCTGTTATATAAGTCAAGGGTATCTAATAAGCTGTTCATCCATTTCATTCCTAGGACACTCTGATCAAAGATCCCTGCAAGTGAAAACATGCTGGCGATCACCTCGTCCTACAGGGAAAGTGTCCACCTTGACTCTGGAAGCTCAGCCAAGTTCAGCTTGGCCTCTACTCCTTCAGGACCCCATCACCCCTAATGAAATCAGGGAGCCCACCTCAGTGGTGCCTCTTTCAATATACTCAAACTGCAGAGGACAGCTACCATAAAACTTTTCAAGAATACTGGTGTTATTCTCCCTTAGGCTTATCTCAACACCTAGGTGAAGAACTACCCTCTGAGCCCTCTTGGGGGATGTACTCGGTGGAATTAGGGAATATATGTAATCTTCTGTGATAAATCTCCAACATTCCTATCTTCTTAGACGTGAGACACATTAACCAGAGAAATGCTGACATCTCAACCTTAGTGACTACGGGCCATGCTGAATACCAGTTTCGGTCAACTAAACAACTAAACAAGTTTCGGTCAATATTAGAGCTACTTTCAGCTGCAAGAGATAACACATTAAATCTAGAATCTCTAGTAAGGGCATTCATATCAATAAAATCGGTCTGATCCACTGTTATATTTTTTTCCTTCTTGACTCCCCACTAGACCTACTAAATTAAGTTCTCAGAAGGCAGAGGTCTGGCATCTGTCTTGTTAGCAATCGCCGCAGGTAAATTCTGTGTAGCCATTTGGAATCCACCAAGGAACAGCATTGGGGAACCACTGGCTGAATCCCCTTTCTTCCTTTAAACGGATCAGAAACTGGAGAGTGTGACTTGCCTCAGACCAAGAGTGAGTTTGTGTCAAACTCAGGACCAGAACTTTGGTGTCCTGACCCCTTATGAGAACTTCGACTGCTCTTTCTTTCTTTCTTTCTTTCTTTCTTTCTTTCTTTTTTTTTTTTTTAAAGATTTTACTTATTTGACAGAGAGAGAGAGATCACAAATAGGCAGAGAGGCAGGCAGAGAGAGGGGGAAGCAGGCTCCCTCCTGAGCAGAGAGCCCGACATGGGGCTCGATCCCAGGACCCCGAGATCATGACCTGAGCCAAAGGCAGAGGCTTTAACCCATTGAGCCACCCAGGCACCCCTGGACTGCTCTGTCAAGTCAGCTTTGCAACAAACCTGGAGGCATTTGTTCAGCATTCCGGAGAAATTAGTGTAGAGATGGGTTGCGATGGTAAGCAAAGGAAGGCTGCTCATGGCCAAGGCTACAGTCACCGTGATGAAGGTGACCCAGTTTTGGAGAGAAAGATATCTCCTTCCAGTTTATTTTGACTGTAAGTGACTGAAAAACCAACCCAGCACGGTTAAGCCAAAAGGAAAGGTATTGGCTTCCCCACTACAGTTTGCTTCAGATATGACCAGATACAGAAGACCCACTCCTCAAGGTTGGTTTTCGCTGGCTCTGACTCTCAGGGCTACTCCTTCTCTGCTGACTCGGTCTTCAGGCAGGCTGGACCCTCTGGGCTCCCTCTGCCCAGGTTCTTGCACGGCAGGGAAGAGAGAGATTTGTTGCCGCAGTCTCAGCGGCAGACTTTTCATAAAAAAGTCCCCTTGGCTGTAATTGAGTTACATGTCCATCTCTAAATGAAGTAGTGGGGCCAGAGAAACGTGATGGGCTTTTTGACCCAAACCTAGGTCAAGCACCCCACTCCAAGTCAGGTTATGCCACTCTGAGAGCACAGGTGGTAAAGTCAGGGTAGAATGAGAGCAATTGCCGAATGGCAAAACCCACAGATGTTCACAGTGCTAGGAACCATGGAGAAGCTGACAATGACTGTGAAGGAGGGGACGATTAGAATCCAGGGGTAAGGGGCGCCTGGGTGGCTCAGTGGGCTAAAGCCTCTGCCTCCGGCTCAGGTCATGATCTCAGGGTCCTGGGATCGAGCCCCACATCGGGCTCTCTGCTCAGCGGGGAGCCTGCTTCCCCTTCTCTCTCTGCCTGCTTGTGATCTCTCTCTCTCTCTGTCAAATAAATAAAATCTTTAAAAAAAAAAAAAAGGATCCAGGGGTAACACTAAGATGTTAGTTACAATATGATGGTGATATTAGGGGTGATGGTTATAATACTCACCTTTTTGGGTATTGGCCCAGCTCTCAACCTCCACCTTCTCTGGGAATTACCCTCCTCAGACAGAAAGGTAGGTCCCCACCATCGGGTATATTCCATGTGACACAGCAGCCTCCTGGCCATGCCTCAGTGCCACCCTTAGAACTAGCTAGAGGGATCCATGCCCTTCAAAGGGGCCCTGATACTAAAATCACCCTCAAAGTCATTTATTAAAGACCATACAAGCATCTCGGTGCTACCCAGCGTAAGTGTAATCCTCACCATCCGCTCTCATACCTGACGCCATTCAGCCCTGGGGAAACAAATGCTTCTCCACACTTCTGGCTCTATGTTCTTGAAACAAAAGCCCACTGCATCCAAATATCATGAAGCTTTGCACTGCTGCTGACCTCGCAGCCAGCCACGGTTCAGGGCGTGGAGAAGACTGAGTGTTGAGGGACCTTAGGTGAGACAAATGAATTCTCTGGTCAAATCCTTCCTCTCAGAGAGTAGGGGTGCTCTAGTGAGAATGGAGTGTTTTCAGCAAGCGCTGAGCATCCATTTTCTTGCCCCACTTCAAACGTTCCGATGTGTAGATGGTTTTTGCAATAGTAACATATGATGGCTGAGGGCTATCTTGCAATATTAAACAATGTATTTTACTCTTCAATTTGTTTTTTGTCCTTTTAAGTAAGCTCTTCACTTGGGACTTGGACTCCCAACCCTGAGATCAAGAGTCACATGCTCTAATGACTGAGCCAGCCAACACCCCTGAAACTTTTCATTATAGCAACATACTTGGTAATTTTGCTCAAAGCAAGGCAAGAAAAATAGATTTTATGGAATAAAGATGGAACGATTTGTGAATTAGTCACATCTTTATTTTCTTACTCACCCAGTATTGCTGTCCCTTGACCAAAATACCCATATATGTTCAATAATAATTCAGTTCGGTCATGTTTGATATTTTCATGACTTTCTCTGTGTAAAAAAAAAAAAAGTCAAAACACATTTTTCAACATGTCATTATGAACGTGTAGTTGTCAATATTTGCCGGAGGATAGATTTCTTGCCGCTGCATTCCACGAGAACCCCCGTTTCTTGCCCATGTGTTCCCTACTGCACTAGGTTGAGACAGGGTGGGTTTTGTTCCTGGTACTGGATGTGGAGGCACCTCGCGTAGGACAGCGGTGGGAGGTGGGGATGATGGAGGTGCGGGCACGGAGGTGGAGGCGGTGAGCAGGCACGGAGGTGGAGGGAGGTGGAGGCGGTGAACGCTGCAGCTGGGGCCGCCCTGCTTCCCGCCCCGCCCCCGCCCTCCCCCTTCGCTTGCAGGACTAGATGCCACAGGTACTGCTTGGGGGTGGGGACAGGGAGCTGGGAGCTCGCTCTGCAGGCCCTGCTCTCCGGCTGCCAGCTGTGTGACCCCAGCTGAGTTACTTCTCCCACCTGGGCTGCTCCCTCACCATGTTCACGTGGAACTTCGTGAGAAGCAGGGGCTACTGAGCAGAGCGCCTGGCACAAGGCCCACGGTACATGAACTTGGCTTCCTCATTCTAACACCAGACTGTACGCACTGCGAGAGCAGAAATCCAATCTCTTACTCACATCATTCGCTGGCAACACAGAGGTGCTCCACAAACAACCTTTAACGACACCTTCCTCTCCACGCCCCCGCGGTCCCGCGCTTCCCACCGTGGGTGCGGGGCGCCAGCTCTGCCCAGAGGCCGCACCCCTCACTGAGAGAAGTGGAGAAGCAGGAGCCAGGCTATTGTTGTAGCTGAGATTCTTTCCTAAACGGAAGGCCCCGAATTACTGAATAGCTGCTCTAATCTCTGTGGGGGCGCACATGGCCAGCAGAGGGGCCCCTCCCGTGGTGCCCACGCCAGCATGAGCCCCTCCTGCTCACTAAGCCAGACTGCACTTGCAGCCCCATCTCTCCTCTGAGCTGCCTTGTCTCAGGACCCCTGCCACCTCACGCATCTCCTTACAGAACCCCTCCCTTCTCTGCACCCCATCTTCCCTCTCAGCCCCCCTGAGCCTCTCCCTTCCTCTTCCTCTCCTCCTTCTCTCTCCCTCTGTCTCTGTCTCACTCTCCCTCGCTCTCTTCCCCCCACCCCTGCACCCCCTCACTCACAGCCTGGCACTCCTGCTGTCTTTAGGCCTGTAGCTCTCACCGTCCCTCCCCCAACACCCCACCCTCCACCTCCCACCCCACCCAGGCCAGAAACCCCTGCCCCCTGCCCCCTCTACTCTGGCAGAACAAACATCCTCCGCTGTCCCCTGATTTGTCGGCCTCTGTTACAGAAGCACTCTGCCCACCACCGCCACCCCCCCAACCCCTAAGCAGGCCGAGCTCCCTGAGAGCAGAAACCATGTCTGACCTATCCGCTGACCTCACAGCACACAGCCGTGGTCAGGATGGTTTGTTGACAGCAGCTGAGACTGTGGGGTAGAGAAACGCTCTGGGCCCGAGGTGTCAGGAAGGTGTCAGGGCTGGGCGAGAGCTAAAAGGCAGATTCATCTAACATTTATGAGCACCTTAAGGTACCAGAGGCTTTCCCCGTCCCCACAGCGCTACTTCCTCCTGCCGCTCCAGAGCTGGGTCTTGTCATTCCCATTTTACCCCCCATTTTACCCCGAAGGAAACTTGGAGAGGTTAAGTTCGTGCTCCAGGGCACGGCGCCAAGGTTAGCATGAAAGGCAGGGCTGAGGTGCGTGTGGCTGGGGTGAGGGGAACCCTGTAGCTGGCTGCTACGGGGGTAACAGGGTGGGTCTGGGGGCTGGGGCTGGATCTGAAGCCAGATCTCATTATTCCCGACACTGACCAGAGCTGACCCCCCAGCCTCCACCCTCTTTCCCCGCAAACTCTCTCCTCCGGAAGGAGCCAGTTCTGACTCAGCCCCATTCCAATCGATCATCAAGGTGATCCGGGAATGAGCTCGGAAATAGGAAGGAAACCCCTCTCAGATTAGGCCTCCCGCGGGCCCAAGGTACTGGCTCTAGCACCGGAAGGAGCCACTTTCAGGATCTCCCTAGGGATCTGTGATCCGGTTCAAGGCAAGTGTGACCAAGAGCCCACAGGGCGGCAGCTGGAGCTCCACCTCATGATCTCCGCTCCCCCCGCCCCCCCACCCCTCGCCCCTGCTGACTCCTTGTGGGAGGGGGGCTCTTTCACCCAGAAAGCCGATCTAGTTTGACCTCTCCTCCACAAGCCTCTTGCCAGTATGGTAGCGGGTCTGCGTCCACCGGCATCCCGGGACGGGGATCTGTCACCCCTCCGACTCGGAGGTCCTCGGAGGTCCTGAGAGCAAGGCTCCTTGACCACCCCCCATCTAGGACGCCTGAGGGCAGAGCTGCGGCTCCCCTCTCTGACTGGGTGCTCTGAGGTCAGGAGCTGTGTTCCCCCTCTGACTCTGCCTGAGTGCTCCCGCAAGGAGGCAGGGTCATTCCCAGTCGACCTCGTCAGACCCGGGGCTGCCCCAGGGCGGCACCTGCATTCCACTCTGAATCCCCTCTTTCTGTAGCCCAGCCTCTGTCTTAGTCCCTAGAAAAGAGCCGAGAAGCCCCCCACCCCCCCGCCTGCCTCCCCCCTCACTCCGGCTGCCCTTCCACCCAACCCGGAGGCTCCTTTAAGACCAAAGGGATGGGGGTTGCATCAAGTCAGACACAACAGCCCCATCCTCCCCCTCCTTCACAGGCCAGGTTTCCTGCCATTGACAGCATCCCAGCTGGGCCCTGCCCAGCCTCCACGCTTAACCCCTTCATGACCAGATGTCAGTGCCCAGGGCCTGCGCATCTGTAAAATTAGGTGAATAAAAGTACCCCTTTCACCGAGTTGTTTTGAGGATTAAATGTATTCATCAGAGAACAGTGCCTAGCATATATTAATCCCCCAATAAAAGTTAGCTGTTAGTCACATTGTGTGTGAGCTTGGATGGGTCATTTCACATCTCTAAGCCTCAGTATTCTCTGCTGTTCAATGGGGAAGTAAAACCCCCTACTTCCCAAAGATTGTCCCAGGGATGAATTGCGATCATGTAGATGAAAGTATTGTGCAAAGATAGATAGCATAACAATACAATATGGAACTATCATGGACCGATACACAAAAAAGCCCCCCAAAACCTTCCCTTAACTAGGTGATAAAAATCTCTTATCAGCAAATGGGCCTCCGGGTTTCTCAGACTCATTACCTTACTTGACAGGCAGAGGGTGCAGCAGAAAGAGTGGTTTTGGGAGTTGGGTTTTGGCAAGATCCCATTTCCTCATCCATCAGGTGGGATGGTCACCCCTACTAGGCCCCCCTCTAGAGTTCTTAGGAGAAACAAAGGAGATCCAAGAGCACAGGTGTGAATGTGCTTTGCAAACATTAACAGTTCTACAAGGGACGGAAAGGGGTTCATGGAAAGTCGCCAGCTAGAGGGGGGCAGGGGCCCCTTGGCCAGGGCGTTGAGTTTTGAGCTCTGGGTGCTGCAGTTTACTGGGGAGAGGGGAGGAGATCACCTGACACCAGCATTGTGGGGACAAGACTCCCCCTTGAGACATGAGATGTCAGCTCGGCCCCCAGTGTGGCAAAGCAGAAAGGAGGCCAAACACATGGGCTTTGCCCCAGAATCATCCCTTCATCACCCTCTTCCCAGCCAATCCCATTGGCCTTCAGAGGACCTTGGGCAGAGGCACCTCCAATGGGCTCCAAGGTGACTGTCATGCCAAGACATGACATGCTAGGACAGGCTCACCCTGCACGTCCGCAGCACCAACGCTCCCACCCTTAGGCTGCAGATTCCTGGCCTCACCCTTAGGGAGAGCAGGCCTGCCACCCTCCACACACCCCAGCCAGGACAGGCCTAAACCTGCGAGAGAGGAAAACAAGCACAGTCAGCTAGAACCCTGCTCTGCCTTCGTCTTTTAGCCAAGAGGTTCTGCCAAGGCCTAGCAGAGGGGGCTGACCCCACAGGAATAGCATATCCCTACCCCAGGCCTCTGGAGGGAGCTAGGGAATCAGGAGACCTTGTCTGGGTCCTGGCTGTACCCCAAGCTCGCTGTGCCTCCATGCGAATCACCTAGCCTGTCAGGGCCTGTGTGACCATGAGGAAAATAAAGGGTCTAGACCTGGTCTAAAAGTCCTCTCCAGTACTGAGACCGTGACCAGGAAGGAGTTAACTGGAGACCAGGCTCTGGGTCAGGAAGGCAAGGGTTAATCTGGGGGGGGTGGAGGCTCTGTCTCCTTTTCCTGTAGAGAGTGGGGTTTGGCTGCCACCAAAGTTACTTCCAGTCCTTGCTGTCCCTCCTGCCCTTGTCTGGTCGTGCCCCGGGACCCCTGCTTCAAGCCTAGGCGAGGGCACAGAGGTGAGTGCGTCCCGAGCCCAGGGCTGGGGTGAGAAGGCACTCGGGGACCCAAGGGCAGGGAGGCTGGCACCAAGCCACTGAACAAGCCCCCCTGCCCCCCCATGTCCAGAGCTGAAGCTGTGGGCAAAGTTCAGACCACTAACCACAGGACTGGGAGAAGGTGGGCAAAGGGACGGAGGGCACGAGGCTGTCTGCCAGGGTTCTAGGGCCGAACATCTCTGCTCGAGCAGCAGGGCCAGCCCAGGAGGCAGGGAAGAGACAGTGGATGGCAGACTATTTTGGTCCCTGTGTTTAGGGACTTTTTATAGCCTTGCTGCTCAGGGCCAGGAAGAGGAGAAAGGGATGGGAGGATACCCATAAGGTCAGAGAAGCACAGTGCCCTCCTGGGGCCTTGGAATCTGACCCATTGCCTGGTAGAGTTCTTGAGAGCCAGGAGGGAGGGCACTGCCAAGCTCTCCTTGCTGCCTGGGCTCGCAGTCACCAACTACCTATGGACTGACTTAGTAGACACTGGATAGAGGTGCGCGCGCGTGCCAGAGTGGGGGGTTTGGTAGGGTCTCTGGCCTCCCCCCGTCCCTGGCAAGTTCTCTTCTTTTGTTGCCTCCTGACTGGAGGTCCCCTCGCCCCCAGAACGTCTGTGTCCCTTTCAGCCGAATGGAGGATTCAGGGGGGAGGGAGTGGGGGTGGGAGGGGGTGTGCCGAGCCATGTGGGTGGCCCATTCTGCAACTGCCAACATCGGTCAGCTCTTGATTTACAACCCCTCCTGGTCCCCTTCCCCAGTGGCAGAGGGGAGGTGGCAGACAAGGGTCACAGGGTCTCAGGATGAGAAGAGGACAGGGACCCTGAGGGCAGATTGCTGGGAGTGCCGGTTATTGGGAAGAATTTGTGGAAGGAACTTTCTAGTGAGGCAAAGGGCCCAGGTCTAATGGAAAGTGCTTGGGATTATAGCAGCAAGAAGAGAAGCAAAACATGAGAGGGAAGTTCTGGTCAGCCCCGAGAGACAGGTCATCTGAACTAGTTCTGCATTGCAAGGCTAGAGACCCGGGTTTCAATCCCAGCCCCTAACTCTCAGTAGAGACCTGAGCAAGCCCTTTCCTCTCTACCAGTTTCCTTTTCTGTAAATGGAAATGCAGAGGTAGGCGAGGTGGTGTTTGCAGGCAGGCATTGTGGAATTCCCTTGGCAGGGGTAGAAAGGTGGGAGGTGGCTGGGTGACATGACCCGGTCGCCACCTCTCTCTCTCTCCACCCCCCCTCCCAGGGCCCGGCTGGGACTGGGCTGGGCAGTTGGCTGCGATTACTGGAGGCTCCTACCCTGTGGTTATATCCCTGACCTCCGGGCGCTTGGGGGCGGGAAGGGTGGGCCCTGCTGGAGCCAGCCTGTGGCTGGGGAGCCTTCTTGTCTTGGTCTCAAAGTTGCTGGGTTGAGAAGAGGTATTTTTTCCGGTTGAGGCCACTTTCGGGAACTGAGCCGGGACCAGCCCCATTTCCTTTTCCAAGTGTCCCACTTGCTGATGCTTGCTTGGCATGGCTCTGTGGCCAGATTGGGGCACCCTCAAAGGGGCATGTTTCTGGGTGGCCAGGGCACCCCTGCTCAATGTCTTTGAGGGATGGGGGAGGGGGGAAGGGGTAGCCTGAGCCTCTGCCCCTTAGGCATGGTACCGGCTGATTCCCATGGGGGAGGGGTGGCTGACTGATCCCATTCCCAGGACTGCCTGCGGGAGAAGTGCAGGGACTCTCTCCCTGACCATACCTCTTTCCCTGTAGGCACCAGGAAGCCCCGGCCAGTTACTCTTGGCTCCTCAACTAGCTGCCTACTTCCAGTGGCTTATGGGGTGCAATCCTGCCCAGCTCCGCTGAGATGATCCTGGCCTCTCCCTCCACCCCGTCCAGGGGACGGACCCCCAGCGCAGTGGAGAGGCTGGAGGCCGACAAAGCCAAGTATGTCAAGACACACCAAGTGATAGCACGACGCCAGGAGCCAGCTCTGCGCGGGGGTCCCGCACCGCTCACCCCGCACCCCTGCAATGAGCTGGGGCCCCCTGCATCGCCCAGGACGCCCGGGCCCGCCCGCCGGAGCAGCGGCAGGCGGCTGCCAAGGCCTGACTCCCTCATCTTCTACCGCCAGAAGCGGGACTGCAAGGCTTCTGTGAACAAAGAGAACGCTAAGGGCCAGGGGCTGGTGCGGCGCCTCTTCCTGGGCGCCCCCCGAGATGCCACCTCTAGCAGTCCCGGCCCAACCGAGCGACCAGCGGCTCCTGGGGTTTGGGCCGCGCCCCAAGATGCCTCGGAAGCGGCAGGAAAGCGGGCGCTGTGCCCCACATGCTCGCTACCCCTGTCGGAGAAGGAGCGCTTCTTCAACTACTGCGGCCTGGAGCGCGCGCTGGTGGAGGTGCTGGGCGCTGAGCGCTTCTCTCCGCAGAGCTGGGGCGCCGACGCCAGCCCCCAGCCTGGAACGTCGCCGCCGCTCGGCTCTGGGGACGCCAGCGACTGGACGTCCAGCGACAGCGACAGCGACGCGGATCGCCCGGACGGTGCTGGCGGCGGCGGCGGCGGCGGCGGTGGTGGTGGCGGCGGCTCGGCGGCGGCGGGCTCGGCGGCGGCGGGCTCGGCGCGGGACGGGCGCCCCCCGGTGTCGGTGGTGGAGCGCAATGCGCGCGTCATCCAGTGGTTGTACCGCTGCCAGCGCGCCCGCGGCCCGCCGCGCGAGTCCGAGGTGTGATTGCGGCCGCTCGGGAGCGGGCTCCCGGAGAGTCGGTGATCGGGGGTCCGAGGCCCGGGGAGGGCTAAGGGGTGGGCGCAGGGCTGGACCTGAGCACGGGCGACGCGCTGGGTGCCTTTAGGCGAGCCCTTCCCTCTGGATTATTGGTTTCCCCCTGTGAACCTTGGGAGGGTGGGACCAAATGATTCCGAAGGCCCTTCCCAGAGCAGACGACCGAGGGGGAGGGGGCAGCTACGTGGCCCCTGTGGAGGCCGGATCTGGGGAGAGAAGCCTGGGGTGGGAGATCGGAGAACCCGCTGAATAAAGCCAAAACGTTATTTAAAGGAGTGGTGATGTTGGATTAGAGAGCAGCTTTTGAGGAAGGGGGCGGGGCGGGCTTCCGCCAGGTTACGCGCGTGGGTTTTGGAACGCGGGTTCCAGGCTCACTGTGTGACCCCGGGCAAGCACTTAACTTCGCCGAACCACAGCTGCACCCCTCGGTGACCAAAATATTTTTGAAATGGTCATAAAACGCATGGCGAAGTGCCCGGCATATAGGAAATGTTCAATAAACGACAGCCACTAAGACAGTGACTGAATTAGTACTAATTCCATTGTGATCATCTCCACCATCGACCCCGAGGTCGGTCCAGACTAGATCTGGGAGCCAGGAATAGCACGTTTGAGAGTTCCTTTCCTGGGGAGGGGCCTGCTCCAGAAATCTGGGGTCCGCCCGGTGGAAAAGGCCCCCATTCCTGGAGATTTGCTGCCCCCTTTGGTTACTAGCTATGAATGGGCTGAGATAGGAAAAACCCAGAATTGGGGACAATAAAGGAAGGGACCCTTCAAACCAGGATTTTGCCAACCGGCAGCTTCACATCCGGCCACTGTCTTCCTTTCCCTCAAAGACCCACAAGGTCACTTGTTTGCCTCCCAGTCCGCATCTCCAAGTCTTTGCTTAGGGTCTTCCTTCCTTTGCCTGGGCTACCTTCCCCTTTCTTTCCACTCACCCTTCTAAGATTACATGTATTCATTCTCCCTCCGAAATTCCTGAATTCCCCAGTCGGCCTCCTCTCTGAGCTCCCAAGTACAGCCTTCTTTTTGTGCCTCAACTTGTCACCTTGTGCGGGACCCGCTGGTCGTCTGCGTTCTCTTCTTAAGTCTCTGACCTTCCCCTAGTGCAGGGACCGTGCACACAGCAAGGCCACAGGCAACGTTTGTCGAATTCAGAGAAGCTGAACAGGGCGATGGGGCCTGTCCTCTGGGGTTCCCCAGTTTCCTGGAAAGTTGTACTCTAAATCGGACACAATCTATCCTGACACCAGGGCTGTCTCGTCATTTCCTCCCTGTACGTTTGTGGAGGAAGGAGGTGAGGACGCTTTGAGCTGGACCCTGCCTTGAGATTGCCCACCCAAAAGCAGTCGTCCCTGCCGTCCGGACAAAAGCACGCGGTCACACGGGCTGTCGGGTCAGGGTTTTTATGGGGGTGGGGTAAAGAAGGAGGGGGTGGCCCGCTGGGCCTGCCGGCTAGTCGCCCTTGGGCGCAGCCCTCACCCTCATCTCGGCCAGTTTGTGGGTGAGAAAGCCCCACCTGAAGCCGGCCACGGCGTCGGCCTCCCCTGGCTCGGGGCGCTCGGCAGCCTCCTCTGCGGCTACGTCCCCGGCTTCGGGGTCTGGCTCCGGGTTGGGTTCGGCGCCGCGCAGTATGGACGCCGCTGCCGCCTGCTGCTGCTGCCACCTGCTGGCGAACGCGTCCCAGAATCCCGGCCCGCGCGGCTCCGCCTCCGTCGCGGTCACTGCCTGCGAAGGGGACCGCGCCGCCAGCGGGCTGCGGGATTAGGGCGGGTGTCACTGGCCGAGAGGCCCGAGGAGAGGACGAAGAGGGGAGACGGGGTGCTGTTGCTAGTAGTGGGGCAGGAGGAGCCAGAGGGAGATCAGGTGACCGGGGTAGGGGCGGGAAACTGGAGGCCAGCGGAGGGCGCAGTGGCACAGGGAACGGGGGCTTGGGGTGGGACAGTGTCAGGGGATTATGTGAGGGGTCTGGGAAGAGGGGACTGAGACCACAATTCCTGGGGAGAGAGTCGGGGTCAGGGGTTTAGGAAAGACACCGGGAGAGGAGCACTGTCAGAGGAGGGAAGCCTGAGCTGCGGAGTCTGGAAAGCTGTGGGAGGAGCCCGGGCCGAGGGGCGGGGCCCAGCGACGCTTGGGGCGGGGTCAGACTCTGGGAGAAGGGGTCAGGGAAACCCGGGTTGCGGCCCCGGGGAAAGAGGCAAGGCGGGGGCGAGGGTGAGGTTCTGGGATGGAGGGAAAGGGGGACTGGGAGAATGAGGGAACTCTGGAGAGAAGGACGGGTGGGGCGACCCAAGGAAATGAGAAAGGCCTAGATGAGGGCTCAGTGGGGAGGAGGACTGGGGAGGTGGCAGGGAGTGTGGGGGGAAGGGCAGTCAAGGAGCGGTGCTGAGTCTGGAGGTGGGAGCCTCAGATCTGAGGAGTCGTCCTCCGAGCTCTGGGAGGGACAAGGGATGAGCGCCAGGAGGGAGAAAGGAAGCCCTGGGGCTGGAGAGATGGGTGGGTCTGGGGGACCCCCAGGGGAGAAAGGAATAGGAGAGTGTCAAAGAAAGAGGGGTGACTGGGCTGGAGGAAAGGGCAGAGAGGGAGTGTGCACCAGAATAGAGCTAGGAGAAAGGAGCTGCCCTGGGTCCCACCCCCTAACCCCCAGCATCGAAGCCCTTCTAAGTCAAGGGTTCCTAACTGAACTAGTGCGCCTCAGATCCTCCGGAGCAAGCTGCAAATATGGATCCCAGGCCTCAGCCCACACCTGCCAAATCAGAATCTTTGGAGGAGGCACAAACTCCCTAGGAGGATGAAGGTTTAGACCAGCACTGGGAACCACGGGTCTGGACCACCCTCTGTTCCCAACACCTAAACGTTCTCTCTTCTGTTCCCCGATTGTAGGGAGATGACCCCTCCCGTGCGGATTGGGGAGGAGAGAGAGAGCCTAAAGTACCTTCTAGCACCTCAATCCCAACAGCACTTCAGTCCTCCTGAGATCTAACCTGAACTCCAGATATGTTGATTTGGCCTCTTTCCTGAAGAGAGAAACGGATACAGCCAGGAGCTGGCCCTCCCCCCACCCTTGGCCAAAAGATAGACAAATAGATCAGAAGGAAAGGACATGGGAGAAGGGGGACCTCAGGCCCAGCTCAGCCCCCACCAACACGCACGTACTGGTCTGCACAGGGCTCCGGCGGCAGCAGCTTGTCCTCATCTTCTTTGTTAAACAGAGATGACATTGTCAGCCAACCTTTCACCCCGACCCCCTGAACCTGGGAGGAAAGGGCTGGGAGTCAGGGAGGGGGTCACAGCAGCCTCTGCCAGGCTCCCCGGGGCTGGGGTGAGGAAGGGAGAACTCACCCGGCGGGCCAGCTGTGACATGGAATGGAAAGCCTCTTCTGCGGGTTCTGCCGGCTCAGACTCCGCTAACGCTGGGTTCCCTCTCTGGGACACAAGACCCCCTCCCGGCAATGAGAGAGGCCCCAGAGGAATGGGACCTCCCTCCCCAACTGTTAGCCTGGTATGCACACCCTAGCACCCCAAACCCTCACATCTAAACACCCATCTCATCCACTCACACGCCCTGCAAATCCAGACAGGTAGACCTCTACGCAAAGCCACCAGTGCCCTACCTTACCTGGATAGTAGACCCCTGCAGACACCCTCGAGCACACACCTGCTCGCCCACAGACACATCCACATGCACCCAGAAATGTGCGGACAAGGGCATGCACGCCGATGCAGACACATCTGTACGTGAGCGTGCCCCCATACGGCTAAACCTCTTCCCCTGGGCCTACATGTACATGCTGGGAGGCACCTCTACAAGGGCACGTCCTCAGTAACCCCATTCACACCTGTGGCCTTACACCAACGCAGACAGCTGCCCAGAGGCCCACCTACAGCGCACTCCGCCCCCCACCCATCCACAGACACTAAGGCCAAGACACACACACCGGACAAACATGACACCTGCCAATGCCTTCACAGAGGGTCTCAGGAAGAGACTTATGCCCCAAATCCACACGCTGGAAAATACCTATCTCCAGTTCACGCCCACCCGTACAACTTCATGGGGCATTCCGCACGGACGCCAGTCCTCGTACGGACCCGCAGCTACTTCTACACAAGCCCGTCCTGGGACACCAACCCGTCTAGACAGATGCTTACACTCACACACGCACGCCCTACAGAAATAGTTCCTGCCCCTGCGACACCTGTTTGCACAACTGCCACATATCACACAACCTCTGGATGGAAGCCCGTTCCCAATTTCAGAGCTTTTTTGATCTTTAACATCAGGACAAACATGGTCCAAGTCTGGCTCCGAGCTGATGCTGCCACAGTGACTCTCTACGTCAGGCACCACTTCCCTTGCTTCCAGTCCCATAGGGCTCACTTCCTCTCAGGGCAAGCCATCCGCATTCCGCTCAGCCCTGCCCACTAGAAAATTGTGTCAAGCCCCATGTACCGCCGGCGGCTCCTGCCCATTGGTGCTGGAAGGATCTCTTCCAGGTGGTAACCCTTGAGATCTTGGGAGACAGTGACTATTCTTCTGGTGGTCCCCCAATCTTCTCCCTCAGTTTTCTTCAGTACCCTGGCTTTCTGCACCATGCCATTTGTCATCCCTGAATGTGCTGCTGGCTTCTGCACAAAGGTGCCCTCCCCCCAGAGCCTGTCCCTTGCCCTTCCTTGTACATTTCGCTCCTGCTGCCCTCTGCCAAGACCCACCCAGCAAGCATGGATGGTACCCACCTCCTCTGCCAGGTCCTCCTCAGGTTCCCCACTTAAGGTCTGTAACACTTTGGACTTGTAGGTTTTCCAGAAGGCCTGGTTCATGGCTGCAGGGGAAACAGACCTGGTACCCAAGTTCAGGAAGGCAGTGACTCGGTGGCCACCCAGTGGGTCTGGCTCCAGGAACTTGGTGAGGCCGAGAGCCTGTCCCAGGGATCAGGTGACTTCATTAAAGATGCACCAGCCTCCCCATCTGGCACAGTGTCCAGCAGGTGAATCTGATCCAGAGGAGTCTGGGGTGGGGACCAGACAGAGCTGGCTTCTGTGGCTTCAGTCCCTTGTCGTGACCCATATTGGCCAAGAATAATGAAGACATCTCCATGGAGGCCTCTTTCCTGGCCCTAGAGGTACTTGAATTTGAATTTGATCTCTTGGAATGGCTCCAGAAAAATCTATTTTCATTCACAAAGTCCCTTTATAAAGTCCTTGGGCCCAAGACCCACACTGGTGCCCCTGTGGCTGTAGCCATACCAGTTGTGCCCTCAGCAGGGCCTGCCCTATATCCCCACTCAGCTGTGAACTGGATTGAGGAGGTCCCAAGGCCCCCACTTGGCACCCTGGGCTTACATTTCATTGCTTTGTCTGGGCTGGAAACTGATTCCTTTCCCCAGGGATGCACGTGCACATCTCCCTGTTTCCTGGCAACAGGTTCCAAAGAGCCGGAGTCTCTGAATTATTACTGAGCTCCTCTGGTCAGCCAGGAAGGCACCAGGCTCGGATGAGTGGGGAAAGGCTCTCTGGCCCTCTCCCCACTCTGAGCACACAACACCTAGGCTGTATCTGCCTTTGCTGCCAGCCCATGCCTGGGAATTCAGGGCTCGGAGAAAGGGGGCAAAGATGAGAGGTCCTTCTGCGAGCACTTCCTCTTCCTGTGAGAGGAGCTAACCCCCATTCGGTCGAGGGGATCCCCGAGCACTGCGCCCACTGAGGAGGAACACTGCTTGCTCATGGATCTGGGTGGGGGTGGTGAAGGATGGCGATGCAAGGGAATAAGTGGGGAGCGGTGAGAAGTGGTGAGGGCTTTGTCAGGAACTGGAGGTATCTCAGGAATCCTTGTTGGGGGCCTTGTTGGGGGCCGGGATCGCAAACGGACTCACTCTTACTCATTAATTCATTTATTCACATCACAGACATTTTTCAGTGCCTCCCAGAGATGCTCAAAGCATTTTCCCTCTCCCCACTGACCGCGGAGTCTAAGATCTGGGAACAAGTAAGGGGTGATAGGGCCCTGGGATGGCCAGAGATAGGCTGGGCCAGGCAGGACAGGAAGGCAGGAGCCGGAATCCCCCGGGGGCACGCGCCACCCAGCGGCTCCCGAGCGACAGCCTCGCTCCCGGCGGATGACGCCGCTCTGGGCCCCGCCCGGCGCTCCGTCACTGACGTCGACGGCCGCCTGAGGGCGCTCAAGACTCGAACCGCGCGAGGGACGTCATCTGAGGCGGTCAGGAGGAGCCGGCTCTGCCCCCGGGCGTCACGTGACGTCATCCCACAATCCGGAAGCTCCCACACGTGTGCCCGACCGGGCTCTGGGCGTCCTGGCCCCGCTGTCACCAGCCATGGGTCGCTCCCGCCGGACCGGTGCGCACCGAGCCCACTCCCTGGCCCGCCAGATGAAGGCGAAGCGGCGGCGGCCGGACCTGGATGAGATTCACCGCGAGCTGCGGCCCCAGGTTCCCGCACGGCCTCGGCCTGACCCGGGCTCTGAGCCCGACCCCGACCTGCCAGGGGGCGGCCTGCATCGCTGTTTGGCCTGCGCGTGAGTCCCGGCCGGGCCTGCCCTGGGGAGGAGAATGGTAGGCGGAACGGGACGGGACGGGGGCGTGAGTTCCGCGCGCCGGGACGCGCGGGGTCATCTCTCGTGGGACCCGTGGGTCTGCTGGTTTCCCATCCCTTCAGGCTCGCTGCCAGGGAGATAGGCGTACCTGAGAGGCATCTCACCTCACTCTTCTTACCCGCCTCCCATCCCTACAGGAGATACTTCATTGATTCCGCCACCCTGAAGACCCACTTCCGATCCAAAGACCACAAGAGAAGGTATGGAGTAAGGAGAGGATTGACGAGTGTCTGGGCAGACAGGGCTGGCGTCTGGTCAGCTCCCAACTCTCACTCTTCTTTCTCCCAGGCTAAAGCAGCTGAGCGTGGAGCCCTACAGTCAGGAAGAGGCAGAAAGGGCAGCGGGAATGGGCTCTTACGTGACCCCCCAGCGACTGGCAGTGCCCACGGAAGTATCCACTGAGGTCCCCGAGATGGACACAACTCCCTGACATGACCTGAGGATGCAAGTCAGGGGAGCTGCCCATGGACAGTGAGGCAGGGGCTAGGCTGGGAGAGACTGTGCCAACCTCTTTTGGCCCTGGGCTTGGGGAGTGGATGGCCTCTTCTAGGTGCCCTCACCCCCAATAAAGGAACTGGTTAGAGAAGACTTGCCTCTGACTCTAACCTCCAGGCCACTCCCCCCAGCTCCTGCCCTTGGGGGAGGGGGGCAGTTTCTGCTACTCTTGTTTACAGGGCCTAGGGTGTCTATTCCCCTCTTGGTCTAGCTTTGGAACCTACAGCCTTGCCTTCCCTCGGGGGTCCTGGCATCCGAGCTGGAGCCCCCAGATGGAATGCAGGTCAGTGAAGGGGAGAGGAAGGATCAGGTTTATACTTCCTGCTCCCCATGAGAGCAGGGACTGGCCCTCAGAAAAGAAATGGGCTCCCGGGATTGCTGCCCCCGCTGAGTCACCTCCCCCAGGACCCAGGTAAGAGGCTGCCTACTTTATCCTTAGGCTTGTGGCGGCCGCCGCTGCCCCACCATCTTCCAGACAGCATAGCAGGAGCCACCCAGTCCGAGGACAGCCAGCAGTGCGGCCACAACCCCAGCCAGTGGACTCTGGGGCTCTGCTTTCAACTCCCCAGCTATCTGCATCTGGGGATACACAGAGGGTCCGTCTGAGGGGTGGGTCAGTTGAGACTTCCGGGAAGGTAGAGGGTGGGAAGGAGCCAAGAAGGTACGGCTGGGTGAAGGAGATATGGATGCCATTGCTGCCCTGGGGAGATTCCATCCCAATCCCACTCGCTTCACTGCCTATCTGGGCCCTGGCCGCTCAGGCGGCAGGAAACGTGACAGCCTGGCTGCTGGGGGTGTCCGCCCAGCTATGGTAGAGGAAAAGCGGGGGGTCGGGGGCAGAAGCCATCGGTGAGAGGTACTTACTTGTAGTACCCGGAAATAGCCGGGGGTCAGGCGTCGGAATCTCATGGCGGATGCCACTAGTCTCCCTGGCGGCCTGTGGGGTGGAAGCAGGAAGGAGGAGAAGTGGTGTTCGTGATATCCAGGAGCGGAAATCAGGGCACAGAGGTTTCTGACCTCCCATATGCATGGGCGCCATGTCTCAGAGGATGCTTACCAGCGTCTGCTCTCCCAGGTCTGGCAGGGGGCGGGGCAGCTGGACCTTTAAATCTGGTCCCTTCCCCCGCCTGCCCGTCCTGCCAGCCTCAGGAGCAGCTGTCAAGAGAGATCAGCATCAGGCCTGAGCAGCACCTCCCCCACTCGCCAGGGAGGCCAGGCTGGGTAGGCAGGAGAGGCCTTGCCTGGCAGTGCTCAAGAGTCTTAGACCTGGACCAGGTACTGGGAGGGTCTCCCCAGCCCTGGGCCCGGCTCTTTCCCTACCGCTCAGATGGTTGGGTATCACCAGTCGGTCCTCAGCAAAGGAGGGGCAGAGTGCCTTACTAACCTCCTATCCTCCCAAACATCGGGAAGCTTTTTCACTTGGTTTCCGTTGGATCAATGGCCCCTACCTTGGGGAAAGGCACATATCACTTCTTTCTCCGAGATGAAGTTCCTGCAGGAACTTTCCTATTTTGGCTTGGGGACAATAATAAAAGGACATCAGTATATACTGATTAATAAAGCTGTCCACGGCATGCTAAAAACCAGTAGCCAGCTGTGTCAGGCACTATTCTAAGCAGTGAATGTGTATTATTTCCTTTGGTATTGACTGTCTCATAAAATGTAAAAAAAAAAAAAGCACATTTTCAGAATAGCATGTGGAGTATCTGCCTATGTAGAGAATAGAAACTTCACAGTGGTCTCCACTTGGGAATGAAAGAGATAGAATGACCTATTGTTAACCTTTGAATGTTTTACAACAAATGTGCAGAAGTAACTTTTATAAACTCCTAAAACTACCTTTAAAATAGAAGCTACCATTTACTCTACCCTTACCTGCCTAGCCCTGCCAGGTGCTGGGAGCACAAAATAGAGGCAAGGTTGTGGATGTGAGGCCCCCAGGCCTTTCAGGGGAGCAACTGAGAACAAGTGGTGAGTTCCCGTCTGTTTCTCCCCTGCAGGACTGGGGAGGGAGGACTGGGGAGTGCTCAGGGAGGGGGGCTGGCCGGCTCAAGGAGGGCAGGGGCTGGCCGGCTCAGGGAGGAGGGGCTGGCTGGCTCAGGGAGGGCAGAGGCTGGCCGGCTCAGGGAGGGGGTGCTGGCCGGCTCAGGGTAGGTGTTTGACAAAGTCAGGATGATGGAGGCAGGTTTGTTTACTGGCCTTCCCCAGAGTGCCACAAGGAGGCTGTTGAAGGAAGAGGCAAAAGCATAAAAGGAGGGCACAGCACGGAGGAGTGATGGAGGGACACGTGCCGCGCTGGGTGTGAGGAGGCGTGAGACAAAGGGAAGCCAGAGAAGTGTTGCACATTCGGAGCCTCCTGGGTCACCAGTGAGGGAGCGAGGCCTGCGGGGACCTTGAAAGAAGCAGCCAGTAGTCTGCATTCATGTTGGATGCCCCATGTGAAGGTGGGAAGGGGTCAGCAGAGCTGACCGAGTTCCAGGGACCTGGATTTGTATGTGAAATTATTAAATAATGACAGCTGAAACACACACACACTATAAGAGCCATCCATAGGCCAAGTGCAGAATTTGGGTTTTAGGGCAAGATCATGACAGGCTTTGAAGGCATTGGGGCACTGGTAGGGATTCCAAAGTGACACAGGCAGGGGACTAGGCCCCTCTCCACAAAATTAAAGCAATAATAACTCAGATGTATCCTATGTGACAGATTTCAAAGTACTTCGAGGAAATCTTCACCTCACTAAGGTCTAGGTGTCCCTGTTTTAGACGGGAAGAAACAGGTTCAGAGAAGTATTGAGGTTAGGCTCAGTCACACAGCAAATGGAACTGATTCTGATTACGAAGTCCTGAGAGTCTCTTGGCCTGGGATGATGATGGTGGTGATGATGGTGACAACTCTAAAGAGTATGTTTCAGGGACGCCTGGGTGGCTCAGTTGGTTAAGCGGCTGCCTTCAGCTCGGGTCATGATCCCAGGGTCCTGGGATCGAGTCCCACATTGGGCTCCTTGTTCGGCGGGGAGCCTGCTTCTCCCTTTGCCTCTGCCTGCCACTCTGCCTGCTTGTGCTCTCTCTCTCTGTCTCTCTGACAAATAAATAAAATCTTAAAAAAAAAAAAAAAAAGCGTATGTTTCAGACTTGTTCTAAGAGAAAGGGTCCTAACTGGGATTCAGATTTCAGGGGCCCCATAAATTTGGATGGGAAAAAAATGTTATACTTTCCACTAACCTGTAACCAAAATTTACCATTTCCTTCTATATGAATTGACATATCAGCAGTATCTGTGGCCTTGTCACCTATTAAAATCACAGATTTTTATATCAAAATATAGTTATTCAACTATCTCAATATTATCTATGCTCATGCTATTTCAAAATCGTGATAGTTATTAACCCACCACTAAATCGCACTCTTTTCAGACACTCCTGCTGCATAGCTGCCATTGATTGGGCACCTCTACGCCTACTAGAGGATCAGTGACCAAATGGTGAATCCCCCTGTTCTCACAGTGGTGACCCAGGCTTCCCCATTACGCTCCTGCATTCCCTATGTTTAGTTGTTAACTGATAAATACGTGCAAAAAGGTGAGTCAAAGACCTCCCCACAGTAGAGTGTTCTTCTGGTTGAACAACATGCTGATATCGTTAGAAAAGGAAAATTTAACTTAACAGTCTTATTTAATGCTAATAAACACATGACTATATCATAAATTTGTAGTGGTTTTTTTTTTTTAAGATTTTATTTTTGTAAGTAATCTCTATACCCAATGAACATGGGGCTTGAACTCACAACCCCTAGATCAAGAGTTGCACACTCTACTGAGCCAGCCAGGCACCCCAATCATGAATTTGTGTTTTGTTTTGTTCTGTTTTAAGATTTTATTTATTTGCCAGAGAGAGAGAGGGAGAGCACAAGCGGGGTAGCAGCAGGCGGAGGGAGAAGCAGGCTCCTCACTGAGGAATGAGCCTGCTGCAGGATTGGATCCCAGGATCCTGGGATCAAGACCTGAGCCGAAGGCAGATGCTTAACCAACTGAGCCACCCAGGTGTCCCATAAATTTGTGTTTTAAATATATTTTGGTTATAATTCTCTTCCTTGTAACCTTCAGCAATTCTTTAATGCTTCCAAAAGCACTATTCTGAGAAAGGGTCCATAGCTTTCACCAGACTGCCAGAAGGGTCTGTGTGCCAAAAAAGAGGGGAACTAAAAACCTCTAATCCAAAAAGTTTTAGAGCTGTTAACGCAGGTCCTATGCACAGCAGCTCATTTTGCAGACAAACTGGGGCTCGGTGGGTAGGGTCCCGTAGCTAAGAAGCTGCGGAGCTGGCATTTGCAGTCAGGGCTCTGGCTCCCTAACCTCTGTGCTTTGCTGCTGCGCTCCCTGGTCACCTTTCTGACTTTTTCTTTTCTTTCCTTTTCTTTCCTCCCTTCCTTTTCCTTCCTTTTCCTTCCTTCCTTCTTTTTGGAGAAGCCTAAAGGTCAAAGTGCAGTTTGGGGCGGGATCCTAGGGTCGTACTGCAGGGGCACCGCCCGCGGAGCAGCCCGAGGACGCCCGAAGGGCGGGGCAGGAGGCGGGCCGGCGGCGAGCCAATGGCGGTCGCAGCGCCTCACCTGGCCGTCCGAGTTGCGCCCAGGTGTGCCGGTGGCTCCGCCCCGCACCCGGCCCCGGTCCCTCCCCAGGCGGGACTCCGGGAGCGGAAATTCCTGCGCGGGCGGGACCCGGCGGGAGCGGAGCTCAGCGGGCGGTCTCGGCTATGGAGCCAGTGGCGGCCTGGACCCCCGGGAAGGTGGCAGCTTGGCTGAGAGGTGGGCCTGGGCAGAGTCGGGCTTGAGGGGCGCTGCGAGGAGAAAGGGAAAGGAAAAAGGACGAGCCAGGTCTGGCAGTTGGTTAGTCAACAAGTCATTTATAGAGCGTCTGCCAGGTACCCGGTACTGTGCTAGGCAGAGGCATCAACGGGATGACCCCGGGGGGCCCGAGAACTCGGAAGGGGTCTCCCCGCTCCCCAGGATCGCCGGGGGCTGCCAGGGTGGCGGCGGCGAGGAGGTGGTTGTGTCAGGAAAACAGAGCTGCGGCCCCAGGGCGCCCCCGCCCACTCGGTCTCCTTTATCTTCCCTCCGCCCCAGGGCTCAGTGGGCTGTTGTTAAACCCATTTTTCAGAAGCGGAAACTGACGCACTGAGCCAGGAAGTGATTTCCTTGGGCTTTGGAATAGGGCCGGTCCTCCTATCTTTTCCCTTCTCCCCACCTTGAGGTTCCCAGTGAGAGAAACAGAAGGCCCAGCCAGACCGAAGGGGTTGGCACAGCCCCACCCTGGGGGCCTCCGGGGAGGACGTGCCGGCCCGAGTCAGTGAGCCCGGCCCGAGTCAGTGAGCCCCGATGGGTGGGAAGCGGCCCAGACTGCAGTTAGGAGAGGGGAGGGGAGTCCCGACAGCCTTCCCGGGAGGGAAGCTCACAAGGGAGTGAAGGGGACCGGAGGACGCTGTTGGCAGACTCAGGGCGACTAGCCCTTGAAAAGCAGGGATTCAGGGCTGGAGTCAGACTCCCAGGCTGAGCTCCAGGCCCCGCCCCTCCACTCACCAGCTCTGCGACCAGAGGTCTCAGTTTCTCTATCCATAGGATGAGAGAGTGGGCAATGATCTCATGAGGCAGACAGAATGAGACAATCATGGCAGGAGCCTAGCCTGTGTGGCCCAGTGTAGGGGACTTTGGGGAGGAAGGCAGCGCAGCAGGGTCACTGCACAGGGCAGGGGAGCTGCTCAGGGGCTGTAGCCAGGGAGTGACAGGTCCGGGAACTCCCAGCCCAGTGTTCTTAATGTCACCCGGGAAATGAAGCAGACCTTAATGACACTCACATTCCTCAGTGATGGAGCCTGACTTGGAATGGAAGGAATTCCTTCAAAGGGTGAGCAAGCTGCTTAATCTCTGTATCAGTTTGCCCACCTATAAAATGGGCATAACAATAGTCATTACCTTCTCCATTCAGTGAGCACCAGATGTGTTAATATGTAGAACACCCTTGAAATTTTGCCTAGTCCATAATAAGCTTTCGATAGATATTATTCCTATTTTTGGTCTGCCTTGTCTACCCTGTGCCAGGCATGGGCTAGAGTTAGAGATGAACAGTTATTTATGGCCCAGAACTTGAGGGGCAGTGGGAGCAGGAGAGCCCCGACCCACCCTGGGGAGTTATGGAAGGCTTCCTGGAGGGAGTTAGATTAAAAAGGGGGGTGAAGGGAGCCAAAGGGACTTAGTGCTCTGGATGTAAAGTATTGAGTTCGAGGGGCTGTGCCAGGGGATGAGACCGGAGAGGCAGGTGGCGGCCTGCTCCTACAGGGCCTTGTAGATCAGGGGAAAGAGTCTGCTGATGATACAATGGCGGATGTCACTACCGTGAACCAGGGAATGGGCCAAGCGCTTGACATGCTTCCTGTCATTTAATACCCACAGGATCAGAAAGTAGGTGCTTTTATTATTGCCATTTCCCAGGTGAGGACACTGAGGCACAGAGCAATCACGTTACTTGCTCAGTAGTCTCATCTGTGAAATGGGCAGAACCCAGCCTGGGTCCCAAGACTGTGGCTAGGAACAGACGGGAGGGAAAAGGGCTTTGTGGGAGTGGAGAAGTGGCCTGAGAGCCACGGCAGCCCTGTTCTCCTGCCAGGCCTCGATGACTCCCTGCAGGACTACTGCTTTGAGGACTGGGAGCTGTCGGGCAAGTACCTGCTCCAGCTGTGTCCCCGAAGCCTGGAGGCCCTGACCGTGTGGCCTCTGGGCCACCAGGAGCTCATCCTGGAAGGGGTGGAACAGCTCCGGGCCCTGGTGAGTGAATGGATGGGGGCCACGCTGGCTGCAGCTTCCACCTGCCTGGGGCTTGTGGATGGGGGGCTGGCCGCTGCCTGGAGATAACCTGCCTTTCTTCTGGCCCAGAGCTCTGGGCTACAGACGGAGAACCTTCAGAGCCTGACAGAGGGGTTGCTCCAGGGGACCTACGCTTTCCAGAGCTTAGTCCAGGGCCACCTGGAAGGCTGTGCCGAGCCCCCTGCTGAGGTCCTCGGTGCAGCTGCGGAGCTGGTGCATGAGGCCCGTACCCTCCTCTTCTGGCTCAACAGGTACCTTGCGCCCCTCCTAAGACCCTGACTGGGGAGGGGACCCTTCTCATCCGTGGCCCCTTCCGGGACCTGGGAGAGAACAGCGCTTGGCTGTTGTTCAGATGGTGTGGAGCGGGGCAAAGAGCTTATTTGGTCCGCGCAGGGGCCCCGGGCCGCCTGGGTTCCCATCCACCCCCAGCTCGTAATCGTAACCGTCCCGACACTGCGCGGAGAGCTTCTCCACTCCCTTCAACCGCCGCTGCTGGTCCCACAGATCCCAGCTCAAATGTCACCTCCTCTGGGAAGCCCTCCCTGTTGTAGGTTCTCAGAGCTCCCTACATTTCACAGCCCCTGGAGTTATATCATTATTGATGTAATGTGTAATTGATGTAATGATGTAATTGATGTAATGCATGTGTGTAAGGTCTGTCTCCCCAGTGCCTCGAACAGGGCCTGCCACGTCTTGGGCACTTGACAGATAAGTCCTGTGCTAAGCTCTGTCGATGTATCAGTCATCTCCTTTACCCCAAGCAAAACCCGTCAGAGCAGATGTTCTCTCCCTCTGTGTGGCCGACAAGTAGTTGGCTCTGAGTGGTTCCATGACTGACTGGTCATCACAGCCCCCTAACCAATGCCCCTACCATCCTTCCCCCTGCCAGGTACCTCTTCTCCCACTTAAACGACTTCTCGGCCTGCCAGAAGATTGGGGAGTTGTGCGGGGAGCTGGGCCAGGCCTTGCAAGAGGTAGGAGAACCAAGGGCCAGGCTTGGCCCAGGCCGTAGAGACCAAGTCAGGCTAGAGCTTTTTATAACCTGTGATTCAGCACGGGATCGCGTGTGGGGGTTGGGAAGAGACAGGGGCAGGAAGAAAGGAGGCCTGGCCACGGGGTAGGGGGCGATGGGGGCGTGGGGTCTTTTAGCTGGAAGGGGCGGCTCAGGAAGTTTGACTCTGGGGAAGGGGGTGGAGCGGGGGAGGGCATGTATGGTGATTTCTGGGGGTTGGCATCAGGGGGACGAGACCCTGGAGCCAAAGATCTGAGGCCGTGTCATTCCGGGAGGACACCAGCATTCAGGACACAGGGAGGGACCACAGGGAAGCCCGCCCTGCTCTCGGGAGAGGGCAGTGCCCCTGCCTCAGGGAAGGCTGCTGCCCTCTCTGCTTCCAGGACAGTCCGGCGGCCGAGAAGGAGAGCAAAGTCCTGAGGATTGTGAGTGTGGCTTTGGTTGAGTGGGGGGTTGGGGTGGCGGTGGGGTGGGACTCGAGGCTCAGCCTCCCGCGCCCCCTCCCCCAGTGCAGCCACGTGGCCGGGATCTGCCACCACATCCTGAGCTGCAGCCCCCAGGAGCTGCTGGAGCAGAGGGCCGTGCTGGAGCACGTGCAGCTGGACGACCCTTTGGTGAGCGCTGACCTCGTGGCAGCCTTGTCTGGGCCCTGAATCCACCCCCCCGGAATCCTGTACTGTTACAGCTGGAAGGCCTCTTCTGTGCAGCTGGTAAAGGCCCAGAGGACTTTCCTGGGGTCTTGGGTCATTAAGCACTTTCTCCAGTCCTGGGGGGCTTTAGCTGGTGTGGTCTCAGGGGACACATTCCAGCCCTAGGACACAGACGGGGCAGGTTAGGGGCCTGGGGAAAGGACACAGACTTTGTTGCTTTAATCTTCGACTGGTCCAGAACACCAGAGCCCCCGGCCCTGCCCCTGTCCTGCCCCAGCCCCGCTGATCCCCTCAGAAGGGCTGCTGAGGGTGTGAGACCTCATTAGTCAGCAAGCCCAGCCTCCTCCTGGCCCTTATTAGAGGCGGAGGCAGGGGCCCAGAGAGGAGTGGCAGGCCCAAAGTCACACAGCAAGTTGGGCAGCACCGACCTGGGGCCAGCTGTCCCCCCAGTTCCACCCACCGAAGAATCCTGGTCCCCCAGCGCTCTCAGTGACTGCAGCCTCTGCTTGGGCAGGGCCTGGAAATCCACACCACCAGTAACTGCCTGCACTTCGTGTCCCGCGTGGGCACCCAGGTGAGAATCCCACGCCCTTCTCGGCTGCCCGCCCCAAGGCCCTCCCCTCCAGTTGAGCCCGCTTCGGGCCCATGGAGAGCGAACCCCATGAGCCCCACCCCACATACCAGGTCCCTGCCAACTCCCGGCTGCAGATCCTGCCCGGAGACGAGATTGTCCAGGTCAATGAGCAGGTGGTGGTGAGTGAGGAGGAGAGGGGATGTGGCTGGGGGGGGGCGAGGGCGGAGGTGAAGGGGCTGCTGAGTAAAACCCAGGTCTAGCGGGGGTTGGGGGCGTTGTGCAGACCCTTGTGGAGACCAGGCTTGCGGGAGCTGCTGTCTGTGAGATGAGCCAGCTCTCACAGGTCAGAGTGGCCTTGGCGGGGCCAAGGTGAAGGGGCTGGTGGAGGAGGAGCCGCCAGGAGGAGGAGCGGCAGGAGGCCGAGGGCGAGGGTGAGGGCCGTTGGCTTACTCCGGAGCCTCGTGGGCAGCTGCATCAGCCCAGGGTCCCTGCCCTGCCCCCGCCCTGTCCAGGTGGGCTGGCCCCATAAGAACGTGGTGCGGGAGCTGCTGCGGGGGCCAGCCGGGGTCAGCTTGGTGCTGAAGAAGGTCCCCGTGCCAAAGACCCCTCCACAGGTACCTGCCCCCCAGCCCTGCCCCATCCCGCTCTCAGACCCGTCAGCAGCTCCCTCACCATTTCTGGTTGTTCCCCAGACCCCTCCTCAGACCCCGGGCTCTGCACCGCTGTCGAGCCCCCCGCTGGCTTTCACCCCACTGTCTCCCAGGTAATGGGCTCTGCCGCCGGTCGGTCTGGGGGTGCCACGGGCTCACTCATCTCATCTCCCCTTGCTCTCCCCAGGGCCCCATCCGAAGACGTCTTTGCCTTTGACCTGACCTCAAACCCAAGTCCTGCACCCAGCCCTACCTGGACAGGTAATTGCAAAGTCCCAGCAGGCGGCGGATGTCCCGGGCAAGGCATGTAGGATGCCCGGCTCTGACCCGCCGACTCTGACATCCTCAGCCTGGGGCTGGGCTCATGGACCCTCCTCTCTCTCCTCCTCCCTGACAGACTCTACCTCCCTTGACCCTGAGTGCCGGCCAGGTCCCCCTGCGCCCCCAGGCACACTCCCAGCAAGGGTAGCAAGGACTCAGGAAGCCCCAGAACAGCCTGACGAGGTAAGGGGAGGGCTCAGCAGGGAGGGGTGTGTGGCTCTGGACCCAGACCCTTCTCTAACCACCTAGGGCCTTTTCAGAGTCCCGTTTCTGGTCGGAAGAAATCAAAAGGTAAGAGACGTACTTGACTGGCTGGGGGGGGTCCCCTGACAGGAGCTCTTAGAAGTCTTTCCAGTGTTTGGCAAGACCCCCCCTCCCGTTGCACACGCAGCCTCCCCTCCCCAGCCTGGGCCTCTCACCAGCTCTGTGACTCGGGGCTCCTGGCTCCTCCTCTGAGCTTCCATTTCCTCGTCTCTGAAACTGGAAGAGTCAGCCCTACCTCAGGGACACACCTGTAGCATTTCGAGCACTGAGTACGGGTTCAGAAAGATCGGCTGGGAATGCCGGTGGGGGGGGGCAGGTTGGGGGTGTCCAGGGCGCCCTGGCAGCCCCCGATCACCCGGGCCGGGCCGTGCTCCCGCAGGCGTGGCGACGCGGCTGAGTCGCCGGCGGGTGTCATGCCGGGAGCTGGGCCAGCCAGACTGCGACGGCTGGCTTCTGCTGCGCAAGGTGCCCGGTGGCTTCATGGGCCCGCGCTGGCGCCGCTGCTGGTTTGTGCTCAAGAGACACACGCTCTACTGGTACCGCCAGCCCCAGGTGAGCCCCCCGCCACACGCGCGGGTCAGCAGGGGAGTCAGAGCCACGGTCCTTGTCCTTATTCCGCCAGCCCCTCCATCTGTGGCCACAGGCAGGCCGTAGACCCCCCCCCCCCGCCCCCGCCCCCAAGCCCTATCTGTAAGACGAGATCCCTCCTTGGAGAGAAACGTATTGTGTGTAAAAGCAGGCTAAGAAAGGCATCTCAGGCAGTGTAGAAAGTCCCATTCGCTCTGCCCACCTTTCCTTCCTCTTCTGTTTCTCCGTCTGTCCTGTTTGTTCATTCCGTGAGCATTCCGGTGCCTGCTGTGTCCCCCGCTCTGGGCCACGTATTAGGGACATAGGGCAGACAGGGACAGTCCCCGCTACTCCGGGCCGGTAGTGGGGAGGATGCAGGCACACTCAGGACAGTTTGGGGAACGCACACTCTGATGAAGAAAAAGTCCAGGGATGGGTAGGAGCCCAGCGGAGGTGGCCAGTCCAGCCTCAAGAGCCAAGAAGGCCCCCTGAGAAATCAAGGCCTGGGGGTCAGTCAGATGGAAAGGAAAAAAAAAAAAAAACCAGGAAGGGAGAAGAGCGTTTGCAAAGCTCAGGGGTATGGAGCAGCTTCCTGTGCCTCTAATCACAGAACAAATGCATAAGCAGTCTTCTCCTTTGTGGCTCTTTTCCTGGATATCTTTGGCTCCCCTTTCCCAGCTCAAAGGCGCCCCCTCTTGGTCACACCCCCTGCCCCCACCCCAGATTCTTGCCCCGAGCTCTCCGCACTGGGAGATTTGTGGCTGGAGAGCCCTGGACCCACCCTCGCCCCTCCCCGCCCCCGGGAGCCTGACTGGGCCTCCAGGGTAACGGGGTTGGTTGCAAGCTGGCCCTCACACTGTGATTCCCCCCAGGATGAGAAGGCTGAGGGCCTCATCAATGTTTCCAACTACAGTTTGGAAAGTGGACAGGATCAGAAGAAAAAATAGTTAAGTCCTGGAGGGTGACACACGGTGGGCTGGGGCGAGAAAAGGAGAGAGAAGGAGAAGGGGGCGGGGGGCAGCGGGTAGCTGGGATTCCTGGGGCAGCCTCACGGGTTCTGGCTGGGCACCGCCAGGCTGAGCGAGGCCCCCGTGCCCCTTGGCAGTGTGTTCCAGCTCACGCATGACGTGTATAAACCCTTCATTTTCGCTGCTGATACCCTGGAGGACCTGAGCATGTGAGTGCCACCCCCCCCTTACCCCCCAGCTCCCACGTCAGTGCTTGCGAGCCTGGCTCAGGAACCTGGATCCCGAGCCCCGCTGTCTGATAGTGACTGGTCAGGGCACACACTTCTCCAAGCCTCGATTTCATCATCTATAAAATGGGTTCATAAGAGTTCCTACCTCTCAGAGGTGCTCTGCAGATAAGGTTAGAAGATGATACAGGTGAGAATCCCCTGGCATATGGTAGATGAAAACTCTAAGACCCGTTTGCCCCCCCACAGGTGGGTACGCCATCTCATTACCTGCATTTCCAAGTACCAGTCTCCAGGCCGGGCCTCCCTGCCCCGAGAGGAAGGTGGGTGTCTCACAGGGGCGGGTCCCGCCAGGTCCCAGTGGAGCCTCTCTCTTTCCCGGAATGGGGGCTGGAAATTCCAGTCCCCTAGCCCGCTCCCTCGCCTCCCCAAACCCTGTGAAGCTTAGTGGGCTCCTCCTCTGCTCCTGTTCCCCCCAGACTGCTACAGCGAGACCGAAGCAGAAGACCCTGATGATGAGGCTGGGTCCCGCTCAGCCTCGGTGAGTAGGAGACCGGTGGGGAGCGGAGAGCAGGCCATAGGGCTCGGAATGACACGCACCTCTCCTTCCGCCCTGCCCACAGCCCAGCCCAGCCCAAGTTTGGAGTCCGCTCCATGGAGACGCATCCCCTGCAGCCACCCCCACGCAGGGCAGCCCCCGGACGTCCTCCGGCCCGCCATCAGGTGTTGTGCTGGGGTTCAGGGCTGAGCCAGAGGGTGGAGGAAGCTGGGATGAGCGCGTCCTCATCTGCTTCCCCCTCCCACAGAGACCAGTGAAGGGGCGCTGGAGGGAATGGTGCAGGGGCTGAGGCGGGGTGGCGTGTCCCTCCTGGGCCAGCCGCAGCCCTTCACTCAGGAGCAATGGCGGAGCTCTTTCATGCGGCGCAACCGAGACCCGCAGCTCAACGAGCGAGTGCACCGCGTCCGCGCGCTACAGAGCACGCTCAAGGTCAGCTGGAGGGCACCGGGCGTGGGGCCGGACTGGGCTCTGGGCTTTCTGTTCTGGTCCCCGGCCCTGAGCGCGGGGCTCAGCTGCGGACTGGGCCGAGTTCTAGGTTCCCGGAGCCGGCCTCTCCATGTGAGGGTCAGGGCTAGGCCGGGCCAGGTGCCGGGTTCTAAACCCTGGACTCCAGAGTGAGCTCCGGACTTGGGCTCGGCCCCTCCCCCCGCCTGATCATGGCCCCTTAACCCCCACCCTCTTCACAGGCAAAGCTGCAGGAGCTGCAGGCCTTGGAGGAAGTGCTCGGTGACCCCGAGCTGACAGGAGAGAAGTTCCGCCAGTGGAAGGAGCAGAACCAAGAGCTCTACTCAGAGGGCCTGGGAGGCTGGGGAGTGGTGCAGTCTGAGGGCCACTCCGAAGTCCTGAGCCCTGACTCCAGAGAACCGTCTTCCCACTCCCTGCCCTCTGACCCTGAGGAGCAGTCCCATCTCTGCCCCCCTGACCCCAGAGAGCAACCTCCGACCTCCTGACCTCTGACCTTGGTCAGTACCCTGGCTCCTGACCTCTGGCCTTGAGGACCACCTCGGCCCCCAAGTCTCCGACATGGTTAGGACAGAGCCTCCCGGGGTTCTGTTCAAGGTTGGAAGTAGTGCCAATCCATGTGTCACCCCCAGAGGCCCCCCTTTGCCCTTGTGTCCGCCATTTCTGCTCCTGTCTCCCCTGGAGTGGGGCAAAGTGAAGTGAGCTCCGTGCCATGCTCTCTCTTGCCAATGAAGGAGTGGCAAGCTGGGCTGAAAGAAATTCTCACCCCCTCATCCTCCCACCTGTGGGGGCACAAACCTGTCCCCCTCCATCTCTGGCCCTTCTCCCCCAAACTAGTCTTGTATAGGTGCTCATTTTACACAAACACTTTCGACAAAATAAAATCAGTTTATCCAAAATGAATCTGCATTCGCCTTTGACTTCCGTATTAGAATTACGAATCTGTTCCCGGAGGGGACAAGGATGGAAAGTATCAGAAGGACACGAATGTAAATAGTCTTGGTAACTAGTTAGTCTTGGTAACTAGTAGTTGGTTGGCAACTAACTTGGCAACTAGATCGTCTTGGTAACTAGCCCGCCAGGTGCGCAGACCAGTGGCCTGGGCCCTGTAGCTGAAGTCTATGCCTGTCAGGGTGCTGGGTTGCTGATCCATGACTAGCGAGCGCTTCCACGTAAGCCCATCTCTTCCAAGCGCCTCGGAGACCAGGGGCTGCTCTCCTGCCCCATCCCCAGCGGGGGGCACGAAGAGAAACAGAGACCGGCTTTCACTCCAGATGGAGAAGCACACCTTGCATGGAAGGACAGGGTGAGCAGCCCTGGGGACTGGGGTTGTGGACGGCGTAGCTGGAGGGGAGGGGTACAGGTTGAGGTCGGCCGGGATGAGGGCCTCCAAGCCAAATACCTCTCTTCTCTCCTCCCAATCTCACCTCCAGCTCCTGGACCCGGAGCAGGGACAAGCCCCTGTGTCTCCATCCAGGCTGCACAAGAGACCTGACCTGCTCCCATCAGCCTCTGACCTCTAACCCCAGTCCAGCCCCTTACTGTCCCTGGCTTCCTCCATGGGGTCCTGAGGGGGAGGAGCTTTTCTTGGTATCAGAATTCCTTGGTGGAATGCGGACCTCCGGAGGTCACAGAGTCCTCTATGATATCACCACGAGGGGGAGCAAGACCACTTGGAAAGAAGTTTCTTTGACGGGTAGGAGGAGACTGAGCAGCTATGGTAGGTAACCAAGACAACTGGTGGCAGCAGTGGACGAACACCAATATTAAACCCTTGACTGTCATGGTAGGTGGCCCCCGCCTCGGTCCACCCCAGCTGGGCGTGCCAGGGAGGGGCGGGGTGCAGGGGCATCGCACTGCGTCCCAGCGGCCGCAGCTGCACTCATGGGCCGTCTGCTCACCCTTGCAGAGGGCCCCTCAGGAGCCCTACACCCGGCCAGAGGAGCAAGTCCTCATCAACCGCCAGGACATCATGAGCACCAAGGTAAGGAGGAGGCTGGGGCGGCGGCCTGCAGCGCCCTCCCCACCCCCATAGTCAGCCTTGTGCCGCTGCGCCCCAGGGGCCGCGGGCCGCCATCCTAACTCTGCCCCTTCTAGTTTCTAAACGTCCCCCCTGAGGACGCTCCCCGCAGTGGCCGCTGCAGTGACCCCCTCGTGGTATGTTAGTACCCGCCTGACAGTGCTCCCCACGGGAACCCCTATATAATGACAGTCACTCACCAGCAGAGCCCCCAAAGTTCTCCCTTGCAATGACTCCAAAGATTCCCCAGCGGTCACCCCCTTTCAATGACCATTTAGGTAGTGATCCCCTGCATCGACGCTCCCATTTCAAGACCCCTCTCAGGCAGCTTCTCCCCCTAGAGCGGCACTGCCCCACGGGCCCCCATTCACTGAGAACAAACGTTGAGGCAGAGGTCTCCCACCGTGACACCTGCCTGAAGGAAGGTCCCCCGCCCTCTCCCAGGATGCCTGGGACATCGAGGAGTTCATCACTCACATGTATATCAAGCAGCTGCTTCGACATCCGGCCTTCCAGCTGCTGCTGGCCTTGCTGCTGGTGGTCAACGCCATCACCATTGCTCTGCGCACCAACTCCTTCCTCGGCCAGGTGGGACTCCAGCCCGACCTCTGCCCCTGCTGATCTAACGGGGGGCCTAGGCAAACCACTTTCCTCTCTGGGCCTCAGGCTCCTCATATGTTCATGATGATTGCACTGAATGTTCTTCAGGGACCTGTCAGCTCTGACCTTCTCAGAAATTAGAGATCAAGGAGGACTTCGTGGTGGAGGGGGCCCAGAGTTGAGGAAGGCATGGGTTTGTTGTAGAGAGATAGGGCAGGAGAAAAATGGTGTGAGCAGAGGCAGACAAATGAGTGCCTGGTGGGGGAGGGTATTCTAGTTTAATCAATAGTCACCATGAGGGGCACCTGGGTGGCTCAGTGGGTTGAGGCCTCTGCCTTCGGCTCGGGTCATGATCTCAAGGTCCTGGGATCGAGCCCCACATCGGGCTCTCTGCTCGGCGGGGAGCCTGCTTTCCCCTCTCTCTCTGCCTGCCTCTCTGCCTACTTGTGATCTCTGTCTGTCAAATAAATAAATAAAATCTTAAAAAAAATAGTCACCACGAGACGTTCTAGGTATGATCACAACAGACCCAATGCTGTCTCAGACAGGAGCGTGTCGTTATGGATGCCTGCGTGTCACGGAGTACGAGGGAGTTCAAAGTAGGCATCAAACCTGCCTAATCTGTACAGTCAGGGAAGGCTTCCTGGGGAAAAGGCTGCTTCAGGTGGGAAGAAGGAGTAAGTGGGAGTCAGCCAGGCAGAGAGAGGTGGGAAAGAGTGTTTGGAGGTGGAAGAAACAGCTTGGGAGCAGGTTCTGTATGTCCGTCTTGAAGGCCAATATGATTTTGGTCTTATCCTTGATGTTTTAATTTCCTACAAGGAATATACTACGTACATGAATTGTGCTATTTAAATCGGTATTGTGTCCAATCCGTGGCTGGTGATTTCAGAGAGGTGGTCGGCAGCTTGCTGGTGGAGGGTCTTTAAGTTATCTTAAAGAGGCTGGCCTCTATCGTACGTCATTGGAAAGCCAGGGAGTGGTTTAAATGATTTAAATGGTTTAAAGCAAGTGTTTTAGAAAACTTATACTCACTCCCGCAGGGTGAACCACAGAAGGGAGGGTGCTGGGAATAGGAAATGGACCAGGCGGACTGTGTTGTGATGTTCAGTGAAAGGTGGTGGGGCTTGGACCTGGGCAAGGGCCATGGGTGAACGACATCCCATGCACCTGAAGCTCTCTAGGAGTCAAATTTATGGGCCTTCTTGACTGCTTTTCTTTTCTTTTTTTTTTTTTTTTTGAAGATTTTATTCATTTATTTGACATAGAGAGAGAGATCACAAGTAGGCAGAGGCAGGCGGGGGGGGGGGGGCAGGAAGCAGGCTTCCTGCTGAGCAGAGAGCACGATGCGGGGCTCGATCCCAGGACCCTGAGATCATGACCCGAGCCGAAGGCAGAGGCTTTAACCCACTGAGCCACCCAGGCGCCCCTGCTTTTCTTTTTCTTTCTTTCTTTTTTTTTTTTTTTTAAGGTTTATTTATTTGAGAGAGAGACAGAACAAGGAGGGGGAGGGGGCAGAGGGAAAGGGAGAGGGATTCTCTGCTGAGCGGAAAGCCCCACGTGAGGCTCGATCCCAGAACCCCGAGATCATGACCTGAGCCGAAACTGAGTCAGAGGCTTAGCCGACTGAGCCACCCAGGCACGCCCAATCACTTTTCCTTCCAACAAACAGTGAGCACTTAATATGTGCACCCTGTTTAACATACCTCAGCCTCTCATACGTGTAGAGAAGGGGAGAGCAAGGAGTTACATTTCTGGCTTGAGCAACTGTGTGGGGACGGTGCTGTTTGTTGGGATGCAGGGGACACAGAATGGTGAGCAGGTGTGGGGAGGATAATGGGGTTGGTTTGAGTTGAGTGGTGTGGTAGTTGGAGGTGCCGAGGCAATATCCACACAGAGATGTCTAGGGAGAGGTTAGAGGTCAACTCTGAACCGAGAGGTCGGGGGTAGAGATGGCAGCGTGAGGGTTGACAGCATCTGGGTGGGTGGTGGCCAGAAGCTAAAGGAGGAGATGAGGCCACCTGCGGAGAGAGTGTCCAGTGAGAAGGGAAGCACCCCAGGACAGAGCTCTGAGGAGAGCCTCCCAGTGAGGGCAGAGAAAGGAGACCGAGGAGGGGAGGCCAGAGGAGTGGGAGGACCCAGGAGAACGGGCTGTCGGGGAGGGGGTGCAGGGCCGGAAGAAGCGAGAGAGGAGGCCAGAGAAGGATCACGGAGCATCCCTTGGGTTTAGCTCTTGTGGCCTTGACAAGAGGGGCCTCCGGTGTGGTGGAGGCAGAAACCCAGGAACCAAGATGGCCGCTTCCACCCCTCACAGATCGTGAGATCGGTCCAGACTGCAGACACCAGCCTTCTGAGACAGAATGAAGCCGAATGAAAAAGAATGAAATAGAAGTTGTATGTGTGTGTGAGAGAGAGGGAGGGAGGGAGCGGGCAGGAGGAAGACTGAGTACTCTGCTGCAAAACATAAAGTACATCAATCTTCCCATGGGTCCTGGTCAAAAATGCTGAAAGCCCTGGTATAGGATATGCATCCACGAAGGTCAAATCTGAGAGGCCTGTGAACGCCAGACTGGTTTTGACCTGGTTCAGACCCTGTAGGCCACTGGGAGCCATGGCAGGCTTGTGGGTAGAGGAAGCAACTCTGATTTAGCTACAGATGCTCACGACTTGGAGAAGGCAGGAGGCCTACTCGGGAAGCTCTCGCAGTAAATAGTGAGGAGAGCTGTCGCCTCCCAGGTCCAGCGGGATGGAGCTGAGGGGACAGATGATGGGAAAGGAAGTTCTTCCTTGTAGTAGACAGACATCCCTGGCCTGTGATGATGCCCTTTGGGAATTTGGAACAGGTAGAAGGTTCATAACCTTAACCTCCCATCTGATTTAAGAAGCTCTGCTCAGCCTCTCACTGGCCAGTGGACACGGGTGACGGCAAGGTGTGGGAACCGGGAGGCCTCTGTGTGTGGCAGTGAGCCTTGAGGCACTGAGTCTGTTGGCCATGGAAGTGAGGGAAGGGAGGAGTCCCTACAAGACTTTGGTAACTGCCAGGGTGGAATCGGGGGCTCTGGGAGCTGTTAATGGGGTCACAAACCATAGTTGGGTCACAGCTTCATGAGAGATTGGAGGAAAGTAAGTTGGATTTGGAAAAGAATTCAAGGTCATCAAGTCATCTATCCATCTATCCATCCATCAGTCCACCCAGGGAACTGGACCCAGGAGTGGGGGGGATACACAGGAGTTTGGCCAGGCGTTGCCTGGGGGACTTGGGAGCTGGAGCAGCAGGAGTGGTTGGGACAACCAGAGAAGGAAGGATGAGGCTTGGGGTCTACCAGCTCAGGGGCGGGGCCTTCCTTCCCAGTCCCGGAGCCTGTTCTGCCTCTCCCCAAGCTCTCTGCCTCACGTACCCCTGCTCTAGAGGTTAGGAGCCAAGGTTTATAGTCAGACAACAGTCTTGACGGCTAACTGTCTGACCTTGGGGACCTCTCTGATTCCTCCTCTGTGAGATGGGAATAAAACCGTCTTTGTAGGACGATGGTGATGCTAACACGAATGGCACACGTACTTGAAAAATGTGCTCTAAAGGGAGCTGCAAAGGTGCTGAGGATGAAGAGCAGCAGGAATATGGGCCTTCCTTCCCCCCTAGATGGCCCCTCTCTCCGGCCTCCCCCAGGCTCTGCTCCACTGACCTCTTGGCCCCTCTCTTTTTCTCTGTCTTCCATGTAGAAACACTATGAGTTGTTCTCTACCATAGATGACATTGTGCTGACCATCCTTATCTGTGAGGTTCTCCTCGGCTGGTTAAATGGCTTCTGGATTTTCTGGAAGGTGAGATCCTGGGACCTCCCTGCCATCGCCCCAGCTCCCCCTTAGGGACTGCACCCCACCCCTGTGCTACCGGCCCAACAAGCTGAGAGAGTGTGTGTGTGTGTGTGTGCGTGCGCATGTGGTGTGCAGAGAGAGACTGACCATTTCTGAGATGTCTCTCTGCGATGCAGCAGAAAATAATTTGTCCTAGAAGTGCAGCTTCCCTGGGTTCCAGTCCCTGGATTAGCCTTCCCCAGTTCCGTGACCTTGGGAAAACCTTGCTTTCCTTACCTGAGAAATGGGTTTGAGAGTCTCCACCTTAATTTACAGGGTTCAAGAGCAGAGGTCAGCAAACTTTCTGCAAAGGGCCAGGTGAATATTTTAAGCTCTGTGGGGCATACAGTGCCTGGGGCAGACACTCGCCCCTGCCTGGAGCACAAATGCACTGTATATAGTCCAGACGAGCCGACCATGGCCGTGTTCCCAGGAAGCTCTATTCACGGGCATTGAAATTTGAACTTCGTATAATTTTCACATGTCACAAAATACTGTTCTTTGCTTTTGCCCCCTCACCATTTAAAAATATAAGAACCGGGGCACCTGGGTGGCTCTGTGGGTTAAAGCCTCTGCCTTCGGCTCAGGTCATGACCTCAGGGTCCTGGGATCGAGCCCTGAGTCGGGTTCTCTGCTCAGGGGGAGACTGCTTCTCCCTCTCCCTCTACTGCTCCTCACCACTCGCGTGCTCTCTCACTATCTCTCCCTCTCTCAAATAAATAAACGAAATCTTAAAAAGAAAAAAAAACCTATCAGGGGCCTCAGTCGGTGGAGCATGCAACTCTTGATCTCAGGGTTGTGAGTTCAAGGCCCACGTTGGATATAGAGATAACTTAAAAATAAAATCTTTAGGGGTGACTGCGTGGCTCAGTTGGTTATGCATCTTGATTTGATTGAGCCCAAATCCTCTTGGTTTCGAGTCAGATCATGATCTCAGCGTCCTGAGACGGAGTCCTGTCTCAGCTCCCTGCTCAGCAGGGAGTCTGGAGATTCTCTCCCTCCGCTCCTTCCTCCATCCGCGCGCTCTCGCTCTCAATTAAATAAATAAATCTTTTAAAAAAATAAAAATAAAAGCAAGTAAAATAAATAAAATAATAAAAATAAAATCTCTTAAAAAAACTATCAAGTACTTATACCTTTCATAAAAATAAACATTCATTTATTTTTAAAAAATATTTATTCATTTGAGAGAGAGAGACCAGAGCAAGAGAGAGCACGAGTCAGGGGGAGGGGAGAGGTAGAAGAAGTAGGCTCCCTGCTGATCAGGGAGCCCAATGCAAGGCTCGATCCCCAGGACCTTGGGATCATGACCTGAGCGGAAGGCAGACACTTAACCAACTGAGCCACCCAGGCGCCCCGGAAGTATCTTTTAAATACCATTACCAGGGGGTGCCTCGGTGGCTCAATCAGTTAAGAGGGTGACTTCGGCTCAGGTCATAGTCTCGGAGTCCTGGGAGTGAGCCCCACATCGAGCTCCCCACTCAATGGGGAGTCTGTTTGCCCCTCTGCCCCTCCCCCCACTCCTGCTCTGTCTGTCTCTCTCTCTTTCAAGTAAATGACTAAGATCTTAATAAATAAATAAATAAATAAATAAATAAATAAATAAATAAATAAATAAATAAATAAATACCATTACCAGGATAACCAATTGGAATTATGTTTTCCAGGGGTCAGAGGTTTTACTTCATAGAACACAGACTGTAGAACCCAGAACATTTCTAAGTCTGGATGTCCTAAGAACTGCTTTGTGCAAACAACATTTGCAAGGATGTTTATGAAGAGAAAATAGAATGGGCTGGTGCATATTTACATGTTTCCACACTCATGCTTTTTGTGAACGTTTCAATGCACCACTTTATCAGAACTAGCCCCAGGAGGCAGGGAGACAGCCGTTTCATAAGAGAAAACAGTTCCTCCTTCATCTCTTCTTGAGATTTCTTTTCAGCAGCAGTTAGGGGGTCTGCATTTTCTGAACAAGGCTTTTTTACTTATTTATTCTTATTCTTATTTTTTTAAGTAAGCTCTATGCCCAGTGTGGGGCTTGAACTCATGACCCTGAGATCAAGAGTGGCACGCTCTACTGAGCCAGCCAGGTGCCCCAGGGGGCCCGCACTATCAAGGCTAAGCCCCAGGGTTTCAATAGCGCAAGAGAACTGAAGCAAGCCTGAGAATCTTACGTTCCTCCAAGGCACTCTGCTTGTCCCCTAAATCCAGGTTTCTCAACCTTGGCACTATTGACATTTTGGCTTGGCTAATCCTGTACTGCAGGGGCTAGCCGATGCACTGGAAGATATTCAGAAATATCCCTGGCCTCTCCCACTAGATGCCATTAGCACCTTCCCAGTCGCGACAAACTAGTCATGACAACCTCAGACATTCCCAAATGTCCCCTGGAGGGCGAAATCATCCCTGGCTGAGAACTAATGTCCTAAACCCTAACCTTCCTCTAGGGCCCAGGCTTCCGGTGCCAAAAGCCAGGGCTTGTGGGAGACTGCTTCTGCCCCCTTCTTCCTCACCCACCCCCTCCCTTCCGCTAGGTCCCGGTTTACAAAACCTGCTCCCTGATGAATAGCTGTGGTGGAAGGGGAGGCAAGAGGGGGGAAGAGGGAGATGCAGGAAAGGGAAGAAAGTCTGTAAATTAATATCTCAAAATATTACCCAGCCTCATAGGAATGCCCAAAGTTTTGTCCCCAGCTCCTCCTTTTCTTCCACCCTGCGGGGTCCCTCCCTCCTCCTCACCCCAACAGCCTATTAATCATTATTTCACCACCTAAATATTTCTCAAATCCTTAAAAATACTACAGTGGTTCCCTATGGTTTATAGGATCAGGTCCAATTGCTTTATAGTGCTTGAGGCTTTCCAAGATGTTTATCTTTGCAGCCTCATCATTTTCTGCCTTGCTCTTGACGTTCCAGCTACCAAAATGCTTGTAGTCACATTCCCCAACACGCATGCACGCATGCGCATGCACACACACGCATGCAAGCACACGCACGCACACAGCTGCCTCTCACCTCCATGCCTTTATTCAAGCTGAGCCCTAGTCATGAAAGCCCCTTGCCACTTGACTCACTTGCTTTACTCCAGCTTAAGGCTCCTTCAAATATCTTCTCTTCCAGGAAGTCCTCCTGTCTTTCCCAGGCCAGGTTAGGTGTTGCTGTGTCTCCCTGATGCTGTGAACTTATCGGTCTCACATGGAGTTTAAATTCACTATCTATCTTCCTGGAAATAGTCGGTGTGGCCTGGGAGGCACATTTCTGCCTACAGGGCAGAGATCCTGCGATCCAGTTCAGGGTCTGGCATACAGTAGGAGCTTAATACTGGCTGGGTAGAGGGCTGGTCTGTAGATAGACAGACTTGTATCTCCTTGTGTATGTGTAGGCACAAGCATGCTGAACGTGGGATACCAGGAAGGCTTGTGTTCATTGGACTGCCCGATACATTTAAGAACATTTTTTCCCATTAAAAAATAGTTTTTCTTTTTGACTATGTAATGCAGATACAGATTGGTCAAAACTATATTGAAAGGTAGGTACACAGAGAATACTTCCTTCCACTCCTTCCCGTCATCTCTTCCCCTCCCTGTCAGGTAATCTTTTTGTATTTATAGTCTCTTGTTTATCCTCACAGTGTGTATTTTGCAATCATAAGCTAATGTGTATATATCTTAGTCCTCCCTTTCCTTTGTCCTCCCTCCCCTTGCACGAGGCTTTTGTCACTTAATGGATCCTGGCAACCTTTCCGTATCAGTACATGGAGATCCTTCTCATTCCTCCTTTTTGGCTACGCAGTGCTCCATTGACTAAATGCTCCACGGTTTACTCCAGCACTATCTCATTGTCGGACGCTTTGGTTGTGTTCAGCCTTACACAAATGGCATTTTGTACTTGGACCAGAGTTTCCATGGGTCAGACTTTAGAAATGGGATCACTGGTTAAAAGCTAAATGCATCCATGGTTTGCTACATAAATTCCCATCTTTAGTGGCTGTGCTTGAACTTTTCATACATGGGAGCTTCCTTCCTCTGTCCCCATTCCAATATGACTTTGTGCCTTGCTGGACAATGGGCTTGTAAAAATTCCCTGTGTCTCTGTCTCTTGCACAGTGAGAGCTAGTTCACTTCTGAACTGGCTACCGAAGCTGTAGTCTTTAATGGCTTTCTTAGTATTTATTTTCATCATATTATTGATTGTAGTGTGTGTCACACAAAGCCTGGAGCACCAACTCTCTCCCGTCCCCTAACTGTAGGTCAAGGCCATTTTCAGCACTGCACTGGCCAAGGTGGGTGCTCAGCTTAGGAATCAGCTGTGCATATGTGAGAGTCTCCACCGTGTGTCTCTGGAATACACTTGGCTATTGACATGCATAGGAGACAACGAGTGCCTGTGTGTTTTGTGGCATATTTTGGGGGGCAGCAGGAGAAGTAACAGCAGTGGATGGCAGATGACCGGCCCTGCCCTGAGAAGAACATTGAACCCCCCATCCTTGGGGTGTGGGAGGGCAGACCCAGGATGTCCCCACGGGCCGGGTCTGATAGACCCCATTGGGGCTGGCCCACCTCCCCATCCCCCACCACCCCCAGGACGGCTGGAACATCCTCAACTTCCTTATCATCTTTATCTTGCTCCTGGGGTTCTTCATTAATGAACTCAATGTCAACGCTATCACCTATACCCTCAGGTGAGCTGGGAACTCTGGGGAAAAGAAGGGCCCCCGTCTGGACCCCGGGAAAGAGACAGGGTGGGGATCACCTCTGCCCCTCTGGGCAGGTCAGGGGGCAGTGGGGAGGAGGGGTGTGGGAGGGGTCAAGGGGCACCCCTGAGAGGCTGTGCCGCAGGGCACTTCGTCTGGTCCATGTTTGCATGGCGGTGGAGCCTCTGGCCCGGATCATCCGCGTCATCCTGCAGTCGGTGCCTGACATGGCCAACATCATGACTCTCATCCTTTTCTTCATGCTGGTCAGTGCCCTCCCCCACCCCCAGCTGCTCCCCTTTCCTGACCAGAGCCCCCAGGTCATTGGGGACTGGGGGGAAGGGGGTGTCTAGAGAAGAGGAGAGGCCTCTGGGCCTGAATCCCTGGGATTCCCTTGGCAGTGTTCATTTGCATGGCATTTGCCTGTCCTGTCTCCAAAGTCCTTGGGTAAAGTTCAGGCATCTTCTTTGGTCTCTCCGGCAGGTGTTTTCCGTGTTTGGGGTCACTCTCTTTGGTGCGTTTCTGCCCGTGCATTTCCAGAACATGCAGGTTGCCCTGTATACCCTCTTCATCTGTATCACTCAAGATGGCTGGGTGGACATCTACAATGACTTTCAGTGAGTGTCTACGGGGTATCTGCCCCCCAACCCCCAGTGGAGCAAGGCAGTAAGAGTGGGGCTCCAGGGCTTAGGAGGAGGTTGGCCCAGCAGGAGGGGGCCGCCTGGGGCTAGGACTGGTCTTGGTCTGCTCGACGCCTTGTCCCCCTTTCAAAGTCCTACCACAGACCTGTTCATGAAGATGTCCTCTGTCACGGTAAACAGCTGGGTAGCGGGACTTCGAGCAAGAGAGCAGATCTGTGGTTTCAGGGCAGCCTCCCAGCCCACATTCGAGCCCACCAAACTGCCTGGACTTCTGGGAACTTAGAGTCCCATTTCATTCATTCATAGACCCGCTGCCCGCGGTCATTTTTGGCCACAGATGGCCACCGGGTTCTGTTCTTTACTTCTTTTCCATTACATCTCAACCCTATTTGTTTCCAGTCCACTCCAGGGAGTGGGTCCCCCTGACTGATTTCTTTTTATCTCTTGAGAGAGTAGAACAGTTGGCAAAGGACTTCTGCAGGCATTGCCCAGTATGATGTAGGCAGTGGAAAAATCACAGGGTGAGCAATAAAGGTAGACTGAAGGCTGGGCTTTTGAGTCCTTGCTCCCCCACACTAGCCATGCAACCTTGAACAAGTTACTTCATCTCTCTCCCGAGCCTCAGCTTCTTCACCTGGCAGTTGGGAATTATATTAATTAACTATGTCTGAATTGCTGTGAGGATCAATAGAGAACAGCTGTATAAATCTCTTAGCATAGAGCCTGGCACAGAGAATATATATACATGTGGGGGGGGGGTGTATGGAAAGGGAGAAGGGGAGAAAGATCTTATTACTTAGGAGATTCATAATAAGGTATTAAGAGTGGATGGGCTTTTTTCCTGTATATCTTCCTTCTGATCCTTCTATAATGAGCTTGAATTACTTTTGATAATAAGGAAAACATGAATAAAGAGTATAGCTAATAGATTAAACTTGATAATGCCGATGCGCAAATCCCCACCTTAGAGGGCTGGCTTGAGGCCCGCGCTCTGTCCCTGGCAGGACAGCAGGTGCTCAGCAAAGAGCGGATCCTTTGACAATCAGAGCAGGCACTAGATCTGCCCAACAGCAGTGAGGTAGCAGAAGTCCCAGGAGGCCTTGAGATAATGTCCCCATTTCGTAGATGGGGAAATTGAGACTCAAAGGGCCAGGGAGGTGATGGGGCCCCTGCCCGCCATCTCCAGGATGGAGACGAGTGAGTATGCAATGGAGATTGGGGGCGCCATCTACTTTGCCACCTTCATCACCATCGGTGCCTTCATTGGCATCAACCTGTTTGTCGTCGTGGTCACCACCAATCTGGAGCAAATGATGAAAGCGGGAGAGCAGGGGCAACTGCATCAGATAAAATTCAGTGAGGTGAGTGGGCTGGGGAGGGCAGACGGGAGGAGAGGGTGAATGTATGGGTGCTGACTTGAGCGCACGCATGTGTGTGTGTGTGCATGTGTGTGCACACATGCTTGCACACTCAAGGGCCTGGAGAAAGTCAAGCCTGAGATGGGGGGACAGCATCCCCCACCTTGTGTGCCATCCGAGGGGTGTGGGTTTCCTAGATGTCTGATTTCCATGGCAAGTCAAAACTGAGTGGCTGGGTGACCTTAGGGCAGGTAACTAATCTAAACCTCGATTCCTCCTTCTGTAAAATGGGAATAATAATAGTACTGCCCTCATAGGACCATTATGAGAATTATGTGGATAAATGAACAGTAGTTGGCACACATGTAGAACTCATTAAATGTTAGCTACAGTGTTATTCATTCAGGGGTAGGACTTCCAAAAGGTTGGTGGGGGTGGAGGGGGAGTACTTCCCAAAATGTTGAGGGCTGGGGGCTATGACCTGAGAGTAGGTAGAGCTTTAGAGTTTGGCTAGGTAGGATTTAACAGGAGTGAAATTGGGTGCTAAGTTTTGAAAAGGGGTGAGAATTTTCCAAGAGGCGGAGGAGGGGCTGACGCATTTGAAGCTGAGCTCGCACAGCAGGATGGGAGGGCTGAGATTGGTTGGAGCGGAAACCGAGGGGCATTAGAACCCTGGTGTCCTAAGAGACTCATCTTCCCCCAAGCCAAGCGGGCAGGGGCTGGGGGAGGGGTGCCGGCTGAGTTGTCTGTCTCCTCCCCATTTCCCTCTTCCCAGGGAGGCAAGCAGGAGCTGGATGGAAGTAATGAGCTGCCGCTGGTGCACTGTGTGGTCGCCCGTCTGGACGTGTCGGGCGCCCTGCAGGAGCCGCTGTCAGGGGGCCACCTGTCTAACCTCTCAGAAAACACCTATGACAACTTTTGTTTGGTGCTCGAGGCAATACAGGAGAACTTGATGCAGTACAAGGAGATCCGAGATGAGCTCAACATGTAGGGCGGGTACTGGGGGTACCCCGAGTCCCGTGAGTCCGGGCTGAGCGGGGCCTCAGATTCTTCTGGCTTCACGCCCTCACCATTTTATAAGGCGGACCCTGCGGCCCAGAGAGGTTTCCATGACTTGCCGGGGGTTGGTGGGTGGAGGAGCCGGAATTCAGACCTTCCTGTTCCTTCCATCTCACACGAGCGCACAGCTTGGCCTGGATCTCGCATAGGAGCGAAGAGGGAGGGCGGAGCGGGGTGGACGCAGGGAAGAGATGGGAGGGCAGCCCCCTTCTTCCGCTCCCTCAGCCCTCGGAAAGTACTCATCCCTCCGCCCCCAGGATAGTGGAGGAGGTCCGCTCCATCCGCTTCAACCAGGAGCAGGAGGAGGAGCTGATGCACAAGCACTTGTCACTGAGCCTGTCGGTGGTGAGCGGCTCCTCCCTGGACATTCGCGACATGACTCGCGAGCAAGACTTGATCACTGCGCTCGTCAACAGGGAAAAGGTACGTGCAGCTTCCCTCTCTTACGCAGTAAGTGCTCGCCCGCCCCGCTCCCCAGCCCAGCCTAGCCTCTGACCCATTAGTCAAATATTCTGTCTATTCGGAGATCTGCCTGGACCTTCCTGCACCGCCCGCAGCCACCGCTGATCCCTTCGGTTCCACCCTTTCCCCCCACGGAGAGGCTCTGCCCCGCCCCCCATTAGGCTCCTCCCACTCAGTCTCTTAAGCCTCTGACGCCCTCAAACCTTCTATCCCTTCTTAGGGTGGTTTGAGCCAACTCGGTCTCCGCCTGATGGCGGATCCCTGGGCTCACTGTGGGCAGAGGATTCCTGGGTTCTCGCTAGAGCGCCTCAGAACAGTCTACTCTAGAGGGAGGAAGCTTCTAGAGAGAAAAAGGCACACACCCACATTCCTTAGTTTCTTTCTCTGCTTCCCACACCACCTGACTGGGCTAGAATGACCTGGAGCCTTGTGAATGTCCGCAGCCTGGGCTCCCAAGCTTGGAGAGGACACTAAGCAGCTAGAGTCAGACATAGGAAGGACTTCCCTGGGAAGCTTGGCGGGGTAGCTGCTGAAGCTAGCGGAGGGGAGAGAGGGAGTGTTTGCCCTGTGAAGGTGGGGGATTGACAAGCCCCTTGGTTTGCAGGTTCAGGAATCCAACACGAACATACTCCTTAACAAACACAAGAGCAGCCGCTGAGAGGCAGATTGGGAGCCAAGGGGCCTGAGCACACACACCCAGCGGCATCTTCCTGCATCTCTACGTGACTTTGCACAGTCTGCCCTGAGCCCGTCTTCTCCCTTACACCTAGGCAGATGCCTGGGGCTGTGAAGGGGGTGGCTTCTCCGGGGCTTGTGTCTGTGAGCCCCAGGTCCAGAGGAATTCAAATGAACAAGGATGCTGGATGAGAGAGGGAGCCTCACAGCAAGGAATGAGGACAGAAAGGGGGTGCTGGCCAAGGCAGCCAGGATTTGTCCTAAGGATGGACATCCCTGGTCCCCTGCTTTAGGCCAGAGCTAGCTGGGGCCCAAGTTGACCTAAGCACCAAGAGGAGAAAGGTGAAGCCGGTGGGGCCAGGCATCTATGTATTGACAATAAAGTTTTGTGTTGGGATCAATATGTCTGACTGGTGGATCTCCAAACTTGGGCCAATCTTGCCCCTCAAAACCTGTTTGTTGGGAGAGTTACTGACTGCACTCTAGAGCTTTCCAGTCTAATGGGAGAGAGAATGTACCCGAAAATTTCTGACTTCATGGTGGAGATGTAATCTCCCCTTAGTGTTCTAAATTTTTTTTTTGGAAGGGGAGGGGGTGGGAATCTGGTTCTCATGGTTGGGAGCCCCAGTCTAATGGAGGCAGCCTGAAGATAGAGAAGACTGGTCTTTATTCTGGGGGGCCCTAGTCTGATGAGGTCACACCGACCAGTCATGCAGGTACAGGCTTTCCAGAGGAGAGGAGCCCTGGAGCTTGCTGGAAGATCGCAGGAGCAGTTCGTGGGCCAGGTGAATGAGATCTGGTGGGGTACTTGGGACCTGGGAGGTCTCCTTGGGATCTTCACACTAAAGACTATTGAGAGCCACAGCAAGTTCCCGAGCTAGGAATGCAAGAATCTGAGAAAGCTGCGGCAGTCATAGGCATTAGAAAGAGCTGCCTTGGAGGACTGGATTCTCTTCTTTGGGTAAGTCATTGGGCCTTATTTTCCCCAGCTGTGCAGTGGAGAGAGGGTGAGATGGATCTGCAGCTCTAAAATCAAGTGGCCAGCTCTTAGCCCAAGAGTCGGGAGACCAGTAAGATCATCCATGTCGTTGAGACTCAGATTCCCTGGTGTTGTGTTGGGGGGAAGGCTGGAGGGCCCAGAGTTCTGCCCAGCTGGTCAGCAAAGGCTGATGGGGGCCTTGGGGATATTCACCAGTTGGAATGGGAGTCCCTGGAGGCCCACTCATTGCAGCTGATGGGAAATTTCACCTTCCATCCCCCTCTTGTTTTCATTGCTTCCAGCCCTGTAAAGTTCCCTGGAGCCAGCTGGGAAGGAATCTGGACAACTGGGGACAGGGGTGGTAGTACACTCAAGCAGATGGGAGATGGAACCAGTGCCAGCAGCGCCTCACTGTCTTGGAGCTGCTGTCGGTTCCCCTGTTTGAGCTCAGTGCTCTCCAGGACCATCAACCAGCAAGGCCATGGGCATCCAGTGACTTTTGCTACTACTGCTATCTCTTGCGGATGGAGCCCTTAATCTTCCTGGTGAGCACCCACATTATACCTTTCCATCTATCCTGCTCTGGGGGCCCTTACAGACCAGAAGAGAGGGGAAGAAGGTGACAAAAGAAGAGACAGAAGGTAGTATCTCCCAAGAAGATCATATAATGTGAGTATAGCCATCACCCGCCCCAACCCTGAGTTGTCCGAATGGCTTGGGACAACAATGAATTTGGAGGCAGGAGCATGACAGGATAACCTCCAAGGGACTTCCGGCTTTGCTCATACGTCCTCTCCCAGGATGCTATCTTTGTCTACTCCCTCCATCTTGTCTATCAGCCCAGCTGTCTCTCCCTTGCTGTCTATCCTTGCCATCTGTGCCAGGCCAATAGCTTGGGTAGTTCCCTCTCAAGATGGCCCAGAACTGGGGGCCCAGGGCCTTGGACCCCTGCTGCCCTCCCCTGCCCTACTCCAACGAAGAACGACTGCCACCTCTAAAGCCTCTCCAAACCTGAGGTAGGAGTGCATCCCTGAATCCTGAGCTTCTAGGACAGTATGTGGGATGATATTGGGAGGTGGCAGCAAATTGCATGTCTCATTACTCCCATGAATCCATAACTTTTGCCAGAGAGAAGTATCCTTGGCGAGCACCCAGGAAGCAGATACCAATCTTGGTGAGAGGAACAGAGGGGATAATCATTACTAGTAGCAGGTTCTACTTACTGAGCACCTACTATGTGCTAAGCACCATGCTAGGTGCTTTACAGGTATTTTCTCATTTAACCCTCATGACCATCAGTGAAGTGGGTACTATGACTATCCCTGTTGTATAGCTGAGGAAACTGAGGCTCATGAACATGAAGTGATTTGTCCCCTATCACAGCTGGGATTCTATCCCAGGTCAGACTTCAGAGGCCAGCCTATACTCCACTGCTTCTCAAAAATACTGCTGTGGATGGGGAAACCTCATTATCATAAAGTTGTCCATTCTTACCAAATCTATAATTGTAGCACACTTCCAACCAAAACCCCAACAGGGTTTTTGTAGAACTTGATAAGCAGATTCTAGACTATATGGTAGAACCGAAAGCCAACAATAGAGATAATTCTGAAGAGCAAGATGGGAGACTCACTCTACCAGATACTGAGATTTACATTAAAGTAAGATAATGTGGTGTCAGTGCAGTGATGGACAAGTGAACCAAAGGAACGAAAGAGCATGGAAATTGGCCTGGATATATAATGACATATAGCATGACAAATCAGTGAGCAAAGGATAGACTTTTCCATAGCGTGGCAGGGACAACTGGTTAACCACATGAGGAAAAAAAACCCATAAAATTAGATCCGATGGAAACATTGCTCCTTGCAAATAAAAACTTGAGACTACTGTGGCATGACCTCTGTTCAGGATTTTTTTTGCAAATAGACTCACAGATCACTAGAGCTTAGAGGATTTCTACAGTATTGAGCCCAAGCCCCTCACTGTTTTGATGGGGACATGGAAGCATTAAGAGGGTGGGTCTTCCTCAAGATTACACAGCAACTCGGTGATAGAGCCAGATCTAGAACCTAGGTCCTCCTATTCTTTCCACACATTCTGGCCAGCTCTCCTGCCCTGTTGTGATCCCTTAGCTCTGCACAAGGCTAGAATAAAGTGGGGAGTGGAAGGGGCAGGTGCCGGATGCAGGCAGAATTAAAGACAAGGATCAGTGCCTCTTCAGAGCTAGGTTGTGGGAAGGATGAGCCTGCCACCTGGGTTGGGTCACCTCCAGTTTTTGGAATTAGTCCTTTGACGATTGTGCCAAGGATGCAATGACAGAGTATCAGGTTAAGGACCGACCTATTTTTGCCCGTTGCCCCAGGGAAAGAGGAAGATTTCCAAGAGACCCAGCTCAGCATAGCCGATTTGGGCCTTTCTCTCTAGACAGAGTGGCTGGCTCAACCAGGAAAATGAAGCTATATTTTTGCAAGGCAGTACAGTGTGACAGGGAAGACATTGGGCTCTTGAATCTAATGGACCTCATTTCAAATGCAGCGTCACCACTTCCTGGCTGTGTGACCTTGCACAGATCTCTTTGCTTGTCTGAACCTCAGTTTCTTCATCTGACAGATAGAAATAATAATTATTACCTCTGGTTGGTTGTGAGGATTCAATGCAACAATGCTTGTGCATTGGAGCAGCACCTTACTTGGACAAGGTGAAAACTGAATGATGTCAAAACTATCCTGGACTGCTATTGCATTAAACGAAGTACTTGGATTATAATTAGGGATCACATTATACCAAAAAATTGCATATCTTTAAATATTAGGACCATATTCAGTGCAGTAGGAAACACATCAAAAAAGGCATCTAGATACCAAAGACCAAATGCAATTGCAGATTTTCATCTTCTGCTGACTCTGTCTCTAGAGTAGTCATTGAACAGAAGGAGACATAATTGCCAGCACTAGTGAAATTCATCCATAAGAGGAATGAAGATCATGCATCAGTTAAGATCTATTAGCACAGGGCTGGCACATAAATGAACGTTAGCCAGCAATAATGTAGTTGGTGTTGATATGATTTTTATTGACTCTTCAAATAAAGATACTTGGTCAACTGAGAACATTTGAAAAGAACTCTGGATTGGTGGAGGGAACAGGTGTAATGGTTTCTTTTTGTTTGTTTGTTTACAGACACAATTACAATTCAGGGGGTTGAGTCAAATACAGCTGACTCCGCAAAAGTCTCCGTGCCTAAGGGACCTAAGCGTGCTCACTGACAACCTTGGCTCTATCCAACAATGGGAGAGACAACAGTCCTGTGGTTCCGCTTAACTCTTCACCAACAGCCAGGACAGCAATGGCAGAGTCCAGAAGAGTACAACACTAGCTTCTCCTCCCATTTTACCACAAGCCAACAGCTCTGCTGGGTCCACTGAACAGACAGCCCCAATACCTGAGACTCAGGATGAGAGATCCAGAAGCACGGCCTTGTCTGGAACGGCTATTTCGGCTAAGCCCTAACACAGAATCAGAGAGCTCCAACCATGGCCCCATTAGCATCAAGCTCCATAATCAATGGATTGTAATCATCAGTGTCCACTGACTCTCAGAAATCAGCCACAATCACAGTTCTAACAGCATTAAACATACCAGGTGATGGCGTCTTATCAATGGGGTGTGTCTGAGGAGTCAGCTACGATGATTTCCCCAACAACACTGAACAAGATCACTGATGTGACAGAATCTCTACCCTGACAAGTGCAGTTGTCCACACCCTTTCACTAACCCTGACCATCCTAGGGACGACTGTTCCTGGAACAAGCATGTCTGGGACTCAGCAAGGGGAAACTACAGCTGCTCCCCCAGCCCCAACAATAGCCCTCATGATGAATATGCTGTCTGAAACACATCCCAGAACTGCCACCCAGACACCTTCCTGGCCAGTGGAATCAGCCCCGAGTGCTGGCGCTACAGCAGCCCAGTCACCTGAGACAGCAGCTGCTCATTCAACAGCCCTTATCCCCCAGCTCCTCGGGGACAGCAAAGACCTCTGACACGAATGGGTCCAGTCAGGTTTCCCCTAAACGCAGTAGTCCCGGAGCAGGAGTCTCGGGGCAGGAGCCCGTGCTTTGGACGAGTACCCAGCTGGCGGGGGTGTTTATATGTGAAATGACAGCAACTACGCCCACTCAGGTGAGTCTGAGCAGCTCATGTCTATAGAGCAAAGAAGAGGCGGGGGCCAGAGTGGACATCGTAATTCTGGGAAGGCCCAGACAAATGCGTGTCCGATGGCTGTGGGAGGGCCAGTGAGGTTTGGCCAGACATTGGCATCTGAAGAGTCCATTGGGTAGAGGTGATTTCCTAGGAAGAGGACAAGTAGCTGAGCACATGAGGTTGTGGCAGTAAGTTCAGGCTGCTGGAACAACATACCACAGACGGGGCAGCTTATAAACAACAGAATTTTATTTCTCACAGTTCTGGAGGCTAGAAGTCCAAGGTCAAGGCACCAGCAGATTAGGTATCTGGTGAGAGCCCACTTCCTGGTTCATAGACAGCTGTCTTCTCTCTGTGTTCTCATGCAGTACAAGGGGCAAGGGAGCTCTCTGGGGTCTCCTTTATAAGGGCACTCATCCCATCCATGTGGGCTCCATCGTCATGACCTAATCACCCCCAAAGACCTCACCTCCTAATACCATCATTCTTTGGTGTTAGGATTTAACCTAACATAAAAATTCACTCTGTAGCAGAGATAGAATGGACAATTCATCAGCCCTCAGCCCCTCGGACCCCAACTGGCCAGAGAATAGGATTTCAGTTTGGGATTTCAATAGATGTTACACACACAAACAAGGGTTCTATTGTTAAATATATTGGGAAAATACTGGATTAAACAAAATGGTTTCTTGACTGCAGGACTTTTCAGAGCCTTTAATATTCCACTATCTTCCCATACTCACTTAAAAATCATATTTTTAAAGCAGATTATAGCATGCATTTCTCCAGAGTATCTCCCTAGACAACTCATTCTGAGGAACATTTTTGGAGCCCCTTGGAATATACCCAGCTGCAGAGGAGAGGAATTCAGATGAGAGTAGAGCAGCGCTGGGCAGGCAGAAGTGACTGGGGTGACAAGCCCAACCCAGGGGGGCTTAGTAAAGCCCTGAGTGGGTGGTGGCTCATTGGAAGGTTGTCCATTCGTCCACAAACCGTATTGGTGAGATACTTGCAAAATGCTGTAAACCCTTCCACAGAAATTAGGAAGTATACCATTGTGTTTTCATGCACCAAGAATGAGACAGCTTTTGTTTTAGTATTAATTTTTTTCCACATTAGTAGGAACATGGACTCTGCAACACAGACTGTCTGGGTTTGAATTATGCCTCATTTTCTTCTGCTGGGAATAATAAGAGCACATTTACTGTATAGCATTCGTGTTTGAGGGTTAGGTTTATTGACATTATTATTTGGCATTCTGTATCACAATATACTATTGACTGCAATAGGAGAAAGTTATGTGACTGACTTGACCCCCACCCTCCCCTGCCGAGCACACATTGGTCCAAAGCACCTGCCCTTAAATTGTAGCCCAACCCTCTGACCAGACATGCCCGCCAAAACAGAAAAACGGTGATCTTTTTTAAAAAGGAAAGGGAGAAAAGTCTTTAAATTCAAAATAAAAAAACAAGCCCAGATGTGTTTAACACTATTTCTGTTACCGTTTTGCTCTTCAGTGATTTTTAAACAGTTCATCCCAAATTCAGTAGAAAGTGTGGAAAGAAGGGGCACCTGGGTGGCTCAGTCAGTTAAGTGTCTGCCTTCAGCTCAGGTCATGATCCTAGGGTCACGGGATCAAGTCCTGCATCAGGCTCCTTCCTCAGCGGGGAGTCTGCTTCTCCCTCTCCTTCCGCCTGGTGCTCCCCCTGCTTGTGCTCTCTCTCTGTCAAATAAATAAATAAAATCTTAAAAAAAAAAAAAAGCTTGGAAGGAGCAGGCACAGAAAGAAGGGAAGGGTTAAGTATGAGCTTCTTTCATCACCCCAAAAGCATCACTGTTTGAAACGTATCTGTGTGTTGCAAATGGCAGAAAACCCAACTCCAATTGGCTTGACTTAAATAAACAAACAAACAAACAAATAAAATTGAAACCATGAAAAAGTAACACAGAATTTGTTGGCTCATGAGACTAAAAAGCCCTAAAGAGGACTTGAAGATGCTGACGCCCCTGCCTCCTGGCTCCCAAAGGGGCTCCCTCCCTACCTCCTCACTCCTTCCCCTCACTCCTCTCCCTTCCCTCCCTCAGGGGTTGTCTCTTCATTTTTTCAAAATATTTTATTTTTAAGTAATCTCTACCACCAACACGGGGTTTGAACTCACAACCCTGAGATCAAGAGCCACATATTCCACGGACTACGGCAGCCTGGCACCCCAGTGTTGTCTCTTCAGATTCGACCTTTAGGAGACAAAAAGAGCCTTTAATTCAAACAGTTTAGGCCCTGCAAACACCTCAAAGCCCAGGCTGCCTGTTGGAATGAGAGGGAAATCAAAGAACAAAACAAATTAGTATCTATAAAAACCACCTTGCCAGACAAGTAACAGAAACCCAACTGGGCTGCTCAGGGAAGACAGGAGAATTTATTATAAGGTGTCTCCTGGGGGCCCCTGGTGGCTCAGTCGGTTAAGCATCTGCCTTCAGCTCAGGTCAAGATCCCAGAGTCCTGGGATTGAGCCCCACATCAAGCCCCACGTCGAGCCCTACGTCAGGCTCCCTGCTTAGCAGGGAATCTGCTCGTCCTTCTCCCTCTGCTGTTCCCCCTGCTTGTGCTTTCTCTCTCAAATAAATAAACAAAATCTTAAAAAAAAAAAAAAGAGAGGGGCACCTAGGTGGCTCAGTGGGCTAAAGCCTCTGCCTTCAGCTCAGGTCATGATCTCAGGGGCCTGAGATTGAGCCCCGCATCGGGCTCTCTGCTCAGCGGGGAGCCTGCTTCCCCCTCTCTCTCTGCCTGTCTCTCTGCCTACTTGTGATCTCTCTCTCTGTCAAATAAACAAATAAAATCTTTAAAAAAAAAAAAAAAAGAAAGAAAGAAAAGAAAGGTGTCTCCTGGAGTCCAAGGATAGGCTCCAGCCAGGTTCTCCAGAGACTAGGACTTGGAACTGTCAAAGTGGCCGGAACCGGGGAGTTGCCTTTCTCTCTTCTCCCATTCTTTGCCTGCACCTGCTTTGTTCTTCTCTCTACACACTGGCTCCCCCACCTCCCAGCACACATGACAGAGAATGGCTGTCTCAGAATCTCAAGTTTTATACCCCTTCTTCATTTAGGTTCAGTTCCTAGGAAAGAGATTGTGAGTGGGTCAGCTGAGGCCAGTGATCAGGGTCCCCCAGGGCCATCATGGTGTAAAGGTCTCATTTCCTGTGAGGGGAGTCTTTGTTTAAGGGGAGTCATGGTGGGTTGGGCTAATACCCCCACAACATCTCCTCTACCCAGATTAGAACTAATACCCTTTCCTATGTCATCATCCCAGGAGGCTTTGCACTGGCTCTGGTCCTCCTGCAGACCTGTCCCTGGTGTAGGTGGCCCTGCGTGGACAATTGAGGGGGTCCTGAGCAGCGGCTTCCTGAAGACTCACCACTGGATCCTGAGGGAAGGTGCCTTCCTGGGATGTCCCAGTGTCGGCAAGATAGAGGAGGGCCGTCGCCATGTGTGGATTTTCGTGATGGAGAAGAAGGGTACCTGTGGACTGCGCCTCTCCGTAAGCGAGCTGGGAGGGGCCACCTGACAGGAATGGGGGAGCCTGTGGGGGAGGGGTGGGGTGTGTAGAGGACTGAGAAATGGGTGTTTGGCAGGAGTTTTGATTTTACATCCATCCATCTGACTGAGGAATAATTCTCTGGAATGAAGTCAAGTTTTTTGGGGGAAAAGACCATGTTGTCCTCCATCAGACTGGGAATGTCCTTATAAAAGATACCATGTTTGATGGATTGGGATATTGGTTTCCAAACCTGACAGCCGCAAAACCCTTTAAAATAATAACAACCGCGATCACAAACCAATGTTTATTAATTTCTTGCCAGATGCTGTGGGTCAGTCTTTTTTTTTTAAGATTTTATTTATTTATTTGAGAGAGAGAGCAAGATAGAGTGAGCATGAGTGGGGGGAGGGGCTAAAGGAGAGGGTAAGGTGGGCTCCTGCTAAGCAGGGAGCCTGACGTGGGGCTGGATCCCAGGACCCCAAGATCATGACCTGAGCCAAAGGCAGATGCTTAACCAACTGAGCCACCCAGGCGCCCCGTCAAAGCCTCTTCATATGCACTACCCTAAAATCGTCACAATAATCCTATGACATTCCCATTTTACAGATGAACAATCTAAGGCTCAGAGAAGCGGAGAGATTTTTTCCCAAGTCACACAATTAGTTATCAACAGAGCTGGTTTGTGCTCCTAACTGCTCAATGATGCTGCCACCTCCTTTCTTTGGAAGAGATCTTACATAAAACCTAAATATAAAAACAAATATATAAAAACGGGGCAGCTCTGACTGAATGGGGGAGGAGGAAGTGTCCTGCTGAATCAACTTCCCTCCAATATGTTTGTGGGCCTCATGCCCCTTCAAGGGAGGCTCTGGGGCTCTAGAAATCACTTTGAAAACCAGAGTTTGTCCTAAAGGGATGGTTTAGTTCCTCCTGGTGTCTACCATTAGCTCTAATTCTGCCACCCAGAGAATCATGAGGTATCTTGCTTAGGTCATGGGACGGAATTGGCAGTTTTAGTTTACAACAACTAACTCCACTGCTATGCCCCCAGAAATCTCTATCAGTGTCCTTTTTAATAAACTGTATTGTTTATAGCAACAAAACACATCATTATGATTCTCTAAAAAAAAAAAAAAAAGATCCTCTGGAAACAATAAGATACCAAAAAGATATCCAAATCTTAGGGTAGGGGTCAGGACTTGGCAATTTTAACAAGCACTCCGGCGATCATCTATTTTCCATGGGATTCTAAAATGCACACTGAAATCTGAGAACCACTGGCACAGAGGTTAAGAACATGGGCTCTGGAATCAGAGAAATGTTAAATTCTGGCTCTGTTACGTGCTTTGGGTAGATCTTTTAACTTTCTAAGCCTCAGTTTGCTCTTCTGTAGAATGGGAATAACAGAACTCTCCTCAGAGAGTTGTGATCAGGCCCCAGTGCCTGACACACAGCTCATGCTCAGTAAACTTCAGCCATTACATTTCTAGAAAAAGATTTCTTTATTTGGAAAAAAAGGGGAGAGAGAGAGAGAGAGAGCCTGCGAGTGGAGGGATGGGCAGAGGGAGGGGGAGAGAGAGCATCTCAAGCAGGCTCCCTGCTGAGCTGGACACGGGCTCCATCCCATGACCCTGAGATCCTGACCTGAGCTGAGACCAAGAGTTGGACGCTTACCCAACTGAGCCACCGAGGCACCTCACTTCAGCCATTACTTTTTTTTTTTTTTTTTAAAGATTTTATGTATTTATTCGACAGAGAGAGAGATCACAAGCAGGCAGAGAGGCAGGCAGAGAGAGAGAGGGAAGCAGGCTCCCCGCCGAGCAGAGAGCCCGATGCGGGGCTCGATCCCAGGACCCTGAGATCATGACCTGACCTGAAGGCAGAGGCTTTAACCCACTGAGCCACCCAGGCGCCCCCAGCCATTACTTTTATTTAAATTAACAACTTGCAGCCAATGAGGACAGGAGAAGGTGTTTCGCCTGGCAATCTGAGGTAATGGCTGCCTCCCTGTTTTTTTCTAGACCAACAACAGCTACACCCTTCATTCTCTGGAAGTGCCCCCCTGCAGATTCTCCCTGGCTTCATCAGTACTGACTGTATGAGACTCAGCGTCAGCCGCACATACCCTCCGGTGGTGAATGTCAGCCAGACCCAGTCTAACCCAGCGGTCTTCCCATGAGTTCTTCTCTGTCAGCTGCCTCTCAGGCTGCGTCCTGCGAAGTCTCCAGAGTTCTCATTGCTACGTCTAAACCAGGCAAAAGGAGTCAACACTCTCAGGATGTTGGCCCCCTGTGCCCGACCACCAATCACAGGTATCTCTTGGGTTGAAACTCAAAACATTAGTGGAAGAAAAAAGATGCTTTCATGAAGTAATGCATTATGGGTTGTTTATGTAAATTGCCATGGGGTAGGTTGGCTTGGATGGCTTCAAGGATCCTAGGTGGCCCCTCATTTTTCAGGAAGTCCAGGAGGAAGGTTAGCAGATTTGCTCCTCTTCTCCCCTTATTCACCATGGCTACCAGAGCTCAGTGACTTTGGGTGCAAGGCAGAAGGTGAGTGAGTATCCCTCCCCCTGTGGTTTCATCCCTCTCCAGATATGGCACATCCATGTTCTGGGCACTGGGGATGTCAGCATCATCCTCGGCGTCTTCACAGACCCTCAGCTCTCATCTGGACTTGAGAAGAGACCAGCTCCTCTTGGCAAGCCTCTGGATGTGGTCCTCAGAGCCACAGCGTTGATCCAGACACATTTGCCCCGGTGGCCAGTGAGGACTTTGCCAGCACCAACATCTCCAGGACTGGTGATGTTAAGTCCCCCTACCACTTTGTGAACGAGAGGTTTAAGTGTCAGGCCACGGTAACTTCCTAGCAGTGCCACACTAGCTCTTGGTCTGTGGCTTGTGCTGACTGCTTTCGTATCCATGCGCACAGATCCTGTGACTTTCCTCTCTATCCCTGGTATATAAACACTGGGAGAATGTAAGTGCGGAGTGAATGTTTGTTGAATGAATGCAAGTATTGTTCTCATTAACATTTTCCAGATAAGTAAATTAGGGCATAAGAAAATTAGGGCTGGTTTCTCTTCTAAGACTATAGCTAGTACCTGATATTCATTCCTTTTATTTTTTTTTTCCTCAGTTATTGAAGGAATAATGGTAAATGTAAAAAATGTAATGTAGCTACAATGATAAATGTAAAAAACAAAAACAAAACTAACATTTCAAAGTGCTCTACACTATGTAATATACTTGACATGCATGACATTTAATCACTGATACTGACATAGCATTTACTCCATGCCAGGCATGTTCAATTACTTCATATATATATATGTTATTTTATACATATATATAAAGATTTTATTTATTTATTTGAGAGAGAGGAGAGAGATCACAAGTAGGCAGAGAGGCAGGCAAAGAGAGGGAAGCAGGCTCCCTGCTGAGCAGAGAGCCCGATGCGGGGCTTGATCCCAGGACCCTGAGATCATGACCTGAGCCGAAGGCAGAGGCTTTAACCCACTGAGCCACCCAGGTGCCCCTCGATCAGTTTCTTTCTTCTATGTATCTCCTCCTAACTATATGCCATATTATATGAGATCATTTGCTTTTTAAAAAATTAAGTTATTCATCTGAAACTAATGATATACTATTATATGTGGCTAATTAAATTTAAATACATACATACATATACATACATACATACATACACACATACATAAATGAAGTTATTTATTGTCTCCCCTTATCCACAAGAGAATAGGAGGTTTGGGTCCGTTTTGTTCACTCATGTTCCCTAATTCTCCCAAGGACCTAGAATAGAGTCTATATATAGTAAGAATTTCTTTCTGCCATGGACTATACAGCACAGGCCTATCCAAATATTACTGGTTATAGTGAAGGGGTTACACTTAGGTTATTGTCACTTAAAAAAAAGTCACCATGACAATAGCGTGGACAGTTCATACCACTATCTCCTTATCCCTTAGCTCAGAATTTTCTTCCTTCCTCCCTTCCTTCCTTCTTTTAAAATTTTGTTTATTTGATAGAGAGAGACACTGCGAGAGAGGGAACACAGGCCGGGGCAGTGGGAGAGGGAGAAGCAGGTTTCCCACTGAGCAAGGAGCCCAATGCAGGGCTCGAGCCCAGGACCCTGGTATCATGACCTGAGTCGAAGGCTGATGCTTAGGGACTTAGCCACCCAGGTGCCCCAGTCAGTAACCGGCTGCTCAGAGGCTGCGGGCCAACCCGGCCTCTCTGCCAGTGACGCTGGCCTTCATTCAACCCGTTCCACTTCGTGACCAATCGCACGTTCTACCTGCACAGCCAAGTGACCTTGTGTGACGAGCGAGAGGGACACCCATGCCAGCCAGTAAACAAGCAGCCCTGGGGCCTCCAGGCAGTCGCTGCAGCCTCTGCCTGGTGCGGCTGGGGTGGCCACTGGGGACCGCCACTGGGGAGCCAGACGCTTAGCAATATATCAATGCCGCCATCCTGGGGGCGGGACTAAGGAGGGGCCTGGAGGATGGCGGAGTTGCGGATTGGCTTATCTTGCCAGGGGCGTAACCGAGGGTGGCGCTTGTGGAGCTAGGGGCCTGTGGATTGACCTAAGGGGCCGGATTTGGGGGAACACACCTAGCTCCCTGGTGTCTCCCGCAAAGGCCCTCCCCGGCTGGGGCTGGGAGGGACCTCGCTACCCTTATGCTGTGTCACCCGCAGACCTGTAGGCAGAAGACCTCACCTGGGAGATCCCGGCGCAAGAGCTCCTGGAGAGCGGCGCGGGCTGGATGGGGTTCGGCCCCAACCAGATAAGCTGTGACTGGGTCATTTAGGGGCCTCCTTGACTCCTCTTGCAGAGCCTTCCAGTGACCTGCTCTGAGACCCCTCTTACCTTCTTGTCCTACACTCCTCCCTCAATCCATATCCCCCCCCCCCCCAATCTATATCCTCAGATTCTGTGCTCTGGAGGGGTCCCCTCCCCTCACATAATCACTGTTCTCATTCAACTTCTACTCCTCTCCACCATTCCCACCTTTCTTGCCACACTAGTTCACTCTTCTAGTCTGTTTGTCCCTTGTGCCAGCCTGCTTTTGTATATTCCTGCTGGTCTGGAATAGTCTCGTATTTCTATTCTAGAACAGACTCCCAAAGAACTGACCCTCAGGGGAAAGCCTATCTTAGGAAGTCTATTCTAATTAGAGGCACAAGGGTCATCATCATACCCTTCTGAGGGCCTGCTTCAACAAAGGATCAGCCCTTTCTCTCAATCTTGATGAAACAATGGGAATCCTGTCAGGATGGTTCCTCAAGCTCAGTCTTTCTTTTCATGGGGCTTCAGAGTCCACTGCCTCCAGCAGCTGGTGTTTGGCAGCTTGGTGCACAGGGGCTGGTGTGAAATTCTGGTAGGTGCACCAGGGCCTGGGGTTCTGGCTGGTGCTGGTCTTGGATCCTGTCTGTGCTCAGCTCTGTGTGACTTGGAAGAAGTCAGTTACCGTCTCCAAGCCTCAGCTTACTCAGCAGAATATGGCAGAGTTGTCATTGTGGGGTTGTTGGTAGTCACAGTTAGAGCTTTATACCTCATCAGAACCAGAGACTATCCAGAAATGACTTAGAGTAGGGGGTTAGGGCCAGGCAGGTAATAAGTAAGGGGGGCTGAGTGGGGTCTCCATTGAACTAGAGAGCGCATTTCATCCCTGTACTCCATTTGCCTCACCCTCAATTTAAGGAAGGGACTGTCAGACAGTTGGGACTGTGGGACCCAGGAAAGCTTTGTTGAAAGAATGCATGAATGGATTACTAAATAATCCCCCAAAGTGGAATATCTAAGCCTAAAAAGTTTCCCAGGCTCCCAAAGCCACTGAATCCTATTTGTAATCATTTCTTTCCTGCAGGAGCCTGGATGACTATCTTTCTTCTGCTAGGCTTGCTGCTGGAATAAAATCCTGACTAGACACTTCCCCCAACTCTAGCCTTTGGCTTCTAGTTTCATTGTCTGAGGTAAGGGTGGGGTGGAGACAGATTTAGGGAGAGAGTAGTCTGTCCTTTTGTTAGGGAGTGAAGATGGAACCTCTGTGTGTCCCAACTACTATCTGGTACTACTACTATCTTGAGATGAGCCTCAAGCTGTGCTTTTTCATCCCACCATCCCCTCCCATCTCTGGAACTCTTCCAAAGGCAGGACTGGGCTGCTCAATGTGGGAGGGGGCTGGGCAAAGAGAATGGCCAATAAACAGCAAGGACTTCTACTTTGACTCTCATTTTCTGTATAATCTGACTACAAAGCTTCAACGCTTTACGAGAAACGGGGTGTGTGTATATGTGAGAAGTCACTTTATTTTCCATGGGTTCTGGTTCCCCTATATGTGAAGACTTTGACCAGATGATCTCTGTTTCAATACAGGGACTGAATGACTGGTTCCAGGGAAGGTTCCTGGGCATTGGCCAATCGGTCCTGTCTCCTTTCTTCCGCAGAATGGGCAAGAGCTATTCAATTTCAGAATTAGGATTAAATGATTCCATATGATATATTATCGTGCCTATTAATTACTTCTGACCTCAAAATCCCCCTCTCCTTCCTAGCAGAGGTGGATATAGAAAGCAATGTTTGTACTACTATCATTTATCCATTCAAAAATGGGTTGGAATCTACTATGTACCAGTTCCTGTGCTAAGCTCTGGGGATTCAACAGTACATAAGACACAATCTTTGGACCTTACAGAAAGGACAGTTGAGTGCAGGAAGTAGGTGGTATGGACCAGGAAACAGGATAGGCTTTGTAAGTTGGCAGAGGTGGTACTTTCACAAAAATCACAAGAAGGCCTCTTTTTTGTTGTTTGTTTTGTTTTTGAAACACTGCTTTTGATTGATATCTATGATCATTTTGGAAATTAATTTCTTGGGAAAATATTTTGGTATAAACAACAATAAAAGCTAAACTTAACAGTCCTAATGTTTCATTTGCAAGAACTTTTCTTGTCATTTAATGCTTTCATAGCTCTTGAAAAAAATTAAGTTGGATGATCAATACATATTATTTTTTTATGTACGCCAAAGTCACACATTCATTAAATCAGCATGCAAGTAACTACATTTCATTGGGAATTCATATTCACTTTATATGTCTGGAGTAGTTTATTTATTTATTTATGAGTAGACTATTTAAATAGACCTGTTGGTGAGGGCATTAACCCATGCTCTTATTTAAAATATACACTGGGGGCACCTGGGTGGCTCAGCTGGCTAAACGTCTGCTTTGGTTAAGCATCTGCCTTCAGCTCAGGTCATGATCTCAGGGTCCTGAGATCTGAGCCCTGTGTCAGGCTCCCCGCTCAGTGGAGTGTCTGCTTTTCCCTCTGCGCTTCCCCCTGCCCCTGTACTCTTCCTCTCTCTCAAGTAAATAAATAAAATCTTTAAAAATAAAAAATTAAATAAAATATATCCTGAAGGATAAAGGCAAAAGATTACTGACTATACTATACTAAATATCTCCAAAAGAAAATAGAATGAGACAAAATTAAGTAAACAAGGAAGCTATTGAACTTGAACTATACTTGGTTGACCACATGAAAGAAGCCTCTGTGCTGTGTAACAATAGATGCTTATAAAATAAGCCACGAGACAACACTAATGCATGTGAAAGTGGTCACTCTAATAATGATTATAACTAAGATGCAGTTAGTTTTCTCGTGTTCTTTGACTAAGCTGAGGTGGCACATATCTGGCTAACTTTTCTCAGTCACGTTAGGTGATAGTTCCATTGACATTTTATTTTTTATTTTTTTCTATTGACGTTTTATTATATTTTCGGCAAGTCTTTTTTTTAAAAGATTTATTTATTTATTTTGGAGAGAGAGAGCGTGCACATGCGTGTGTGTGTGTGTGTGTGTGTGCAAGCAAGCATGGAGTGGAGAGAAGGGGAGGGAGAGAGAATCTCAAGCACACTCCCTGCTGAGCTGTGGCACTCAGTTTGGGTCTTGAGCCCACAGCCCTGAGATCATGACCTGAGCTGAAATCAAGAGCCAGACACTTAACTGACTGAGCCACTCAGGGACCCGTTGCAGCAAGTCTTTTTAAAATAATAGAGTAACTGAAGATTTAAGACTACCTTTTATCTAAAAATTGATTGGGAATATTCTCTGAAATTAACACCAAATCTTGGTTAAAATATGAAGAGCCATTCACATTTGAAAATTAGTAGTATGATAATGGAGTTACTTTTAAAATACAGGTATCTGGGGATGCCTGGGTGATTCAGTCGGTTGGGCGTCTGCCTTCAGCTCTGGTCATCATCCCAGGGTCCTGGGATCAAGTTCCAAGTCGGGCTCCCTGCTTGGTGGGGAGCCTGCTTCTCCTCCTGCCTGCTGCTCCCTCTGCTTGTGCGGGCTCGCACTGTCTCTCTCTAACAAATAAATAAAATAAAATCTTTAAAAACAATTTTTTTAATTAAAAAAAAATACAGATACGTGGGGCACCTGGCTGGTTCGGTTGGACCATGTGACTCTTGATCAGGTTGTGAGTTCTTGGGTGTAGATTACTGAAAAATAAAATCTTAAAAAAAATCCATTGGAGAAAACTGTACAAATGCAGTATTTGCCATTTGTAAATTTAAATCTTAGCACTACCACTATGTTTCCAGTCAGGTTTGTCTTCCATTCTCTGCATCAGCTCTTCAAATCCTCCCCATTCTTCTCACTCCTCTACATGTCCCTGTTCCCTCCCTCTTCACAGATGTTTTTCACAAAAGAAATAGAAGCAATCAAGTAGATGTTTCCACCACCCATTAGTCTACTTCCTACCCACTAGTCCACAAATTTATTCATTTACCTATCCTTACCATTTATGTTTTAACAAAAACGTTTGGTCCTAATTTCAGAGAATACCCCCTAAATGCATCTATCACATCATACCCAGATTCATTACCCATTAAACCTATCTTATGCCTTCTATATGCTTACCTTAAAATGTTATATGAAGCTGGGGGCGGGGGATGGGGGGAAGGGGCGGAATAGAATTTTGGAGCACATCCCCAGAGTCCTAACTCTGGAGTGAATTTCATCTGGTAATTAACTCAAATCTTTAAGTCTGGTTCTTCAAAGTTAAGAAATCACACAACTTTTTAATGCCTCTCCCTCCCAAGTCAGGTTTCCAGAAATCTGGAATTTTTCACTATCCTTTGGCTGATGGCTTTGTTCCTCCTTTTAACAATTCCCCAGTCTAATTCTTAAGTATATATGAGTGCAAATGAACTTAGTTCTTTTTCTGGGGATCGAGGTTGGGTAGGGAGGCAAGATCGATCTGTTAGTTACCCTTCAACCTGAGTTCTGGTCACAGTCTGACCACTGACTCTAAGCCAGCCCAAGCCCTGACCCCAGCCACAGACAGCCCTAACCCTGACATGGCAGTGACCCAGGCCATACCCTAACTCGGGACCACAACCTGACTGACCCCCTGCTTCATTTCAGGTGGGAGTACTGACGACAGGCCTTGGGGAATGGGAGAAGGGTGGAGCAGGTGTTGGGGGGCGGAGCTCCCGAATGATTTTCCCTGGCCTCCAGCTCCTCGAATCGCCCAAGCCCAGCCAGCCACTCCAGACCCGAGGGAAGAGGGCTCCGCCCACAGGCGAGACCAGGCTAGAGGCTGAAGAGAAGGCTCGGAGGACCGGCGGGGTCATGCGCAGAGAGATCCGTCCGTTCCCGGCGCCGAGCGCAGCGTGCGGGGGCGGGACACCGGCGCGGCCCGACTCCTGATTGGCCGCAGGCAGGCAAAAAGGGGCGGGGTCGGAGCGGCGCGCGCTCTAGGCGCGCGGCCTGTAGGGCGTGTAACGGCCGTTAGGCGAACTGAGAGACTGAACCGCCGCCCGCGGCTGACGTGGTGGCCGCAGTCGGCGTCCCTGGGTAAGGGATTTCGCCGCCCGCTTTCGGCCCTACGTAAGTCCTCCTGCCCTCGGGAGCCCTTCTCGGGCTGGGAGACCCCGCCCCACCTTGGGGAGCCCCGGAGGAGCCCCAGAGGAGCCCCAGACACTCATGACCTACCTCCTTCGGGGGCCGCCGGAGCGAAGCGCATGCGCGGAGCTGTTACGTGGTTCCCCACTGGGTCTCTCACCCGCTGGGCTTCCTAAAATAATGCCCCGCACACGCCCCCTCGCGACTCGCTCGCCTCCCTGCTCTCTTCGCATGGCTTTTACCATCGTTCACTCCATAGCAGTTGCTTTACCTTTGCAAAGGGTAGGCCCTGTGCAAGTCGCCGGGGGAGGGGACGGCGGGAAGCACGTTGCTTGCCTTCGCGGAGCGGACGGTCCCAGAGAAGAGTAGACGAGAAGCGGTGAAGCGGCTGACGACTCGGTTAGCACTCCGCGGTGTGAGCTGGAGAAGTACACAGCACTAGGCAGAAGACGCCGGTGTAGTTAGTCCGAGAGGACAGGGAGCCCTCCTTGAGGAAGGGAAGTTGGGACTGGGGGTTACAGGATGAATAGAGACTTAGGGTTGGGGGACAGACACCTCTTGTGAAGGCGCTAGGCTGGAGTTTCCCAGCCCGCACGGGATATTTGACAGTGTCAGGAGACATTTTCAGTTGCCACAACTCAGGGATTGCTCCTGGTACTAGTAGGTAGAAGTCAGGGCTGCTGCGAAACATCCAGCTATGTGCAGGACAGCCCCAACCCCAACCCCCAAGCAAAGACTTATATGACCTAAAATGTCAGGAGCATCCGGCTCTAGACAAGGCAAGGAAGAGCTGGTGCTTTGGATGGACCACAAGTTTAGTGGGTTACAGCGAATTTGTTCAATAGAGGGTATTCAGCACTCCATCATGCTAAAACAGGAGGATCAGAAGCCCGTTTGTTTTTTAGGCCAGTATATTTCCACCACGTGGCACAGAGCCAGGCTAATAGTAGGCCCTCAGTAAATTTTGGTTGATGAATTGAATAACGTGTGCTAGGTAGGGAGGGGTGATGATACCAGGATGATTAAGATAACCATGCCTCATTACCTGCCCTTAGGCCTTGTAGGTTTTATAATAGTCTGGTGGTGGTGTATGTCTCAGGACTTTGTAAAGGCAACTTCTTGGCAAGAATTTGGCTTCTCTTTCTTTACGTTTGGCTTATTGAATGATCAAGGTCATGAAAATAGTGCCATGGTGTGAGATTCTTAATGTGCTTTTGTCAGCTGTGTATCCCTTCAAATCCTCTCCTGTCTTGATGTGGATTCTCAACAGCTGCCAAGTGTGACATTCCACACTAACATAATTCTTCGAGGGGAGAAATACTTATAACAGCCAAACCCTAATTCTTGGGAGGCAACTCGGGAGATAGAGCCTGGGTGGTGACCAAGGGCAACGTGAAGAAATTGTATGAGCTGTCCCTGCTCCTAACTACCTTGGGGCTTGCAGCTCTGGCTGTGTCTGAAGCAGAAACTCCAACTTATGGTGCCTTCATAACTACCTTTATTTCTTTTTGTCACACACAGAAAGAATGCAGACTAGAATCTCTATAGCATTAGAGCACAGTCCTGGCTTTGAAGCCTCTTCCTAGCTTCCTTCACTTCTCTCAACCTTCATTTTTTTCATCCATAAAATAAGGGTAATAATATCTGCCTCATAGATTTGATGTAAGCATTAAACATAAGACATTATATCTATCATAGAGTGTTTAGCACAGTGCTTTGTGGGTAGCAAGTACTCAATACATGTTAAATTTGTTGAATGAAAAAAAAGAAAAAAATGTTGAATGACTACTTCGATAGTTTAAGGGCTTTGAAGATAGAAACCATCAGTGTTGGGTGTTTCTTCTGTCTGCTTCCATTCACTCCTACATTTCTTGGCTGTATAATTGGTTATTTTTGTTACTTCTTGTACATTCAGTTCTCTCACTTTTATCTCAGGAAATCTTTATGTCCTTCAGATGGTCCTAAAAACCATCAGTAGCTCATCTTCTTCTGAACTTAGTAGGAAAAGTCAAGAATTATCTCTTCCGGGGCAGCTGGGTGGCTCAGTCAGTTAAGCATCCAACTCTTGGTCTTGGCTCGGGTTTTGATCTCAGGGTTGTGTATTCGAGCCCTGCATTGGGCCCCATTCTGGGCTTGGAGGCTACTTAAGAAAAAAAAAAAAGAATTATCTCTTCCATACAGTTTTACTCCTTGTGGGAGTTTTCTTTTTTTTTTAATTGAGGTGAAATTCATGTACAATAAAATTCAGTTTTATATGTGTACAATTCAGTGGTTTTAGTACATTCGCAAGGTTGTGCAGCCACTACCACTATCCAATCTCAGGAGATTTTGATCACCCTGGGAAGAAACACCATGTCCATTAGCAGTCACTACCCATTCCCCCACCTCCCTCCTCTTAGTAGTTGGTAACCACTAATCTACTGTGTATATGGATTTGCCAGTTCTGGACATTTCATATAAATGGAATTTATCTATTTATCAGTTGATGGACATTTGAGATTTTTCCCACTTCTTGGCTATTGTAAATAATGCTGCTATGAACATTCATGTACAAATTTTTGTGTGAACATATATTTTTATTTCTCTTGAACATATACTTAGGAATGGAATTGCCGAGTTATAGAGTAACTCTGTTTAACTGAGAGTTCTTTTGTCATTCTATTTTCAACTCCTCTGAGTTCGGAAAGGTCTCAGAATCCAATGGACCTACTACCATCTTGTTATACCTTAAGGAAATAAGTGAAGAAAAGGATTTTGATATTGACCATTTGATACCACTGCTAGGTAGATAATCTAATCCTTCCGTGTCACCATTAACACACTAAATGATAATAGCCATAAATTGAAGCTTTTACTGAACAATCATCTCTTACCCACTATGTGAAGACCTGGAATTTCAAGGGATGGTACCATTTCTGTTGTAGATGCCTTGAATTAGCAAGGGTTTGGGTTGTTGTTACTAAGAGAAAACTATAGAGGTCAGTAAAGCACATTAGAGAAATAGTACCCATATAGCCTTTGTTTTCTCACCAAAGTTGAATTTCACTTCTAAGAATTGTGATCTAACGACTGAGTTTGTTCCAAACTCTTTGGGGACTCTTACAAATTCAGTTTCTGAATTCATACTGTATCTTCCAGGGACGATCATATGCCACTTTTTATTGATGTAGACTGCCAAATAATAATAATAAAAGCATAATTAAGCACTTATATGTGTCAGGCACTGTTGTGAGGTAATTCTGAATGAATTAGCATGAATTAGGCCCTGTCTTCATTCTAATTTTTATTTATTTTTATTGTTATTATTTTAAGTAGGCTCCACACCGAGCATGGAGCCCAACATGGGACTTGAACTCACAGCCCTGAGGTCAAGACCTGAGCTGAGATCAAGAGTTGGGCATTTAACTGACAGACCCAACCAATCACTTCTATCCTCATTTTCACTTATTTTTTTTTTAAGATTTACTTATTTATTTGAGAGAGGGAGGGAGTGGGTGCATGCCCACAAGCAGGGGGAGGGGCAGAGGGAGAGGGAAAGAGAGAATCTCAAGCAGACTCCCTGCCGAATGTGCAGCCCAGCACGGAGCTCCATCCACAACCCTGAGACCATGACCTGAGCCAACATCAAGAGTCAGATGCCCAACTGACTGAGCCACCCAAGCGCCCCCATCCTCATTTTTATTTATTTTTATTTATTTATTTTTTTAAAGATTTTGTTATTTGAGACAGAGAGACCAAGATCACATGAGCGGGGAGGAGAGGGAGAAGTAGACTCCCCGTTGAGCAGGGAGCCCGACGCAGGACTCAATCCCAGGACCCCGAGATCATGACCTGAGTCGAAGGCAGATGCTTAACCAACTGAGCAACCCGGTGCCCCTATCCTCATTTTTATGTGAATGAACTGAAGTACAGAGATACTATGAAATTTGCCCAGTGTTACACAGCTAATGAAGTCAGACTTCAAACCCAAGCTGTCTGATCACAAGTGCATACTCTGAACCACTTCACTGTACTGCCATGCCTCTTGGGTACTATGCAAATATAAGATATTCTTATTTGCTACTGTTAGTTACAGTTAATTAAGGCTTTTCTTTACACAGATAGTAATCAGACTTTTGCTGAATTCTCACAGCCTACCATTAGAATAAATATAAATGTTCTAAGAAGTAGGGAAATGGGAAGAAAATCTTATGTTCCCAGCTGAGAATTGGGGTTCTTCTTATGACCAAGAATTCTATTTGTGCATCTTATAATTAACTTTCATTACTGGAGGAATTGGGGAATTTATGTTGATAATTGAGTCATAATACTTCACCGTTGGTTTGGTTATTTAGTTCTTTCTTTACCGTACTCTTCCATCCTGTTTCCATGGCTAAGAAAATCCATGGTAAAGTTTGTTAATTCAAAGTAATATTATGGGGCACCTGGGTGGCCCATGTGTCTGCCTTCAGCTCAGGGTCCAGGGTCCTGGGATTGAGCCCTGGAGTCGTCGGGCTCCCTGCTTACTGGGCAGCCCACTTCTGCCTCTCCCTCTGCCCCTCATCCTACTCTTGGTTGCCTGTGCTCTCTCCCTCTAGATTTCAAATAAAGAAAATATTTTAAAAGAATAAAATGAAAGTAATATTTTTAATTTTTGCAACAGTTGAGGGGTTCTAGGACATATAGGATCAGTATTGAGAATCTCCATTTGGTCTAGATTTTCTCTCCTTACTTTAGGAAGAGAAGTAGGATGGAGTATTTAGGAGTTGCTTTGCCTTAAAAAATATCTTTAGGAGGGGCGCCTGGGTGGCTCAGTCAGTTAAGCATCTGCCTTCGGCTCAGGTCATGATCCCGGGATCCTGGAATTGAGCCCCGTATTGGGCTCCCTGCTCAGCAAGGGAGTCTGCTTCTCCCTCTTCCTCCACCCCTCCCCCTGCTCATGCTCTCTTTCTCCTCTCTCAAATAAATAAATCTTTTTTAAAAAATATCTCTAGGGGTGCCTGGGTGGCTCAGTCGTTAAGCGTCTGTCTGTCTTCGACTTAGGTCATGATTCCAAGGTCCTGGGATTAGACCCCACATCGGGCTCCCTGCTCACCGGGGAGCCTGCTTCTCCCTCTCCCACTCTGCATCTCTTCCAAATAAATAAAATCTTAAAAAAAAAAAAACCATATATATGTGTGTATATATATATATATATATATATATATATATATATATATGTAGATGTATACATGTCTTTAGGAGTAAAATATGTGGAAGATGAATTCTGTGTGGTTTTGACAGTTTCAGTTGAATGGGAGCAAGTTATAAGGAATTAAAAGATAGTGGAGAGATCTGACTGGTTATTCCTTCATTTTACAGTTGGCTCAAATAACGGTGTTGATGGCCATGCAGGAGAAATACCCAAGTGAGAGGATCTCTCATGCTACTTCACCAGGTGAGTAGTCAAAGTTTTCTGACTTTTGCTTTGTTTTTTCATAACAAAAATTTCTTTTAAAGGAAATACTGAGCAAACAAACATTCACTGAAATGCTGGTACTTAAAGAACAAAAATAACATGAGGCTATATTGAATAGAAAAACAGGCCTCTCCAAAAGAACAACTATTTATCTCTGGTCCTACATGGCTTCCAAAAAGACCACATGATTGATTGGGAGGGGAGGACACATGAAGGAACAGAATGACTTTGGAACATAGTTCCATTTGAAATCAGAAAAACACAGCATAAATTACTGTGTTCTATGTTGTCTTTGTAGTCCTGTGGGTGGGTCAGTCATCTGCTAGCCCACAAAGATTGGAATTCTTTTTGGATGCCAACAGTCTCAGTTATGTTGTCACTAGAGACTCAGGAATTTATCTTTAGAATGGATTGACAAGATTTTGAAAGTTCAGTAGATACACTAAGATATATTAAATATATATGTTAAACATATATAAATATGTAAATAAATACATTCAATAGACATATTAAATAGATGTGGTATATTTAAATAGAAAGTAGGATAGAAAAATAGCTTTTTGAATTCTGGGGTATTTATGAAGAGAGGGGTACATTTTTTCAACTAAGGATATACTTTATTTAACTTTAAAATCCTACAGTGCCTTACAGCGTTTATTAGATATTTGTTGTATTCCCTAGGAATGCTGCCTTGCATAGATTAAGCATTTTGAAAAACATTTGTTGAATCAGTTCAAGATTCCTTCAGCAAATATTTATTAAACATCTGCTATATGCCATTCACTGTTTTAGGGCTGAATCGTATAATTTCTAATGACAATTACAACACACAAATTTTGGGGATGTAGCAATTTCTAACAAAACTCACTGCTTTTCTGATGGCTTTGTCTTCAGTAGTCTCTCATTTGATTAATAATGGTCTTAATATTTTGTGTTTTTTTTTTTGGTCTTAATATTTTGATAAAAAAGATGGTGATAGGACATGTGACATAACATAAAAAAATTTCAGCTTCAAACTTGAATTTTGAAATAAGCATAAGCCTCTATACCTATACCAAAATGCATTGTCAAAAAGTTTTATTTCTTTAGTTGATCCCTAGGGCTCCTGGGTGGCTCAGTCAGTTAAGCATCTGCCTTCAGTTTGGGTGGTGATCCTGGAGTCCTGGGATCGAGTCCTGCATTGGGCTCCTTGCAGGGAGTCTGCTTGCAGGGAGTCTCCCTCCCTGCTTGCAGGGAGTCTGCTTCTCCCTCTACCCCTCCCCCCTGCTTGTGATCTCTCTCTCAAATAAATAAATAAAATCTTAAAAAAAAAAAGTGATCTCTACACCCAGCGTGGGGCTTGAACTTATGACTCCAAGATCAAGAGTTGATTGCTCTACTGACTTAGCCAGCCAGACACCCCGCAAAATACATTTTTATTTTAGCAAATATCTCTTCAGAATTGATGTATGGAGTGAGCACATAGAAAAGTGATACTGGGAAAGAATCGAAGATTAGTAGTAGTAACAAGAAGTAAGAGGCCAGGAAGATGGTAACAGAGGCCGTCAATCGATTTTCATTATTTCAGAAGGCCTGGAAATTTGTCTACTGACTAGACAGATAACACCATATAGACTTACCAAGAAGTCAAATTTCTTTCCTTCTAGCTAGAATTATACTTATATGTACAGATAGTTAACACCAGCTAATCTTATGCTAATCAGAAGCTCTGATTGTTGGGTTTGTCTTCTGTGAAAGATTATTACAGATTATTGCATGTATATAGATTCTTTCACATCAAGCAGTCTACTGTGACCCCAAGAATAAGTCGTTGGGGAAAGTTCGAGTGCCTTCAGTAGAAAGCAGAGGGTAGCAAAAGTAGAAGAAAGTGAGTTAAAAAGATGGAAGAAGAACTAAAATTGGAAGAAGAGAATAAGGTGATTTGTGTTTAAATATCATTTGCTTCCCCACTAAATCAAAGAGTCTGTAGAACCTTGTTTTCTGATTTCAACTAAAACTCTGACATTTTAAATGGATAAGTAGCCATCATTACATTTTTGTCTATTTACATGGATGATCAGATACAGTTTAGAAAAATTAGTGTTTTTTTAACAATAAATACTAGTAAATCAAGTATTTATTGAACACTTGCTACCTGTTGGCCCTCAAGTAGCAAGCTAATAAAGTTAAATAAATCTCCTCAGTCTTGGGTGCCTGGGTGGCTCAGTTGGTTAATTGGCTGCCTTCGGCTCAGGTCATGATCCTAGGGTCCTGGGATTGAGTCCCACACGGGAAGCCTGCTTCTCCCTCTCCCTCTGCC
>CM052900.1:148902491-148935552 GCA_028534135.1 Potos flavus | reverse complement strand
GTAGGGCTTGATCCCAGTACCCCTAGATCATGAATTGAGTTGAAGTCAGACACTTAACTAGCTGAGCCACCTAGGCACCCCCAAGCAATGATTTTCAACAAGGGACTGGCCTGCCTATTACGCTAAAGAGCATTTGGAAACATATGGGGTATTTTCATGTTTGGCAGTGATGGTGGGATAGGGTTAGGGCTGCTACTGGCATTTAATAGGGACCAGGGATGCTAAACCATCCTGACATGTATAGACTACACATTGAGGAATTGTCATGCCTGGTGTCCCAAAAGCACCTATTGAGAAATCCCTGTAAGAGCAAAGAATGTGGATATTGTAATCAGAACAACCTGGGTTCAAATCTCAGCACTATCCTCTGTAAAATAGGGGTGATGGTACTCTTCAGTAAGTAAGTAGATGAGATCATGTTGGTAAAGTGTTAGGGCTTCTGGATTTCAAAAAATGGTAGCTACTATTGAATAGTATTGTTTTCTATCTTAGTATTCCTGGGTTCTTGGTAAGTCTTATTTCTGTCTGAACATTCTCACCTCTCGTGCTATTTCCATTCAAAATTAACTAATTTAGAGAAGATGAAATAGGCACAGGAGAGAGAGTGATGCTATTTTTTCATAGGTTTAAGTGCTTTATTTAAACAGTCTTGTGGGGTTACATCAACTGTTCACACTAACGATGGGAAATGCCACTTGTTTCAGGTTCCGGTGTAATTCAAAAGGGTAGTTCCCTGGGGACTGAATGGCAGACCCCAGTTATCTCAGAGGCTTTTCGGAGTCGCTTCAGCTGCTGCTCAAGTGTAGCTGACAGTGGGGACACAGCCATTGGCACATCATGCTCAGACATTGCAGAGGGTAAGTTTGGATTAATGTTTTGATTACTAATATGTGTTATCATTTTCAGATTGTGTTCCAGGTGTATTGTCATTTCCAGAATATTCATAACTCGGTCCCTTCAGCCAAGGAGTTTGCTTGATTTTTTTACTCTGTGTTTCTTATATTTGACCCTTTTCTTTCAGTTTTTACTGTTTGTCCTATCTTAAATAACTTCTTCATAGGTTTCTTGTCCTCAAGTCTTTCCCTCTCCTGCCAGGTTAATCTTTCTAAAAGCTTGATTTTATAGTTTCCCTTTCCTGTAAAACGTCGACTGCTTCTGTTACTTGGAGAATAAAGTTCAGAGGCCTTAATTCTGTGATCTGGCTCTCCCACCCATTCAGACATATTTCTTACTTTACAGAGTGTGGTGTTTTACTATGCAGTGAAAAAGCACAGAAGTTTTGTTATTGTTGTTTTGGATATCTGAGCTCTTTTCTTCTTTAATCTAGGCCTATTTGTGCTGTTTCCACCTCCTCTTGTCCTTCCCAGCTATGCTGATCTTACTTTTCAAAATCTGCTCAAGTGTCTGACAAGACTTTTCCCATCCCTCCCACTCATTACTGATCTCCCTCTCTGCAATCTTTTTATTTATTTTTATTTTTAACGTTTTTAAGATTTTATTTATTTGAGAGAGAGAGAGGAAGAGAGAAAGAGGGCACGAGAGGGGGTAGGGTCAGAGAAAGAGAAGCAGACTCCCTGCTGAGCAGGGAGCCCTAAGCAGGTCTCAGTCCCAGGACTCCGGGATCAACACAGTTGCTTAACTAACTGAGCCACCCAGGTGCCCTACAATCTTTTTTTTAAAATAAGATTTCATTTATTTATTTGAGAGGGAGAGGGGGAGAGAGAGAGAGAGAACAAGAGCCGGGGGAGGGAGAAGCAGACTCCCTGCTGAGCAGGGAGCCCTTACACGATTCGGGGCTAGATCCCAGGACCCTGAGATCATGACCTGAGCTGAAGGCAGACACTCAATCCACTGAGCCACCCAGGCACCCCTCCGTCTCTGAAATCTTGTAATCTTTATCGTGTCTGCCATTTTGGGGGCACTTAAATTAAGTAATAACTGCCAGACAGTGCTTTACAAGAGTATTTTCTTTTTCTTTTTTTTTTTTTAATTTTATTCATTTAAACAATCTCTATACCCAACATGGGGTTTGAACTCACAAATCGAGATCAAGAGTCCCATGCTCTACTGACTGAACCAGCTAAGCACCACAAATGTATTTTATTTTTTCATTTAGATAGTGAGTTCCTAGAGGGCAGAGAACCTGATGGTAATAATAACTATTTATTAAATACATTGTGATGGATACCATATTAAATTTTTTCTACATGTTTCCGTTAAAATCTTTAAGAACTCTATGAAATAGTATTTCCATTTTACAGCTGGAAAAGCTGAGTATCTTTCTTTTTTTGTAAAGAATTATTTATTTGAGAGAGAGAGAAAGAGCATGAGTGGGAGGAGGGGCAGAGGGAGAGAATCTTCAAGCAGACTCCCTGCTGAGTGCAGAGCCCTGCACAGGGCTCGATCCCACAACCCATGAGATGATGACCTGAGCCAAAACCAAAATTTGGATGCTCAACTGACTAAGCCACCTAGGCGCCCCGATAAAGCTGAATTTCAAAGTGATTAGATTACTTGATTAAAGTTACAAAACCAGTCACTTTAGTACTTTATCAGATGTCACACCCACTAGGATGGCTATAATCAAAAGGATAATAACAAGTGTTGGTGAGAATGTCAAGAGATTGGAACCTCTATACATTACTTGGTGGGAGTATAAAATGTTGCAGCTGCGGGGCGCCTGGGTGGCTCAGTCATTAAGCATCTGCCATTGACTCAGGTCATGATACCAGGGTCCTGGGATCGAGCCCCACATCGGACTCCCTGCTCAGCGGGAAGCCTGCTTCCCCCTCTCCCTCTGCCCCTGCTTGTGTTCCCTCTCTCACCATCGAATAAATAAACAAAATCTTCAAAAAAAAAAAAAAAATGTTGCCCCTGCTTTAGAAAGCAGTTTGGCAGATCTTCAAAAAGGTAAACATGGAGTTACCCTGTGACTCAGCAGTTCTACTCCTACCTATATACCCAAGAGAAATGAAAGCATATGTCCACACATAAACTTGTTACACAAATATTCATAGCAGCATTATTCATAGTAGCCAAAAAATGGAAACAACCCAGATGTTTATCAACTAATGAATGGATGAGTCAAATGTAGTATATCCATATAATAGAATATTATTCCACAATAAGAAATGAAGTACTAATACATGTTACAAAATAGTTGAACTTTTAAGACATTTATGCCAAGTAAAGCCAGACACAAAAGGCCACATACTATATGATTCCATTTATATGAAATGTCTAAAATAGGCAGATCCAGAGAGACAGAAAATGAGTGGTTGTCCAAGCCTAGGGAAGTTAGGGTAAATGGAATGTGACTGCTAAAGAGTAAGTAAGGTTTCTTTTTGGGGTGATAAAATATTCTATAATTGATTGTAGTGATGGTTACACAACAATGAATATACTAAAAACCATTGAATTGTACACTTCCAAGTGGGTGAATTGAATGTTACGTGAATTATATTTCGGTAAAGCTGTTTTTTTAAGAAAAGGATAGAAATGTTTGAAAATAGAAATAAAAAAACAGTTATCTACTGTATTAACTCTTAGACACCTGACATTTAATAGTTTGATAGCTGTGTGTATATGGCGTGGTGCTCAAAATGTTGAGTAGAACTGAATCATAGATTTTGTTGTAGACAGGACATTGAAAATCATTTAATCCAGTTCCTTTTTGCTGGTGAGTAACAAAAATTCCCCAAGGGGTTAAGTAACTTGTCTAATGTCACACAACTAGTCAGATTCAGGTCTCCCAGCTGTAGTATTTTTTTCTATCACTTGTGTAATCAAGTGTTACTGTCAGTTTAGTTATTTGTTAAGGTTTTGTCTACATTGGAATCATGGGACCTTTTTCATTTTGACTAAATAATAGTTCTTTTAAAAATCAAACAATGGTCTAGATTTCCCCCTATTGAATTGAGTGGCTGTATTTAATTCAGTCACGTTGTTACACAGATTGTGTGCTTTTTATTCCTTTGGGGGGGAAATATATTTCCTGTGTAGTGCATTCTTTTAAAATTGTAGTAGCCTTGATGTGGTGCTTGTTTTTTTTTGTTTTTTTTTTGAAGGATCCAAGGTGGGGCACCTGGGTGGCTCAGTCAGTTAAGAGTACGACTCTTGATTTCAGTTCAGGTCATGATCTCAGGGTGAGATCATGTGAGATTGTGAGATTGAGCCCTTCATCGGACTCCTCACTCAGCGCATTCTGCTCGAGATTCTCTCCTCTCCCCGACCCTCCCCCCACTTGCACACACACACACACACTCCCTCTAAATAAATAAATAAATCTTTAGGAAAAAAAATAAAGGATCTGGGGTGCCTGGGTGGCTCAGTGGGTTAAGCCTCTGCCTTCGGCTCGGGTTATGATCTCAGAGTCCTGGGATCGAGCCCCGCATTGGGCTCTCTGCTCGTCAGGGAGCCTGCTTCCCCCTCTCCCTCTGCCTGCCTCTCTGCCTACTTGTGATCTCTTTCTCTCTGTCAAATAAATGAATAAAATCTTTTAAAAAATAAAAATAAAAAAAATAAAGAATCCAAGATGTCTTCTCTGCCATGTTATGTACGATGGTCTTTGTCTTAATCCTTGCTCATTTTGTTCATCCATCTAGCCTGGTTTTATTTGGAGCCTAGTTGACAAGAACCCTTATGACTGGTGTAAAATATAGTTTATTGTTGCATCTTATTTTTTTTCGTTGTTGCATCTTTAAAATGAACAGGTTTGCTTTTGATTCTACCCTTCATTAAAATGTTTTACCTTGAAGACTCTCAAGGGATGGGGTAAAGGTGGATACTGGAGAGGTCAGAAGACTTTCAGCTTTTTGCTAAAGATTGCAGTAGTTAACTGGCTTCGTTCAGACTACCTTACTTCATAGACCAGTAAGGGATATAGACAGAAATGATCAAGATTTAGCAATAGCTAAATCTATCCCTCACCAAGAAAGCAGGGTTAGAAAGAAAGAATTAGGGTCACCAAGAAAGAATTACGGAGTGGAGCAGAGGGTATGGTTGAAGAGAGGAGAGATTTAGAAATATGAATATCCTTAAAGTGCCAAAACCCCAATTATTCTAAGAACTGTAGACTCTCTAAAATTCACATATTCCATACACTAAATTTTGAGTCTTTGAAAATTGTAGAAGGTAAGTAGCCCTTTTGAAAATGAGTGTTGCGGGGCACCTGGGTGGCTCAGTCGGTTGAGCGTCTCCCTTCCGCTCAGATCATGATCCAGGGGTCCTCGGATTGAGTCCCACATCAGGCTCTTTGCTCAGCGGGGAGTCTGCTTCCCTCTCTCTCTCTCTCTCTCTCTCTTAAATAAATAAAATCTTTAAAAAAAATGAGTGTTGTTATTTTGCTTAAAAATGTTTCAAAATATAAACCAGACTTAATGTGTAACTTGACATTTTATAGCAGTTTGTCAGAATTGCCAGTTTTCTTACTATAAATAGATAAACTTAATAGATAAGTGACATGCTGAGAAATATTTTACTTTATTCTTTTATCAGTGGATGGACCACACTTCTAGAAAATTAGGAAAACCACATTCTCCTGGGTCATTTGATACCTTTCCAGGCTTTGGTTTTGGCATTACTACTTTGGGGGTTATGGGCTCAAAACTGAATTTGGTGAGTCTTGTGAGTGAGTGGTGCTGTAGATGGAGAATGGAAGGAGGTGTTACAAAGTTCAGCGTAATAGCAGCCCTTCATATGCTACAACTTCACTGTCTTCTGTTCCATAATTATACTTTGAGAGCAGAGACCCTTGGTGAGAGTGAATATTATGGTGCCATTACAGAGGATTTCAAATTGAGAGCTTACTACTCTTGGAAGTTTTTATCACCACAGTCTACTTTAGCCTGTTGACTATTCCTATTATAAGTTATGGGACATCAAAAACTGTGTCCTTTGCCTCTGAAACGTTCTTTCTTCGTCCTTAGAAGTAGACACATTTATCAGAAATTACTGTTGTTTTGTTTTAGTATGCCCTTTTATATATATCCCCCAAATCATCTAAGTATAGGAAATTAGATACTTTGCCTAATCCCATACGTTATAAGGGATAATTTGGCATGTCCATGGTTTTTGTTTGGGGGGGGTTGTTTCTGTGGTTTTTTAAAAAGATTTATTTATTTATTTATTAGAGCACGTACACGGAAGGGAAAGGGAGAGAGAATCTGAAACAGACTCTGCTGAGTGCAGAGCCTGAATGCAGGGTTTGATCCCACAGCCATGAGATCATGACCTGAGCCGAAACCAAGAATTGGACACTTAACCGACTGAACCACCCAGGCGCCCTCCTTTTTTTTTTTTTTTTTTTAAGATTACATTTATTAATTTATTTTAGAGTGTGAGGGGGTGGGGGGGTACTGGGAGAAGGAGGGAATCTCAAGCAGACTCTGCTCTGAGTGTGGAGTTTGATGTGGGGCTCAGTCTCTCAGTCCTGACATCGTGACCTCAGCCAAAATCAAGAGTTGACACTCAACCAACTGAGCCACCCAGATGTCCGTGTTTTTAAAGAGCTACTTACAAACCCATACGAGAAGATGGTAGCTGATCTGTAGTAATTCTGGGAAGGGTTGTAGTATCTGTCCTCATTAGCTGAGTATGTTCTGTGTTGGTTGATGGAAAGAAAAAAGAGAAATGGATTAAATTGGTAGTCCACTCTTCTCCATGGTAGATGTGCTTGGTTTGGAAAGAGTACTGGACGTAGTTGAAAAAGGAAGACATTTAAATACTTGTCCCCTTACTCAGTTTACTCCCTGCTAAAGGTAACAGTTATGTTTCCTGACATTCCTGTCTTGTTTGCTTGCAGCCCACTGCCTTGACACATTAATTCTGTGACTTTATAGTCTTTTTCTTTTTTTTTATTTCCCTGTAGTCTTTTTCAGAGTAGCACTTGAAAGTTGGAAATAATGTAGAAATGTGTACCTTCTGCAGCTGGTCTAATGAGAGAGTTGTCCTCCATAACCAGGCAAAAGCTAAAGGAAGCATAAATCCAGTGTGAACAAAAAGTGAAAAGTCACAGTTGGATTTAAACAAGGGGGAAGTGAAAGGCAAAATATAAAATAGAGGATTTCAGCGTGTACCCACTTGAGAGTGCTCACTGTGCTAGAGTGAAACCTGAGAGTTACTAAGAATAACTTCACATATCCCGGCAGTCAGGTCTGGTGTGTGTGGGAGAGAATAGAATCCTGATTCAGATGCTGTACTCCTTGTCCTGGACACAGAGCAGCACTATCTATCCACTTTGCCTATTCTTTGGATAGTTTAGATTCATTGCTTACCTTCACTGGGAAGCTTTTGGAAGCCACAGAGGATTCTGGCAGCCCTTGGAAAGAATATTTTTATTGGATTGGATTATAGCTTGAGAGTTGCCCAGCTCCCAGAAGAGTAGGACCTAATCCATTTCACTTAAGTAAGTGGTTTTTGGTTTTTTGTTAAGTTCGTTTTTCAGCTTTGTTTGTTGACTGGCAAGATTTTTTTCAAATAAAAGGGACAGAGTGTAAGTTAAAAGTAAAGCTAATGTTGCCTTTTGTTGGTTTACCTTGCGAATGGCATTTGAGATCCTAGAATACACGTAACTTCTCAGTTAGGCTGCCTTTCTGCCTGATACTTGTGATGATAGTATCTATTCTGCCTGGTCCAGTCAGGCAGAGAACATCTGGCATAGCAGCCAAACTCAAGAAATCTTGCTGCTTCAGTTTTGACTTACGAAAGACTATTATCTTTGCAGATTTTTGTAGCTCAAGTAGCAGCCCTTCTTTCCAGCCCATCAAAAGCCACATAACCATTCCAACAGCCCATGTGATACCTTCCACTTTGGGGACCTCTCCTGCCAAGCCAAATTCTATACCTGCTGGACTCTCTTCCTCCAAACTCCCTTTGTCAGGGCTGGCTGAAGGTGTGGGGATGACAAGAAATGGAGACCTTGGTGCAATGAAACGTTCTCCAGGCCTGTCTGGAGATTTCATGTATCTTTGTGGTGCTACTGGAGAAAATGGAATTGAGCAGTCCTGGTTTCCAGCAGTGGGCCATGAAAGAGAAGAGGTGAGGAAGTTTGATATTCCCAGTATGGAGTCTACCCTTAATCAGTCGGCAATGATGGAGACACTTTATTCTGATCCCCACTACCAAGTCCACTTTCACAACCCAAGAGCTGACACAAACAAGGAGTTATACAAAGTGTTGCCTGAGACCAAGAAGGCACCAGGCAGTGGGGTGGTATGTGAGCGGAACGGACCTCACCCTAATAGCAGTGGAGTGCTCCCTTTGGGACCCCAGCCTGCTCCTGGCTTCTCCAAGCCTCTACCCTCTCAGGTATGGCAGCCGAACCCTGACCCTTGGCACCCCCGTGAGCGATCTTGTGAGCTCAGCACTTGTCGGCAGCAGCTGGAGTTGATCCGTTTACAGATGGAACAAATGCAGGTAGAGATCCTTCTTTCCTTGAATTTTGTGGGTTCTTTGCAGATCTTAGAACTATATAGGTTTTGTCCTGTAAGTTTTGACTCTAAAGAAAACATCTGTAAGAAAGACGGAAGATGTTTATAGATGGGAAATGAAGGCTTGTGAATGCCATTGAATATGTTGGTGGTCTAATTAAATACCAGATAGGTCCTCCAGAGTAGAGAGTTACAACAGAAGACCCCAAAAGGTGTGACATTAACCCTGATTGTGTACTTATGTATCACTAGGCTAGGTACTTTCACATACAGAATCTTAATTTAATCCTTGTAGCACTTTGATGAGGTAAATGTAGAAGTTTACCAGGTTCTTGGAATAAGGAATCTGTCCAGGGTCACAAAGCTGGTAAGTAGCAGAGCTAGGGTTTAAAAACCATTTCTGAACACCTGTGTTTCTTCCATTATACTAATTTTGTGTTTAAAAAAAAGCCTTGTGCTGCTTAAGAGCGGGAAGGAAAAAAGCAAGACATATTCTCCTTTCCTGGTTGGTGAGGACATCTTAGCTCCTGGTTTGCCTCTCTTGCCAGATAATGAAAGATAAGTGACCTTTTCTTAGAAACTAGAGCCTTCATGAGCAGGGAGTGTCCAATTGGCAGAAGTCTCCCTGGCAGGTTCTTTCCAGTCATGCATCAGAGCTAAAATTATTTCATAAACACTGGGCCTCCTCAGGCTGAGCCAAAGTGAGCCTTGACTAGAGACCCAGCTGGTTACTGCTCAGGTGTTTTCAGGTGCCTTTGGGTCAAGATCAAGCCCCTCTGGGCCTCCTTGTCTTCCAGCTTCAGAATGGAGCCATCTGCCACCGTCCCGCTGCTTTTGCTCCATCACTGCCCACATTAGACCCAGCACAGTGGATCAGCATCTTAAACAGTAATGAACACCTTCTGAAGGAAAAGGAGCTCCTCATTGACAAGTAAGAGGTCAAGGGGTGCCCTAGAACCCAGCCCCCACTGAGGGCACCTAATGAGGTCTCTCCAAGGGTAGCACATCCTTCTCTGTTTGGGTCCATGCCTTCCTTCATGGTAGGGCTAGGTTGACAAGCAACCTAGTTCTGTATCTGACTAATGTGATAGGCCAGTTGTATATCCTCTGCAGGGACTCTGGGAGTGCCTAAAGCGGGCAGCCAGTCCTTTGTAGCTGATCTTTCCTCATTTCCCCCAAGTCAGCTTTCTTATTTGCTCTTCCTCCTTCAGCAAGACAGTACTGCCCAGGCGCAAGACCTTTTTTGCTTTACATAGTATGAATTGTACCCACTTAAGGAAAGTGGGGGCCGATGTTGCAAGTGGGTTAGTGTCAGTACCCTGGACCTCATTCTACTGGCTTTTGCAGGCAGAGGAAACACATCTCACAGCTGGAGCAGAAAGTACGGGAAAGTGAACTGCAAGTCCACAGTGCCCTTTTGGGCCGCCCTGCCCCCTTTGGGGATGTCTGCTTGCTGAGGCTGCAGGTAAGCATTGGCAGCCAGAATGGCATTCTGGTTGTCATAACTCAGTGTCTTCCCTTTTTGCTTGGTACTGCTAGGTATCCAGGAGATAGAAAAGTCATCAAGCGATATAAGGTGTCCCTGCCCTTAAAGGGTGGGCATCCTAATTATAAAACATCCCTTGTTCTGCCTTTGTGGGGATAGAAAAGGCTCGAGGGTAGAATCAGGTATGCCTTGGTGTCAGGACATACTTCGGAAAAAGCAAAGGCAGAGCAAGGTACATAGTGAGCTTCTAGAGTTGGGTGATGTTCTGAGAAGTCTTAATCTACCAGCCTTAGCCAAATGGAGGGAGAGGCAGAGGTAATGGGATTTCGAGCCTTTCTCATTTTTTAATTTTTCCATGTCTAGGAGCAAGTAAAGGAAGCCATACTTTCACTGAAGGCAGTGGCTCCTAGAAAAGCCTGCTTTGCTTACTTCTTCTGCAGTATGGGCTTTTTGAGTGATGAGTATTAAACAGATTATAGTACTGACTTTGCCACCTAGTGGGCCTGTTAAGACAGTGTTCTATCTTATAGAATCAGAATGTTAGGGTGAGAAAGACCCTTACATAAAATCTAGTTCAGTCCTCTGATTTACTGGTGAAAAAATTGAGACCCAAGAGTAAGGAAGAACTTTTGCCTAAGATCATATAGAGAATGAGTAGAGGAGAAAACTTGAGTGCGCTTCAGAATCACCTGGAGGGCTTGTTGAAACACAGATTGTTGAGCCCCATCCTCAGAGTTTCTGAGTGGGCTGGGAGTTGGGCTCAAGAATTTTTATTTCTGACAAATCCCCAGGTGATGCTGAAGATGTTAGTCCTAGGACTACACCGTGAGAAGCACTGCTTGAGGAAATTCTTAGAGAAAGATGATATTTGACCACAAAGTAGACCGAGGATAAGTAAAGTACATGGGACTCTAAGGGTGAGGAACAGTTATGTATTGAGAATCTTTATGCAGGAATTACAGCGAGAGAACACTTTCTTACGTGCACAGTTTGCACAGAAGACAGAAGCCCTGAGCAAAGAAAAGATCGAGCTCGAAAAGAAACTCTCTGCTTCAGAAGTTGAAATCCAGCTCATCAGAGAATCACTTAAAGTGGCGTTGCAGAAGCACTCAGAGGAAGGGAAGAAACAGGAAGAAAGGGTGAGCTAAGGAGTGGGTAGCTTTTCTAATTCACAAAGGAGTTGGCAGTCAGCTTTCTCTTGCCAAACCCTAAGCTGTTTCTGGCCCCTATCCTTGGAACTAGGAGGAACCAATTGGATGAGATCCTACGTTGACTTTTCGTGCAGGAGTGGTCTGTTAGAAATGGCACTCTTCGTTTTTGCTTCATCTCCACAAAACTTCCACAGACAAAGTCCGTCACTGCCCTGGGTTGTGATGGGCCTCCAACTGACCTGGATAGAAAACCAGCCTGGGCAGTCATACTGGATGGTACTATTGTAAGATGTTTAAACATCTGTGGTAAATTTACATCATTCAGCCTCGTTTTCCCTTATTCTACCTAAAAAGTAGAAAAGAATTCCATGTGTGCAGCCACTTTGGAAATTTTTACATTTTTCCAGCGCTCTTAGAATTGCCTTAGGGTAAGATTGGTCATCATAGAAGCCGATTTGAAATCTTTTGCTTCTGTTTCACAGCTTGCTGTAATGCAGATGTTCTTGGAGGGCCAGTTTAGTACTGTTTAGTTCTGGACCACTTGCATCAAAATCAACTAGAAAAAAAAAAGAAAAAAAATCAACTAGAGCAGTGCTTCTTAAACTTTAATGTGCTTAAGAATCACTGGGTCATCTTGTTTAAAATGCAGATCCAGGGGCACCTGGCTGGCTCAGTCGGTGGAGCGTGTGACTCTTGATCTCGAGGTTGTGAATTTGAGCCCCACGTTGGTTGTAAAGATTGCGTAAAAATAACATCTTTTTTTTTCTTAAATAAAACGCAGATCCAGATTTAGTACTTCTGGGGTGGGGTGTGCCTGAGATCCTGCATTTTTAATAAGCTCCCAGGTGATGTTGGTTCCACTAGTATATCAAGGATTTAGAGGCTTGTTAAAAAAGAAACTTTTAGTCAAAATACATGTATCTGAGTTAAATAATCAAATACCAATATGTTTATAATAAAACTTAGTAGCTCTGTACCCAGCCTCACTCCACAAAGATTTCCATCCTTAACTCTTTTACTCCTGACATATACCTCTATATTTCTGAGTAGTATTCTTGAGGTTTTTGCTGGGTTTTTTTCATGGGTGCAGTATCTTCTCTCTCTGATGATATTTTTTTTTTAAGATTTTATTTATTTGACAGAGAGATCACAAGTAGGCAGAGAGGCAGGCAGAGAGAGAGGGGGAAGCAGGCTCCCCACTGAGCAGAGAGCCCGATTCGGGGCTCGATCCCAGGACCCTGAGATCATGACCTGAGGCGAAGGCAGAGGCTTTAACCCACTGAGTCACCCAGGCGCCCCTCTCTCTGATGATATTGATTATATCTTTTGGGATGTCTGCATCTGCTTATAGTGTTGTTTCTTGTTTTGTGTTTGTTTTTTTTCAGAACTTTATTTTTTTTAAGATTTTATTTATTTATTTGACAGAGAGAGAGAGATCACAAGTAGGCAGAGAGGCAGGCAGAGAGAGAGGGGGAGAAGCAGGCTCCCCACCGAGCAGAGAGCCCAATGCGGGGCTCGATCCCAGGACCCTGAGGTCATGACCTGAGGCGAAGGCAGAGGCTTTAAACCCACTGAGCCACCCAGGCACCCCTTTTCAGAACGTTTTATTTTGTTTTAGTGTCTTTCATGTCAGAGGCTTGATGATCCTTGAATGAATGGGCACTCATGTTTAAGAATGAAGTATTTAAAAGGTGGATAGAAGCTCTGGATTCATGTAATTTCCTGGTGGACTGCATTATAGGATAATCAGATTTAGACTGCCTTCTCACTTGGGAACCAACAAATATTAGTATCTGAATGTCTTACCTAACTCTGTCCAGAAAAGAATCAATCTTAAACCTGCTGCGTGGTTGGGAGGCTAAGGACAAGAATGCTTTTGGCCTTTAGGATCTCAGTACTGAGAAGGAGATTAGGCTTAGAGTCCCACAGTTCTGTACATAGATTTTTACTTACATTTACTTTAAACCCAGTGCTGCACTCTCTCTACTATGACTGATATCCCTGAGTTTGGAATCTCCCTCATCTGATTTCTCCAGAGAATAAATCTCCTCCAGTCTCCTGTTGGGGAAATCTAGGGTAAAAATGGTATCCAGCTAACCTGTATGTAGATTTCCAGTGAGTGCCCCATTTTCAGATCTATGGCTAATACCTGCCGCAGACGTACCTGGTACTTCAAGTACAGAGGTACTTGTGGGGTGTGAAGGGCGCAGTGTTTTCCAAGTTGTCTGTAACTCCCACTGCAGGTTATAATTCTTCTCTAAGTAATTTATCTCCTGTCTTCTTTCCTTTTCTAAAACACATTGAAATCTCTCATACACTTTTGTCTCCTATTAACTTTTTAAAATTAGTATTTTATTTCCTTTCTGTCATTTTAGAGATGTTTTGAAGGGGAGAAGAGATAAACATCTGGGGGTAATCCACCATTTTTTTAATTTAAAGATTTCCCCAACAGGAGATTGGAGATTTATTCTCTGGAGAAATCAGAAGAGGGAAATTCCAGACTCAGTGATATCAGCATTTTCAGTAAGCTTCCCAGCTGAGTCTGAGGCATATTAAAATGTGAGAATCACTGGTTTAGAGCTTGAAAGGGTACAGGTTATATCTGAAGTAAAGCCTTTGGCTGATTTTCAGGTATCTACTCTTAGTACTTTCTTATCTTTGTCTTTTTTTTTAAAGATTTTATTTATTTATTTGACAGAGAGAGAGATCACAAGTAGGCAGAGAGGCAGGCAGAGAGAGAGGGGGAAGCAGGCTCCCCACTGAGCAGAGAGCCGGATGCGGGGCTCAATCCCACGACCCTGAGATCATGACCTGAGCCGAAGGCAGAGGCTTTAACCCACTGAGCCACCCAGGCGCCCCAGTACTTTCTTATCTTTGGATTAAATTAGGTCTTTGATTCCTTTTGACGTCAGTAGATCTGCCTTTTTCTCTTGCTTCCTTCAGCATCCTTTTTTCATAAGCCAAAGAAAAAACCATAATAGTGAAGAAAAAGTCTCCATTCAGCAAACCTGGTTGGTGCCCACTCTGTGCCATGCATTGTGCTTGGCACATCGTATTGGGGCTATGATAATGAGCAAAATGGACACAGCTCCTTCTCTCAAGAAGTTTAGAGTCTCATTAACCCTTCCAGATGATTGCTTAACTTTTAAATCGTGTGGTGTTTAGGGAAGAATGCATTACCTATCTCACCAGGACAGACCAGACCACTATAAATAACAAAGACACTCTTATTATTTGGGAAATTCTAAGAGTTTAGAAGTTTTCTCCCAGGCCAGGAACCCAGGACAAAAACCAGACAAATTCTTTTTAACAGGCATACCTCGTTTTATTGTGCTTCACTTTATTGTGTTTCTCAGATACTACGTTTTTTAGATTGAAGGTTTTTGGCAACCCTGCCTTTAACAAGTCTGTTGGTGCTATTTTTCCAACAGCATTTGCTCGCTTCATGTCTCTGTGTCATATTTTGGTAATTTTTGCAATATTTCAAACTCTTTCATTATTATGTCTGTTATAATGATCTGTGGTCAGTGATTAAGACTTATTGAAAGCTCAGATGATGATTGGTATGTTTTAGCAATAAAGTTTTTTTTTTTCAGATTTATTTTAGAGAGAGAGTTGAGGGAAGGGGGCAAGGGAGAGAGAATCTAAAGCAGATTCCATGTTGAGTGTGGAGCCCAGTGCGGGGCTCGATCTCACAGTCCTGAGATCATAACCTGAGCCAAACCGAGAGTTGGATGCTTAACCAACTGTGCCACCCGGGCGCCCCAGCAATTAAACATTTTTTAAGACATGTACATTGTTTTTTTAGATATAATGCTATTACACACTTCATAGACTACAGTATAGTATAAACATAACTTTTACATGCACTGGGAAACCAAAAAATTCATTTGACCTGCTTTATTGTGATAATTCACTTTATTGCAGTGGTCTGGAACCAAACCTGCAGTGTCGCCCAGGTACGCCTGTATATAGAAGTGCTACCCGTTTTTAAAAACTGCCCAAGGAGCCCTTCTTCCCTACCCTTGATTGGAAAGTTCAGGTGTGTTAACTCTGCAGTTTATGCCCTTATCTTAAGTGGTAAAATCTGATCACCTCCCTGCCTTCATTGTAGTAGAATATTTACAGCCCTAAGGGCAAAGACAGTGGTCACTTCAGAAAAAATGTGATGTTCAGGGTCCTAGAGGAGTCAGTGGAGACAGATTCTTGACAATTCTTTCCCTAGGTAAAGGGTCGTGATAAGCATATCAATAATTTGAAAAAGAAGTGTCAGAAGGAATCAGAACAGAACCGGGAGAAGCAGCAGCGTATTGAGACCTTGGAGCGCTACCTGGCTGACCTGCCCACCCTGGAAGACCATCAGAAGCAGAGCCAGCAGGTAGCAGAAACGTCTGGGCATACCTGGGGCAAGCAGGGAGTAGCCAAGCAGGGGCACTTTCTCAGCTTCTCCTATACACAATTACATTGTGGTTTCCTGCAAGGAAAAACCCAAAGGAGTCATGTCCAGACTCAAATCTGTCAAATTTGCAACTGGACTGCAAAGTTTTTGGGATATTCAGACAGTCTTCCTTGGCTTGTTGACCTAAGCATGGGATCCTATCTCTCAGCTTAAGGATTCTGAGTTGAAGAGTACAGAGCTGCAGGAGAGAGTGACCGAGCTGGAGAGTTTGCTGGAGGAGACCCAGGCAGCCTGCAGAGAGAAGGAAGTTCAACTGGAAAGCCTAAGACAGAAAGGAGCAGAATTCTCCACTAGACATAGGTAAATACCCCAGTGTGGTTGAGGAAAGGAGTAGAGAGCTAAGTCTACCCCACTCACTATCTGTGACTTTGGGCAAATCACTTTACTTTTCTGAGCTGCATTTCTTTGGAATGTGAGTAATAGGAAAGCTGCTTATGGGTAAGGAATAGGTCTTTGAGATGGAGAGTGGAGGGTGTAGTGGTGCAGTGGGGGCTTGTTACTGTGTCCTTTGGAAGGTCCGGGGATGATAATACTGGATAATTTCAGAGTATGTATGTATTGAATGAAGGGAACCACTTTATAAACTGGGAAATTAGTTACCTGTATATTTTCAAAGCAGATCCTGGTGTTAAGGACTGGGGAAGGAGGGGGTTATCTACATTTTGAACCTTGTAAGCTAAAGACTACCAGGAACATCTGTTTCTCTTCAGCCCTAGCGATTGTTCTCCATGGTCACAACAGGTTCTAAGAACAAAACAAGTTGCCATAATGTACTCTCTCAGGGTGTCTTGAGAGCTTCTTACATATTAAGTGCAGTTTCTGAAAATGTGATGGCTGTGTTTCAACAGCCTCTTGAACCAAATCCAGTTTCTAATGGGGTAGATTGGATTTCTCATCCCATATTCTATCACAGTGGCCCTGTTTATCTCAGCAGATGAACCATGATGAAAGTGATTGTGGGGAGCTATTGGAGGAGACCATTGGTTGGAGTCAAAAGAGAAGTTGGAGTCAAAGCTGACTCTGCCCCAGACTTTGTATGCCAAGAAAAAAGATTTTTTTGGATTTTTCAAAATTTCTGCAGTATACATGTATGACTTTTATAATCTAAATACATGTGATGAATGTTTATTTTTAAATATCAAAACAAATATAAAAGAGCTTTGGGCAGGTAGAGAATTGGTGGCACATTAGATGGATGCTGGCCTCTAGGGAAGGGAACTAACTTATTATTACGCAGCTTGTATGTGGCACACCTGTGTTATAACAGACCTAACGTTATCCTCAGCTGGAAGTTGGAAGTACCTGAGTGTCTTGCCCCAAAATATACAGTAAATAATGGAATCAGGAGTCAAAGCCACATCTGTCTGATTTCAAAATTCTTAAAGAGGTCACTGTTTTTCAGCCTGCAAGATAAGCAGAGTGTGGAGGCCAGTGGAGAAGGTCCAGCCCAACAGGGAGAAGGTCCAAAAGTGGAAACGGAGTCCTGGCAGAAAGAATGTGATTCCCTCCGAAAGGTGACGGAGAGTATCCGGGCTGTAATAGAGGGCGGGCTGAGAGGAAAGAAAAGATTGTGTACTGGGAAGGAACCATGAATTTCTGGCCCTGGACCAGAGCTTTCCTCCCTTTTCTGAGAAGTCACCCCTGCATAATCTTTGCATTTTAGGTATTTATCCTTATGACAGGCAAGCAGAGTTAGGGGAGGATATGCTTCTGAACATCCAAACTAGATGCTCCAAAATGGTGCACTGAAGCTGGGTGCATTTCATTCATGGCTTAGGTCCCATACAGACAGACCTCTTGCATTGGGCAGAGTTCTAACCAGTGAGGTGGCCCTAATTCAGCAGAGAAGAAAGTCTCCAAACCTGTTAGTGAGACTGAGGTCAGCAAAAAAGAAGACCCAGAAATGGTTCAGAGAATCCCTGAGGTCTCAGACGACAGGAAACTGGGCCTGTTCAGGTTCTCTCCTTAGACAGTCAGTGTGACCAAAGCTATAAATAATAGCATCCGTCACAGCCCTGGATAGAATAGACTTCATTAAACTGAATTTTTAGTCATGTCCTTTACTAAAGAACCAAAATATACACTGGTTATATATGAAGTTTATTCCACTGGTCCACAGTCATCAGGGTGGGATCCCCCTTCCCCACAGTAGTGGTTATAGGTCCACACTACATTCCTGTTTAAACCTCTTTGTGAGTAGAACACAGAAGCGTGAAGCTAGTTAGCTAGGATAGGGAGTCTGGATTATATTTCTGTAAGTAGAGCTAAATTGTCTTCACCCTGGTTTCATTGTTGACTGGCTATAGCCAGTGGGCTACTAGCCAGACTACAGATCCTTGTGTAGCTTCTTGCAGTCTGACCTCATCGTCAGCCTGTGCTTATAGCCTTCCTTGATAACTTTGCCTTTCAGATTGTGGAGAAGCAACAGCAGAAGATGGATCAGCTGCGTTTACAAGTACAGGTGAGCTCGTGTCCTTGTGATGTGGTAGGCAGGACTTGATGGAATCTCTAGAATTTAGCCAACTCTTTATTCTGTGTCATACAATTTGCTCAGTGTTGGGAGTATAGCAAGAATGAGACCTGATCAATGCATTTAGCCTACAGTCTTACTGGGAAGGGGTTTCAGCACAGTAATGTGAGCACAATGTCTGTGTTACTTTGGGGGAACATAGAAGAGTCAGTCAGAGCAGGGGAGGTTAAGGAAGGGTTTCTGGAGATTATGAGTCTGGAAGGAGGAGGAAGAGTTAGCCAGGCAAAGAAGAAGAGCTGGATAGGTTGGTTTTGGAATTCCAGATAGGAGGAATAGCACTGATAGGCACATGGAGGCATGAAACAGAGTTTGCACACAGAGCTGCAAGCAGTTTGATATTGTCGAAGTAAGGTGGTGAATAGCAACTGGGCTGTGGGAGGGCATCATCTCTCCAACTAAGTTTGCTTTTATTCTTTTGATAGGTGATGGGAATCTACTATAAAGATTGATTGATTGATTTCAGAGAGAGGGCATTTGCAAGCAAGAGGAGGGGCAAAGGGAGAGAGGGAAAGAGAATCTCATGGAGACTTCCCACTGAGTGTGGAGCCTGATACGGGGCTCAATCCCAGGATCCTGAGATCATGACTTGGGCCGAAATCAAGAGCCAGAAGCTTAACTCACTGAGCCACCCAGGCGCCCCATGGGAATCTACTATAGAATTTAATTTGGATGTGATGTAATTAAGTTTGCAACTCAGGTTTGAGTGTAGAAAGAAGAGTCGCATTTGAAGAGAGGCAGGGCTGGAGGGTGGTGGACTATTGCAAATCCTGGTGAGAGATGATGAAAGAACCTGGCATAAGGCAGCATAGCAAGGAGGAAATGTGGGGGAACAGATTTAAGTGAATTTTAGAAGGTAAAATTGAGGGGAATCAGTGACTGACAAGATGTAGGGAGTTAAAGAATAAGGAAAAGTTAAAGATGACTCCTGGTTTCTATTCTTGGCCAGAGTATGTGTGTGTGTGGGGGGTGTCCTTAATTGAGTTCTCCCAAGAAATCCTAGGTAAAGCAGGTTCACTCAGGTTCTCTTTGGACTCCAAAAGAGGTTTTCACACCAAAATAAGTGAAATACACTCACTCCGAGAACAGCTCAAAGCTGCAGTTCTGCCTTTGCCATCGTGTCGGTCAGGCTGTGTCTGTCTAGTTCCCCTATTTCAAGTCCTGTAAGGATAGTCAAGCCTAGTGAGTGTTTATACCCATTTAAAATCCCAGATTCTTGGCAGAGTTTCTAATGGATCTCAGATACATTTTCTGGAACCCACAGGTTCCACAAAGGTTGAAAAAGCCCAACGTTTAAGTGGTACATTTACCCATTGTGAAATTCCTCAGGCAAATTAAAGTATCAGGTGAATTTGCTGGAATCAGGTAGATTCAAAATGGTTGCCTAGGGTATTTCATGGTGATGAGATGTTCTCCTTTGGCAGTTACATTTTTTTATTAATACGAAATTGAAAATTCAGAAAACTTTTAAATACTTGATTCAAATAAGTTTCAAAATTGGGGGAGGGGATTGGAATGAATAGAATGAAAGGCAAAAAAATAGCAAACATAAATACCTCCCTCTCCCTGACCCTGACCATCCCTACACAAACACACACACTCTTTCTCCCTCCCTCCCTCCCAACTAGATTAGGTGCCTGTGGGAGCGCTCTCCTTCCCTTTATCTCTGTCAGAAGCACTTAGTATACAGTATTCTCAAGGGCTTTGGCTGGGAGCTCCTCAAAGACAGGTATTGTTGGTATTGTCAGTATCCTCAGTGAGTGTCACAGTAAGTGCTCTGTAAATACTGAACTCAACTGAATGGACATTCCCTGCCCTCAAGAAAGTTATGGGGGAGAGGGGAAATCACGTGCACAGCCAACAAATGTACTAATGAACCATGACAGAGGTATGAGTAGCGAGGTGAGAGTATGATTAATAGGATCTGATTTGCAGACAGAGGAAGGCTTGGTGGGCCTCGAAGATTTCCTGGGTGACTGGCAGAGAAGAGTAGCCTGGGTAAAGGGGAAGGAGAGTACACAACAGCATGGGAGCTGGACCCTTTGGGAATGAAGGCTTTTGATGTGACTGGAGTGGAGGCTGTGTGGAAGGTAGAAAGAGATATGGCTAGAAAAGTAGGTAAGGGCCCAACTGGCCTGGAATGCCCTGCTGAGAAGCTGGCCTCTCATGGGTACATGGTCAGCGACTTATAGGAGGGTTTCAAAGGGAAGTAGCAGATCAGGGCTGTTCTAAGGTAATCTCCCAGCAGTGCGTGGGGTGGGGTGGGGCTTTACTGTGTAGTCCAGGCCAGAGGTGATACGTCTGAACCAGATTTGCTATTCCTCCTGTGTGATCCTGCCATTCAGAGCCTAGAGCAAGAAGTGGCTCAGGAAGAAGGAACAAGCCAGGCCCTGAAAGAGGAGGCCCAGCGGAGGGAGACAGCTCTGCAGCAGCTGCGCACAGCCGTGAAGGAGGTGAGCAGGGTCAGCTGGGCTTCTCGGCTCCGCCTCCGCAAACCTGATTGCTCTGTGAACCACGCCCCCCATCCCTACTTCCACAAGAGCCCTCATGTTTGACAGGTCCCTGCTGAGGTTTTTTGGCAGAGAATGGGAAGGGGCATTGCACTATCCTTTATATTAAAGGTCCTAGGCCCATCTTAGAATGGCCATAATTACCCAGGAATGCATTTTGGATGTGAGAAGTCTGTCTCTCTCTCTTTGTCTTTCTGTAGCCACAGGTTTGTGGGGTTGGGGAGGACGGGTTCAAGAAGACTGAGAGCTTGGTGTCCTCATGGAATAAACAGAGCTGTCAACAAGGGGTGACCAAGTTCACTGACCTACGAAGGAATCTCCAAGCTGGGATTGTCACATGGCCCAGTGTGGGTGAAGGGCTGGGACTGGAGAAGGAACTGTATTCAGAGTCTTTAAATCAGAATAGAGGTAGGGAGGGGAGAATGGATCAAGCTGTTCAGGGAGAGGGAGGGAAGGAGACACGGACACACATGAGTAGCTGGTCTTTGTAGAGAAGCCTGACTCCACTGAGTATGAAAAGGCAGGCAGGACACATTCTGGCACTGTGTTCTCCAGGTTCCTAGTTTCTCCAGCCCCCGACCCAGTGGCCAGCTGCTAGCGGTATTGTTGTCTTTCTTGCCCCCTTTATTCCTCTAGCACACTCTGATCAGGCTGGCCAGTGGCCACTTTTGTCAGGGTGGCAGGGAGAGATTGAAACCAGTGTCTCCTCAGATTTCACAGTTCACGTTAAGCCTTCTCTAATAGCCTGGTTAACAGAGTTGGCTGCGGGACTGGCTTCAGATAGAGTTCCGAGGGGCGGGAGTATCTTCGAACAGAAACCTGGAGGCTGATGACTCAGAGTCTGCTGGGGAATGGTTTCCTCTCCAGGGCTGGAACCTTATGGGCCCGACCTACCTGCAGGAGAATTTAGGCCCAGTATCGGGAGTTGGAGAGTACTAAGCCTGTTGGTAGGAGTTAGGAGGGGGGATATCACCTGTGACTCATATATAGCCCCACACAGATACAGATATTCTGCCCTTCCCTGGGCCTGGGTTAATGTGTTTGCCCATCTGTCTGCTCAGCTTTCAGTGCAGAACCAGGACCTGATTGAGAAGAATCTGACACTCCAGGAACACCTGCGCCAGGCCCAGCCAGGGTCGCCGTCTTCACCAGACACAAACCAGCTGGCATTTGAGCTGCACCAGGAGTTGGCCAGTTGCCTTCAAGATCTGCAGGCTGTCTGTAGCATTGTGACCCAGAGGGCTCAGGGCCATGACCCCAATCTCTCCCTGCTCCTGGGCATTCACTGTGAGTCCTCAGGCCAGTCTGGGACCCAGGAGAGAGTGGCTTTCATTCTCTTGTCATCCCCACCCAACTTTCCCATTGTTATGGTATTGTGTGAACAAGGCTTTGTGGGCCATGTCACTGGCCCCTGGGAGTTAATGTGTTTAGCAAAGTAGACAGTAAATCTGTTTTGGAAACCAGCATCCCCTATGGGTACCTGAATGCAGAACAAACAGAAAATGGCCCTGAGGCAGCAAGTTTTCAGCCTACTGTTATCTGCTTTTCTAAAAGCATGCTGTGTCCTGGGATACCTGGGTAGCTCAGTCGATTAAGCATCCGACTCTTGATTTCGGCTCAGGTCTTTATCTCAGTCAGGGTCTTGAGTTCAAGCCCAGCGTGGAGCCTACTTAAAACAACGTGCCATGTCCCCATGTCATGGGCCTCAAAGAATTACTTATCCATACTGTCCCCTCCATGATAGTTATCTCCTAGCTGACTCACTAACATTCTCTTGAAATGCTCTCCTACTCAGCTGCACAGCACCCGGGGACTCAGCTGGACTTGCAGAAGCCGGATATGATCAAGAGGAAACTAGAAGAGGTTCAGCTGCTGCGCCGTGACATTGAGGACTTAAGGACCACCATGTCAGACAGATATGCCCAGGATATGGGAGAAAACTGTGTTACACAGTGAAGAATGCTGGGGGTGGCACACGCTCTGTTCCCCCAGGGAAGGTCTGGTCTGCCGAGCGCCAGTCTGGCAGGGCCTGCCCTGACAATCTCTCGCCTCCTGTTTGCTGCTATTCCCAGAGAGAAGGGCTGGAGGGGGTTAAGAACCTGCATCTGGGGCGGTGGGCTGATTAAGGAACTGTGCCTGCCCTGCCCACACTGGCTTTGCCTTGTTGGATTGCATTTGTCCTGTCATCCTGATTTACCCTTTGAGGGTGAGTTACTAATTAACTTTTGCAGGTTACCTGGTAAGTCCTCACAGACTGTTCCAGCCCCAGGCTGATGTCAAAGGTAAACAGGCTGCTCAATTCCCTTTTCCATCCTCTGGGATGGATCCATATTCATTCCCACTCCATACCTTGGTCCTGCCGATGCCCAGAGTTCAGTAGGAGGGCATGGAAAGGCTGAGTACCAGTCATGATGGCCATGTGAGAATTCTCAGGCCAGCAGGCCAGCCTGCCTGGGATCTGAGCTGGCTTTCTTGGGTATTCTTGGGCCTGGTCCCACTGCTGCTTCCTCAGGGCTCTTGTTCTCACAGATGCCTCAGGGTGATCTGTTTACTAGCAAAGTACCCGCTAGAATTGGCTTAAGGATTCTATCCAGGCCTCCTTCATCTGTGCTGTCATGCCATTTTGTAGGATACCCCACTCTCCAGCTGCCCTGTCCCTTGGGGCCCTGGCCATGTGGTTAGCACAGCTCCCTTCTCTCTTGTTCTCAGGCCAGCCAGGTAGCCCCCCTGCAAACTCTTCTTTATGGTTCTGGATTTGGGCAGGATTTTCTCCTAGAATACCACAGGGCAACTGTCAAGCTGCTCACCTCCTCCTCCTGGGGCTAAGGGCTGGCTTCCAGCCCTGACTTGTGCCTCTCTCTTGTTTGGGGGCAGGGTCCTTTGCCTTTCTTGCTCTGCGGCTTCTTGAGAGTTCAGAGTACCCAGTATAGTTTGGCTCTAAGGTATAGCTTATTTGCTGGGTTTTGTTTGGGGCCTTTGGACCCTATGCTTTCTGGTTTCTCTTGCCTCCTCATTTAGGGAGCATCTCACAACACAGTTGTTTGTATCTGGTTGTTGGGCTGGCCCCAGGCCTCCACTAGATCTGGAGCCAGGCCAAGCCAGGGCCTTGTAAGGGTATGCAGGAGCACTGAGCAATTCAGGAACCAGCCACTAGGAGTTTGTTGGTAAGCTTTGAGCAGTCAGAGAAGCATCCTGAACCTCACTCTTGGGTCTGAATGAGACTCTGCAAGTGTTTTTACAATGCTGTGTCTTATTTATGGAGTGATGTATCCCTTCCATTCAGAACAGCCCCCCCAGCCATCCTCTCAGCCTCTGGGCTCCTTCCTGCCTCCTAAAAGCAGAGCTGCCTGGTTGGTCTCCACCCTGTGTTGGGAGCCCAGCCACCATGCTCACGGGTATTTTCCCTCAAAGTTTATAAGCAGTTATTTATATGAATCCTTGTTATGTCAACTGGTTTGTATTGCCTATTTTGATTACAAAATAAAATATTTAACAAACTCTTTGGTTTTCCATCACCATCATCACCATCCCTTACTCCACCCCTCATTTTGGCTTGTTGGAGCCAAGGCCTGGGTGTTTAGCCAAGTTCCCCAGATGGCAGCAAGGAGGAACCTTTGGCAGGTCCAGCCTCATGGCTGTTTCTACCACTTCCGCTCCTCTGTTCTCTGTGGGGACAAAAAAGAGCTCTTCCCACACCACTTTCTATTGGGTGAAGTTGCCCTGAGTCATTGAGCAAGTCTGTCATTGGAAAGAGTTTCAGTAATCTTCGGAGAGGAAGTCCACTGCGTCTAGGTTGCTGTGAGGAGGTGGCTTCTCTGGAGCCGGGCAGGGCACTGTTTGCTTTAGGGAACTGGGGGTTATCTTCCTGGGCTGCCATTCGAGCCCTGGACCTGGGGAGGACTTGGGAGTCATGTCCAACCCCAGACAGACAGCCAAGCCTCCAGATTTGGGCCGGTTGCTAGAGTCTGTTCCCTCTGAACCCCTTAGATTTTTTTCTGGGAGCAGGAGCAGCTTCAGAATGCCATCTGGAGTCGAGGTTGAGCTCGGGCCACCCTAAGATCATTTCTGGATATTCAACAAGGGTGGGCCAGCGCTCAGGAGTGCTGGCCAGCCTCTGCCTCCACCCTTTCTAGAGCTAGCAGCTTCTAGGCCTCCATCTGGTGCCTTGAGGGTGTGGCCCTGTCTCTGGCCACCACCCTTCCTTGTCTAAACCTGCCTGAGTAGAGAGGAACTTTTGGGAAGTCTCCCAGCGGGGGCTGTCCCTGCTTTGGTGTGCCACGGCGTTAGCCAGGTGTGTCAGCCGAGGGACTGTGGGAAGGGGGTCCCTTGGACTGAGGTTCCCTAGCCAAGGAACTGTACGTTCCAAAACAGCCCAAGCCTTCTCTGAGCTGCGCTGCGCTACCGTGGCACCAAGGGGTGGGTAGTTGAGTGCAGCAAGCCCGGGGGAGGCTGAGGAGGCGGCCTTTGCCACACCCTCCCCCTCCCCTCCCCGGCCTTTCCAGCCACCCAGGCGCCTCCCCAGCCTCACACTGAGCCCCAGATCTGGGGAAGGCCGAAGAGAGCGGCCTCGCTCGGCCTGGGGTCCTCGGCGCGCCGGACCACTGAGGGGGGAGGGGAGGGGGACAGCGGCGCGCAGGGCGGGGTCGCGCAGGCTCCGCCCCGGCCGCACGCCTGCCCGCGCCGCCCATTGGTTCCGAGAGCGGTGACTCGCGGGCTGAGCAGGAAGGAAACCGCTCCCGAGCGCGGCGGCGTCGTCTTCAGGCCGTGCAGCTCCCGCTACAGCCGTCCGTCCGCCTGTCGGCTCGCCCGTCCACCCACAGCATGAGCGGCCTGCGCGTCTACAGCACGTCGGTCACCGGCTCCCGTGAAGTGAGTGCACGCCCGGGCCGCGCTAGGGAAGAGCGCGGCGGGCACAGTCTGGGCGCTACGGCCCGGCGCCCGAGACCCACCCCCAGGGCGGGGGCGGGACGGGGTGGGGGGGGCGACGAAACGCGGGGCTCGGCCTCCCGGGTCCGGTCCCAAGGTGGGCTCCGAGACTCGAACCCCTCCTTTGGGCATCCTGGATCCTTAGCAGCCCCAGCACAAGCTGCCCGCGCCCATCCCGTCGCTCCGACACGCACTCTCTGCAGCCCCACTACCACCCCAATCACGTCCTGATCGTGCCCTTCCTCTCCTCCACTTTGTGTGTACCTGGGCGGGGGTGGCCCCTTACCACCCTCCACCTAAGCGTGCCCTGCCTTCCCCTCGCTGAGCTCCTGTTTCTCCCCCCTCCCCCGAACTTTATCCCACTTCCCTTCTTCGTTCTGACTCCCCTCCGCATGGTGGTCCCTCTCATCCCGCACCACCACCAGCCTGACTCATCGTCCTAACTCCCTAGTAGCCAGAATGCTGGCCCAGGATGTGAGGGGGACAAAAACTACTGGTCACAGCCGCTTTCTTTCTGCCCAGGGCTCCCCCATAAATTCTCCAGCCTGCTCACTAACCCCTGCCCGCCCTCTACCCCCAGATCAAGTCCCAGCAGAGCGAGGTGACCCGCATCCTGGATGGGAAGCGCATCCAGTACCAGCTAGTGGACATCTCCCAGGACAACGCCCTGCGGGATGAGATGCGAGCCTTGGCAGGCAACCCCAAGGCCACCCCACCCCAGATTGTCAACGGGGACCAGTACTGTGGGGTATGGGCCCCAGGGGTTGGGAGTGGGGAAGTGTAGGAGGACTTCTGAGTCAGAAGCCGGAGTCAGACCTGAGACAAAACACCAGCACTCAGGTGACTGTCTCTCCCCTCCCCTCCCCTAGGACTATGAGCTCTTCGTGGAGGCTGTGGAACAAAACACACTGCAGGAGTTCCTGAAGCTGGCCTGAGCCCGCTGGACTCCCATCACCACGTGCCCCCCAGCCACCGCCCGGCCATGAAGGACCTTATGACCAACTCCCTGTTTCTCCTAACCTTCTGACCTTGGAATCTCCCGCCCCAACCCAAGCCCCTTCTCCTCCCCTCTCCTCCGTTCCAAGGCAACATTCCTTACCCACTAGTTTCAGAAATTGTCTTAAGCAACGGCCCAAGTGCTGGCTGTCCTCAGCCAGGCCCTGAGGCTGCCACCCTGCCTGGCACTGGCTGATGGGCGCCTTTGCTGGTTCCATTAGCCAGGGCTCTGCCAAAGGCCCCGCATTCCCCATCCTGGGAGCACCCTAGAGACAATTAAATGTCCCATTCCATTGACACCGTGTCTGTTTGATATGACCTGGGCCCTTGCTCTGAGCGAGGCTGGTAGATGGGACTGCACTGAGCCTGTGCTCCTGCGGGCAGCTCGGCTGAGCGCTCTCCTGTGTGGCGCCTGTGGGTGTGATTGTGCACGTCTGTGGGCGTGTGTCTGGCACGTGCATAACCGTGCGGACCTGCGTTTCTAGAACCAGAGTGGGTGGGTCACCTCCTGATTCACACGCATGTGATAGTGTCCCGACACGTCCGGCTTGGTGAGTGTGGCACCTCTGTGTGCCAGCCAGTAATGTGTCCGGTCCATGTGGCCGCCGGCCCGGGCTCCAGCAGACTGGCTCCGAGCGCGTGTGTCATGGAAGTGGGTTCACAGCTGCAGTTGTACCAGTTTGGGGACAGCGGCTTTGTGCAGAGTGTGGAGGAAGTGTCCCCATGTGCTTGTGGTTCTGTGCCCATCTGCGCACAGGGACCTGCCGCTGGCACACTTGCACAGGAGGTTCTTCCAGCCCGCCGAGGCTGAGCTGGAGCCCGCCTTCCCTCCGCTGGATCTGCTTAGCCCTTCTCAGGAGAAAGAGGAACCTAGAGGACAAAGACCCGGCAGCCAGGCCCGCCAGCTGGGGCTCGAGTTACAGAGGGGGCGGGTCGGCACCGCCCCCTGCCCCGGCCCAGCTGGGCCCCTAGCTTTCCCTGGCGCCCAGCGGGGCTGCTGGGCCAAGAGAGCCTCGCGGAGCAGCCTGTGTGGGAGCAGGCGCTTTATTTGGAGGAGGGGCCGGGGCCCAGAGCAGGCGGTGGGGCCGGGCTTGCCCGAAGCAGCAGCGCTGCATTGGGCACCAGGCCCGCGGCCTGCAGTGTGACTGTGTCATCTTGGTAGACCGTGGGTGGGAAGGTACTGACGATCTCGAAGGTGGTGGCGTCCACGGCCCTGGGGACCGGGCAGAACGGATCAGGTCGAGTCCTGGGCCCAGAGACCCCCTGTAGCTGCCAGCCCCGCCCCGTGCCCACCTGGCCTGTGCGAGCAGGGTGCGCACATCACCAACAGTGTCCTCAGGCCGCATCATCAGCAGGAAGGCCTGCTCACCATTCTCAGACTTGATGCGCAGCATGGAGAGCAGGGGCGCTGGTGACTCGGGTGACTCCTGGTTCCTGTGGGGTTAGAGGCCATCAGTGCCCCCTGGTGGCCCAACCCCAAGGTCCTCACCTCCTCACTATGCCCTCACCTTTCACGCTCAGCAGCCAAGGCTGGTGTCTCCACCACGATCTCCTGGATCCGGGCAGGCCATGGGCAGCAGTTCTAGAAGGCATTGATGAAAGGAGACAGAGCCCTGGGTCCTGCCAGAGACACCCTGCCCCCAACCCTTAGAGAGGACTTTTCCCTGAGCAAGGATGGATGAGACCAGTGAGCCAAAGGGGGAGGAAATGGAAGGGAAGCTTTGGGACGCAGCCCCATCATTCCCCTAAGAAGCCTTAAGATCCCTCAGGGTAGTTGGGGAGACAGAACCCCACACGATGACTGGGCTGGAGGCCTAACCCAGCGTGGGTCAGGGAAGGCTTCCCAGGGGAGATGACACCTGAGCTGTGACTAAGGATGAGGAGTCCATAGAAATGGAATGGGGGCAGGGAAAGAACCCCTGGTCAGAGAACCGTTCTCTGGGAGATGATACATTTGAGAAAGTGTTAGCAGTTCACGAGGCTGAAGCTGAGAATCAGGTTGGACTGGAAGAAAGAAAAGGTTAGATATGGGAAGAGGACCAACAAGGGAGAGTGGGCCTTGAGTGCCAGGATAAGAGCTCGGTCTTATCCAAGAACCACTGGAGGGTTTCAACAGGGAAGGCCCAGATCCAATTTATGTTTTTACACAGAGACTGCTGGGGGAGGGCAGCTGGCAAGGCAGGAGTGGGGGTGACAGGTCAGCGAGAAGCTACCGCAGGTGTCGGAGACAGCCACTCTGGGGCCAAGTCTAGGATGGTGGGCAGAGGGAATGGAGAGAAGAGATGGGTTTGGGAGGTGTGCTAGAGATGGACAGATCAAACAGCACTTGGCAATGTGGGGTGAAGGAGGCAGAGTGGTAGAAAACTGAGGTTTGGTACCTTTCACAGGTGGAGATCGGGGAGGACAGCAGGATGGGGAGGGAGGAGGGAGGATGTTGTGTTCCAAGGGCCAGGAAGGGGGATCCAGGACTGATTTGGATATTCCGGTCTGGACCTCGAGGTGGTGGCCTAGTCCTTGGGCTCACCCCTGGCCTAGACTCTGGCTTTCCGCCTCTTACAGCCACAAGGCCGCCAACCCAGCCCCTCTCTGGATGCCAGCCCAGAGCCCTCCCCAGACTGTTTTCAGGAGACGGTGGAACCGCCCGAGAGCCTCATCTCTCCATCCAGGCCCTCCTCGGCAGCCCCTGAGCTTGTGTGTCCAGACAAGCCCCTTCTCGGGTAGGTTGGGCCAGGGAGCCCAAGAAGGCTGGGGGAGCTAGGGCTGGCCTCACCTGCAGGGTGTCTCGGATGGGTCCCCGGATATCAATCACCTCGCCTTGCCGGATCACAAACTTGGGGAGCCTGTTCAGAAACTTCTCAGCGGTCATCCGGGAGCCTGCAGGGAGCACATGGGGAGCCTTGACCCAGGGAGGGGCTGTGAGTGATGGGCGACGGTGGAGGCGGCCACCCGGGGCCTGTGCTGCACAGGGCCCCCACCACCCGGCGCAGCCTCGGGGCCAAGCTCACCTGGGTGCTCCACCCTGTCCAGCGGCTTGTGAATCCTCTGTCGGCCCACCACGCGGCCCTCACCCGGGAACGGGTCCAGCCCATTCTCTGGGTAGACCTGATTGCGCAGATCACTCACCTGGCAAGAAGGAAGGGCGGCAGCGGCGGGCCTAGACCTTCAGCCCGGGCTCTACCCGACCCTTGCCCAAACAGAGGCCTCCCCGTGCCCCCCGCCACCCCCACCAGGAAGAGGCTCAAGGGACAGTCGGAAGCAATCCCCATTTTACAGATAAAGAAACTGAGGCCCCCAAGAGAGCAGGAGCGCTGCAGTTGATGCTACTCTCCCCCACCTGGGCCCGGCTCCTGCAAGCACCCCTCACCACGCCAGCTGGAGCCGCTGTACTGACATCGTCCCCAGAGAGCCCCTCTCAGGAGCCAGCCAGGAAGCGAGGCACCAGGGTGTCAGGAGAGGGCGAAGCCCCGTCTTGGCATGGACTGCCTCAAACACCCGCGGTCATGACTCGCACGGTTCTCCGAGCCCAGGTGGTGGCGGCGCACACTCCCTCGCGGACCCTCGCTGTGCGGTGACGCACCACCCTCCGGGCTGCTGCTCCAGAGCTCCCACCAGCGTACCACTCATCTCACCCCCACCCACCCCTGCCAGCAGGGGGCTGGCGCATGCCCTGTCCTTTAGTCCCAACGTTTGCCACCCCCCCCCCCCCAGCACTGCCTTCCACACCCATCAGAGGGCTTCGTCACATAGAACCTCAGGAACCCGGGCCGGCAAGGTGTCCTGGACACTGGGGAGGGGCAGAGGCCCTGCAAGGCTGAAGGCTGTGCCTCCAGGCTGCCAGCAGGGGGCACTGCCTGCTGCTTAGCCCCCAGCCTTCGCCCTCGCTGATGGAGCAACTGAGGCCCCTGCAGCCTCCCTACTCCTTCTCAGCCCGGCTGAGGCTCACCCTCCTCCCAGAGGTCATCAGACTGGGCTCCCTTAGGGGGGATAGTGGCTTCCCACCTCGGACTGGGTGATGCCGAGGAAGCCGTTTACCCCCACCCCCTCTGAACCCCTCACACAGGGTGGTGTGAGGAGCCCCCCGTCACCTTAAAGGGGACCCCGTCAGGGTACAGCCGCTGGAGCTCTGAGGGGAAGAAGCCATCCAGTATGTCTCGGAGGCAGCGCTGTGGCAGGGATTGGAAGAGTGAGGCCCAGCTGGACCGGTGCGGTGCCTCCTGCTCCGCTTCCTGTCTGCACGGCCGGCCCTGGGCCCTGGGTTTACCCGGTGGGTCGCACTCTGGACATTCTCAGGGCCCCAGGACTTGGGCGGGGTTGGGGGCACACTCTGCAAGTTGCACGTGGGCTTGGGTACCTATGGAGGGTAGGTTGAGCTGCCGCCCCCCATCTCCAGCTAATGGTGCGTGGGGATGGGGCAAGGCCACCAGAGCGGCCTGTCTCCCCTCCCCACCACTCCTACCTGTGTGGAGGGGTCATGGAAGGGCCGGAAGGGCCCATCGAACATCATGAGGCCGTTCCGATAGAGCTTCAGTGGGATGGGCTCAAGGACATGGAGCCGTGTTCCACCGAGCATTGGTGTCACCTGGGTGTCACCTTCTACGAGCTCACTGAGATCCTTCAGGCTGGCCAGCAGCCTGTCAAAGTCCACCTCGGGGGGCGCCAGTGAGTCCCCTGGCAAAGAGGATAAACAGCCATGAGCCTCTCTTCCCAGCAGCTGTGAGCTCCCGCAGCCCTGACTTCCATGGCCCCTGGCGTGCAAAGCGGTGGCCTCAGCATCTCCGTAAGTGGCCATCTGGCCGGGGGGCGGGTGGGGGAGGGGAGAAGGACACAACTACCACTGCAGAGCAGCTGTCTTTTATCGAATACTCATCTTGCCCTGGGGCTTCATACCTATCGTGCCACTCTCTTCCTACCAGCCTCTATGCTGTAGGGGCTGTGATCGCCCCCATTCCTCAGATGAGGAAACCACAGGTTAGAGAAACCTAATGGAGCAGGAGCGGGATCTGATCCCAGCTCTGCCTGCATCAGCTCTGGGGATCGTCTGTCTGGGTTCAAATCCCAGCTCTTCAGCTTCCACCTGTGTGACCTTGGTCAAGACACGGAATGCTGTGCGCCACAGCGCCCCCTCCTACAAGGGCCCGGGAAGGTGCCCGAGAGAGGGCCCGCTCGGAGCAGGCACTCTGCCCGGGGCGTTATAGTTACCAACTCTTCCCTTGCGCCAGCAGCCTGAGGCCGACCCAGAGGCTATGACGCAGGAGTCATTTATCTCCATTTTACACATGAGGAACTAGGTCCGCAGAGATGAAAAATGACTTGCCCCAGGTCACTTGGCAAATTAGAAGAGGGGCTGACTCTTGAGTCTGCTTTTCCCACCCATCCGCACCATCAGGAAGTAGGGGTGGGGGGTAGGGATGCATGGCTGTTGGGGGCAGGGCGAGAGATGTTGGGACAGCTGCTGGACAGAAGAGAGATGCGGCAGCCCTCGGCCTGTGCCACCATTTCTGGGTCACACAGCCCTCTGAGAAGCTGACAGCCACTTGGGCCTCCTCTTCTGAAAAATGTGTTGCACGTGCGCGTGGGTGTGCCTAAGCTTCCGGGGCCGGTGGGGACAGCGGGGACAGCCGCAACAGCCGCCAGAACAGAAAGCCTGGAGGGCAGAATGCGATGCTGGAGGGGGACAGGCCAGGGGCCTGTCATTGGTCCTTGAAGTGATCTGGCTCCCAAGTCCGTCATCCCCTGGGGCGTAGCCCTACGAAACCTCCTGTTTTCACCAGGACAGCCAGGCTGCGGCAGGATGTGGGTCAGGACTGGGGATGGGGGGGGGGGGGCACAATCCCTTTCCTCGCGGCTCTGGAGGCGTGGGGGCTGGGCCGAGGAAGTACCGAGGCAGGTGGCTTTGTTTCCTGTTGCCTTTGTGGCTGCTCGAGGCCCCAGCTGGGCCCCTCCCTCCCCTAAATGTGCCAGGTGGAAGGGGCGGCACCTGCCCCCACCTCGTCCCGGGGTCCCCTGGACTCCCTGAGACGCCCAAGAGAAGCTCACAGAACACCCTGGGCATCCCCGGTATGAGTCAGAGCAACGGCAAGCCACTTTTCTCTTTAACAACGAACTCCATCCAGAACACGCTGCTAAACCTAAAAATAACAACAGAAAAGCTCGTCTCCTTGAACCCCTGCCCCTACCCTTATGTTCTTACAGACGGGAAAGGTGAGGCCTAGACCGGCCAGAGCACCGGGCCCATGCGGACCACACCACACTGACCCGGGACCGCTCCGATTCGCTGACTGCCAGGCCAGCTGCATCCGGGAGCCAAGGCTTTTCCAGGGAGCCGAAGGACATGGGGTGATGGACAGTGGAAGGGGCAGGTGGAGGCCCAGGGGAGGGGGCCAAGAAGCAACTGGAGGGAAGAGAGCTTGCTGAGAAAGCCGGCCCCGGAGGCTCTCCGCCAGTGGGGCTAAGGCGCGGGGAAGTCCGAGTGCGGCGGGCCGGGCAGGTGCCGGCGGCAGCGGCCTGCAGGGAGACAAGGGGCCCGGGATAGACCCGCGGCTCCGGGCAACCCGGGCCTGAGAACAAGGCAGCAAGC
>CM052900.1:148887734-148902391 GCA_028534135.1 Potos flavus | reverse complement strand
CTCTTGGAGCTGCCACTCTCCCGTCCACGGAATGGGAGAGAATAGGAACCTTTATCCCATCCAGCAAGATCCAGCGGGGGGGGGGGGGGGGACTGACTGTAAGGACGACGCGGTGAGGGTTTACTTCGTGCCGAGCGCCTAGAGGCAGGTATTACCGCTCCTGTTTTGGAGATGAGGGGACTGGGCCTTGTAAGGGGACATGCTCCTGCTCGGGCAGCTTTCGGGGCCCAGCTTTGGAGGCCCAGGCGACCCTATGCCTCTATTCTGTGACCATGCAGGCTGCCTCTCGGTGTTGGTTCTTTGGCCACTGCTCCCTGGGCTCCCCTTCTGAGGAGGGGTGTGGTGCAGGGAGAGATCATCTCTGAGGCCTCATCCAACTTTGAGCACCCATAAGTTTATTAAAAAGGGGAGTTGGGGAGGCGTGGACATCAAGACCAAGCTCCTTGGCCCAAAGCCTGAGACCCCTGGGACCCAGGTTCCCCGTCCTCCCCTCGGCCTGCTCCTCCATCACTCTCTGGAGCCATCCTCCCGGGGCTACTGCCTCCAAGCTGTGTGATCCTGGACAAGTGGGCCGGCCTCTCTGGGCCTGGGCTCCCTCTTCTGTAAAATGAGGACAGTAACAGTCCCCACTTCACAGGTGGCTGTGAGGCTCAGAGGAAGGGCCTGGCAGATGGTGGCTGTCGTTGTCACTGACACCCCACCCTCTCAGGGAGCTCACTCACCACCGCCTCTGAGACACCTTGCTGGGAGCCCCCACCCCGGAGACAGCCTCCGGAGTTCTGGGAGCCCTCGGGCCCGCTCTGGAGCATGGCGCGTGTCCCAGGCCATCGTTCTTTCCTGGTTGCTTGTCTTTCCAACCACGGCGGGCACTCCTTGAGCACGGGGTACGGCACCCAGCCCTGGGCCTGACCCAGAGTGGGAGCTCAAGAAGCACACAGTGGATCCACTCCTCCCTCCCTCCGTCCGCCAGTATGTCCGGACTGCCCACGCCCTGCCGGGCCCTGAGAATCGTGGCTGTGCCCACACCCACAGTCCTGCCCTCCTCGGGCTCATACTTGAGTGAAGGAGACAGGGTGACTGCAGTGACAATGGCACGTGGCAAGTACCACTGCGGAGGCCGCAGAGCCCAGAGGAGGGCCAGCCCTGGCTGCTCTCGGCCCGTGAGTGGCGGGCCCGCTCTGGGCTGGCTCCTCACAGGGGCAGGCAGGGCCACCTGCTGCTGCGAATGCCACCGTGGTGCCCTGGGGCCCCGACATGCCTGCCCCACCGCCTCACACGCAGGCTGGACGGGAACCAGACCTGCTGTCTCCACACGTCCACAAGCCTGGCCCCGCTGGGGGCACCTACATTCACTCTGCTTCTCAGCGGAGCCGGCGGAGAGAAATCAGGTCCTGAGAGTCCGGTCCCTGCCGGGGTCACAGCCAATCCTCTGGCCTCTGCAGCTGAGCACCATGCCCCCCGTTCCCACCTCGTCCCGGGCAGAGGGTCGTCCCAGCATGCCGGACCGTCCAGGACTGAGCACCCGGGCACCCCCACCAACCTGCGCACGTGCCCACGCCATGGACCCTGGGCCAAGCTCCGTGCTGGGCTCTCTGCGGCCTGGCGGGGGCTAAGCAACCATGGCTCGGTCACTGTTCATCCACCATCAGTGGCCTGCGAGAACCGCCACGTGCACGATGGCATTCGGGGCATTCGGAGCTCTCAGCGGCCTGGGCATTAACGCACCATCTCCTCCTTTTCGCAGATAGGACGTGGAGCTCAGAGGGGACAGGGATGGGGGGAGGAGGAGCTCAGAGGGAACAACGATGAAGGCGAGGAGCTCCAAGAACAGGGAAGGGGGAGCAAGGAGCTCAGAGGGAACATGGATGGGGGAAGAAGGAGCTCAGAAGGAACAGGGATGAGGGGGAGGAGCTCCAGGAACAGGGAAGGGGGAGCAAGGAGCTCAGAGGGGACAGGGATGGGGGGGCGGAGCTCCAGGAACAGGGAAGGGGGAGCAAGGAGCTCAGAGGGGACAGGGATGGGGGGGAGGAGCTCCAGGAACAGGGAAGGGGGAGCAAGGAGCTCAGAGGGAACAGGGATGGGGGAGGAGGAGCTCAGAAGGAACAGGGATGAGGGAGAGGAGCTCCAGGAACAGGGAAGTGGGAGGCAGAGCTCAGAGAGGACGGAGATGAGCGAGAGTGGGGAGCTCAGAGGCGATGGCGAAGGGAGAGCAAGGAGCTCTCAGCCCTGAGGCTCAGCACCTGGCAATGGGTTGCACCGTCCCTTTCATGTCCGTCCTTTTCATGTCCCCGCACACCCTGGAGCAGTTGGCATCCTAGTTAATGCTCAGTTCACTGGCGGGGAGGGCAGGGAGGGCGGGGAGGGGTGAATGATCCAGCCGGAGGCCACATCCTCGAAAGGCTTCCCCTGAGCCGGGTCCCCTTCATGGGCCAGAGAACCCTCCTCCCCAGGGCGAGAGTCCTGGCTCTGGGCCGGTCAGCCCCATCCGGATGCCCGGCCCACCTCCACGGCCGCCTGGGGCCTGCGGGGAGTGGTAGCCAACAGAGGGAGAGCCAGAGCACAGCATCGGGGCCACAGCAAGAGGCCGGCTTCGTGCTCCGGAGGGCCCCTGGGGCAGCAGCAGCCTGGCACCTGGGGACAAAGCAGGCGGGAGGGGGAGAAGTGGGGGGGTGGGGGGGGGTTCGGCAGGAGGAAAAGCTGCTGGGAATGAAGAGCCGGCAGCAGAGCTAAGCTGAGGCCCCTCCATGCCGAAGAAGCAGAAAGCAAGGAGGAGGACACAGAGGGAGCGTGCGGCCCAGCGGTTTTCACAAGTTGCTCTAGCTTTGAAGCACTCGGCTTCAGAGCCAGCTTATTCTGGGCGTGAACAAACAGCGCGGCAGAACGAGGGCCGCTCTGTTCTCGGCAGAGAGAGGATAGGAGTCCACAGAGCCAGGTCTGGAAACCAGCTATCTGGGCTGACCCCCAAAGGAGCCGGGAGGTCCCCCCTGGCCAGGAGGAAGGCTGCCGTCCAGCCTGCAGGGACGCGTGGGGGGCCCAGGGTGCCATGGTGGCAGGCCCCCCGTGCTAGTCCCCAGGAATGTTCTTAGAGCGTCTGACGGTCGCCTTTCAGGGCTCCCCCGCCCTCCCAGGAGGGGGTGCCCCAGGGCCCTCCCCGATTCCTCCTGTCGGCTCCCTGATGCACAGTTACCGAGACCACGGCTTCCACTTCCTAGATCCGCCCTGCTCCTCCCCGCGGTGCCCGCCAGGATCACCCTGCCTCTGGACATCATCTCATCTCCTGCCTGGATGACTGGGACACCTCCTAAACCGGCTCCCGGCCTTAAGTCTTGCCCTCTTGGCTCAAGAGTCTCCAGACTTCTTAAGTGCCTCAGTTTCCCCATCTATAAATGGAACAACCTCTGGCCTGTGTCAAGGCTGTTGATGAAAATGCTCTGAAAGCTGCAAATATTGTATGAGTGGGAAGTGATGTTTTTAGAAGAAGCAGTGGGGGAGTCGTGCCCTGAGATTTAGGGGGATCTGGCCAAAGCTCAGGCCTCAATGGGAGGCAGGACGCTCAGGTTTTGAATGTTAGGACATCAAGACGGTGTCGTCATTTTCCAAATACTCCCCTCGGGAGCCATGCTCATCCACGCTCCCGGGAGGCTGCCACTGTCACGTGACCGTGGAAACCAAGAAAAGCCCCAGCCTGTGGGGCCGATGACATGCAAGGTCAGTGCCAGATACTCAGCATCGACCCCACCGAGCCCTCCAACTCCGCGGGGAAGAGTGCACCCCCACTCACTGAGTGGGACCTGGAGGCTCGGAGAACAGGTCACCTGCCCAAGTCCCACGTGGAGCGGGCGGTGGAATGCAGACGACCGCCCAGGTCTGACCAGCTCCAGAGCCTGGAGAAGTACCTCTGGGCAATCACCTCCGTTCTTTGAAGAGAACGGACTTTCAGAAATGCCAGTTCTACGGCCCCACGTCTGTGGGGTGCACTCCTCTAGACCGGGAGCGGTCAAGTTTAGAAAAAAGGAGGGAGGAGTCCCAGAGAAACAGGGCGAGTTCAACGGCTTGGCTACGAGCGAGGCTGAAAAAGGAACGCAAAGAGGGCATCAAGCCTGGCCCTGAGGGCAGCTTCCAAAGCAGAGGACTCGTTTTTTAAAAAGTTTGGGATGGATGATAGTTTGTAAACTATGGAGCCCGAGACTAATGAGGTCTTCTTATGGCTCGTATCTCTGGGTCTTTGGAGCCTTTGAAAGAGGAGCAGGCAGAGGGTCTGAGGCAAGACCAAGGGCAGGTCAGGTGGTCAGTGATGGAGGCAGAGGCCTGTCCTCCCTGCTCCGGGGTCAGGGGCACGAATGAGACCGCCTCTGGACAGCTGCTGGCCCAGAGTGGTGGTGGAGAGCTCCTTTTGTAGGAGGGACCGGGGACAGACCCCCTACTCTACCTGGTTTCCAGAACTTCTTGGCTGTCATCCAGTCCCTCTTGCCATCCTCTGAGTCTGACTGGTCGTCTGAGCCCTCCTGGGCCACAGGCTCGCCCACCCACTGCAGCCCGTAGTCACCGAGGAACCGCTGTACGGAGAGGAGAGGAGGGGCAGATGCGGGGGGCGCGGTCAGCTCAGCCCCCCCAGGGAGCAGCCAGCAGCAGCCCGGTCCCCAGCCTCAGGCCTCAGCTCCCGGCGCCCCCTGGGCAGAAGGGATGGGCCCCCGGGGTCTTGACTACTTCCTGGCTGGGACCTTGGGAAGCCACTTCACCTCCTAGAGCTGCAGGCTCCTCCCTGTCCCCAGAAGCATGTGAGGAGGACTCAGTTAAGATCACTCACATCGAGTGCTTAAAGCACAGTGTCTGAAGACCTCACTGAAGGCGGCCCTGATGGCAGTGGGGCGCCCGGTGCATCTGGCCTGAGTGGAAGGGGGCAGGGACACGGGCTCGTGCAGGACCCAGAGGACATGGTGAGCCACACACAGCCTCTCTAGGGCTGGGCCTCCCATCCCCTCCGCCACAGAAAAACTTCTGACTTGTCTACACTTCCTGTCGCTGCTTCCGACTCCCTTTCTCTCCTGACCCCACTCTCACCGGCCCCCGTTTCACAACTAACTAGAACTGCTTGGGTGCAACCACCCACAGCCCGCCTGGGGCCGCACCCGGCGGGTTTCTATCTTCAGCCCTCCAACACGGCTCTTTCCTTCTCACTTGCGCACGGCCCGCCGTCCATGCTTAGAGGTCTCACGGGCATCTCAACATGAACTCGTCCCCAACAGTCATGACTCTGTGTCCCCACCTCCCAAAACTCTGCCCCCTCAGATCTCCAGTCTCAGTCAATGGCACCCCCTCCACCTGGGCCTCAGCCACAACCCGCGAGGCCTCTGAGCGCCCCCGGTGACGCAGACTCGAATCCCTCCACTCTGCTCCAGCTCCTCGCTCAAGCCCTGGCCGTCTCCCCACCCAGGACGACTCAAACTGCGCTTCCAGTGGCCTCCCTGTCCACGCCTCTGAAACCTTCCCATGGCCTCTCATCCTTGAGGACAGAACCCAGCCCCGCATGATGGGTGGACGAGCCCCGCGACGGTCCTTGCCGCCTCTCCTCCCTCTTGCTCTCCACGCCCACTCAAGTCTGTGTGGCATCTCTTCAGCCTTGATCCTCATTCCCCGGTCCCCTCCTCATCCTCCGGATCTGCCCGATGCCACCCCGCAGAGCGGCCCCAACTCCAGCTTGCGCCTATCCTGTCACCCAGCTAAATATCGAAATATTTCATCATATGCTATTTATGTTCCCGTGTCCTTGTTTAAGTCTCTGTCCCCTCCAGCCTGTCAGCCTGGGGACAGGGACCACGTTTACCTCCCAGCACCTGGCAGGGTGCCTGGCATCCAGAGATGCTTTGTGTGAGTTAAATGAAGTAGGAGTCAATGTGTGAAGGCCACCAACGTGGGAGCACGACACCCTCTGCACTGAAGCTGTGGGCGCCCCCCCCCCGGGGCAGCGGCTCGGAGAAGCCTCCCCCCACCCCCCTCCCCACCCCCCTCCCCGGCGGCCAGCACCCTCAGCAGGGCACTCCGGCAGCCCCAGGTATGGGACAGCCGGTGGGGGGGGGGGGGGGCAAGGGCCCTCAGCCGCAGCTGCGGCCTGGGGGCTGCTTCTGTGATCTCAGTTAGGATGGGGCTTTGGAGGGGAGAGCTTCTGGGGGTGGGGGGCAGTCGTCAGGGGCGAAGGGCACCGAGGAGGCACGTGTGCCCAGGACCCCCCCTTGAGCCTACGGTCCCTACAGTTCGAGTCTGGCTGTGTGAATGGTAAGTCAGTGGGGGCGACAGGTGGCACCCGGTGGGTGAGATGCCACGTTCAGAGGCAGGCGATGGCCATGACCCACCAGTAACCACACACAGCCAGGCGCTCCGCTCGGTCCTGGCTGTGCAGCAATGACCAGGAGGAAAGCAGTCCCTGCCTCCATGGAGCTCACAGTCCTACGGGGGAGACTGAGGCCCCCTGGGAAGGGCCCCCACCCCGATGTGAGACTGACGATGACTAAAGACTCGCCAGGGGGAGGTGGGAAAACACTCCTCGGGGAGAGGGAACAGCCCGGGCCAAGGCCCTGAGGTGGGAAGAGCTCGAGGTGGCCAGCGAACCAGAGGCAGGCCCGTGGCTGGAGTCGAGAGGCTCCCAGTGAGACCGAGGTCAGCAGGGCCCGGCGGGGTCGGGGCGCCAGACCCGCCCCGGCTCTTCAGGCTCTGGGTTAGACCTGAGGAGGGAACCGCGGGGCGGGCGGGGGCTGGGGCGCCCAGAGCCAGGTCCCGAGAGGCAGAGAGCTCTGGGCCGCCGCCTGTCTCACCTCCATCTCCCCGACCTGGCGCTGGAGCCGCAGGCACATGGTCTCCAGCTCCTGCTGCTGCTGCGAGCTGACCTGGCCTGCGGGGAAAGATCAGCAGCGGGGAGGCCGCCGGACCGCCTCCGGCCTTGCCCATTGTTCTGCCCTCACGGTCCTTTGGAGAAGCTGCCCCTTGAGAACTCGAGGGATCCCCTGAAAACTGCCCCTGGGCCTCTCCCCCGACCTTGAGAGGGGAGGCCCGGACTCTCAGGAGACTGCCACCCCCAACACCCCCCCGAGGCTCCTGAGGGGGCTGTGTCCCTCCACACTGTTGATGGCATGCCCGGTGCTCAGGGCTGGGCTATGGCCACACTCCGGGGACTCAGTCCCACAGAGGACGGCACTGTCTTGGTGTGTCATGGCCGCCATCTGGGCTCAGCTGTCCGGGCCCCACGACAGGGCTCAGCTTGGTGCTTTTGGAGCCCTGCTGCCCAGGAGCCGCCAGCCCGGGGGAGGTGTCCCGGGAGGGCTGACCAGCCGACCGACAGAGCCTCTTACCCTGGTGCTCCTGGAGGGTCTGCACCATTTCCTCCAGGGCCCGTATCTTCCGATCCTGCAGCAGCAAGACAAGGAGGGAGAGGCAGACCTGGGGGCTCCCCGAGAGCAAGGGAGCCCCTTCCGGATGGGAAGACACAGACTTCTTGCCTCTCGGGAGCTCTGGGGAGCTTAAAGGCCCTGCCCCTGCCCCCCTTTGGCACGGCCACTGCTCCTACCCCTCAGATACCCTTGTGGTTCCACTGTGGCGAGGGGAGGCGGGCAGCACCAAGGGTCCCAGAGCCAGCAGCCACTGCTACCGCCCGGTCCAAGGCTACCGGCCTTACTCAGCTGTAGGGGAGACCCTCAGCCTCTCTGCTCAGGTCACAGGGACCCAGATCAGCCCCAGGCCATACCTGGGCCTTGAACTGGGAGGGTGAGTGGGAGAGATGGTTCTAGAACCCACCCGCGCTGGCCTATTGTGGTAGTAAACTCACTGGCCTCCCCAGCCTGGGCCCCTCCACCCCTCCAACCAGACCCTGGCCCTCTCCCCGCCGGGGTCCCACCTTGGACAGCAGCTCATCCGTCTGAGACCTCACTTGCCGCTCCAGATCCCGCATCTTCCTGGTCAAGGTGGCCACCAGCTCCGAGTCATGGAACACGGGGACTGCCAGACAGACAAAGTCCTGGAGCCCAGGCCTAGAGCGGAGGCTGAAGTGTGGGGGTCCAGTGGAGGGCGACAGGGATCCCCAGAAGCAGAAAGAACAGTAGCAATAGTAGCTGCCACTTAGATAATAAAAACTGTCCAAAATACTTTGCCTGTATCAGCTCGTGCTGTCCCCACCGCACGTGTGGGCTCTCTGACGGACATACGGCCCGGACTCCTCCAAGAGTCAGTGTCATTTTAAATTTAAAAAGGCAAGGACGGGTGGCTCGGTCGTTAAGCGTCTGCCTTCAGCTTGGGTCATGATCCCAGGGTCCTGGGATCAAGCCCCGCATCGGTCTCCCTGCTCAGCGGGGAGCCTGCTTCTCCCTCTCCAGCTCCCCCTGCTTGTGTTCCCTCTCTCGCTGTGTCTCTCTGTCATAAATAAATAAAATCTTTAAAAAAATAATAAAAATAAAAATAAAAAGGCAAGGACACTGTTCTACAGAGGTGTAACAATCAAATGCAGTGCACGACCCAGATTAGAACCTAGATCAGGAAAACCAATAGCTAGGAGCTAATTTTGGAACATAGGAAATCTGATCGCAGAAGAGGGGCTCGAGAGCGTCTCCAAGTCATCCACATTCTCGGGCGCCGTCCCTGTCCTGTGGGCACGGGCTCCCTTATTTGGAGGAGATGCTCGCTGAAGCATTTAGAGGTGAAATGTCACAATATCTGAAATTGACTTCTAAATGGTTCATCAAAAAAAAAAAATACATTTACATTCATACAGAGGTGTATACGAACAGAGAGAAAGCAAATTAGTGGGAAAATGCACTCACTGCTGCATCTAGATGGAAGACATATGGGTGTTCACTGTAGTATTATTTTAATTTCTGTATCAACTAGACATTCTCCAAAATAAAGTTTCAGAAAAGAAACCGAGAAAGACCCAGAGGGAGGAATGGGCCCTCTCCTGCCCTGGCACGCTGCCCTGTGCGTGAAGCAGGAACTGCACGTGTCGCCACACAGCCACGTGGGCGGATAGGCCAAGGCTCAGTGGAAAGATGGAGAAACCTGAACTTTTTTCTTAAAGATTTTATTTATTTATTTGAGAGAGCGAGAGAGAGAGAGAGAGTGAGCACGAGTGGGGGGAAAGGGCAGTGGGAGAGGGACAAGCAGACTCCCCGCTGATCCCGACGCGGGACTCAGTCCCAGGACCCTGAGATCATGACCTGAACCGAAGGCACATGCTTAACTGACGGAGCCCCCCAGGCACCCCGAAACCTGGCCTTTTGATGATGTCTTTGAGGGGATGGATTAACAACCCTGGAGCTGCCTCTCGAACGTTGTGCTACGAGGGACGGTAAATCGTCCTCAGTGTCCGTGCTCGCTGAGTAAGGGATTTCTCTGCCTTGCAGTCAAAGCCGTGTGACGGCCATACAGACATCTGAACCCGGGCCGTGCCCAGAGCGTGGATGAGCTCACTGAGGCAGCGGGCGGAAGGAGAGAGAGAGAGCTGGAGAGAACCCAGGGGAGAAGCATCACACTAAAAAGCCAGGAGGAAAAGAAGGAGCTAGCGAAGAGAGGAAAGAGCCTGGGAAGCAGGAAGAAACCCGAGAGGGCAGCGTCATGTGGCCAAGAGCCCGGGGAGACGTGAGAAGGAGGGAACGGCGACCCGTGTGGAATGCTGCGGTGCAGAGAAGTGAGACAGGACAGGCAAGTCCTTGTTTGTGACCTCGCTGGGGACAGACACTGGGTGACAGCGGGGTGAGGGGCAGATGCCCGGGCAGAGGCAAAGAGCGCGCGGGATAGCTCCTTAAGGGGAGGAGCTGGTTATTGGGGTTGCCAAAGACAGTGTCCCCAGCTGGGCTGCAGGAGAGCCGGACTTTGTGCCCGAATGGCTGTGGGGCCAGGCTCTTCTGGTCTCCTTTTCCCACCTCAGTTCCCTGTCCTATCCCATGGCGGGGTGTTCGGTGGCGGATTGCTTCCCACCTCATAGACGAGGCAATGGGAGGAGGCAGAGACACAGAATGCTGCTTACCCAAGGTATCACAGCTAGTGGGACCTTCGAGCCTCATCCCCAGCTCCTCTGGGCTTGCAGAAGACTCTGACCTTACCTGCCCAGGTCTCCCCGGTGCCCGGGCCCGTTCCACCCTCCCTCCTCTGGGAAGCTGCCCGGCGAGCCTCATCTGGGCACCTCCGAGATCGGTGTCACAGTCCTTTGGGGACAGTGCAGGCCAGGCGAGGAGGGCTGTCTGGGGACCGGGGGCTCACCCACAGCAGGCAAGAGTAGGTCCATGCCTCTCTGGGCCTCGCCCCCTCTCTGAGACCCTCTCCTGCTGCTGGGGACCCAGACCTTTTAGGCCTCCGTTCTCACCTTGTCTGCTCACAGGTGCACCGATGCCGCCATAGCAGGAAGGGACGGAGATCTTTTCTTCTGGGCCAAGTCCATTATTCAGCACGTCCGCCTCGTCTTCTGCAGACAGGGATGCCCAGGTCACTGCTCCGGGGCTGAGGCCCAGAGGACACTGGGGCCCTGGGCTCTGGCCTGGATGAAGCGGCCCGTCCTCTGTCCCCCCAAGTGTATGCAGATAGAACACGCGGGACGCCGGGGAGCAAGGATCCAACCAGAGCGGGCTTTCTGGCAGTTCTCCCAGCCTTGCTCCCCGGAGGACCTGGGTAGCCGATGCCAGCCACAGGGCGGCAGCAAGAATGGGGTTGGGATGCAAAGGTCTGAGCCTGCGGGAGGCAGGGCAGCCAAGTGAGGACGGGGCCTCTGGGGGAAAAGGTGGTAATGGGCTGGAAGAGGCTGTCAGGGGAAGGAGTGCTGGGGTCTGACCCTCATGGCTCCTTGGCACCCACTGGCCAACCCCGCAGCGAGCAGAGGGCTTTCCATGTTAGCAGTGACATCTCTGCCAAGGGCTTGGGGCCCCTGAATCAGAGAGCTGCCACGGGTCCTGTCCTCAGGGAGGTGCGAGGGAGCTGCGGGCGGGCCAGCTGTTCTGGCAGTGGCCACCATCCTGCCCCTTCTCTCCGTCGGCACGACCCCAGGGATACCCAGCAGGTGCGAGGAGAGGGGGATACGAGGGCAGAGCCCGCACTTACCATCTCCGTAGATTTTTATCCCTCGCCTGCTGGGAACCCGGGCAGGAAGGCAAAGGAAGACAGACAAGTTAGGACCCTCTGGAATGTCATCAGGGGAGCGGCTCTGGCACTAGGGGCCCAGCCAAGCCGAAACGAGATGGAGGCTGGGACTCTGCCTCCCGAGGCGATCTCCTCCCCGAATCCCATCCTTGGCCCTGGGGGGCAAGCCAAGGGACAGGCTTCGAGGTCCCCCCTCGTCCCAACGGAGACGGGCAGGGAAGGGCTGAGGGCGGAGGTTTGGGTGGAAGACAGAAGCTCTCCCAAGCCCGGGAGCCCAGCCCCAGCTCCGCTGTGAAATGGCGGTGGGACCTCAGGCCTGTCGCTCAGCTGCCCTCGATCTCCCTGGCCTTCCAAAGACTCAAAGTGGTGTTTAGAAGAGCAAGGAGAGAGGTAAAAAATGCTTCAAAAGGATGAAAGCGTGAGACAGATGTAAAGGATTCCCTTACTGAGGGCCCTGGGACGTGGCTGGGCAGCTGCCCATCGGTGTTGGCAAACCGGCCCCCAAACACTGCCCCCACCCAGCCCACACCCTGGCAGAGGGCACCAGCCAGCGTCCGCTCGGACGAGCTGCGGAGCCTCTCCGAAGAAGTGGTGCAGAGAAAGAGCCGGTGGTCAGGGAAGGTTAGGTAACTCCTCGTTTTTCCCCTGAGACACTGGGAGCCATCCTCCTAGTCCACGGGGGCCAAGAGGCGGGGGCGCGAACACAAAGACCCCCCCACCCCCCGCCTCGCCCCAGGCAGGTTCCTTACCCTGGATTCACAGGCTCTGACTGCAGGGGCACTCTCCGGGTCTTGCCAAGGGAGGCCAAAGGAGAGCTCATAGTTCTACTTCGAGACTCTAGCTGTCAGGAACGCCCTGAGAAGAAAGAAGGAAGTCAGTCCTTGGGGACAGGGAGGGCCCAGGGCTTCAGCACCTTGGAAGCTTCCTCTTTCCTGGTTTCTTTTCCCAGGCAGGAGCACTGTCTGGGGAGCAGCGCCCCTCACCTCTTCCCACCACCCCTGCAGAGGTTTCTGGAGGCAGCGGGGCCTCAGGATCCCTGTGCTTGATGTCAGCCTGAGCCCTGGATATCTGCTCTGATCCTGTTGGCCCCCGGCCTGGCCGGGAAAGGGCGACGGGGGCGGGGGTACAGAGATGGGCCAGGAACCTGGCACTTTCCCGATTTAGAGCCAGGACACAAGACTACCTAGAAGGCCTGGGGCTTTTATCCGTCCTTCAGGGAGCTGGTTGACACAGAGCTTAAGTGTCCCCTCCTATAAGAACCCAGCTGCCACTCTGACTCTCAGAGCCACTGAGGGGCAACCCAAGGGCAGGACGCGACCAAGGCACAGTCCGTGTGGAAGGGAGGCCAAGAGCCCAGGCTCCGCGCAGGCTCTGCCACCCACCAGGGTAATCCGTGCCTTGGTTTCCCTCGATATAAAGCAGGGCTGGTGATTGCACTGGCCAGCTAGGGTTCCCAAGGGGATTCCAAGACAACATACATAAAGCACATAGCCCAGTGCCACGCTGAAAGGAAGCACTTAAAAATGTGAACTGGGTGGGACACCTGGGTGGCTTGGTCTGTAGGGCGCCTGCCTTTGGCTCGGGTCATGATCCCAGGGTGCTGGGATCAAGTCCTGCATCGGGCTCCTTGCTCAGCGGGGAGCCTGCTTCTCCCTCTGCCTGCTGCTCCCCCTGCTTGTGCTCTCTCTCTCTTTCTCTCTGACAAATAAATTTAAAAAAATCATTTAAAAAATGTGAATAGTGGGGGCACCTGGCTGGCTCAGTCCAGTGGAGCCTGCAACTCTTGATCTCGGCATTGTGAGTGTGAGCGCCACGCTGGGTGTAGAGATTACTTAAAAATAAAAAAAATTTTAAATAAAATAAAATCTTAAGAAAAAAATGTTTAATGTGGCTGTTGAGGCTTTTGTTACTAGACACCGAGGACACTCATACATGTCTGTTTCCTCCCTTCTCTCTTCTTCTGTTAAGATGCATGCGCATCAGGGATCGAATTAAAGGCCACTACCCTATTCAGTGAACTAAGTATATTACGTGGCTAATATATAGAAACCCTAGAACCAAAGGACCCCCATCAGGGCCTGAGTCAAGTCTTTTTTTAGGACAAATCCAAGGCAGCTGCCCTTTGAAAATGTGTGGCATGGCCGCCCCCCTGCCCCTGAAGCTGCCCAGCGAGGGGAACTGTGCCACTGGGAGGCAGCTTCTCCGTCTTCATTCCGGAGTTTGAGACTCATGCCCCAGACCTGGCGTTTCCTCACCCCCACCATCGGCCTTCCTAGTCTGCCCCTGGCCTGCCCCAGTCCCTGCTGTCCTGTGCAGGCATCCTCGTGGTTTGTGTGGCCAAGCGTGACAGTCCCTCCTGGTCCCCTGCGCCGGTCTCCAGCCAGAGGGATCTTCAGAAACATAAAGCTAATGTGTCACTTCCTTGCTAAAAGCTCCCAATGGCTCCTTCTTGCCCAGAGAAAAGAAATTCAAAATTCCCTAACAGAGATGATCAGGTCCCTGCCTGTGTCTCCTGACCTCACTTCCCCGTCTCCCTGCTCCTACACTTGAGCCAGCCCGACCTCAAATGCTCCCCTGGCCTGGAACCCCTTCCTGGAATGGCATCCCCACTCCGACCTGCACCCTGCCCTCGGTTGAGCTAACTCCTCTTTTTTTCTTTGTTTTTGTCTGTCCTTTAGTCATAGTTTAAGTTTTTACTTTTAAATTATTATTATAGATTCACAGGAAATTAGGAAAATAGTACGGAGGGGATCCGTGTGCCCTTCACCCAGCTGCTCCCAACAGTAACATTACATGTGTGTAGCCTTTTATGCTTTGTCACCCCCGTGGACATCCCAGGTAACCGCCACTGCAGTCAAGACAAAGAACTACTCCACCACCACAGAGACTCCCTCACCCTGAGGATCTCCCTCATACCAGCCCTTTCCCGTTGCACCCACACCGTCCCCAACCCCTGGCAACCACTACTGTTTTCTTACTTCAAGAATGTTACATAAATGGAAACCTATGTATTGACCTTTAAAAAAAAAAAACAGCTTTATTGAGATCTAATTCACATACTTAACCCTTTTGTTTTATTTTTTAAGATTTTATTTATTTATTTATTTGACACAGAGAGAGAGAGATCACAAGTAGGCAGAGAGGCAGGCAGAGAGAGAGGGGGAAACAGGCTCCCTGCTGAGCAGAGAGCCCGATGCGGGGCTCAATCCCAGGACCCTGAGACCATGACCTGAGCCGAAGGCAGAGGCTTTAACCCACTGAGCCACCCAGGAGCCCCTACTTAACCCTTTTAAAGAGTACAATTCAGCGGTTTTTGGTATATTTACAGAGTTGTGAAACCTCACCACAATCAACTTTTAGAACATTTCATCACGCTAACAGGTGATGTTCCTTCCGCGGCTAACACTGTCCTGTACGAGCTTGCTCCGGCCCCGATTACCCCTCCCTTCTCCAAATTCTTATCACCATAACAACCCCTCAGAAGAAACTAGTTAAAAAAAAGACAGAAGTGAACACGTGTTGGTGAGGAGGTGGGGAAACTGGAATCT